>CM023100.1:11803990-13003990 GCA_013103745.1 Gardenia jasminoides | reverse complement strand
AGAGGATAGCAAACAGATCCACGTAACCGCACATGCATCCGGCTTCTAACGGTGATCCACACGAACCTCCTCAACTAGAACTTCCAAGGTCGAATTAGTTTAATTTAGATTAGGACTAGCTATTACCAAGACAACCACACACAAGTCAACTAAGATAACCCTAGTTTTTGCCATGAAAAACTTGTCCTAACATGAGAAATAAGAGAAGCGATTTTTCCCTTATTTTTTTGGACGAATTTTCGGTATTTTTCTCGCAAAATTTTTTTCAAAAAAATCTCACAAGACAATTTGTGTGTAGATTCATCTTGCTAGCAAAATCTTAGTAAGTATTTATAGACAAATAAGTTGACAAACCCTTATAGAAACCTGAAACCAGTTCTCAATGGAATTTAGATTCCTTATTCGTATACAACTCTTGTATTGGGAAGACAAATTTATTTGCACTATAAGTCTCTCAACTTTAATTTGTCTCACAAATTAAATTATAAGTTATAAAAACTTATCTATCAAGTTCCCACTTGATATTCATTTAATCCAACTAAGGAAGTTCTTAATGTGTGTGACCCATTAAGTTCTCATATACGTTGGTAATAAGTATGAGTTATAATTCTTAATAAATAAGAACTAGATAAATTAAAATTTTTTAAATTTATCATTATTCCACTAATTAATCAACTCATACTTATAAATCAAGATTGGCATCTAGCAATGCATCATGACCACCCAAGTAATGAGAAAAGTTAAGTAAATGACTTCATCTTTCAATGAATGCTTACGGTGTAACTAATATTCTTTTATCACACTTATCTCACATTAAAATTGGAATAAATTGTGCCTATTCCATTATGTGATTAATGCTTTTTTCTAAATATAATTCCAATGAAGAAGTTCTTAGAAACACTTTCTAAGACTCTCCCACTTAGCGCTAAGATTTCTGAGTTATACAAGTGGCCAGACATGAGATAACTCATCTTCCATAAGAGATGGTAAATCCTTGTAGGTTATTCACCATTTTTTCATACTTCAAGTATACACTCATTTGCTAATAATGTGAGCATTTTCTGTTATGGGAGCAATCATATAACAAAAAAAGTATAACTATCTATGTTCAAGATACCATGATAATCTTAAATCTAAGAATCTCTTACACCAATGTCACTTAGAGACTAATCTTTTGGCACTTAAAGAATATCTCTATGCAGATCAATCAGGTGAACTTGATCATACCATCAAATACCCATGTACTAGTTTAGGTATCTCACACACCATAGTAGATGAGATCTACTACTTCTCTTATAGAAGCGGCATAATATATGCTAATCTAATCATACTAACAATGCCCTTTCTTGTTAATACTTTGACTAGAGATATTTAAGAATAAACCTTATTTATAATCGAATGAACCTCACCATCATAACTCTTATGATTTCATTGATTAGGTTTATTCTAAGAGTTTTATCATACTTATATAGATATATAAGCAATCAATGTGATAAAGATGTCATTTATTTTTACATAAATAGTTAAAGTGTATATTAAACCCTAGAAGTTGATTGACTTTAGAGCACACACACTAACAATCTCCCACTTGCACTAAAGCCAATCATTCATAAGTCAAAAACCAAGTGAGTCAACATGACTATCATATTTTTCTTTAAGATAGGCTTTAGTAAACGGATTAATTTATATTTTTATTTTTCACTAATGATTTCACCAAACCATGTGATACTTGTGAGCGCCTCAAAATTTGAATTTTATTTTAAAAATACATAATAATATTTATATTGTGTTTATTTATTAAAATATGAGTGAATTTATGTTTTGAGTGATTAATTACTAATTTAGAGAATTTTTTCAAGAATTTTGCCGGTGTGTGTGTTCGGCCAATTTAAGCGTTAATTTCTGTTCGGAAGTGTGAATAGTGACTTTAAATTGAAACCGAGCATATGTAGAGATATTACAGAGATATATTTAAGATGGAACAGTGTCGGAATGAGATAAAATAGTAAAAGTTAAAGTGTCGCGCATCGATGCTACAAAAAGTGGTCGTTTGACCACTTTTCCATAATTTAAGGGGAGCCACACCTTTTGTCCCCTTAAAGTCTTGTTACTTGCTACTTTTTGTTCCATTTTCAGCCACACTTGAAACACAAAAAGGAGAGAGAGAGTCGAGATTAGAGAGAGAGAAAAGAGAGAGAGCTTGAGGGAATTTTTTTCTTCATCTTCTTCATCTTCCATTCCTTAAGCTTTGAAGACTCTATTGAAGGCTTGGATCTTGTTTCTTCCTCTTCTTGGAGCTGCCATGAGAGAGGGAGAGAGGAAGAGTGAGGTCCGAAGTTGGGAGAGAGAAAAGGAAGAGAGTTTAAGCTTTGTTCTTCAACTTCTTCTTCCTTAAATTTCTTGAAGCTTCAAGACTTCATTGAGGGCTTTGATCTTGTTCCATCTTCTTCCCTTGGCTGCCGTGAGAGAGAGAGAGAAAGGGAGAATGGTCCGTGAGTGAGAGGAAGCAAGGAAGAGAGAGAAAAGCTTCTTAGTGTGTGTTTTCTTCTTATTCTTGGATTTTGGCAAAGGAAGTAAGCAAATCCTTGAAAAATTTGAAGGGTCTCGAGGGGTTGAAAATTAGAACATCATCTGTGGGTGGAACTTCGTCGGATCTTCCTTGATCTTTCTAGATTTGAAAAGATTTTGAGGTATAATCCTTAAAACTCTTGGCTTTACCTTTATTAGCGGTAGATTTGTTAGATCTATCGGTTATTTTGCTAAGAATGCTTATGTATGGAGCATTTGAGTTGGGTTCTTGAATTCCCAACTTAGGTAGCGGACTTGAGGTGACTTTTAGGTAGTGGACTTGAGGACTTGATTGTGGTGGTGTTTGTCGTTTATGAGATGAGTGTATTTTATGGTTAAAAAGTAGCATTTGATGTTGAAAATTTTGAAGGAAAACAGTGAGGGCTGGCCGAACCTATGCTTGGAAATTTTGACATTTGATTTCAAAATTTTATGATGTTTCTTGAAGAGATTTTGCCTAAGTATATATGTATTATGTTTGTTTATGAATGTATGCTTTAATAAGAGTTAAAATCTTGAACTTTAATGGTGAAAATTGAATTTCACTAAACTTTGAGGTAAAAGTACCATTTTGGACAAATTTGTGTATTTGAAAGACTTTAGCTAATTTTCATGAATATTGTGCATTGAGACCTAGTGAAAATTGTTTGAAAAATGTGTTAGAACTTTGGTTAAATGTTTGGTGTTGAATTTAAACTCAAATGAGTGATTTTGAGGTGAAATACCTCACTTTATTTCAGTATGCTAAAAAAATTAGAAGTCGCTTGGATGGAGTACATCGATAGAGTTGTTTGGTTATTTGACATTTTGATTTGAAAATGGAATCTTTTAAGATGAGTTTTGGCTCGAATGAATACTTTTCATTTGAGCAAAGTTAGAGGAAATTTGTGAAGAATTTTGATAAAATAAATGAATAAGTTATTTGAGTTAGTTTCGCTAATTATGCGGCGAAACTTATTTCTTCATTTTACTTGATTATAGGAAGTGGGGAAAGATTTGCACCGGATCCCAATTTGAAAATCGAACCTTGTCACTTTGGTGAGTTTCCATGTATGTTACTTGGTTATGTGAATTTGGTTTGGAATATGATTGAATATATGATTTGATGTGAAAATTTGATTTTGATCCATCAAATGGAGTAGTGTGTACTTTATCGCACTTACTCCTATTTGAATGGTACATTTTGTAAAAAAGTGTTGTTGTGGCATTTCAAGTAAGTCTTGAACCTTTTGACTTGAGATATGATGTGAATTCTGTTTTGAGTATATGATGTGATGTGATGTGATGTGTTCTGTAATTATTATTCTCGAGAATACTTAATCCCCTTGGTAAGTTATTGACTCGAGCCGTTGGGAAGACCCAGGTCGAGAAGATTTAACAACCTTGGGTTATGAGATGTGTGCTCTGGACTTGGCAAAAGGCCTTGTCCCTGTTGAAGAGCAATGCACAAATATATAAATTATGTGAGATAGGCGGGCCCGTACGGGGGTTTTGGTGGAGAAAGGAGTAAATGGTGGTCTACTTGGTTTGTATGTGAAAATTGACGGAGTGTCAACTATGAGATTTGTACACCAATCCAGGAACGTGCTTCAGCTTCGAGGACCTTAGCCCCTGAGGGCTACTCGTATCCTATCTTTGTGATGTTACTTGCTTTCCTTATTTGCTTATTTCTAAATATGAATTTGGAGTGAGAATCTCATATGTGTTATGTGCTTTGCATCCCTTTTTGAAACTCACTGGGCTTTTAACTCATTCTTTCCAATTTGTTTTCCTTAGCAAGGACTGAGAACCTAAGTGAAGGAGAGCCAACCATTAGACTTAGGGTTCACTTTTGTATTTGGTATGACAAACTCGAATTGTGGTTTTGTATTGTAAGAATATGAATGTATGATTAAGTACTTTGTGTAATTTGGGATTGTAAGTTTAGAACAATGTATTTGTGAGTTATCATTTGGTTTGATTTGAGAGTGGTATTTTATTTTGGTATATCAATGATCGTTGTGTGAGTGAGTCCTGGCGAGAGCCAGGCAGGCAGCCCGCCAAATCCTTTAATACGCCTGAGGGGGAGGTAGGGCTGTCACAATACTACCTTAACAAGTTTGTGGATCTATGACGAGATCTTGGTTTCTTTGTTAGGACAAATTTTGATTGTAGTCACAATATGAATTGAAGGACTTCTAATGAAGGGAACCAGTCCAACCACATATCTGAACTTTTAGATCAAAATGCTTCCTTTCGCCACTTCTCAAGTAGCAATTGTTCAAGTTTAATTGTAGAAACTTTAGTTGTGTTTTGCTTGGAACTCTTTTAACACACAATGCCAATATTATAAATATATGCATAATTACTTGTAAATCATCTTAGCAGGATTGTTTACAAGCATATTATCAAATTTTCAATTTTAAACTCTTTATGGACCAAAGGAGACAATGGATTCAATACAATAAAAGGATTATTATATACAATATAGATAAAAGCCCTTCTTAGATTACTCCATACTAAATGTCTTTAGCATCTTATCTAAATACTTTGAAAAAATCAAGCAATCACGATCTATCAACATAGACCTTTACTCTAAAGGAAGATTGCTGCTTTGACAGCCCCACTTCTCCCTAGGGCGTACTCTAAGGTATCCGTGGACCGCCTGTCTAGCTCTCGCCAGGACTCACTCACATAAATATCGCTAAAACACTAAACTAACATTCCAATCTCATATCTAAACTCAACAATAACTTACAAATACATTACACCATTTTTACAATCTCAAATTACATAAATATTCAATTTTCATAATACAAAAGCTCTTAATAACACAATTTAAGTTTGTCGTACCAATCACAAAAGCAAATCCTAAATCTAAAGGTTGGCTCCTTCACTTGGGTTCTCAGTCCCTGTTAAGGAAAAACAAATTGGAAAGAGTGAGCTAAAAAGCCCAGTGAATTCCAAAAAGGCTTACAATTCACATAAAACAGTTCAAATCATACTTCAAATATACAAGTTAAATCAAGTAAATAAACACTTAAAATGGGTATTGCTCGAATAAACTACTCGAGGGACATTGCCCATCAAAGTAGACTAGTCGGTGGACTTCGCCCAGCGACATCACAAACTAGTCGGAAGTATTCACCCTATGACGTCACTTTATTTAATTGAAACTAGTCGAGGGTATTCACCCTACGATGTCGCATACTAGTTGAGGGACTTCGCCCAACGACGTCACAATACTTCTCTGAAACTACTCGAGGGACTTTGCCCAATGAAGTAGACTAGTCAAAGGATTTCATCCAACGACATGATAATATTTCACTGAAACTACTCGAGGGACTTCGCCCAACGAAGTAGACTAGTCGAGGGACTTTGCCCAATGACATCACAATATTTCACTGAAACTAGTCGAGAGACTTCTTCCAATGGCATCACATTAGTCACAAGATAGCACACTGTTCTTTTAATTCCAAAATCACACCAAAAGGAGAAAACACACACATGGTAGTTCAAATCTTTTAAATATTCCAAATTCATTTCTTTTAAATGCTAGCAAATCATTTCATCAAATCATTTCTTTGCAAACTGATAAGGTGTATTTTATCGGTATATTTGTTCCTATTTCGCTTTCTATTTATACCAAATATTGTTTTAATTGCTTGATTCTACTTAGATTTGGTGTTTTGTGTCAATTGTAGGAATTGGAGCAAAAATGGGCTTAATTGGTGATTTTGAAGAATATTCGGGGTGGACACAAGGAAGTTTCCTAATCCGAGTTGAAGTCAAAGAGCTATTTAAATTAGGAAAATTCCACTTTGTAAAGAGGCTAGTAGTAGTTGGATTAGGATTGTTATATTGGGAAATTAGAATTAATAGTATAAAGAAAAAAAGAGGAAGCAACGGAGGGGAACATGATTAGTACTTTAGGTTTATTTTCTTTTCATTGGAGGCGGACGTCTTCTTTTTGACTATTACTTACATTGTTTTCTTCCTGGTTGCATCGTGGAAACAGAGGAGACGAAAGGCAATTGTCTAGTTTTTTTCTTCCTTTCCTTCGTGAGGTGACCAGCCTCCCTTGGCTTTTGTTTTTGCTTTCTTCTTGTGCGCCTCAAGGAAAAAGATAGGAACGGCAAAGACAATCAACTGTCCTCTTGTCTTCTTCTTGTCGGCAATTAGGAAAGCAATTGAGGAGCATTCAACGGAATTTGCATGGCTTGTTCTCCATTAATGGAGGGCTAATTTCTTATTTCTAGTCGAGGGAACAACTGAGGATTTGGTTCAATTATTACTGTGAGATCTAATCGATTTTACTTATTTCTTCTATTCATTGGTATTTGTATATTTTCTGCTTTTATTGATTATAGTGATCGTGTGTGATTAAATAGGTGTACAATATTTAATTATTCACGTGATCTATTTGCTAATTAGAGTAATTGAATCTGTAATTGTTTGATTACTTTAATCCCGGTAGCAACTGGCATAATTGGTTTTGTGTCAGGGGAATATACAATCTAATTTAAATAAACCCTCGTAGCGTGTTTGTTAATTAGAACAGGGTTTCTCTAATTTTTAATGCAATTAGGAATTAAATCCTATGGTCGTACCTAGGGTTATTCCTGGATTAGAGAAATAGTCAACGGTCGTACCTTGGCTATCGAAACAATTACTAGTGACTGCTGTCAGATCGTATCGGCAGTAAAAAACCTGTTTATCAATGAATGTTGGAATTATATTTGCATCAATGATCAGTTATTTGAACCATTTCTAAAGTGTATCCTTGGCTAGAGTTTTTCCCATTAATTATCTTCTTTTAATTATTTCTCATTGTTGATTAATTAGGTAATATTTGTTTAGTATTCAATTCCCAAAATCCCCTATTTCCTATAACTGAAAAAGGAGTTAATTTTCCCCAGTCCCTGTGGAGACGACCCTATTTGCCACTGTATACAAAATTAACTAATTCTGGTATATCGGATCAAGTATACTCCTTGGAATCAGGGTGAAGCCAGTAACATCCGGAGTCCCTGCTCCAGTACTTGGGATTAGCTTTTGGTTATTTTTATTGGCATTAGGTCTATTAATTATTATTGTACAGGCTCGACACCTGTCACAAACAAAGCAAGATTTTCATTTGAAAAGGAGTTGGAACACTCCCATATCCTTCATAAATTATTTCACTTGTAAAAGCATTTTACTTGGAAATAGTGGTAAATTATATCTTTGCAAATATGAGTCTAGCAAATTATTTCACAAGTCATTTTCACATAGTAGTAAAATATTTGATTTATAAACGAATTGGAATACTCATACTTATAGAACACTGCAAAACACTTTCACAATTTCTTTTATTTCAAAGAAAGGTAAGTGCGATGAAGTACACACTACCCTACTTAACGATTTAAAAATCCAAAATCACTTCAAATCACTTGACCAATATACTTCGAATCATATTCACAAAACACATAACATACATTGAAACTCACTGAAATAGTAAGGTACAACTTCCAAGTTAGGATCGATTTCACTTCCTTCCACACCCCCTAAAACAAATAAAAACAATAATTGAGATTCACTTCCCAACTCGTTAACTAAAACAAATCACTTTCATTTCTTATAGTCAATCAATATTTTTCCCACAATTCCCCCAAGGAAAAGCATTCATTTCACACGATACAATGACTTGATTAGATCTTTTAAAATCACTACATCATTCCAAATATAACACTCCATCGATGTACTCCCTAAACACCACTTCTAAATTCTCTTTAATATGATATTTTAAGTGAGGTTCTCACCTCAAAATCGCTCTTTTCACAAATAACTCAACACTTGCTCTTAATCAAAGCTTTATCACAAGTTTAGAACAATTCTCACCACGTCTTTATATTCAAAATTCATAGAAATTAACCAAAATGTTGCAAAACCCTCGAATCTATCTAATCAACACTTTTTATTCAAAAGTTCATGAAAGGTTTCACTTTTCGACATTTAAAATCCAAAACTTTACTCTACTCAAACACACAATCACAAATAACATACCACATATATTTAAGCAAAATCTCTTCAAGACTATCATAAATTTTTGAAAGCTCTCTTCAAGAATATCATAAATTTTTGAAAGCACATAACACAATTTCCAAGCATGATTCGGCCAACACATAATACTTTCCTTCAAAATTTTCAACATCCAAATCTACTTTCTAACCATAGAATGAACTCATTTCACATATATCAAACACAACCACAATCAGGTCCTCAAATCCGCTACCTAAAAGGCACCTCAAGTCTACTACCTAAGTTGGAAATTCAAGAGCCCAACTCAAATGCATCATATATAAGCATTCTTAGCAAAATAACCCATAGATCTAACAAATCTACCGCTAATGAGGTTAAAGCTAAGAGATTTAAGGATTATACCTCAAGATCTATTCAGATCTGACAAGATCAAGGAAGATCTGATGGACTCTTCCCAAAGATGACTTCTCGAACTTAGCCACTCCAAAATCTACAATCTTAGCCAAGGATCCGCTTGTTTTGGAAGATGAATTCCGTCTCCAAGCTCTAGAACTAGAAGATATCAAGCACTAGGAAGCTTTCTTTCTTCTTCTTTCCTCTCTCTCCAAATCGGATCACTCTCTCACTCTCTCTCTCCCTCTTACAGCAGCCAAAGGGAGAAGATGAACCAAGATCAAAGCCTTCAATCAAGTCTTGAAGCTTCAAGAAATTTGAGGAAGAAGAAGAAGTTGAAGAAACAACTTGGAAACTCTCTCTTTTCTCTCTCCATGCTCTTGGCCCTCTCTCTCTCTGGCTTCAAATGTGGCTGAAAATTGAGGAAGCAAGGAAACAAGAAACATGGCTTTTAAGGGGACAAAAAGTGTAGTTATCCCTATTTTAAGGAAAAGTGGTCAAATGACCACTTTTTGTCGCATCGACGCGCGACACTCTAACTTTATTGGTTTATCTCATTCCGACACTGTCCAACCTTAAATATATCTCTGTAATATCTCTACATATGCTTGGTTTCAACTTAAAGTCACTATTCATGCTTTGGAACAAAAATTAGACACTTACACTGGCCGAAACCACACACCGGCAAATAATTCTTGAAAAATTCTCTAAATTAGAAAATAATCACTCAAAGCATAAATTCACTCATATTTTAATAAATAAATACAATATAAATATTATTATGCATTTTAAAATAAAATTCAAATTTTGAGACCCTCATAGTTGCTCTTTTATATCATGAAAGAAATCTTGGATAGCTAAATTTGTAATTTTGGAGTATAGATATTCTCTTTTCATATATCATATGTCAACTATATATGTCACATGAAAACAACAATAACTCCCACTAAATCGTATATAAGTACAAGACCATCCATATTTTTGATAAAATTAACCTCTTTGATTATCTCATCAAAATGGATAATACAACTTTTAGAGATTTGCTTTATTGGTATACAAGATGTAAAAACATTTAAATTGTGTTGTATACACAATCATTTATTGTTTTCATTTAAGAAAAGTGGTTTTAAGATCTATTTATCATACCATACCTCATAGTTAAAACAAGCAAGTAAATCGAAATGGATCTAAGTGTATTGATTAGTTAGAAAGTTCCTTTAAGGATAATTGTTTATCTTTAATGGTGACCTTTCTACCAATTAAGTTTTATAGGTAACATTTTATCTTTTATATTGGTTCTTACTCGAAAGACTCTTTTGCGCCTAATAGGTTTTTATACCTTTAGGTGAATTGACTAAGGCCAATATCCTTCGTCAAAATATGGAATCCATTTTAGATTTATGGGTCTCAATCATCTCTATAAGTTATAAAAGTATTCAAAAGTCATTAAAAGATTTGCGATCAAATATAATGTTTCTCTATAAGAAATCTATATTTCTAAGACTTATGAAACCCTTATTTTAGGATCTTTCGCTGCGCCTCTTCATCATGAAATGCAATCTCCAATTCCATGCATTTTGTTCAACTTCCTTTTGTGATACTTGAAACTCTTTCAAGTTACTGAGTTCTATCTTTCTCCTAATAGTTTATCTAAAATAAATAATATATCTAGAAAATAGTGGTTTTAGAGTTAAATCAGTTTTACGCTTGGAGATAATAGAATTATAAAATTCTTAGAGAAAATAAGAAAACTCTAGCATATGTGCTAAGGAAAAATTAAATCAAAATGAAGTAAGAAAAACTTATTTGCTCTTCTCCTTTTTGGCTGATTTTTCCTTTCCTTTAATTTCCAAGAACACTCTACAAAAGGTCTTAATCGGATTTTTACTCCACTTTGTCTGATTATAGATGCCCACTTTATAAGTGGTACAATCCAAACATTCACAAATATTTGGATTATTTAACCTTTCATGTCTCATATGATGAACTTTGAACAAATATATTCATGAAACAAGATTTGGGGTATAAGAGGCAATTTTATCTAGGACAAATCCCAAAACCAGTTTGGTATACTTGCATGGGACATCTCATCTCATGAGATATAATTTTTTTTATCTAGATTACTCAATAATAATTGAGATATCGTGGAAGAATTACCTTACTTGAGAATCCTATTCTCCTTTGATAATTTTGAACAATTGGAATAAATATTCGATACCTTGATCAAATCTTGGTATTTCAATATTTCATCATGGATCAAGTATTCATCACCTTGATCATGTCTAAGCGTCCTAATATTTGACCAAATTATTTCTCTGCTTTATACTTAAACCTTTAACTTTTCAAAATCTTGGATTTGTACCTCAAAGAAACATATATCCATTTTGAGTTGTTATTAGTAAAAGTAATAAAGTATGAGAAATAATCATCTCTAGGATGATTTATTAATCTTCCACATATATCACAATGTACGAATCGTAACAATTCTTTAAACCCTTTCATAAAAGATCAAATCAGTTTTTTTAGTAGTGAATAAGATTCACATGTCTCAAATGATTCATAATCAATTGAGTCAAATCATCATATGATTTGTAAAATATGTTTCTTATTCAAAAGACTAATTCACAAATGCTAAAGATGGTTTTAAATCATCTAACATTATTTTGAGAAATAGATTTTCTTTTATTTTATAAAATAATAACACTTATTAAGTTCTAAAATAAGTCCATTAATTAATCTCAATTATACTCTCAAAATAAAACATTCACAAAGTTACATTTTAAAACCATGCTATGAAAGTTTGTACCATAAGGCTAGTTCTTTAAAACCTCTACACTTATCAACCCTTGATAATTAATCCTCCTTGTCAACTCTTAATAAGTAATTCCTTTTATTCAATGCTTGACTAATAGCGCATGACAAAATTTTGTTTTATCTAAATTTCTCAATATAGTCAAGCACTCTCCAATACATTAACATTTAATTGGAGAAGTTTTTGTCATCTTATAATGGAATTATTGCTCAAGGATTTCATATATCTTATATCTTGATTATTCATCATTCAACTCTTGAGATATGTAATCATGGTAAAAGAAATTGAAAGCAATTACGATACACTATCATCATCTCCTTTTGCTTGCTATAAGCAAATTTTGTTAATGTCATTACATCTTCCATGATTGGAAGTGTTAGGTTTTAAATGATGTAACCAAATTTTTATTCAAAACTTTTCTCAATTTAATTTGCCAATCCAAGAAATTGGAAATATCAAATATATCGAGAATAATATGCAATTATTCATAATTTCTACAATAGATAGTAAAAATAAAAGAGAATTGCTACTTATGTAAATTAAACCAAGTAAAAATGATATAAAAAATTAAATTTGGTTTTGCTTCCACTATTTTATTCAAATCTATAATCCTCTTATATAGATTCAGGAATTTCAAAAATTCTTAGTAGGCTAGAATTCCATCTAGTTATTTTGTTCTTGAGTGTGCTCAGTAAATCATAATAATTTCAACATATAGGTACTTGTTATCAATTACAACTCTTGTAACTTCTAGATAGTTAAGTTATTAACTCTTGATAAATCACATGATATGTGTTACCTAACCTTTGTCTTTAAAACCTTATGACCTTGAGTGTACTCAACAAGTCACAAGTTTTAGTCAAGTCAAACCCATTATTTTGAGATCTCATTTCACAGTTAAAACTCCTCATGGTGGACTAATCTTGAGTGTACTCAACAAGTTAACTCGAACATGATTTCATTTTAACTATAATAATGTAAGGCAACTTATGTCTTGATTTAATATTTGAATAGAGGGATTTTGGACATGTTATATTCCAAGTTGGTCTCATCAAATATATAGCATGCATATCCATTCATTAACATAAATAAATAAGCATACTATAAATAAACATGGATGATTATGGACTTTATTCCTAGAATAGTTTAGTTTCCTTGAGCCAAAAGGAAGCTAGATGGTCAAATTAAGGGACAAATGACATCTCTATGCCCTGTACTCCTTTTGCATGTCCGCCACGGTGGGATTGGTGCCATCTCCATCAACTTTGTACATTACAAATGTAAATTTATTCTAAATATTTTAAATCTACACCCTCTCCTTATCCCTAATATAGTACATTACATTGGGAGAAACATTGAGTTACATTCAATGGGAGTGAGATGGGAAGAGAATTTACATTGAAAGTATATAGAGAAGGTAGAACACGTAGGCCCTATTTCAAAAAATATCAAAGATAAAACCATACATACGTTCAACCGTTCACAATCACGTCGATTTTAGTTCATAATCAGCCATCATATATTCATAAAATACAATATTAAATGAAAGCATAAAAATTTATTTAGTTCTAATTATGTATCATTGTATGCTCAAGCCTTTAAACTCAAAATGTTTCAATTCAAGAGGTTTAAAAATTAATTAAATCAAATTCAATTGAATAATTTTGATTGTTGGAAAATAGTTTTAGTGACAACATCCTTTTTAAGCGACAAAAATTCTTCATTAGAAGACCAGACTTGATTGGTCACTATGACCAGCCAAGACCGGTGTCAGTAAAGTGCCTTTTCCCCTTTTTTTATTTTTATTTTTTTGAATTTCTAGGAAATAAATACAAGGAATTCCCTTTTTTTTTGACAAATTTGTAAACTATATTTTATTCATAATAAAACTTAAATACAATTTCCAAATCACTTTAGAAACCAATACTAATCTGAAAACTCACATTTCTTAGGAAATCTTATTTCTTAAGGAATATTAAATAACTTCCAAATTTCTTTCCAATTCCTTTTGTTTTAAATTATGGAAACTACATTCTAATCTCATTAAAATGATTTTCCATACTTAAAAACCATGATAAGAAACTTTTCACGATCAAATGATAATCCAACTCCAAATTAGGATTTTCTAGTCTAATTAGAATTTCTTAATTCACTTGTTTTTGAAATTTTTCTTTTGAACCATTTTAGAATTTCAAATACTAATCTTCGAGCACTCTTCTAATTTAATCTCATTAAATTAGAAAGCTCGCAAAGTATTTGAAAACTTATCAAATTCAATCTCATCAAATTTGGAAGTTTCTAAAAGTTGGTTTGCTTCTTAAGTTTAGTCTCACTAAAATTAAGTAAGGCCCTGTTTGATAACTCCATTCAAAACTTAATCTTAATGACTTTAGATCTTAATTGTGTTAAGACTGTTTGATAACAAAAAATACTACATCTTAATTGGTTAAATGGGTCTGAATCACTTAGGCAAAATGGAGTCCAAAAAATAAGTGATAATCTTTTCACTTATCATCACTGAATAAAAAGTATGCTCAAATGTTAGGGTTTAAGTATATTTTTTAGGACATAAATAACCCTTGCCAAATAAAACACTATCACGTTTCTTTTTCATCTTTCTCATTCTTTTGCCGTCTATTTCTCTCTCTCCTCTTCTTTCCCCATCGTTCTCTATTATCAACATCTTCTCCATTTTTTTTCCTGTCACGTTGAAGCATTCAATCTTTTACGGTATATATTCAAGTTTATGTTTGTGTTTTATTTGTATTGTGCACTTATCATTTATGCCCATATTCAGCAAATATCTATCCTTGACTTCAATAGTTATTGTATCATGTTCAATTTTGCAAGTTTGCTTTTGGTGAAATTTGAGTCACAATTTTTAATTGGGATATCTCTGTAGGGTAGTATTGATGTAGAAAACCTAAAGCAAGTTTTGTGCACTTTACTAGATTTTCTACATCAAGGAAAAGTGCTGTAGAAACCTGCTTAATAAGAATTATAGATCGATTCAGGAACCTACATGTGATAAGAAATTATAGATTAATTTTGGAACCCAATGACTTACCTTTCCAACCAAGATCTCATTGTCATTATTTCATCCGTAGGCATCTGATGTGATTTGCATCTTTAACAAAGTTATCTTCTTTTGGTTCTGTCCACTTTTTTCTTACAATTATGTGTAGAGTCCATCTTAAGTGCTAAAATCAACATGTACCAAGTAATATTTAGTCTTGTTGCTCATAGAACGCATTTCACTTTTCACTGGTAACAAAGTTCTGAGAACGGATAATATTCGCCACTTAAGATTTCTATTAGTTAATAGTGTTATTAAATCTTGTTAAGGGACTGGTAACATGTTATCTTGGTCTCTTAGAAGTTAAAATAGTGCTACAAGATTATCTTTTATGAAAGGCTATACCATTGGACTGGAAATAGCAGGGGAAACTTGCTTCTTAGTTATCATGGATAAAGAATCAATCGTTGCTTCTTCTCCATGTAAGTAAAATTGAATTGAATTTCATGATCTTGTTGCATGCAGGAAATGGTTAGAGTTATTGGAATGTTAAAAGTTTGAGAAGAAGATATACAGTATGTCATAGACTATAAAGACTGATTAAATTGATTAATTGTGCTTGTAATCATACGATGAAAAGGCTTATACTAGTACATGATGGTTTACCTATCAAAGAGTTTCAAGGTGCAGTGGAACAATAACATCTGAAGAGCTTTTCTATTGTTATTCTTTCTTATCCATTTGTTTCAAGTCCCAACAAGGGCCCTTTTTTTTTGTATTAACCAGAAAGAGAAAATAAAAATTTATGGTGCTGTATTGAACTTGTTGACACGTAGTTAAGTGCTATAGATTGTTTATCACTGAAATTGTTTTAGAATGTGCACCATTTAGCAGCCTTGAAAAAGAAAAGATGGATCTGATGTCATGTTTGATCTATGCTTGAGATAGATTTAGTTAAGAGAAATATAAGCTTCTGAGTTTACCAAGGTGGCTCCATGAAAGCTTTGGTACCAGAAATGTGTTTCTCAAGCTTTCTTATTGTAAAAATTTCCATTGGCAGAATATATCCTCCAACCTATCATAACACTTTATCTTTTATTATCATCTGAAAATTGGCTCTAAAAATTGAATCATTTTTTACCTCTAGCCCCTGAGAACCTAGTTTCACTCTTGGAATTTGGAATTGATTTTTTTCTTCCATCATCTACTCTACCTAGGATTGCAGCTCTTATAGGGACAAACAGTTTAATAAGAATATTGTGACTTCTCCTATTTCTTTCTATCCAAGCATACATACATATATATATATATATATATATATATATATATATATCTTTTTATCATTTTTCATTTTTAGTGGTAGTACTTGTTCAAGATTGTATATTTTTCGTGTAGGGATGAAGTCTGAAGAAAGTGGTAGACTTAACTGGAATTCAGCTTTATTTAAAAGGTTTCTAGATATGTGCTCAGAAGAAGTTGCTGCAAAGAATTTTTGTGGAAGCAGTTTGAAAAAAGAAGCATGGGAGAGGATTATAGAAGTTCTAAAGAAGGAGACAAATAGAAATTTCACTCAAAAACAATTGAAGAATAAATGGGATTACCTAAAAAATATATATTTTTAGTTTGGGTTAATTAATTGGAAATACAGGAAATAATCACTATGATCCCATAACAAATACCATAAATTGGAGTTAGGAGAAATGGAAAGAATATATCAAGGTATATCTCTCATACTATATAGTTTTAATCAATCATGTAAGTAAAAATACTTACAATTTATTGTAGTGTTTCATACTACAGGATAACCCAGATGCAAAATAATTTCAATCCAAGCCATTAGAATATCCAAACGAAATGAAAGCACTCTTTGATGGCATAGGAGCAATTGGAAAATATGCAAGGGGGCCTTCCAAGCATGAATTACCTAAGGATGATAATGAAAACTGTATGCAAACTTATGTGAACCTTGAAAAAGAGCATGTGGATGCACCTTCTTTTTCAACTATTGTAAATTCTAAGAAGAATAATGGGAATAAGTGCCAAAAGAAAAATAGCTCTGAGAAAATGGATGATCTTGAAAACCAATTCTTAAGACATTGGAACAGTCAGATGGACCAAGCATTGAAGAATGTAATAAACTTTTAGATCAGATGCAAACACTGGGTCAGAATAGTCCCCTCTATATTGCAGCCACTGGTGTCTTCTGTGAAAACAAGGCACAGAGAGCAATGGGTTCAGTCAAGTGATAAATCTGAAGAATTTTAAAAAATTGGATAGCAATGATAGGAAAGAAGTTAGGTCTACTTTAAATTAAAAGGAAATTATATGGTCAAAGTTTTTAGATGATGCATTTTATTTTATCGAACTATGAAGTATTCTATTTGGAATAATTTTTACATTCTGTAGTTGTTGGAGATAACATTTCTTGTTATTAAATTTTGGTGTTTATCACTTTTTATTTTTTAAACATTGTTTTACTAAATCAATGCAAATGCTTACTTTATTACTTCTAGTTTGTCAATTATTTTTTTTAATTTCTACAGATGTTAACAGAGGAGCAAAAGAAATTATTGAAGATTGTGCTGATATTACTCATCATAAAATGAATTAAGAAAAAATGTACTGGAAGAAGGCCGGATACTAATTCAATGCAAAGTTGTTTTGAATACGTGAATGAAATTATTCGTGAAAATCCAGCACACTCAGTAGAAATGTTACTTAGGGAAAAACAATTATTTGTGAATTTATGTACTCATTTTCGAAATAGAGGTTGGGTACGAAATAGTCGTTATCTTTTTGTTGAAGAAAAAATAGCAATGTTTCTTATAAGTTTGGGTCAACATCACACGAGTCGAATAGTGAATAGAAGATTTCAGCATTCAACCTAGACAGTGCACACATACTTTTATGAAGTTTTGAATGCGATGCTGAATTTTGCTAAGGAAATGATTGTTCCAAATTTTGATTCAAATGCGAATATAAGTTGGCAAAAATGGCGACTTCGAGAAGTATTTCAGGTATTATAATCTCAAAAATAATATACAAAATTTGGTATCCATATCATTTTATAATTTTAACCATTTCTTATTTTTACATTAAAGGGTGCTATTGGTGCACTTGATGGCACTCTTGTAAACGCTGTTATACCACTTGCACAACAACCTCCTTATCGAGGGAGAGAACAAGGAAAGTGCAACCAAAATGTGCTTGCAATTTGTGATTTTAATATGGTGTTCACATTTGTATAGGTTGGTTGGGAAGGAGTGGCACATGATTCTAGAGTGCTAACGGAGACTACGCGAGATCCAACAAGCAATTTTCCTTTTCCTCAAGAAGGTAAAATCATCTTTAAGGAAATTAATATTCATTAATGATCTTCTTAATACAATGTGTATTATTGCAGGAAAATATTATTTATGCGATGCTGCCTATCCACTTACATGTGGTTTCATGACTTCTTATCGTAACACGTGCTACTGGTAAGCTGATTTTCAAGGTAGGCATCGTCCAACCACAAAGGAAGAGAAATTTAATCAGGCACACGCAAGATTAAAAAATGTAATTGAGCGTACTTTTGGAGTACTCAAAGCTCGTTTTCCAATTCTCAAATTGATGGCGCCATATCCTTTTCCAACCCAACGGAATATTGTAATTGCATGTGTAGCCATCCACAATTATCTACGAAGAAGTGGTGCTATTGATACTTGGTTTCATGATTTTGAGAATGAAGAAACTGTGGTACAAAATGAGCAACATATCGAAAACAACACAGAAGATGCAGAACAAGGAAGAGAATCTCGACAAGCTGATCAAATTTTTATGATCAACTTACGTGAGCAAATTGAAAATCAACATTTTTAGCATTTTAGATTAATTATATTCATAGCATTTGATAGACTAGCATTTAAATTTTGTCAAATAAATTTGTTACATTATAATTTTATTTTCATTTTAGCTCTTTTTTCTAATAAATAATTCTTATTTAAATAAAATTTACTCATATGTGCTACTAGTAAAATATACCAATATAATAGCATCATTTATAAATAAATCAATATAAGGACAAAATTGTAAAAATATAGAAAATTCAGCATTCAGTTATCTATGATTATCAAACAGTGATAACACAATTAGTGTTTAGATTCAGACAAAAATTGCGTTAAATTCACCACTTAATAATTCAGTGACTAAATGAATTTAGATTTCAGATTTCAAACTTCAGATTTCAGATTTCAAATTTCAGTTTTATCACACGCACCCTAAGTTTCCAAAATTTAATTGAACAATTCCTTCTCCAATTCGAATTTCTAAACTTTTCAGAAAATACCTTAATTTTAATCATATTAGAATTATAGGAAATTTTCATGTTGGTTTAGAAACCCGAACGAAAAGGAAATCAATGATCACATCCAATTTATCATTGGAAACTAACTTGTTTCTTGAACTTCCTTTTTCCAAAAAAATTTCCAACGATTAAACAATACATGCCTGCAACGTTTTCATGCATGGAAGAAGAAATCAACACCAATCGATTTAACTATAATAATGATTAGGCCAAGATTCCACGTTTACAAATCAATACAATGTGAACAAGTAATCTTTCCCATCTTAGTTCATAGTCATCACTCAACTATTTCTTCTTTAGTCGTTTGATTGTTCAATAAAACCTAATACAAGAGAATCTCACGCATGAAACACTTTGATGCGAGAAAGGAACCACTAGAACGTTTCACTCATTTGTTCCATTCGTTCCTTTTGTTTTTGGCTTTCAATGATCAATGAAGGGTAAAATTCATGCACAAAACTCTTTTGTACAAGGAAGAAAAAGCGATACCATTAAACTATAAGTAAACTTAGGCCAAAAATTCCATAATACACATATTATACAATATGGACATATGTTGACCATGGCTTTACTCATAGTTATATCAGACTTATATATTATTCCTTCCTTAATTTGTGTGTGATCCCATCACACAAAACAGCCACGTGATAAAAGCTTCAACATTTTTCAAGCCATGAAAAACAACTTTTTCAAGAAATCCATTCGATGAAAAATCATCAAATTTTTGAAACTTTTTTCAAAAATTCAAATTTTTATCAAAATTATAATTTTTAAAACTCTTGAATCGCATATAATCAAATCTAATTTAACATACATGACAACTAAATAAACAAGTTACATGGTTTAATCAAAGTTGGCTCAGATACCACTGTTAGGAATTGTAGAGATAAACACAGTAAAAATTTAAAATTTTTGATTCCTTCCAATTAATTGTCCTTTAATTAAATCCATATAACATAGAGTTAGTTTAAAAAGATTGCCTAAATTCATGAAGACCTCTTTGAACATGGTAGAGATTTGACGTAGAGGATGGCAAAGAGATCCATGCAACTGCACACACGTCCGACCTTTAATGGTGATCCACATGAACCTCCTCAACTAGAACCTGCAAGGTCAAATTAGTTTAAACTAAATTAGTACTAGTTATTGGCAAAATAGCCACACACAAGTCAATTAAGATAACCCTAGTTTTTCACCATGAAAACTTGTCCTAACATGAGAAATAAGAGATGTGACTTTTCCCTTATTTTTTTGGATGAATTTTGAGTATTTTTCTCACAAAATTTTTCTCAAAAAAATCTCACAAGTCAATTTGTGCATAGATTCATCTTGCTAGCAAAATCTTAGCGAGTAGTTATAGACAAATAAGTTGTCAAATCCTTATATAAACTTGAAACTAGTTTCCAATAGAATTTACCTTTCTTAGTCTAATACAACTCTTGTATTTGGAAGACTAAAACTTATTTGTTGATACAATTCATATGCCCACAAAGACACAAGAATGAAGTCCAAGAACGAATGTAATACGTTGGATTGCAGAGTTGATCTTGTTCATGGACGACACAATAAATAAGATTCAATTGTAGAGACGTCATAATCAAGGTTGATACTTGATTGATAAGTCTAACAAGCACCCTAAGACCCTTCTAAGATGTTCAAAGAAGCTTTTACAAGACTTAGAATCGGTTCTCAAAGAGAGGAACAAATTCTGAAATTCTTTTAATATCAAAAATCACATCTAAAAAAACCAAGAAGTTTGAGCAAAGGCTTTTTATAGCCCCACATTAACCTAATCCAACTTGGAAAATATAAACCAACTAAAACTAATCCAATTAGGAAAGATAAACCCAATCCAACTAGGAAAAGATAAACCTAAACCAACTGGGAAAAGGTAAACCAGCCTTGAAGTTGCTCAAGCAGGCCGAACCTAAAGTTACTTAAACTTAGCTTCTAACTTACTAAGAAAATGCCAACTAACTAATGCTAATTCAAGCCATCACAAGTGTGACCTGAATTGCTTATTCAATTAATTCTTGGAATGACTAATAACGCTAAGTCAGATTCAAATCAACCAAGCACAACAAATGCCAAATACCCTGCTCTTCACTCGGTTCCTCAGACCCCATCGAACTTGGCATGGAACATGTGGGACTCGACCCGAGCTCGATTCATGAGGATATTGCACTCGTATCGTTCCCCTCCTCTTGAGATGATTTGACCTCGAATCAAATTTGTTTGGATAGTAACAACTCAAAATACAACGCTTGGAACTTGAGCCAGGTATTGCATCTTCTGTCTAAAATTCCCTCACACACAAACCAAGGCATTGTCATACTGTGCACCTTCCTTCGACATGACTCATATGTAGAAATGGCACAACTCATTTCTCCATGAGAATTAAGTGATCCTATGTCAATTCTTGGGTCAAAGACATAACAACGATAACAACGATAATAGCCAAGTGTAGATCTTATGCAAGATCCAAATTCGGGAAATAGAACACAAAATGGCAATTCTAGATCAATATGAAATATAGGAATCAAACCAGCAAAGAGAGAAGATAATGCATGCATTAATGTATAAGGAATCGTATGTGATGCATTGGATAGATTGACACATGCGGATGACAATTGGAATATGCACATGACCCCTTAAAAACTCTATGACAGCATGTATCAATGATGATAAAGTAATCACATCTATAAACTGATAAATGAATAACTTGAAGAATATGCAAATCTGATTGAAACTCACAAAAAACAGCATTTAAAAGCATGAAAATAACTTGGAAAATATGCTTAAAACATGCAAGAAATTGTAACTCAAAAGACACAATAAAATGACTAAAACGTATGTCATCGTAAGAGCAACATTCATTGATGTTCACAATAGGCTCATGCAATGCAAGAACTATCATTCCATCACTTCCCTTTTGAAGCGTTGATTACTGAAGAACAAATGCACCATGCGAACCAAGAACAATTCAGCTAGGAAGGAATTTACACATGAACAAGTTAGACGGTTCAATCTCAACTCCAATCACATCACAATTAGCATGAATCATGTCACCTTTAGAGCTGAAATCTTGCATATAATTACTCCAAGAAGCCTACAAAGACTCAAGAAAAACACTAAGCAATAATAGGTTAGGAGTGTTAGTAGAAATAAAGATGCAATTACACACTCAGCTCTCACAAGAAGGTTTTGTTTTCTGTCCACTCTAGTCGAGTATATAATAGCCTTTTTCTCCTCTCCAATTCAGCTTTTACCTCTTGTTTTTCACTCAATTGTTTTTCCTTCTGTTTCCTTTCAAGCTCAAGCTCATACTCTTTGTGCAATTTTACTTGATCCTCATACACTTGTTTAGGAGTAAGAGGGACAAGTGTAATCTTCTGGCTGTGATGTGTTGGTTTTTTGATGATTAACAAACCAAAGTGATGATTTTCAGTAATGTCCTTTTAAGATTGATTGTATTGAGACAGGTTTTCAACCTAAAAATAACATCATTATGTGTCGGACAATTCTTTCGGATGCAAGGCAGGGGTTCGAACGTCTGACAGGATGAAATGGAAGATGGGATGGCCACTGGTTCTGTTGGACGATCTCTTCAGATGGCCGACAGTTTACGACAATACTTCGGACGATGCTCTTGGATGAAAACCTAAGTTTCGGACGTCCGACATATTGAAAGGAAGTTCAAGTTTGCTACTGGTTCTGTCGGATGGTAGGTTTGGACGTCTGACAGTTGATGACATAAAAATACAGCAAACTGTCGGACGGGGGGTTCGAACTCAGAACAGGACTTCGGACGTCCAACATGTCTAACGACTAGTTTTTTCTGCATTTAATTCAAAACCGTTGGAGTAGTTGGGGAAGTTATTTTTGTAACAGCCCCACCTCCCCCTAAGACTAACCAGAGGGGTTAGCGGGCTGTCTGCCCAACTCTCGCCAGGACTCAAGCATTCAAATCAATACTAACTTAAACGTGCAATTTCACCAAATACCACAACGTTAATATTAAAACTGAAAAGGGGCATTTAAACTTAAAATTACAATCATCCATTTAAAATATTCACAACCCTCGAGCCAAAACTAATACACTTCCATAAGCTCAAAGTACTCAACACCAAACAACTATACAAAATTTTACTTCATACTCGAGACAAAAGTTCAAAAGATCAAGACACTAGCCCTAGCTACGTCTCGGGATTCTCGTCACCTGTTAAGGAAAAATAAACCACCATGAAAATGACTGTTGGAGGAAGGCAGGGAAATGCCTAGTATGTGGAAGCACGGAGCACGTGATCAACAATTGCCCTGCCCGTCGGACTCAAGAATCAGGGATACAAGCACCAGGACGCCCAAACCCAAAACCCTCAACTGACAGAGGCAATCGGCCCAGGGTGCCAGGCCGGATTTATTCCCTTAACGATCAGGAGATACCAGACCCAGTTGGGGTGGTAGAAGGTACTATTTCCCTCTTTCATAGATTGGCTAAGATTTTAATTGACCCAGGTGCTAGTCATTCTTTTGTCAACCCTAAATTCTTATGTGACGTGGATGTCAAGCCTACTCTTTTGTCTTATGACCTAATCGTGCAAACTCCAGTGAAAGATTTTTGTTTAATTGCGAATGAGGTCTATAAGAACTGTGAATTATGGGTAGGTAAGAGGAAAATCCTAGCAGACCTGATTGCCTTGCCCATTAAGGGATATGATATTATTCTGGGAATGGATAGTCTAGCCCGACTTCATGCACAGTTGGATTGTAAAATGAAGGTGGTTGAATTTCACATTCCAGGGGAACCTACCTTAAGATTTGATGCCCGACAAGGATTAGCCTCTACCGCACTTGTTTCGGGATTCCAAGCTCGGAAAATGTTGAGTAAGGGAGCTCGGGGATATTTAGCTTTCTTAATAAACCCTCAAGAAGATAAATTGAAATTAGAGGATGTACCGATAGCGAGTGAGTTTCCAGAAGTATTTCCTGAGGAATTAGAGTCATTACCTCCTAACCGAGATGTTGAATTTAAGATTGAACTCACACCTGGAGCAAACCCTATTTCAAAGACTCCCTATCGAATGGCACCCGAATTAAAGGCGAGGTTACAAGCGCAAGATTTGTTAAAAAGGGATTTATAAAGTCAAGTGAGTCTCAGGTGGGGAGCCCGGTATTATTTGTGAAAAGAAAGATGGAGGATTGAGACTTTGTATTGATTATCGGGATTAAATGAAGTCCTTTAAGAATAAATATCCATTGCCCCACATTGATGAATTATTTGACCAACTGCAAGGGGCAGTAGTGTTTTCTAAGATTGACCTTAGACAAGATTATTATCAATTGAGGATTAGAAAGGAAGACGTTCCAAAAACTGCCTTTAATTCTCGATATGGGTATTATGAGTTTCTGGTCATGCCATTTGGACTAACCAATGCCCCGGCAGCATTTATGGATTTAATGCATAGGGTTTTTAAGCCTTACCTGGACCAATTTGTAGTAATTTTCATAGATGACATCTTAATTTATTCAAAGTCCAAGGAAGATCATGAACGACATCTGAGGTTAGTTTTGCAAACTCTGAAGGAGCACAAGCTGTATGCTAAATTTAGCAAAAGCAAATTTTGGCTGAGAGAAGTATCTTTCTTAGGTCATGTGATCTCACGAAAAGGAATCACCGTGGATCCAGCTAAGGTTAAGCGGTGGTAGATTGGAAGCAACGAGAATCCAAGGAAGTCCGTAGTTTCCTAGGGTTGGCTGGATATTACCGAAGGTTCATTCAGGATTTTTCCAAACTTGCTGGCCCTTTGACCAATTTGACTAGAAAGAACAGTCGTTTTGTTTGGGATTCAAAATGCGAGAATAGCTTTCAAGAGCTTAAGAGTCGACTGACTAAAGCCCCTGTGTTGACATTGCCAAATGAAAAGGAGAGTTTTACGGTCTATACTGATGCATCTAAGGAAGGACTGGGATGTGTTTTAATGCAAGAGGGTAAAGTAGTGGCTTACGCCTCGAGGAAATTGAAACCTCATGAACAGAATTATCCCACCCATGATCTTGAATTGGCAGCCATAGTGTTCGCCTTGAAGAAGTGGAGGCACTATTTATATGGTGTGGTTTTTGAGGTTTACGTCGATCATCAAAGTCTTAAATACTTGTTTTCCCAAAAAGAACTGAATTTGAGGCAACGCCGGTGGATGGAATTCCTAGAAGATTATGAATGTACCATTAAGTATCAACCAGGAAAGGCTAATAAGGTAGCAGATGCCTTAAGCAGAAAAGTTCAGATTTCTGGATTAATGATTAAGGAATGGAAAATGTTGGAAGAAGTCAGTACTTGGAACCCACGGTTAATGCAGCAAAAAGTGATTTTGGGAAGTGTGACCTTGAATTCCTCCCTAACTGAGCATATTAAAGAAACACAAAGCAAGAACTCCCTTGTACAGAATTGGGTGAATAAAGTGAAAGAAGGGAAGTTGCCTAATTTCAATTTGGGGAGTGATGGGATCTTGAGATATCAAAACCGATTGGTAGTGCCTGATGAGGATGAACTGAAGAGAGAAATTTTGGCTGAAGCACATAAGTCAAAATATACTATCCACCCTGGAAGAAACAAGATGTATCAGGATGTAAAGAAATTTTTCTGGTGGAATAATATGAAAAGGGATATAGCTCAGTTTGTATACTCCTGTCTAACGTGTCAACAAGTTAAATCGAACATCGAGACCTTGAGTTATTACAGTCATTAGAATTTTGAGTGGAAATGGGACCAGATTACTATGGATTTTGTCCTTTGGGTTACCCCATACCGTCGAGGTTATGATGCTATTTGGGTGATAGTGGATCGGTTGACGAAGTCCCATTTCTACCGATTAATATGAAATATCGAGATGAGAAGCGGCCGATTTATATGGATGAAATTGTTAGGCTTCATGGAGTACCAGTAAGTATAGTGTCAGACAGGGATCCCGCTTTATTTCCGACCGTGGCAGCAGATTCAAAGTGCCTTGGGAACCAAGTTAAATCTCGATGACTTATCACCCTCAAACAGATGGACAATCTGAAGAGACCATACAAACCCTAGAAGACATGTTGAGGGCATGTATCATGGATTTCGGAGGTAGTTGGGATCAACACTTGACCTTAGTGGAATTTGCCTATAACAACAGCTACCATTCTTCCATTCAGATGGCTCCATATGAAGCGTTGTACGGGAGAAAGTGTAGATCACCAGTATACTGGGATGAAGTGGGAGAACGCAAGATTTTGGGTGCTGAAAGGATACCATGGGTCGAAGCAGCCTATGAGAAGGTTAAACTGATCCGTCAAAGGGTACAAGTAGCTCAGAGTCGACAGAAAAGCTACACCGATAACCGAAGGAAAGATTTAGAGTTTCAAGTTGGAGATGAAGTTTTCTTGAGAGTTACGCCATTGAGAGGAAGCCTCAAGTTTGGGAAGGGAAGGAAGCTTAAACCGAGGTACATAGGACCGTTTAAGATTTCACAAAGGATTGGAAAGGTAGCTTATCAGTTGGAACTGCCTGCAAGCCTAGCACGAGTCCATAACGTTTTCCATGTATCGTGGTTGAGGAAGTACCACAAGGACCCATCTCATGTTCTACCAACCTTAGAGGTCGACTTAGATGAATCTCTGACTTATCAGGAAAAACCCTTGAAGATTGTCGATAGGAAGGTTAAAGTTTTAAGAAAGAGACAGATTCCTTTAGTGAAAGTTGTGAGGGCCTCAAAATTCAGATTTATTTTAAAATGCATAATATTATTTATATTGTGTTTATTTATTTTAATATGAGTAAAAATATGTTTAAAGTGAATATTTTCCAATTTAGAGAATTTTAAACGAATTATTTGCCGGTGTGCGGTTTTGGCCTTATTAAGTTTTTATTTTTCTATCGGAGCATGATTAGTGACTTGAAGTTGAAATTAAGCATAAGTGGTGGTATTTTGGGAATATTAATAAGTTTGGACAGTGTCGGAATGGACTAGAGCAGTGTAAGTTAGACTGTTGCGTGTGACGCGACATAAAGTGCCAAAAAGCACTTTTTCCCTTAAATCAGGGAAGTGCGCTTTTTCAACCATAAAAGCCTTGACTTTCTTGCATCCTCAAGCTTCACTTTTCAGCTGCAAACTTGGGAGAAGAGAGAGAGAGGCTGCCGAACTCTTCAAGGAGGAGAGAGAGAGAGATTTCATTCTTGTTTCTTCCTTTCTTCCATCAAATCTTCTTGAAACTTCAAGCACCATCAAACACCATCATCTTCTTCACTTCTTGCAGCCAAAAGAGAGAGGAGATAGAGAGGGGCTGGTCCGATTCTTGGTGGAGAAGAAAGAGAGGAAAAAGCTTGTAGTTGAGCTTCAATCTTCTTGATCATCCATCAACTTGAAGTGTAAGATCTTAGTGGAGGATTCTTGGGCTCGATCATCCATCCTTGGCAGCCATGAGTGAGTGGGAGAAGGAGGAAGGAAAGAGAGGTAAGTCTTGTGGTTAAATCTTCCATTTATTCTTCGACTAGAATCTTGAGTTTGTGAAGGTTTTTGGGCTTGATTTCTTCCCTCCATTTCAGCCGAACCAAGGAGAGAGGAGAGAGAGTTGGGTCCGACATTTTTGAAGGAAAAAGAGAGGAAAGAAAAGCTTGGGTGGTTGCCTTGGGCTCGAGATTTAACTTGGTGACGGAGATCCTTGACGAATCTTGTAGATCGGGAGCTAGGATCGAAGTTCTTGAAAGTCATCAAGCTTGGAAGCAACTTTCTTGAAGGGGAGCTCAAGGGATCTTGCTAGATCTTGTCGGATCTTGTTGGATCTTGATAGATCCAGAGGTATAAGTCCTAAAACTTGTATATATAGCCTTATTAGTGTTAAGTAGCTTAGATCTGTGGTTGATTTTGGTGAAAAGATCTCATCTGAAAAGATGACGTTGGGCTCTTGAAATCGCAACATAGGTAGCGGACTTGAGGTGACCTCTAGGTAGCGGACTTGAGGACCTGATTGGGAATTTGATTGTTATTTGTGAACTTGCCTTGATATGGTTAGAAATTAGGGTTTTAGTTGTTGAAAAGTTTGAAGGAAAAATGATTAAAATGGCCGAAACCACACTTGAAAACTTCTATGTTTGATTTTGAAATTTTGTATTCAGTTGTGATGAATTTCTGTTTAAGAAAATATATGATATTTACATTTATTGGTGTATGACTTTTTGAAAAGATAAAGAGTGGAATTTCTTACGAAAATTGGGCGAAAAATGTCATTTGAGGGTTTTGTAGTATTATGGTTCCATTTAATGAATTTTGTAAGAAAAGATATGGTTTAAAGTGTTTTGAAGTTATATTAAAGTATTATCTAGGAGTGTGTGTTGAGTTTATGTTAAAAGTGATTTTTGAGGTGATAAGTTTCACCTAAGTGTTTTACTAAAGAAATGTGAAAACAACGTTTAGTAAGAACGTCGATAACATGTTCTATTTGAAATGAGATCTTGATCCTCCAAAGATTTACTTGGAACATTGTTTTTGGGAGAAATGAGTGATTTTCAATGAGATATTTGAAATATGACATCGTTTGAAATGAAAGTGTTCCCTTGAGGGGATTTTTGGAAAATATTGATTTAAAATTAAAAAGTGGAAGTGAGTTGTTTTGATTAATGAATGAAAGAACAGAATTCTCAACTACTGTTTTTACTTGTTTAGGGTTTGAAGAGGAAAGTGAATTCGATCCATACGTAGAGGCTGAGCCTTATTACTTTGATGAGTTTCCATGCCTGTTACGTGTTTATGTGAAATGACTGTAATGATGTTTCTTGTTGTGATGGTACTGTGAAACCTAGTTTTGGAACTCTCAGATAGGGTAGTGTGTACTTTATCGCACTTACTCTTATCTGAGTGAAACGACTATGAAAATGCTTTGAAACGAATGCAAACTGAAATGAATGACTGTTACAGCTCCACGTAGTGACTGCATGTGTTTGTAAAGGTCAGGAAATGCCTGAGACCTATCGGTGAACCCTTCGACTCGAGCCGGAGGCTAGGCCTAGGTCGAGAAGAAAGGGAAGAGCCATAGGGTTATTTCAATGTCACAAAGCCCAGTGACTTAGACCACAGTACTGTGCTGTGCTCGAGATTGAGTTCTGGAACCGAACCTGTCTCTTAAAAGAGCAACCAACCACTTACTAGCTGGGCTGAAAAGTACTCTGGACTTGGCATATGAACTTGTCCCTCATGGAGAGTACTCAAACCTACTGTACTGTTAACCATTGTTAACCATGCTACCACTGCTGTTAACCAACCGCTACCCACTGTACTGTTTGGAGAACGGGCCCGGTGGGGTTTGGAGGAGTAAAGGGAAAGTGGAGTTCTACATGGCAATAGTGACAGTTGACGGAGTGTCAACTACTGGTTCGTGGACAAGCGACGTGGAATTTGGCTCCTGAGAGCTCCGTATCCATACTTGTACTGTTAAATGCTTTCTTATCTGATTTAAATTCAAGTGAAATCTTATTGAGTGAATGTTCTTATGTGTTATGTGAATTGCATGTTTTGGGAACTCACGAGCTTTCTAGCTCACCCTTTTCCCCATTTGTTTTCCTTAGCAGGAGATGAGATCCTCCATGAAGATGCCTACCCTTAAGATTAGGGTTCCTCTTGTTTTGATGTTTTTAAAGAGCTTGGATGTTATCTTTTGAGAACTTTTATATAATGTCTTGTGAGAACTCCTGTATGATGAAACGAGGTTGTAAGGATGAATGGTCTATGTATGATGGATTGTAACTCGACTGTTATGTATTGTAAAGTATTGCCCTCTTTTATTTTGGGCTAAGAGTGTTGTCATGTCAAGTTTGGATTTGATAAGTGAAGTGATTATAGAGTGAGTGAGTCCTGGCGAGAGCTAGGCAGGTGGCCGCTGATACCTTGGGGTGCGCCCTAGGGAGAGGTGGGTCGTCACAGGTGGTATCAGAGCTTAGGCTTCAGATCTCTGTAATGTATCCTAGGCTAATAGTTTAGGATACTGGCCTGTGGGAAGTTGGACCAAAGTGTTCTGGTACTTGATGGTTAATAATAGTTACTTGAGAGTTTCTCATGTGAATTGATTTGATCGAGAGTTGGATGTTGCAGTGATTAAGGCATAAGAGTGACTCTTAGTGTTTGATTGACTTTTGAGGTTTGTCATAACCCTGATTAGTATGAGTTGGAATGTCGAGGACGATACCCTTAATGGGAATAGATTGTAACGCCCCGAAAGTTAAAGATGATTTCGAAATGTATTTTCAAAGTTTCTACTTTGAATAAAATTTATTTCTTAGTGCTTGAAAAATAATTTATGTATGCATATCATTTCATATCATCTTGTTTTCGTTCAATTGTTTTACGAATATTTGCAAGGGTTCAAGTGAACTAGTTAGGCTTATTTGGGTATGTAAATTACATTTGAAGGTAAAACAAGGGTTTATTGGCAAAGTTTCAAAGATATTTTAGAGGGGAAAACAATGAAAGCTTGACATTTGCCACCAAACTGATAGCTAAAGTCTTGATCAAATAATATAAATAGCCAAGCTTTCAAACTTTCCATCATCTTTCGTTTTATTGTATAAAATTTTGAGGGGGAAAAAGGGAAAAGAAACCCTACTTGCTTAACTTCATTTTCTTGCCAAAACTTGAGAGAAAAAGAGACAAAATTGATTTTTCCTCCATGAAGTTGCAAATCACCTTTTGAAGGAAATCCTTAGCGAGAAAACCCTGGTTTCATTTCTTAGGATGCCAGACCGTGGGATTTGATTGTGTGTTAAGCGTAAGGTGACGTTATCACTTAATGAATGGTTGAGAATTGGAGTCATTGAGTATCTAAGGGTTTAGTAGGTTTGGAAGGAATGTAAGAGATACGTACTATTGATGTTTAAATTGTTAATGATGCTTAAGTTTGATTAAGTTCTAAGTGAATTGAAGAAAATACAGTGACTAGTGATGAGGACATGAGAGGGGATGCCACTGTGGCCAAGGCAGATCCCCAATATTTGGAGTCTGACCCTTTGAAGAGTGTTACCTTCGAGACTTTTGTTTTTAAAGCTTGATAAACTAGCTGAGCATGAAGTTAGGATTGTGTGTAACCTTTTGTGAGAAAAACCATTAGAGTGGTTCTCAATCCCTGTAAATTGCATGCTTACTAGCTTTTCAAGTACTGTACTTTTGTTTAACTGTATTTGTGAACTTGATGTGACCTATGGGTATCTTTTGTTAAAAGCATGCTCATCCGATGTACTCCTGACATTCCTGCTATTATGAGTTGTGTATAAAGTGCTTTAATTGTGTTTTTGATTTGACTTTCCAATAGTGTATTGTACTTTCATGTTTATATTATAATATCTTCCCTCTAAAGAATTATGGAGGGTAGAAGAGGCCGAGATTGAGGACGAGAAACTAGACCCCTCTAAGAATGGAGAATAATGTATATGAATAAAGGACATGATATAAAGATTTGAGGTAAATACACTTTACTCTTGAGTACTCTTATCATGGATGGGAGGACGTTGAATTTGAAAACAACAAGGAATAACTCTAAAAGAGGAATCTTGCATTTCCTGGATTAAGTTATTAATTTGAATTGCCCAAGATGACAAGTTAAATTAGGGTCGCTCATGTGCAAATTTTCGTGATTACACTTGTCAAGGATCTTGACTAGATGGGTTTTGATATATTAGTGAGAGGATCTTGTAGAGCTGCTTGGATATGTTGGAAGAATTGTGGATTAAATGATAAAGGACTATTGATGGAAATCCTGTTTAGTAACGGCCAAAACAAGGGAAGTAAATCGGCCATGACTTCCACATTTCCTTGATAACTTTGGGCAAGCTATTGTTCAATGAACTTGTCAAAACATCAATTTTCACTTGTATGTTGAAAGTGAGCCAAAACTATGCATTTTCTGCCTTGAATTCTTCAGGGATCAATTTCGATCAACTTCGTAGATTTTCTGATATTAACTGGCAACGACTTGGAGCTTGAGTTTTATGCCATTAAAAGCTCTATGAATTTAATTTCAAATGCCACTGATGGCATCCGATTCCAATCCTATTTGGAATTATGGTCAATTCCTCAAGTGACCTAATTCAAATCCTACAGTTTTCTACACTTTTGTGGTTGTTGTCTCGATCACAGAAATGTATGAATTTGATTCCAAAGTCTCCATATGAAATGTGACATGGTGTCCTAGCTTAAAATGGCATAAAATGCCTCTCAATTCGATAAGTGGAGTTCCAGATAAATCGAAAAGGTAGCAAAGCTGTTAACTTTGCCCCTTCTCTTTTGCATTTTTGCCTTTACTTTCCTTTGGTTCTAAACAACTTTCTCACTCTATTCTTATAGTTTGATGGTTGCCTCGAAATAATTGTAAACTTTCCCATGATTTGTATCCAAGGCCTTGTGAGATTAGAATTAAGTTTTGGAGAATTAAAGTTGGTGATATTGAATGAGATATGGAAATGAAAACTCTTGTTTCTTGTGGATCGAGAATTAGTAAAGGTGCTATTATATCATGTTGCATAACAAGGTTCGATTATGTTAAGAAGAAGGATTTGTGATTGTTGTATTAAGGTGAAAATGAGTTTAATTAGTAAATGATCTTTTGTTACTCTGGATGGATTAATTAATAAGATATGTGGATTTGTAAGTGTATGTAAGAGGGTTGGTTCTTTGGCTTATGTGAGAATTTATGATACGTACAAGGATTATTGGATTTGAATTATACCCCTGATCAAAGGGTGAATACCTTTGTTGTGTAATTATGAATGGATTGATTTAGTGTAGGTAACGGAAATTCTTTCAAGAGGAAATTATAAGAATATTGTCCATTGAAGACTAGTAAGGATAGATACTAAGAGTGTTATCATTGACCAATTGAAGACTAACCATGGCATTAGTGGCATTTATGGGGCTAGTACGTAGCATGTGAACCTTATTCGGATTATGTTGTGATAAATTATCAAGGATGCTATGGTACATTTAAGATTCGAGAAAGGCATGAATAACGCTTGAAGGTAGTACTGCAATCCTTGAGAAAGAAATATTATGGTTCAAAATCTATGGAGGGTAAACTTCGGTGGGAGCATAATTGGAATAAGGTGATCTTTGGGAAAAATGCACATCTGGAAAGCTTAAGTGAAGACTTCCTCATAAGAGTTAAATGTATTCTATTATCAATGCAATGAGTATTAGTATGAATTTGAGAATTAAGAAAATTCTTTTGGTTAAAATCCCATGGAGGAATCATTAAATCAAGAAAGTGACTTGGAGAAAAGAAGAGGTGTTTTGCAAGAAATACTCAGAGTGGTTTGTATACCAAGATATGAATTTCGAGGACGAAATTCTTTTAAGGGGGGAAGGTTGTGAGGGCCTCAAAATTCAGATTTATTTTAAAATGCATAATATTATTTATATTGTGTTTATTTATTTTAATATGAGTAAAAATATGTTTAAAGTGAATATTTTCCAATTTAGAGAATTTTAAACGAATTATTTGCCGGTGTGCGGTTTTGGCCTTATTAAGTGTTTATTTTTCTATCGGAGCATGATTAGTGACTTGAAGTTGAAATTAAGCATAAGTGGTGGTATTTTGGGAATATTAATAAGTTTGGACAGTGTCGGAATGGACTAGAGCAGTGTAAGTTAGACTGTTGCGTGTGACGCGACATAAAGTGCCAAAAAGCACTTTTTCCCTTAAATCAGGGAAGTGCACTTTTTCAACCATAAAAGCCTTGACTTTCTTGCATCCTCAAGCTTCACTTTTCAGCTGCAAACTTGGGAGAAGAGAGAGAGAGGCTGCCGAACTCTTCAAGGAGGAGAGAGAGAGAGATTTCATTCTTGTTTCTTCCTTTCTTCCATCAAATCTTCTTGAAACTTCAAGCACCATCAAACACCATCATCTTCTTCACTTCTTGCAGCCGAAAGAGAGAGGAGATAGAGAGGGGCTGGTCCGATTCTTGGTGGAGAAGAAAGAGAGGAAAAAGCTTGTAGTTGAGCTTCAATCTTCTTGATCATCCATCAACTTGAAGTGTAAGATCTTAGTGGAGGATTCTTGGGCTCGATCATCCATCCTTGGCAGCCATGAGTGAGTGGGAGAAGGAGGAAGGAAAGAGAGGTAAGTCTTGTGGTTAAATCTTCCATTTATTCTTCGACTAGAATCTTGAGTTTGTGAAGGTTTTTGGGCTTGATTTCTTCCCATCATTTCAGCCGAACCAAGGAGAGAGGAGAGAGAGTTGGGTCCGACATTTTTGAAGGAAAAAGAGAGGAAAGAAAAGCTTGGGTGGTTGCCTTGGGCTCGAGATTTAACTTGGTGACGGAGATCCTTGACGAATCTTATAGATCGGGAGCTAGGATCGAAGTTCTTGAAAGTCATCAAGCTTGGAAGCAACTTTCTTGAAGGGGAGCTCAAGGGATCTTGCTAGACCTTGTCGGATCTTGTTGGATCTTGATAGATCCGGAGGTATAAGTCCTAAAACTTGTATATATCGCCTTATTAGTGTTAAGTAGCTTAGATCTGTGGTTGATTTTGGTGAAAAGATCTCATCTGAAAAGATGACGTTGGGCTCTTGAAATCGCAACCTAGGTAGCGGACTTGAGGTGACCTCTAGGTAGCGGACTTGAGGACCTGATTGGGAATTTGATTGTTATTTGTGAACTTGCCTTGATATGGTTAGAAATTAGGGTTTTAGTTGTTGAAAAGTTTGAAGGAAAAATGATTAAAATGGCCGAAACCACACTTGAAAACTTCTATGTTTGATTTTGAAATTTTGTAAGGAGACTCACCACTTCCCACTAAACGACCCAACCATTTCAAACTCACCGATCTAACTAATTCCAACCCATAAATTCTCATAAAACAAAACCCCAAAATTACACGTTAACAACATCTTAACCTTAACTTTAAAGTACAATAGTCCATCAAATTTTCCGTTAATTTCAGGCTTATACAAGATGAGGAAAGTCCAACAAAATTTCTAACTTCCTCGATCCACTCACCTCAAAACCTGTTAAGGAAAACAAATTGGGGTGAGCTAAGAGGCCAAGAGAACATGCACATGCATTTAAAAGCTGTTAACTAAATTATTAAAGTAAAGGGCCAACCAATAAATCTTGCAACAAAGCATTTAAACCATACAATTTGCCGCTTCCCAAGTATCGATCTTGGATATATGTTGACACTACAGTCCACAATCACCACTTACTACTTTCAACCCCTTGCCGGGCGAACTCGAAATTTAGTGTATGGCAACCCACTATGAGTATGCCAAGTCGGTGGACTCAAATTGGACAAGGTGAACGGATCCCAGGGTGTGGGGCATTCCACAGTTGTAAATAAACATTCAAATAACATTGCAAACAATCATTAATTGAACATTCTAGTAATCAAAGAAGGTGAGCGATAAAGTGCACACAAGCATGCTTTCAATTTATTTACATGCACTTGGACACTCACCACAGTTTAACAAGCAAGAAATGCAGGAGTTAAGCGTTCTTCAAGCGGGATCAGCAAGCAATTTACTTTTCGACCGAGTTCAAAGTTCAACAATTTTGGAAAATCCATTTCAACCGCATTGATGCAACGCAAATACTCGATGCATGAACTCCCAAGAGATGCATATAAACACTTAAAATAGCAAAAAGAAGCACATGCATGGGCGTTAGAAAACGGATGCAAGTACAAAACGAGAACGGAAAACACACAGTGAAGGTGCAGAAAAACAGTTTTACGCTCTGTACGCCATCGCCATAACTCGAGCTAGTATCGGATTAGGGCGTACGAGGTGCCGTTTCGAAGCTAAGAGAACGAGTTACAACTTTCATGAAGGAAGATTTTGCCCAGATTGTCTCGTTTAAGGTCAAAACGCAGAAAACAGTCTCAAGTTTCACCGTCAGAATGTTCGACAGGCCAACTTCAAACGGGCATAACTCAGCGCTCACAAATCGAAATCAGGAAATTCCAGATGCGTTGGAAAGCTAGAACAAAGGGCTATAACTTTCGTGTTTTGGGAAAAAGCTAAATCACAAAGGATCAACACCAAAAACGAAGCTGAAGTTGCTGGTTTGTCATTCCTGTTTTCAGTTTTGCGCCAAAACTCAATGCATTCAACCAAAACACACACATGCAAACTCATCGACTCAAATGCAATAACAATCAAGCAAATACAACCCTTACACGTTCCACATTACCCTCTACAATTTCCATGAAGAAGATGAAATCCAATTCCATCCCGAACTAGGTCGAAATAATCGAAACAATGGCTTTCTACCCTATCGCAGAGATTTAAGCAGGACAGCTTCAAATAGCCATAACTCGACACTCACAGCTCCAAATCAAGCGATTCCAAAGCCATTAGAAAGTTAACATATAAGGCTACAATACTTAGGAAGACCTCAAAAACAAAAACAGTCATCTTCCCGGTCAAAATGGCCCATTACAGTAGCAAAAATAACGATTCGGACAGAAACAGGGCATCAGGGGCATTTTAGTCTTTTCACATGCTACAGTGCTCCGATTCACCTGAAAATTTACAGGTAGAATCCTCACTCAACTCTCTACAACTTTCATGCTTTGTGCTAAAGCTAATTCAGTCCCCATCATCTTTGAAAATATCAAGCAAATTCGGACAGAAAAAAAAACAGAAATTCAACCCTAATCATTCCTTCTTGGCTGGAGCTTTACACAAGAAAATTCAACAATCTAACCCATATATTCATCTAAGAAGCTAAGAATGATCAGGAATCAAGCTAAAACAACAACAAAATCCAACAACTTCATCAATTGAAATCAAATTCCAGCAACCTAAAGAAAATTCCAGCTTTAATACCTTCAAGAAGATGAACTTTGGATGAAACTACAAACTCCCAAGATTCAATCACCTCCTCCTAGCTTCCAATCAAGATCATATGGTTGCACTTGCAAAATTGCTCCAAGCTTCTTTTTTTTCCTCTCTTTTCCTCTCTTTTTTTCTCTTCTTTCTTTTTCTTCCCTATTTTTCCTTGCTTTGGCGGTTGTCTCAAGCTATAAAATAGCTAAAGGATGAACCAAATAGATATTTTTGGCTTAGTCCAACTTAGTCAAAATTGGTCAACAATCTCATGCCAAACTAACCTAGCAACTTAGGTTATTTCCCACCTTAAGTAATTTTCTTTGCTTTCAAGTTAGTCCATAGGTACCAATTCGACTTAATCTATCAAAGCTTAATCACACTTGCTTAGGCCACTAATCACCTAGGAGTCCTAATCACTCTTCTTAATCATGCATTAACACACATAAAATCAAGGGTAACAAACTTCGTAGTTGGACACAAAACTTATATTAGTTTTCAAAACTAGGGTTTTACAAATCCAAACTAGGGTTTTCAAAACAAATTAGGATTTTATCGAAATTTGGTTTTGAGACAAACTAGGGTTTTAAATTCAAATTAGAGTTTATCTAAAATTAGGGTTTTCAAAATAGGCCATTGAAATTAAACAAATAATTATGGTGAGAAAATAAGAAATAAAAACCTGGGTCCTCACAATATGTACATTTATTGGTGTATGACTTTTTGAAAAGATAAAGAGTGGAATTTCTTACGAAAATTGGGCGAAAAATGTCGTTTGAGGGTTTTGTAGTATTATGGTTCCATTTAATGAATTTTGTAAGAAAAGATATGGTTTAAAGTGTTTTGAAGTTATATTAAAGTATTATCAAGGAGTGTGTGTTGAGCTTATGTTAAAAGTGATTTTTGAGGTGATAAGTTTCTCCTAAGTGTTTTACTAAAGAAATGTGAAAACAACGTTTAGTAAGAACGTCGATAACATGTTCTATTTGAAATGAGATCTTGATCCTCCAAAGATTTACTTGGAACATTGTTTTTGGGAGAAATGAGTGATTTTCAACGAGATATTTGAAATATGACATCGTTTGAAATGAAAGTGTTCCCTTGAGGGGATTTTTGGAAAATATTGATTTAAAATTAAAAAGTGGAAGTGAGTTGTTTTGATTAATGAATGAAAGAACAGAATTCTCAACTACTGTTTTTACTTGTTTAGGGTTTGAAGAGGAAAGTGAATTCGATCCATACGTAGAGGCTGAGCCTTATTACTTTGATGAGTTTCCATGCCTGTTACGTGTTTATGTGAAATGACTGTAATGATGTTTCTTGTTGTGATGGTACTGTGAAACCTAGTTTTGGAACTCTCAGATAGGGTAGTGTGTACTTTATCGCACTTACTCTTATCTGAGTGAAACGACTATGAAAATGCTTTGAAACGAATGCAAACTGAAATGAATGACTGTTACAGTTCCACGTAGTGACTGCATGTGTTTGTAAAGGTCAGGAAATGCCTGAGACCTATCGGTGAACCCTTCGACTCGAGCCGGAGGCTAGGCCTAGGTCGAGAAGAAAGGGAAGAGCCATAGGGTTATTTCAATGTCACAAAGCCCAGTGACTTAGACCACTGTACTGTGCTCGAGATTGAGTTCTGGAACCGAACTTGTCTCCTAAAAGAGCAACCAACCACTGTTACTGGCTGGACTAAACTGAAAAGTACTCTGGACTTGGCATATGAACTTGTCCCTCATGGAGAGTACTCAAACCTACTGTACTGTTAACCACTGTACTGTTAACCACTGAACTGTTAACCACTGAACTGTTACCCACTGTACTGTTAACCACTGAACTGTTACCCACTGTACTGTTTGGAGAACGGGCCCGGTGGGGTTTGGAGGAGTAAAGGGAAAGTGGAGTTCTACATGGCAATAGTGACAGTTGACGGAGTGTCAACTACTGGTTCGTGGACAAGCGACGTGGAATTTGGCTCCTGAGAGCTCCGTATCCATACTTGTACTGTTAAATGCTTTCTTATCTGATTTAAATTCAAGTGAAATCTTATTGAGTGAATGTTCTTATGTGTTATGTGAATTGCATGTTTTGGGAACTCACGAGCTTTCTAGCTCACCCTTTTCCCCATTTGTTTTCCTTAGCAGGAGATGAGATCCTCCATGAAGATGCCTACCCTTAAGATTAGGGTTCCTCTTGTTTTGATGTTTTTGAAGAGCTTGGATGTTATCTTTTGAGAACTTTTATATAATGTCTTGTGAGAACTCCTGTATGATGAAACGAGGTTGTAAGGATGAATGGTCTATGTATGATGGATTGTAACTCGAATGTTATGTATTGTAAAGCATTGCCCTCTTTTATTTTGGGCTAAGAGTGTTGTCATGTCAAGTTTGGATTTGATAAGTGAAGTGATTATAGAGTGAGTGAGTCCTGGCGAGAACTAGGCAGGTGGCCGCTGATACCCTGGGGTGCGTCCTAGGGAGAGGTGGGTCGTCACAAAAGTCCTTTGGAGACACCATGGTTTAGAAGAGGCAACATGGGAGTTAGAAAAGGAGATGAATCAAAGATACCCAGAGCTTCGACTAGAAACAGGTAATAATTTCTAGGATGAAATTTCTTAAGTGGGGGAGGTTGTGAGGGCCGTAACCAAACCCTAAATCTTGTTTAGGCTTCTCGTGAATGGCTTTTATAATTTTTCTAGTGCATGTGCATGATCACGAAAATTTTGTAAAACCAACGAAAAGATTCCAAACGATAGCCGGGAAGTTTAAGTAGGTATTTGAAATCATTTCAATAAAATTTGGATTCGACCATACTCAAAACAAATCATTTTTGAAACCATCACCATCACGTACACCAAAACCCTAGACGTTTCGTTCTTCTTTCAATTACCAACCGATTTCCTCCAAACTTCTTGAACGAAAACTTAGTAGCTGAAACCACACATTCTCTTTAGCAAAATTTGAATCATTTTAGCAGAAATTTGAATCCCTACTCCCCTCTAAACAAATTTGAAGTTCTCTTTTATCAATTCAGCAAGATACCAGCCGCCCACTCTCCTATTGCCATGGCTGCCATTTGTCAAACTTGTGGTGAAAAAAAAAAAAATGGCAGCAAGCATGCTTCTTTTCCCTCCCAACCGGCAACATCATGAGCTTGGAGCAAAGAGAATTTTCAGATTTCATTAGCCAAAGCTAATAATGCTCCACCTCACTTCATGCCAATGCATGAAAGGAGCTATGACACTTGGTAGTCAATTCAGCCAAGTCTTGTTCATTTGAACAAGCAACTTCAGCTGCATTTTCCCCCCTTGCTGCCCGAAATCCTCTCCAGAAAATCACTTAATCCTTTCTTCCATTCTCCCAAAAACTCACTCTCATTCACTTTAGCAAAAACTCTCCCCAAAAAAAGCTCTCAACCGAGAGCTCTCTCTCTCCCTTTTTCCTCTTGCTTCACTCTCGGTTATTTCAACCTTGCTCCAAGAACTTTACCTTGGTTGCAAGTTGCTGGAACTAAGCTGGAAATCTGGAAAGGAGCCAAGCTGTCTTCACATCATCCATTTCTTGAGCAAGGAAAGGTAAAACACCATTTATTTCTTGAAAAGTTTCCTTGGCAGCTTAGCCTTTTCCATCCTTAGCCTGTTTTGTTTCTTGTAGCTGGAAACCGAACTTGAGTAGCCCAAGCCTCACACTTGTTCATCCGTTCTTGAAGCTAGTTGGAGGTAGGATTCATCTTATATCCTTTTTAGCTCAAAGAAGTAGTTTTCCTTTTCAAAATATATTCTCTTGAAGGATAAACTATTCATGCATATGATGAACAGCTTTGAATCTTGTCATGGCCTGCCTGTATCCTCTTAAACCTTTGCTGGAAATTTGATTGACTGACAAGGAGCATTATTCTTGAGTTCTCTAAGCTACCCGAAACCTCAAAATGATAGTTTCATTTTATTTATTGCATGCATGATCCTTGAGAATGGTTAAACATCCATTTGTACTACTCAATGAACTTTGAATGTTGATGGTTGAGATTGTACGTGACTAGGGGCCTTGGAACTGCTTTTGAACTCTATTTTGCCTCGGTCTTGACTTGATGATGAACTGAACTTTTGATACATTAGCTTGGCATTGAAAATTTTGAACTTATTTCGGTTGATATTACTAAAATAATTTCATGCATGTTGGTGCTTTCAACTCTTGAAGCTCTTGAGCATCTATGCTGGAAATGATGGTTGTGATCGAAAATCTTGAGCCTTATTTATTCAAGAATCGTGTTAAAAATTACTGCTTGACAATCTATTTAAAACTGCCTTGCATGTTTTCAACTTTCATGAATGATTGATGCACTTAAATCGCTGACCATAAGCTGGAATTTTAAGTTGATGAACTTAAAGCTTGATATATCACTGTTTTGAGTAATGTGTGAATACTTAATGTTGCATGCATGTTATAGTGTGTGATTAAGAAATTGTAATGATTTAAAACTTAGATTTCGGATGAAAAAAAATAATATTTCAACAAGAAAGAAAAATGAGGAGAATAGAACCGGTTCTTGGTGACTTCTTAACTTGAGCATTGCTTGATTTAAACGGTTGATCAGTTTTTATCCTGTGCATGTAACCGTGAGCTTTCAATGGATGTACTAGCTGCTTATGAGCTTGATTAGCTTGCTGGAATTGAATTCAAACACCTAACCATGTGCAAATAAAGCTGTTTTCAAAATACCCAAAACCAGAAATTTTAACAAGAAACTAGAAACTTAAAACCAACTAAAACAGAATGCTCACATTTCTCGATTTATAACCTCAAATCACGAGCCACTTACGGCATTCAAAACTAGACTCATAGGGCTTCGATTTGGTATATCGTATGCACCGTAGTTCATTTTCTAGACGTCATAGCAAGTAAATGAAAATTGCTGAAAATCCAACTTGAAAATTCTGGAATTGAGTTCAAATTTTTAAAGGACAAGTTTGTTGGATTTTGAACCAAAACGAGTTTTAATGTTTTCTGAAAGAAAGTTTCATTTTCCTATTATTATGAAACTATACAAATTCCCAAATAAGATTTCCAACTTAATTTGTATCAAACCATGAACATTAGGATTTCTCACGCAAACTTTTTGTAAAAACCCTCGATCGAGAAACTACTGTTCAAACAAACTTGATTTTTTTTCAAAACTTGACTCGTTTAAAAACTCGTAAAGGAATTGTACCCCATAAAACCCAAAAATGAGCAAAATTCAAAGTCGTAATCTTCTAAAAGAACCCCACGAAAAATATCTTTCGACAACAAACGACCTCAAAACCCTACCGCAAATTTTTCATCTTAATACCTCCCATTATTGAATTCTTTAAAAGATAGTTTATTTTATCCAAACCTATTCAAATCCTCGGAATTTCCAAGTTTTCATACTTTCGTGTTTTGACCTAAAATGTATATATCTTTTCAGAACTTCAATTACCAAGGTTCATATCGCCGTAATGATATAATAATTACTCGTTAGTTATAAAAACTACTTTCTTATTTATAACAGAAGTGAATTGGTCAAAATTGATTTTAATGATTAAAAGTTAAATTATATTTACCTCAGGATCGTCCGGTGACCAAGTCGAGGACGTTGACATCGAAACCTTCGACACAACCTTGCCCTAGTTAAGGTGAGGGTTCCAAATTGTTGTTAAATGTTTTATTAAAGTGTGCCACATGTTGGAATTGTATTTGTTGTTAAATGTTACTCGTTGGTTGAAGCACGTAATTACTAAGTGTCAATTGTCAATTGATGTGTTAATGTTGAATAGTATATGATGCCATGGTTGATATATTCAAAACCATTGATCAAAAGGAGGAGATCGTGTGTGTACTTATCGCACTGACCCTCTCATTTTACAAATGATTTAGAATTACCATAATTGTGTATGTGCCTGTTAAATGTGCATGAGTGATAAGCCTTTGCGAATGTGCGAATTGGCTCGGCGGGATCCCAAACTCAGGCGAGTCGGCCTATTCCGAAGCGGTAATTGGGGCTTGGTCGGGTACGTCGATGGACCCTGGGGAATGAAATGAAAGGTTACCTCGAGTGTACACCACCCAATGAATGTTGGATGTCGGGCCCGAAGTCGGTGTAAGGGGTTGGAGATTGGGAAGCAGTCAAAGAAGTGCTATTGAACAACATGGAAGCAATGTATCCTTCCACAATGAATGTTATTGATGCTTTCCAATGTGATAATTGTTATGTGTTGGGATTCTCATTGGGCTTGTGAAGCTCACCCCATATATTTTTCCCTCCCAGGATTTCAGGTTTGACTCGAGCAGAGGAATTGAGAGCTGTTGGATTTTGTTGGTTGTAACCTTTACTCTTGTTAAGACTAATGATGTTGAAATCCCTTTTGGTTAATATTGCCTAGGAATCGTGTATCCTAGATGGTTGATGTTGAATTTGAGTTTGATCTATATAGCTGCATTGGGAAATATTTGATTTGACTAAACTGATCGATTGAGTCCTGGCGTGAGCTAGGCCGGTGGCCGCGGTTCTCAGGGTTCGCCTTGGGAGTCGTGGGGCCGCTACAGAAACTTAGCAATACACATTCATCTACCACATAAGTCAAGGTTTCATCAACCTCTCAACAACCCTAGCATGCTTGAACTTTCAAAATATGTACAAGGATGAAGTCCTTGAGATTTTACCTCCTCCTAGATGATAACTAAACTCCAAGAATGATGCTAAGCTAAGGCTTCCAAGTGCCTCCCCTCCAAGCTCTTCACCAAGTGCAAGTCCAAGCAAGGATTAATGGAGGTTGTGTTGGGTTTTTGGAGGGAATTTGGGTGACGAAAATTGCTGAAAATTTAGGGAAGAAGAGGAGAGGGAGTTCGGGTGAGAGAGAGGGAGAAGAGTGAAGAGTTTTTGGTCAATTTTTCTTGAGGAGTTAATGAGAAACGGGAAGACAAGACATGATCCTTATCTCATCCAAAGTCAAAGCTTGAATAGTGATATTAATTAGCTACTTGGAGGGAAAATTAATCACCTCATTTGGCTTGAGCTTAATGGCTAAATCTCGATTAGGAGACGGGATGGAGAAATTTTTAAGTGATTGGTAGGAATTTAGTTGAAAGAATTAACGGTTAGATAAAATTCTAAACTTAAAGAGGTTAATCCAAATCTTAACTAAAATTTCAAAACCCTAATTAATCACCTTCAATGACCCAAATCCAGTCATTTAATTACACTTCCAACTTATCAGTGATAATCCATACTTACCTTCACTAGTTTACTCACAGTCCGAATTTACCTCAAAAAACGTGCTTTTAACATTTTACCGCTAATAAATGTTACGAGACGATATTAACAGGGGAATATGGTTAAAATTAAATGAGAAATTGTAAAAGAGGAAAAATTGGATTTCACAAGATAATTAAAGAAATAATTATATAAATAAATAAATAAAACTTCGAATTTTAGAAATTTAAAATTAAATTTTTTTTTCGAGGCCGTTACATTCTTCCCTCCTTAAAAGAATTTTGTCCTCAAAATTCTCACCTTGTTAAACAAATAATTCTGGATATTTCTTCTGCATTTCCTCTTCCACTTCCCAAGTTGCTTCCTCCACATCGTGGTTTCTCTACAGGACTTTAACCAGAGGAATTTTCTTCGTCCTTAAATCCTTCACTTCTCGATCGAGAATCTTTACAGGTCTTTCCTCATACGAGAGTGTCTCATCCATCTCAATCTCGTCTAATTGCAAAACATGGCTCGGATCTGGATGATATTTCTTAAGCATTGAGATATGGAAGACATTGTGAACCTTGGACATACTAGCGGGTAAATCCAGTTGATAAGCCACTTTTCAAACCCGCTTAAGTATCTCAAACGGCCCCACGTACCTCGGTTTCAATTTCTTCCCCTTTTTAGACACTACACCACCTTTCACGGGCTTCACCCGCAAGAAAACTTTATCGCCTATTTCGAACTCCAAATCTTTTCTTCTATTATCCGAGTAGCTCTTTTGCTGACTCTGGGCCGTGTGAAACCTTTCTCTAACTAACTTCACTTTCTCATAAGCTTCCTCAATCCAAGGTATAGCAGTCGGATTAAGAACTTTCTTTTCCCCTACTTCATCCCAATGAATCGGTGATCGGCACCTTCTCCCATAAAGTGCCTCATAAGGTGCCATTTGAATCATGGCATGATAATTGTTGTTATATGTAAACTCGACCAACGTCATGTATTGACTCCAACCTTCACCAAAATCCATTATACACGATCTTAACATATTTTCCAAGGTCTGAATGGTCCTCTCAGACTGGCCATCTGTCTGAGGATGATAAGCTGTACTCAAGTTTAATTTTGTTCCCAAGGTCTCTTGCAACTTCTGCCAAAACCTCGAAACAAACCTAGGGTCTCGGTCGGAAACAATACTTACTGGAATTCCATGCAATCTCACTATCTCATCCAAATAGAGTCTGGCCAATTTTTCTAAAGGATACTTTACATTCACTGGTAGAAAATGTGAGGACTTAGTGAGTCGATCTATGACTACCCATGCAGCATCATGTCCCTTTTGACTCCTTGGCAGTCCAGTGACGAAATCCATAGTAATATGCTCCCATTTCCATTCAGGGATTTCTAAGGGTTGTAGAAGTCCTGAGGGCTTTTGGTGTTTAGCTTTCACCTGTTGACAAGTAAGACAAGTCTGCACATATTTGGCTACATCTCTCTTTAATCCATCCCACCAGTACAGTCCTTTCAAATCTTGGTACATCTTATTACTCCCAGAGTGAATAGTATACTTGGACCGATGTGCTTCTTCTAAAATCTCTCTCTTTAATACCTCATCATTCGGCACTACTATCCTTTCTCGGAACCTTAACACTCCTTCTGGTCCTGTCTTAAAATCCTGAGTCTCCCCTTTCTGAACTTTTTCCAGTAATTTCTGCACTACTGGATCTTTTGACTGTGCTTCCTTTATCCGTTCCAATAATGGAGACCTTAATTCAACATTTCCAAAAATAACCTTCTGCATCCCAAGACAAGGTTTCCATTCACTTACTTGCTCCAACATTTCCCATTCCTTCACTATCAAACCCACTACTTAAGCCTTGCGACTTAACGCATCAGCCACAACATTTGCCTTTCGAGGATGATATTTTATGGAGCAATCATAGTCCTCAAGAAACTCTACCCATCTCCTTTGCCTTAAATTCAACTCCTTTTGAGAAAATAAGTATTTCAAACTCTTATGGTCCGTGAACACCTCAAAAGTCACCCCATATAAATAATGTCTCCACTTCTTCAAAGCAAAGATAACCGCCGCTAACTCTAGGTCATGTGTTGGGTAGTTCTGTTCATGGGGTTTCAACTTCCTAGAAGCATATGCTATGACTTTTCCATTTTGCATCAAAACACAACCTAATCCATCCTTAGAGGCATCTGAATAGACTACAAATCCTTCTTTGCCATCAGGTAGAGTTAAGATCGGTGCCTCAGTTAACCGTTTCTTCAATTCCCGAAACCTTTCTTCACACTTAGGACTCCAAAAGAATTTTCCATCTTTCTTAGTCAAATCGGTCGAAGGTCCAGTAATTCTGGAAAAATCCTGAATGAACTGACGGTAATAACCGGCTAACCCTAAGAAACTTCTCACCCCAGTAGGATTTTCAGGTCTCTTCCAATGTATAACAGCTTCCACTTTAGACGGGTCAACTGCAATTCCATCCTTAGAAATTCTATACCCTAGAAAAGATACTTCTTCCAACCAGAATCCACACTTACTAAACTTGGCAAACCACTTATACTCTCGGAGAGTTTACAATACAATCTTCAAGTGTTCGACATGGTCTTCCAGGGTTTTGGAATACACCAATATATTATCAATAAAGATCACCACAAATCGATCCAAGTAGGGCTTGAATGCACGTTGCATCAAATCCATGAATGCGGCCGGAGCATTCGTTAACCCAAAAGGCATTACTACAAACTCATAGTGTCCATATCTAGAATTGAAAGCTGTTTTCGGTACATTCTCTTTCCTAATCCTTAGCTGGTAGTATCCCTGCCTAAGATCCAGCTTGGAGAATACCACTGACCCTTGCAATTGATCAAATAACTCATCAATGAGTGGTAATGGATACTTGTTCTTAATCGTCACGTCATTCAACCCCCGATAGTCTATACACAGCCTTAGACTACCATCTTTCTTTTAAACAAACAGTACTGGTGCTCCCCACGGAGAATCACTTTCCCTGATAAAATCTCGCTCCAGAAGATCTTGTAACTGTATCTTCAACTCTTTAAGTTCAGCCGGAGCCATTCTATAGGGAGTCTTAGAAATTGGTGTCGTTCTAGGTACCAGATCAACCTTGAACTCTACTGCACGCTCAGGAGGTAAATATTCCAATTCCTCAGGAAATACATCGGGAAAATCCCTAACAATTGGCACGTCTTCCAACTTCATCTTATCATTTGGAGGGTTTATAAGAAAAGCCAAATACCTTTGAGCTCCCTTACTTAGAAGTTTTCTAGCCCTAATTCCCGAAATAAGGGCCAATGAAGCCAACATTCCTCTAACATCCAATCTCAACGTCGCCTCCCCCGATATATCAAATTCTACTACTTTCAATCTACAGTCCACCTTGGCATGGTGTTTAGCTAAGCAATCTATCCCAATAATCACATCATACCCCTTAATATCCAGACTTACCAAATCAACCATTAATTTTCTCTCTCCTATCCACAATTCACAATTTTTATACACCAAACTCATAATCAAACTTTGGTCCCCTATTGGTGTTCTAACCTCTAGGTCAAAAGGTAACCTAACAGGTTTTATATCTATACCACAAACAAATGCAGGATTAACAAAAGAATGAGTGGCACCGGGATCAATTAAAACTCTAGCTAAGCGATGAAAGAGGGGAATGGTACCTTCGACCACTTCCGTCGACGCAGGCACCTCTTGATGGTCCAGCGCATAGACTCGAGCTGGTACTTTCGTCCTACTTCCCACTGAACTAGCTTGGCTCGGATTTGACTTCTGGGCACCACTCCGCTCTCGGGTTTGGGGACAAGAAGATATTTGATGGTCAGAACTTCCACACCTCAGGCATTTTCCTTACTTCTTCCAACATTCATTGGCAATGTGGTTTGGTTTTCCACAAAAACCATACGTAAGACCTGAATTAGAGGCTTGGCTCCCCTGTGAAACGCTCCTTGTTGGGCCTCTACCACCGATAAACCCTCTAGATGCCCCTCCTCGAGAAAAGATTCCTCTTGATGTTCCCTAGGCACTGGCCCCACTTGAGCCTCTCCCAAACTTGGTAGGCGGGGCACTCGAATCTATTGGGCCTCGACTTCTAGAAGGGGCACTCCTTTTCTTAGCATGAAAGCTCTTCAGTTGAGCCTTGGCGGTCTCGATTCTTTGGACTTTCTCAATGGCTTCACTAAAACTGTTAATTTGAGCCACCGCTAACCCTTCTTGAATCTCCAAATTTAAGCCCTAGATAAAACGTCTAATTCTTCTTGGCTCCGTGGCCACCAACTCTGGGGCAAACTTAGACAACTTAGTAAATTGTACCTCGTAATCCGCAACACTCAGAAGCCCCTGTCGACACTTAATGAAATCATCTTCCCTCTTTTCTTGTACCAAAGGAGGAAGAAACTTAGAGTAGAACTCCCGAGTAAAATTCTCCCAAGTCCTAGGAGTCTGGTCCCTATCCCATTTGGCCCGAATCATGTTCCACCATGATCTTGCTGCTTCTTCAAACTGGAAAGCTTCAAAAGATACCCGCCTTTCCTCAGTATAGTTCAGGGTACTGAAAATATCTGTAATACGCTCTATCCACCCCTCAGCGACCTTCGGATCAGGTCCCCCAAAGAACTTAAGTGGGGCGAACTTTTGGAAGCACTTTAATGCCCTATCCTCGCCACCCTCGTGGCCTCTAGGCTGGTTGACTGGACCCTGGCCTTGTTGGTCCACCAGATGAGCCAAGATGCCGGTCATCTGGTTTATGGCGGTCGCCACTTGTTCCCCGAAATCTACCTTTTGACCTTGTCCCAATCCTCGTCCTTGACCTTGGTCAACTGCTGACCTTCGGTTGTCTCCCTCATTTTGGGGTTGTCCTGCCCCGCACCCTCGACCTCGACCTCTACCTTGGCCTCGGCCTCGACCTCGTCTACCATCCATGATTTCTATAATGGGTAGACATAATTAAGTACAAATATAAAATAAAATTAATACCTAATAATATGGAACAAAGTAAAGTGAAATAAGAGAAAAGAAAATGTAAAGAAAGAATACCAATTGAAATAAATAATTTAACAAATTAAATCGAGAAGCAAACAAGAGAATTTTCTAAATTTATCCGAATTTTCATACATATAACTGTGGGAATTCAGTACACTACAGTGGCATGTTTATCACAAAAGAGTACACAAAAAGTGCTTTCACGGTCAATTTACCACGCAAAATATAATAATGAAAGCAATAGATAAACATGCATCCCAGGGACGAGAATCCCTCTAATAAAGTCTCATTACAACAGATTAATAAAAACCCTAATACTCTACTACTACTCCTCTAGTCCTCAGCAGGACCACCAGGAGGGGTACCCTCAGACGGGTCCTCCTCCTCCTCCTCTTCAGGCTCAGCCTCCTCCGAAGGATCGTCCCCCATCAAAATATCCTCATAGGGCTCCGCCTCGGATGAGTCCTCCTCAATGGACCCATCAAGCATAGCCTCTGCAGTAATATCAGGTACGATATCCTCCAGGGTAGTGAGGTCGGCCCTAATCCTAGCAGCCCGCTCATGGACCTCGTCAGACATCCTATCAAGTCGGGCCCGAAACCTCTGGACCTGGTCACGAGTGGCCCTAGTCCTATCTCTCTCAGTATCAACCCGATTCTCCAGTACCTCGACCCGATCCCCCAACTCTCGGATCCGCTCCTGAAGAGAAGCCATGACATCTCTCGCCTCCATGTTCTCCTCTTGCAGGTCTCTATTACTATCCAGTAGCTCCTGACGCTCATCATCAATAGACAATACCACGGAATTAAGGTAGGAGTACCGACTCCTACACGGGTACCTCGAACCTCCCCCCGACGTGGGGTGAACAGAAGGCTGGTCTGGTCGTCCCCGCTCACTCTATACCGCACTGGTCTAGCAGGTGGCTCATGACCATTGGCCCCCTGCCCATTAGCTCTCGCAGCTCCATTACCACTTTCCATACCTACACCAAATCCACAACTTAAAGTTAGAACTTTTTCAATATTCAAGGTAGCCAAAATATCAAACTTAAAGTATACAAAACCATTCTAAAAGAACTTTTAAAATTTTCCTTTATAGACCTCTAAACCTAGGCTCTGATACCACCTGTAACAGCCCCACCTCCCCCTAAGGCTAACCAGAGGGGTTAGCGGGCTGTCTGCCCAGCTCTCGCCAGGACTTTGAGCATTCAAATCAATACTAATTTAAACGTGCAATTTCACCAAATACCACAACGTTAATATTAAAACTGAAAAGGGGCATTTAAACTTAAAATTACAATCATCCATTTAAAATATTCACAACCCTTGAGCCAAAACTAATACACTTCCATAAGCTCAAAGTACTCAACACCAAACAACTATACAAAATTTTACTTCATACTCGAGACAAAAGTTCAAAAGATCAAGACACTAGCCCTAGCTACGCCTCGGGATTCTCGTCACCTGTTAAGGAAAAACAAACGGGAACGGGGGTGAGCTAAAAAGCTCGTGAGTTTCCAAAATTCATGCACATGCACATGCACTTTAAATGATAAAAGTAAAAGTAATTAAATAAAACACATAGACATATCAAGTTCACACACAATGAGGATACAGGGGCTCTCAGGAGCCAATTTCTAAATTTCCCGAGCATTTATAGTAGTCGACACTCCGTCGACTTTCATTCCAAGTAGACGAATCTTCACGCCAAACTCCAACCACCAAACTCCCCCTACCGGGCCTGCACGCCACAATTTTAAACAGTGAACAGTAACAGTAAATCACTCAAGGCACTCGGCCAAGAGAGATTGTATAACACATTTCTGTCTCCCAAATTCGATACATGCAAACCAATAAATCACCGACTCTACAAAAAGGGAGCAATAAAGTATACTCTCCTTTAAGTGAGTGGTTTAATAGTTTCAAGTTTCAACATAAGCACATAACAAGTCACATGGCACATTCAAGCACTAAGTTCGTAAATTAAAGCAGTAAACATGCATTGGAAAACTCACCGACAAAGTAGGGGTTGGAGTCCAAGTTTTGATCAGTTGCAAAATCAGCACTTTGCCCTAAAATAATTAAAAGAGAAGGAAAATAAGTTTTCCTAGTTCACCGACCAAATTTAAAAAGTCGAAAGTTTGACAATTTCCTAATTCGAGCTGAAAACTTTAAAAAATCATAACTCAAGTTATACAAGTCAGAATTTTACACATTTGGTACTGTTGGAAACCTCTTTGAAATCTATAAAACTTTGTAGAAGACGTTCAATTAAAATTCTGGACGGATTTAGCCTAGATTTTCATTCAACTGACAGCTACAGTACAGAGACAGGGCATATCAGGCTGGCCATCCAGGTTACTTTGAAAATTCGCCAGAAATTACAGAAAATTAGTTAGCCTCTGAAATTCATATACAATATAGTGCTACATAAGGGTTTCAACAGCCACTGACAGAACTCAATTCCGACACCCGAGCATGAAATTATAATAGTTCAAACAGAGGGGGTTCACATTTCTGAAATTTCTGGGTTTCAAATTTACAGGACAGAGTTTAAAGCCTTGTTTGAGTGATGGTTTCATGTCTAATGATAAGTCAATATTTTGCATGTTTTTAATAGGATTAATTATGTAGTTTTTATGTGTTTTTGGTATTTTTGTAGCTAATGAACTAGGGTTTCTAGTCAATTTTGCATTTAATGGCTTCAATGATGAAAAATGCATTTTTGAGGATTAATGTGATAAAATCTTCATGTTTTTGTAGGATTGCTTGTTCATGATCAAATGAGATGAAAATGTGGATAATTGCCAAGAAGCTTGGAAGAAAAGTTGGAAAATGAAAATTACAATTCAATCAATGAGGAATCAAAGGATGAAAGTCGAGACAATTAAAGTCACCGTAATTTCACGCACAACAAGCTCGGAAATTGCAAGTTTCAAGTGGAATCGCGAGGCAAACGCGAACCAACAAGTAGAAGAAATGATTAGCTCAAGCGAATCCCTCTCACCGAAGCAGTAGCTGATCACATGAGATCCATGAAGCCTCTTCCTCATGGATCTACCTCGATCCTCGAAAGTGAGCTGCAAGTTGCCTGAATTCAGCTTTTCAGCTCACTTCCAGCTCAATTTTTAGAAGAAATTCAATGAAGGCTGCGTGAAGAATTGTGTGAAATTGAAGAAACAACTCATTACCAATTCAAAACACAATTTGCTTCAACATTACAACTCATTTGGGATGAAAATTCAAAGGATTCAAATGCATGAAGACAAAGAGATTTAAGAAGCCATTTTCCTTGACTTTTGAAGGCCAATTTGTCTTGTATTCACATGACATAATTTTGGATGCATATGGTTGTAATCTTCTATAAATAGGGCCTCTTGTATACCATTCCATATCATTAGAATACCATAGAATTCCATAAGAATTCCAAAAAGACTAAGAGAATAGCTCTAGTTCATTAGATTAGTTCTAGTTCTTAGTTTGTAGTTCTAAAGAGAGTAAAAGTGAAAGTTGTGAGGAATCTTGCACTTTGCATTTGGGAGATCAACTTGTGAAGAAATTTATGGATTCAACTTCAAGAAATTGAATAAGATTCCTTCTTCCTTACTTGTCTCTTGTGCTTTAATTTCATGGCTTTGTGCAAGTTTGCTTATGCTTAAATGTTCTTAATATGATGTCTAACTAAGCCTCTTTAATCCTAGAGTTAGGATGAACTTGATTTAGTGGTGATCATGAAGTAAGTAAGTGATTTATGTCCTCCATGATTTTGTTAGTTTAAGACTTGTGCTTATGCGTTATGGTTGATTAGCTACCAACTATAATTGATTTGATGTTGATGAGTAATGAAAAACTTGCCTTCAACAAGATCTAAGTTCTTAAGCATTAACTTATATTCTCACGAAAGTAGTGAATATAGTTGGTTGGTTTTGGTTTTATACTATAACTTCATTGAGCTTATTTAACTTGTTTCTCTCTTTTCTCTATGAAAATAGGTCAAGGAAGATTCCAAGAAGTTAAGGAATTGGCGCAAGCGATTCCGAGTGACTAGTTCATCTTAAACGAGAACTTGCACTACACATGACCATTAACGAGTTGTGGCATACAAAAGGAAGTTATACCTTAGCAAATCATTGGAGAAAGGACATAATAAACTTGTTTAATTTCTAATCTAAACATAACAAGGGATTCCGAAGCTCTGGGACTCCTCCAATTTGATCTTAAAAACTCTCTCTAACCTAATTCTCTAATTCCTTTACTTGCTTTCTTATTTATTGTGTTCCACCAATTGGATGTCTATGACACCTAACGGTTGGATTTAATTGCTTTATCCATCTTCCTTAGGTCGGTTTACCGCCTTCTCCCTTTTATCTAGCTTTCCTTACTTTATTTGCCTTCATATAATTGTCTATCTAGATAGTAAAGCAAGTGATTAAATTTTAGTGTTTGCAAAATCATAGTTCCTCGTGGGATCGACACCTATATTTCCCTATACTCAATAACGCATCCAGATACTTGCGATATAGGGTTTAAAGGTTTTAAAATTTGTGAGGTAAAGAAAAAATCCTATCAAGTTTTTGGTGCCGTTGCGGGAACTAAGTTTTCCTAGACTAGTTTTCAAACTAGGCCTAGGTGCAACATTAAAGTTAAAACAAGCTTTATTAGTCTAGATTTTATTTTTTAGTATTTTCCTTGTTTCTTGTAGGTGCATCAATCTCTTCATCTAAGAGATCAAGGCGTGAGAAGAGGAAGAAAAGCGTGTCCAACAACAAAGAAAATATTGTGGTGGAAAGTGAAGGTGAACAATCCATAGCAATGGAGGAATCAAGGCCAAGAGCATTAAGAGACTATGCTTGCGGATGAATCCGGTGCTCAAACTAGTGTAGCAAGGCCACTATTAATGCTAATAATTTTGAAATTTCACGGCACTCATTCAATGATCCAGCCAATTTGGAGGAAAGCGCCAGGAGGACTAACTCATCTAGCTAACTACAGATTTATGTGAGTGCTGTTAAGTACAATGGGTAAGTGATGCCATTAAATTAAGGTTGTTTCCTTACTTTGTGAAAAAAGGTATGGCAACTCTCATCCACCCAATACTTTTACTTCATGGGTGATTTGGTAAAAGCATTTTTTAAATAAATATTTTCTCTGCCAAAACTAATAAGCTTGATGGATATTACGGTTTTCACCAACAAGATGGTGAATCATTGTATGAAACTTGGGAGAGGTTCAAAGATTTGAAGATGCCCCATGGTCTTCGAATGGTTGGTAGTACAAACGCGTTCTATCAAGGTCTTTCTATACCAACCAAAAACATCATAGATGCAGCGACGTTGGATCGTTAATGGCAAAATCTACCGAAGCTCAAGGTTTGATTGAAGAAATGGCTTCTAACAATTACCAATGGGCTAATGAAAGAGGTAACCAAAGATGGCCGGTATGTATGAACTCTTCGACACTATTAACATGTTATGTGCTCAAATGCAAAATCTTACTAGCATGTTTAATAAACAAGGAGGAAATGGTTTAAGTTCTTGTGTAAGTAATGCTTATTGTTCCAATTGTGGTGGTAATCATGACACTTGCATGTAAAATGTTGAGCAAGTTAACTTTGCCAACAATTTCAACCCGACCACCTCAAAACAATCCTTATTCAAGTACTTATAATCCGGATGGAAGAATCATCTAACTTTGGATGGAGGGATCAACCTCATAACCAAAGATCTTCTAATCCACCGGATTTCCTCCTAAACCACTTGAACCTCCACCAACTTGGGAAAAAGCTCTAGAAAAGCATGCTCAAGGTACAAATGAAGGTTTGAACACATGGATAAAATTGACCATATGCATAGAAGCATGGTCTAGAATTTCAAATGGGTCAATTATCTAATGCCTTTAATGGAAGAAAACCGGAGAGCTTCAAGTAAAAAGCGGGGTTAATCAAGAGAACATGTTAAATGCAATCACTCTTAGGTGGTAAAACATTAGAGGATAATAACCTTGGTAAGTGGTAAAATTCAAGAAAATGAGGAAAATAAGGAAAAAGAAGAAATAAAAACCATGTTGATATTGATATTCCTTCTTCTCATTTCCTACTAAAATGCTTAACTCTATTCCTTTTCGATGGGTTGAAGAAGAGCAATAAGGAGAAGGAATTTGAAAAATTGCTCAAATGTTTAAACAAATAAGAATTAACATTCCTTTTATTGATGCTATTTCACAAATCCCCTCTTATGCTATTTTTGAAGGATATCATGTCAAAAAAGGGAGGATTGAGATTATGAGACCATAGCATTGGGGAGGATGTTCGGCAGAATTCAAAATAAACTCCCACAAAACTCAAGGATCCCGGGAAGCTTTACTATACCTTGTACCATTGGTCATCTCAATTTTCTAATGCTTTATGTGATTTAGGTGCAAGTGTATCATGCCACTTTCCATAGCTCGGAGACTTGATTTAGGGAGATGAAGGACACAAACATCACTCTTCAAATTGGCGGATGGGTCATTAAAGCGTCCGGTTGGTAGGATTGAAACGTCCTTATAAGGTTAAGGATTTCTTTATTCGGTCGATTTATTGTGCTTGACATGAGAAGAAGATGTTCATTTACCTATTATATTAGGTAGACCATTTCTAGTACTTGCCGGCACTCTAATTGATGTTCAAGAAGGCATAATTAAGTTTAGAGTGAATGTGAAAGAATTGGTGTTTAACCTCCATGAAAATAAAGATCTTGAATTATAATGGAAAAGCTTTTAAGCCAAAGAGATAGATATTGTTCAAGAATTGCATAATGATGGCTTATTTGTTAATGACATGTTCCATGTGAAGAACAAAGGAAAAGAGATCTTTATAGAACATGAAATCTAAAGTTAATGAAGAAAAAGGAAAAAACCAAGTAAACTTTGGGATTGTTTTAAATGTTTCTCGAAAATCCTCATTCAATATGTGATAATTCTAATCTTCTTTGTTTGATGATGAGGATAATTTGGAGAAAGGAGGAAGCTTCATGTGAAAGAATGGAACCAAGCTAGCTGCTTGGAAGGAACAAGTTCCTCAAAGTGATTTAAGAGGAACACTTTGAGTCGAGCCAACGACTTTAAACAAAAAAGCTTTTGGAGAGGCCAATTTTGTAAAAAATTTTTTTAGTTTGTTTGATTTTATGTTTAAGCATGTGTGTTTATGTTTTAAGTATGTTTGCTATGTTTGTTTTGTAGGAATATCAAAGCATGCAAAATGACCTTGGTGCAACGATGAATAGTAAAATGCAAACATCTTCTATACCTCAATTTGTGTTTTAGTTGTTTTTGATTCAAGAATTGAGGTGAATTATGTTGTTTTGATCATGTTACACATGTTAGAGAAGGTGTATTTCATAATTAACAAGCAGGATTTTGTTCTCGAAATAGTAGAAATTGATTCAATGAAACAGCTTGCAGAAAAAATTGCGTAATCACCGTAAGGATCCATGGACCGAGCATGTCTACCTCAGTGGATCTAAGCATCGGATCGAATCAGAGAAGTTTCTGAACATCCGCTGGATCACACGATGTACTGATCGCTGATCCATGGGTCGCTGGATCAACTTCCGAGAGCTACCCAACCAAATCCGCTGAATCAAACGCTGACTCGGACTGATCATAATTTAACCTTTCCGCTTTTGTCCAATTTTTTTCAGGTATTAAAGGTTATTCAAATGAAAGCGGCAAAGTGGACCATTCAATCCACGCACAAAGGGAGGTTTACTTCTTAATCTTCATCTTTTATTCCTTCACAATTAGGATATGGCGCTGTGGGGAGGAATTGTGCTTATATTGTAATGACGTGATTATGATTTGATGAAAATTTTACAAAATTTTTCATAACCTGTACTCAATATGTTTCAAACCTCAATTAACTTGGAGATACCTATTTTGTGATTAAAATTTTGCAATTTAAGGAAAGTATATCTTGTAAATGGAGGAAATTATGCCTAATTTAGTATGTTTAAAGAGATTTCTTCTCTTATTTGATTTTTTGCATATAGAGTGATAAATGGTTGATACATGTAGTATTTTTTCTCATGATTATTCTTTCGAGGGTATATTTATTTATATTTTCCTCTAAAGAGAAAAAAGAAAAAAAAAAAAAAAAAAAGAAAAGAAGAAGAAGAAAAGAAAAATGAAAGCTCTACTCCAATGTGCTTAGTAACCTGAGTCTCATCTAAAATGTCGAATTCTCACCAAACAGCACTTGAATAAAGAATAGGCAAATAAAGAAATGTTGAGTAACAGGATCTTCATCTAAAAGTGTCGATCTTCTCGTCAAAAGGCATTTTCACAAATTAAATATATGTTTGATATGAATTATGAATAAACCTCTCCTAAAGGATCATGGGTTTAGGAAGCATTTTATTGACTATATGATTCGCTTGTTTGAAATTGGGTAAGGAATGAGGAATTGATTGAGCTACTTGAATTAATGGTATGATTACTCTTTATACTTGATATTATAAGTACTTGTGGTTGATAATTGCAAAATGTAGTTATCTACTTTGTTTTGAGAAAATGAAATTAAGCACAAACACTTTAATCATTGTTGGTTTGTATTTCTTCTACTTGAGGACAAGCAATGGTTCAAGTGTGGAGTTTGATAAGTCAATATTTTGCATGTTTTAATAGGATTAATTATGTAGTTTTATGTGTTTTAGTATTTTGTAGCTAATGAACTAGGTTTCTAGTTAATTTTGCATTTAATGGCTTCAATGATGAAAATGCATTTTGAGGATTAATGTGATAAAATCTTCATGTTTTAGGGGATTGCTTGTTCATGATCAAATGAGATGAAAATGTGGATAATTGCCAAGAAGCTTGGAAGAAAAGTTGGAAAATGAAAATTACAATTCAATCAACGAGGAATCAAAGGATAAAAGTCGTATAATTTTACCTCATCACAACAAGCTCGGAAATTGCAAGTTTAAGTGGAATCGAGGCAAAACGCCAACCAACAAGTAGAAGAAATGATTAGCTCTAACCTCTCTCACCGAAGCAGGTAGCTGATCCATGATCATCCCAGCCTCCTCTGGATCTCACCTGGATCCTCGAAGGATCACGCAGTTGCACCAATTCCAGCTTTTTTCACTACTTCCAAAGCTCAATTTTAGAAGAAATTCAATGAAGGTCATGTGAAGAATTGTGTGAAATTGAAGAAACAACTCATTACTAATCAAAACACAATTTGCTTCAACATTACAACTCATTTGGGATGAAAATTCAAAGGATTCAAATGCATGAAGACAAAGAGAATTTAAGAAGCCATTTTCCTTGACTTTTGAAGGCCAATTTGTCTTGTATTCACATGACATAATTTTGATGCATAATGTCCTCTATAAATAGGCCTCTTGTATACCATTCCATATCATTAGAATTACAGAATCCACAAGAATTCCAAAGACTAAGAGAATAGCTCTAGTCTAGATTAGTTCTAGTTCTTAGTTTGTAGTTCTAAAGAGAAAGTGAAAGTTGTGAGAATCTTGCACTTTGCATTTGGGAGATCAACTTGTGAAGAAATTTATGGATTCAACTTCAAGAAATTGAATAAGATTCCTTCTTCCCTTACTTGTCTCTGTGCTTTAATTTCATGGCTTTGTGCAAGTTTGTTTATGCTTAAATGTTCTTAATATGATGTCTAACTAAGCCTCTTTAATCCTAGAGTTAGATGAACTTGTTTTAGTGTGATGAAGAAGCAAGTAATTTATGTCCTCCATGATTTTGTTAGTTTAAGTATGGTGGTTGATTAGTTACCAACTATTATAATTGATTTGATGTTGATGAGTAATGAAAACTTGCCTTCAACAAGATCTAAGTTCTTAAGCACTAACTTATATTCTCACCTAAAGTAGTGAATATAGTTGGTTGGTTTTGGTTTTATACTATAACTTCATTGAGCTTATTTAACTTGTTTCTCTTTCTATGAAAATAGTCAAGGAAGATTCCAAGAAGTTAAGGAATTGGCAGTTTACTGATTCGAAGTGTTCATCTTAAACGATCCCCAACTCACATGACCATTAACTAAGTTGTGGCATACAAAGGAAGTTATACCTAGAAATCATTGAGAAAGGACATATAAACTTGTTTAATTTCTAATCTAAACATAACAAGGATTCCGGCTCAGGATTCCTCCATTTGATCTTAAAAACTCTCTAACCTAATTCTCTAATTCCTTTTACTTGCTTTCTTATTTCTTGTTCCACCAATTGATGTCTATGACACCTAACGGTTGATTTAATTGCTTTATCCCTCTTCCTTAGGTCGGTTTAGCCTTCTCCCTTTATCTAGCTTTCTTACTTTATTTGCCTTCATATAATTGTTCATCTAGATAGTAAAGCAAGTGATTAAATTTTAGTTTGTTTAATCATAGTTCCTGGGATCGACACCTATATTTCCCTATACTCAATAAACGATCCAGATATTCTATGTGTGATATAGGTTTAAAAGGTTTTAAAATTTGTGGAGTAAAGAAAAATCCTATCATCTAAAATTACCAAATTTGCACACCATTACCTATATATAGCTATGTTCATACCACAAACAACCAAAAAATTCAAATGGGAAAGCAGTTTTCATAAAGCAAAGCTTCATCGAACCTCTCAAACCAATAAAGTTTAACTCATCCACTTTCATCTCTTATAACCAAATATATACTACTGTCATTTAATTCAATTTCGACCCTAAGCTGGTATTAGTCTCCTTAACCTAACTACAATAAAAAATGGTCACATCTTAGCAAAATTATCAATGAATAATCTCTATAAATTGGCATAATGCCTCCATTTTCCAGATTTACTTCCAAATTAGTAACCCCTAATTGCATCAACTTTGAAGGGATTTTTGTGGGAAAAATAACAGCTTAACATTCAACATTTAAAACATCAAATTCAGCCCTTAAACTAGCTAAAAATACAGCCAACGTAAATTTGACCCAAAAGTCAGAAAATTCCACCCCATTGCCTCTTCCTCTAGCCGGTTTTTTTTCCTCATTTCTTTCCAACTTTAACAAACAAACATTAAACATAATGCACTAATATAACATTATTTAATCATCTAGCAAACAATGTCATATTTAGTGGGAATCCAAGAGCCCACCCACAATTTAAACCAACAAAACAACTTATTGAAGGCTTAGCAATACAATCTCTACCACATCACAGGTCATTTCATCAACCTCTCAACAACCCAAGCCTTTCAAAAATGTACAATGCCTCCTAGAATGAGACCTCCTAACTACTAAGAACAGCTTTCCAGTGCAAGTGCCTCCTGGCTCGCGTACTATTAACGGAGGTTGTGAATTGTGAATTTGGCACCTAAAATCTAAAACCAGAAGAGCATCCCAAGATGTCTGAGGGTGCCCTGGAGTTCAGGAGAGAGGAGGTGAAGAGGTAGTCAGTTTAGTCTTGAGGAGAGAGTTGGAAGAGCAAGACATGATCTTTATCTTATCCAAAGTCAAAGCTTGAATAGTGATATTAATTAGCTACTTGAGGGAAATTATTAATCATTTGGTTTGAGCTTAATGGGTTCTTGAGAGAGGGATGGAGAAATAATTTTAAAAGATTGGTAGAATTTAGTTGAAAGGTAAGTTGAAAGATTAGATAAAATTCTAAACTTAAAGAGGTTAATCCAAATCTTAACTAAAATTTCAAACCCTAATTCATCACTTCAATGACCCAATCCAGTCATTTAATTACACTCTCCAACTTATCGTGATCATCCATACTTACCTTTCACTAGGGTTTCACAACCACTCACTTAAAAAACGTGCTTTTAACATTTTCACCACTAATAAAATGTTACAGGATCTATACAAGGGAATAGGTTAAAATTAAATGAGAAATTGTAAAAGAGGAAAAATCAGATTTCACAAGATAATTAAAGAAATAATTATATAAATAAATAAATAAAACTTCAAATTTTTGAAATTTAAAATTATATTTTTTTTCTAGGCCGTTACAATTTTTGTATCCTATAAATACCATAAAGGCTGAATATGAAAAGAACTTTTGAGAACCACTTCTTACAAGCCTTCAAGAGCAAATTAAGTAAGAATTTGTGTCTTTCTTAGTACTTGTAGTGTAAGTGAGCTTGTGATCATTCATTGTTTTCAACTGTGAGTGAAGGCTCAAGTGTGTAGCATAGTGAGGGTTAGTAAGGTTGTTGTAAAAGCTCTTGGCTTGATCAAGAAGTGATTGAGACAAACAATGGGTGATCCTTCCATGCACAACTTGGTGTAACTTCATCAAATTGAAGTAGCAATAACATTGAGGTATTGGATTTCAAGTTGAGTGCAACATGGTAGTCCATTTGATTCCATCTTTCTTATTTATTCTTTTTCTTGGAATTTACTTATGATCATCTACTTGTTGTGATCATTATATTCTTTGATCAAGTATTGAATCACCAAGAAAACTTGAAAAAAGTCAAATTGTGTGATCATTGCCATTCATTAAGTTATAAATTTCCATCAACCTAATTCACCCCCCACTTAGATTGCTTTCGGGACCTACAATTGGTATCAGAACTTAGTCTTCTATAAATTAAGCTCAATCGGCTTTGGAGTGATCATGGCAACTAACAATGCATTATTCTTAGAGGGACAATCAGTAACTAGACCACTTATGTTTAATGGGGTCAATTATGTGAGTTGGAAGGATAGAATAGAGATCTTCTTGCAATCAATAGATATTGAGTTATGGTATTTAGTGAATGAAGGTCCATTTGAAGCAATTGTTGTAGATGAGATTACTCATCAGCCTAGACCTAAAACACGAATGGAATTGACTCCTCAAGATAGGATAAATCTCACCTTGAATGCAAAAGCTATGAATGTGTTATACAATGCCTTAGATGCTAATGAATCTACAAGGGTGAAAGGATGTAAAACGGCAAAAGAAATATGGGACAAACTAAGAGAAATACATGAAAGTAATGACAACGTTAGAGAACAAAAGAAATCTCTTCTTGTCACTAAATATGAATCCTTTAAAATGAAATCTTATGAGAATGTTGACAAAATGTATTGTTAATTCAATGACATCATAAAAGATTTAAAAGAATAGACATTGGGTGAGAAAAATAGAAAGATCTTAAATGCCCTATCTAAAGATTGGGAGAGCAAGGTGACAGTTATAGAGGAAGTTAAGGATTTAAATTCCATGTCTATTGAAACTCTTATAAATTCTCTAACCTCTTATGAATTGAAGCTCAAATCTAAGGTACAAGAGGAAGAGGATACAAAAGTGAAAAGGAATATAGCTCTCAAAACTTCACAAGAGGAGGATGATTCATTCTCCTTAGATGATGAGGATGTTGAAGTAGATGATAATGATTTGGCACTTCTCTCTAAGAGCTTCAAAAGAATTTTCAACAAAAAGAGATTTAGAAGGGGAGGTCCTAGCAACTACAACCCCAATCAAAGAGGTAGAGGGAAGCAAGGGTTCAACAAGAAACAAGGAGATAAATGCTTCGAATGTAGACAAATTGGACACTATGCAAATGAATGTGCAATGAAGAAAAAAAAGGAAGGAAAAGGAGAAAGAAAGCAAAAATACAATAACTTTCAAATAACTTGGAATGCGTGCAATCCCGATGGAGAAATAGAGGAAGAAGAAGAATCCACTCAAATGGCATTTATGGCCATAGGAGAAGATGAGGTATCCACTAGTAACTCTATTTTTGATTGTGATGATGAGAATGATGATGATATTGAATCTTTTATTGAAAAATTGCATGAAAGTTTAAAAGAATCTTATACTAAAAACAAACAGTTAAAAGTTAAAATCATTTTTTTGCTTCGTGAAAACACAAAACTCTTTCAAGAAAACAATAAGTAGAAGAAAGAAAATGATTGTTTACAAAAGTTTGAGATTGATTTAGACTTGCAAAAAAAAAAACTGGATGAGAAAAAAAGTTTTACAAAATGTTCAAGTGCATGTTTAATTGCTTTAAATGATGTAAATAACTCGAAAAGCATGCTTGTGTGATCTGGTAAGCGTGTACTTTATCGCGCTCAACTTATTGGAATTTGCCTCTAAATGAGTCCTACTGTTTAAAATGCTAATTGATTGACTGCTTGAACTGTATGGATTGTTTATAACTGTGCGGACGCCCAAACCCCATTGGGGATCCCTTCACCTTGTCCGGCAACAGGGGTTAGGGCAAGGGATGGGTGAACCATGGGTTATTACTGTTTAAAACACGTCGGTTGGAATGAGTCCATCGACTTTGCATACTCATAGTGGGTTGCCAAACACTGTTCAAATTTAGGAGTTCGGGCCCGGTCAAGGGGGTGTGAGTGGATGGGAGAGGGAGAAAAGTGGTGAATATGGACTGTGAAAAGTGAGTGGTTGACGGAGTGTCAACGTGTGACTTGAATTGATGCTGGTGAAGAAAATAATTGCAGAGAATTGCGGAAATGTGGAGCCGACCAACTGTATCCTTCAAATTGTGTTGTTTAAATGTTTCATTATCTGTTTGGCTCTTTTACTGTTTCATTAATTTTACTTAACTGCTTTGATTTGCCTATGCATGTTTCCTTGGCCTCACTGAGCGTTAGCTCACCCCAATTTGTTTTCCTTAACAGGTTTCGAGGTGAGGTACGTGAACCGAGGAGCTTAGTACTTTTGTAGGATTTCCTCATTTTGTATAAGATTGAAATTAATGGATGAATTTGATAGTTTATGGTATTTTGGAATTGTTATCAATGTAATTTTGGGGTTTATATTTTGTGAGAGTTTATTAGTAATTTTAATAACTTTTAATGATGACTTTACGAATGAATGTTTGGATCGATATTTGAGAGTTCGTAGTGAGTCCCGGCGAGAGCTGGGCAGGCGGTCCGCCGAACCCTTTGGTATGCCCTAGGGGGAGGTGGGGCTGTCACAAATGGTATCAAAACTACTTGGATAGTTAGAGATAACAACTAACCCCTAAGGACCCAAAAATAAAGTGCGTACCAAAGGTTATCTTTCATTCTCTTTTGTGTAGGTAAGATTGAAGAATTCAAACAAAGCATCAAAAAGGTTAATTGATAGTAGATGCTCAAGATACATGACCGGTGATCGATCTCATTTTGTCAAGTTAAAGTTAAAAAATAGTGGAAAAGTGACATTTTGAGATGATACTAAAGCTAAGACAATTGGAATTGGAGACGTTGGTACAAATGGTGAAACTTTTATTCATAATGTCCTTCTAGTTGATAATTTGGGTTATAATCTATTGAGTGTTAGTCAATTATGTGATAGGAACCTTTATGTGCTTTTTAAGAAACATAAGTGCTTAATCCTTGATACAAATTTTAACATTGGCTTTGAAGGGAAAAGATTCAATGACATTTATGTTGTTTTTCTTAAGAAAATTGATTCTACTAGTTTTCAATGCCTTAAGATTACTAATGATGATCCTTGGTTATGGCATAGAAGGCTTTATCACTTTAATATAGATTTATTCAATGAGGTTTCCAAAAAGGAACTTGTCAGAGGTTTACCAAAAATCAAATTTGAAAAGGATTATATATGTGATGCTTGTCAATTTGGAAAACAAACAAAAGTCTCTTTTAAACCAAAAAATTATGTTTCCAGTTCAAAACCTTTGGAACTTTTACAACTTGTTCTGTTTGGTCCTATTCAAGTTGCTAGTTTAGGTGGCAAATGTTATTGTTTTTGTAATAGTTGATGATTTTTCTCGATACACTTGGATTGTATTTTTAGCCCATAAAGATGATGCTTTCAAAAATTTTATTTCCTTATTTGCAAAAGTCCAAAATTTGCTAAATTTGAATATTGTGAAAAATAGAAATGATAATGGGACGGAGTTTAAATATTGTGATTTTCTGAAATTTTGTGATCACAATGGAATTTCACATGAATTTTCAATAGCAAAAGTTCCACAACAAAATGGTGTTGTTGAAAGAAAGAGTAGAACTCTTCAAGAAGCCTCAAGAACCATGCTAAGTAAATGTAACATGCCAAAATATTTTTGGGTCGAGGCGGTAAATACGGCTTGTTATGTGATGAATAGAATTCTTCTAAGACCTATTTTAAATAAAACTCCATATGAATTACTTTTTGGCAAAAAGCCCATTGTTGGTTATTTTAGAGTTTTTGGTTGCAAGTGTTTCATTTTAAATATTAAAGAATATCTTGGAAAATTTGATAAGAAAACAGATAAAGGTATTTTCTTGAGATATTATCAAAATAAACGTGATTACAGAGTGTACAATAGAAGGACTCTCATGATAGAAGAAGCTATTCATGTTACATTTGATGAATCTAATGCTGTTGTGTCGAAAGATGTTTGTGAAGATGATGATTTAGGTGTGCAAGAAGCTCGTAAAAAACTAACCATTCATGAAGAGTAAGACAAGGAAATGAAGGATGACACAAAGGAAAATACACCTCAAGAAGGAGATGAACAAGAAAAGAAAGATGAAGGTGAAGAAACTCATAAAGATCTTCCAAAAGTTTGGAAGTTCACTCAACATCATCCAAAGGAGCTCATAATAGGTGATCTGTCCGAGAGGGTAAAAACTCGTTCCTATAGAAATGCTTTAGTAAATAACTTTGTATTACTTTCTCATGTTGAGCCCAAAAATGTCAATGAGACATTAAAAGATGATAGTTGGATTGTGGCCATGCAAGAAAAACTAAACCAATTTGAGAGAAATAGAGTATGGACTTTGGTAGAAAGACCCTTAGATCATCCCGTGATTGGAACAAAATGCGTGTTTAGAAACAAGTTGAATGATAAAGGAGAAATAGTTAGAAATAAGGCTAGACTAGTAGCAAAAGGATATGCACAAGAGGAAGGTATAGACTTTGATGAAACCTTTGCTCCCGTAACGAGATTAAAATCAATTAGAATGTTTCTTGCATTTGCATGCTTTAAAGGCTTCAAATTATTTCAAATGGATGTTAAAAGTGCATTTTTAAATGGTTTTATTGACCAAGAAATTTATGTTGATCAACCCCCCGGATTTGAAAATGAAAAGTTTTCAAATTATGTGTTCAAACTTTTAAAGGCCTTATATGGTTTGAAACAAGTTTTGAGAGCTTGGTAAGAACGTTTAAGTGGATTTTTGATTGAAAATGGTTTTAAGAGAGGAGATGTAGACACTACTCTATTTACCAAAAATAATTTGAATGATTTATTAATTGTGCAAATTTATGTGGATGATATCATTTTTGGTGCTACTAATAAATGTTTGTGTAAAGAATTTTCAAATGTTATGCAAAAGGAGTTCGAAATGAGTATGATGGAAGAAATGAACTCCTTTCTTGGACTTCAAGTGCAACAAAATCATGAAGGAACTTTTATCAATCAAACCAAGTACACAAAGGAATTTCTCAAAAGATTTGGAATGGAGGACTCAAGATAAGTTGGCACCCCTATGTGCACCTCCACCAAACTTGACAAAGATGAAGAAGGTATAAAAGTTGATGAAAAGTACTATAGAGGTATGATTGGTAGCTTGCTTTATTTAACCACAAGTAGGCTCGATATTATGTTTGCTGTTTGCTTATGTGCTCGGTTTCAATCATGTCCAAAAGAGTCACACTTGCTAGCTATTGAACGAATTTTTAGATATCTAAAAGGAACTATAAATTATGGTTTATGGTATCCAAAAAGTTCTAACTTTGCTTTAATTGGCTTTTCGGATGCCGACTTTGCTGGTTGTAGAGTGGATAGAAAAAGTACAAGTGGTATATGTCATTTTCTAGGTGAATGTTTATGTGAGCGTCTCAAAATTCAGAATTATTTTAAAAATGCATAAAATTATTTATAAAGTGTTTATTTATTGAAAATTGAGTGAATTTATGTTTAAAGTGAATATTTTCCAATTTATAGTATTTTATACGAATTATTTGCCGGTGTGCGGTTTTGGCCTTATTAAGTGTTTATTTTTCTACCGGAGCGTGATTAGTGACTTTAAGTTGAAATTGAACATATGTAGTGATATTTTGGAAATATTAATAAGTTTGGACAGTGTTGGAATGGAGTAGAATAGTATAAGTTAAACTGCCATGCGCGACGCGACATAAAGTGCCCAAAAAGCACTTTTTCCTTAAAACATGGAAAAGTGCACTTTTTGCCCATAAAACCTTCACTTTCTTGGCAAACTTGGAGCTCATTTTTCAGCTGAAACTTGGAGAGTTAGAGAGAGAGGCAGCCGAGAGAACAAGAGAGAAAAGAGAGAGAAATAGTTTGCTAGTCTTCTTCCTTTCTTCTTCCTTGTTTCTTTCAAGCTTCAAATCACCATTGAAGCCCATCATCTCCTTCATCTTGCAGCCATGGGAGAGGGGTAGGAGAGAGAGAGCTGGTCGGGTTCTTGAAGGAAGAAAAGAGAGGTAAGTGTTGTGGTTTGACCTTCCATTTCTTCTTCCAACAAGCAACTTGAACTTATGAAAGTTGATTGAAGGATTCTTGGCTTGTATCTCTTCATCTTTGGCAGCCGTGAGTGAGAGAATGTGTGGGTGTGTGATCCGAGCTTCAAGGTCGAGGAAAAGAGAAGAAATAAAGCTTGTGGAGTTGTCTTGTGCTTGTTCTTGAGCTTGGTGTTGGAGATCATCGTCAAAGCTTGAAGATCTTGGGTTAGGATCGAAGCTTTTGGAAGTCTTGAAGCTTGGAAGCGACTTTCTTGAAGAGGAGCTCGAGAGATCTTGTTAGATCTTGTCGGATCTTCTTGGATCGTGTTAGATCCGGAGGTATAAGCTCTAAATCCACTAGATATAGCTTTAATAGTGTTAAATAGTTTAGATCTATGGTTGATATTAGTATGATGATCTCATCTGAAAAGATGAAGTTGGGCTCTTGAATTCCCAACCTAGGTAGCGGACTTGAGGTGGCCTCTAGGTAATGGACTTGAGGACCTGATTGGGATTTGTATGATATTTGTGAAATTTATCATGATATGGTTAGAGAATAGGTTTTGTTGTTGGAAATTGTGATAGAAAATGTATGAGATGGCCAAACCCATGCTTGGTAACTTTATGTTTAATTTCGAGACTTTGTGGTTATTTGTGATGAATTTTGCTTAAGAAAATATAATGCTATGTTCATTTATGAGTGTATGAGTTTTAAAAGATGAAAAGTGGAATTTCTCGTGAATTTTGAGTGAAAAATGTCAATTGAAGGAATTTGAGGGTTTTAAAGTATTGTGGCTAAATTTAATGAATTTTGAAAATAAAGATCTGGTTTGAAGTGTTTTAAAGTTATATTAAAGTATTGTCGAAGTTTGAGTGTTGAGCTTTGTGATAAAAGTGATTTTGAGGTGATAAACCTCACCTAAGTGTTTTGTTAAAGAAAATGTGAAAATAGTGTTTGGTGAGTACATCGGTGACATGTCATATTTGAAATGATATAAAGATCTTCAAAAGATTTATTGAAACGCGTATCATGTGAAATGAATGTTTTTCCTTGAGGGATTTTGGGAAAATATTGATTGGAAACTATGAAGTGAAAGTGAAATGTTTTAGTTAATAAGTAAAGAAGTGAATCTTAACTATTGTTTTTGAAATTGTGTTAGGGAGTGTGCAAGGCAAGGAAGTGAATTTGATCCTTATGTGGAAGCCGAACCCTACTATTTTGGTGAGTTTCCATATATGTTATGTGATTTGTGAATATGATTTGAAGTGATTTTGGATTTTTAAATTGATAAGTGGGGTAGGGTGTATTTCATCGCACTTACCTTTATTGGAAATAAAAGAAATTGTGAAAGTGTTTTGCAGTGTTCTATAAGTGTGAGTATTCCGATTCGTTTATAAATCAAATATTTTACTACTATGTGAAAATGACTTGTGGAATAATTTGCTAGACTCTCATTTGCAAAGGTATGATTTACCATTATTTTCAAGTAAAATGCTTTTACAAGTGAAATAATTTATGAAGGAGATGTGAGTGTTTCAACTCCTTTTCAAAGGAAAATTTTTCCATTGTTTGCAAGGAAATGATTTACTAGCATTTATAAAGAAATGAATTTGAAATGTTTAAAAGACTTGGACGACCATGTGAGTGTTTGCTCCTTTCGTGTGATTTCGGGAATTAAAAGAATAGTGCGTTATCGTGTGACTAATGTGACGTCGTAGGGTGAATACCCTCGACTAGTTTCAATGAAGTGATGTGACGTCGATGGGCGAGGTCCCTCGACTAGTTTAACTGAATTATTGTGACGTTGTTGTTCGAAGTCCCTTGACTAGTATGTGACGTCGTTGGGCGAAGTCCCTCGAATAGTATGTGACGTCGTAGGGTGAATACCTTTGACTAGTTCCAATGAGATAAAGCGATGTCGTTGGGCGATGTCCCTCGACTAGTATGTGACGTCATTGGGCGAAGTCCCTCGACTAGTATGTGACGTCGTAGGGTGAATACCTTCGACTAGTTCCAATGAGATAAAGCGATGTTGTTGGGCGATGTCCCTCGACTAGTTTCAATGAAATAAAGTGACATCGTAGGGCGAGTACCCTCGACCAGTTTGTGATTGATTGAATACTTCATACTAATGGGCAAAAAGTGTGCAGATTTAGTCAATCGATCTACTATGACCCAAATTGCATCATGCCCTTTCTGTGTTCTTGGCAATCCCGATACAAAATCCATGGTAATATTCTCCCATTTCCACACAGGTACCTCCAACGGTTGCAACAAACCAGAAGGCTTTTGATATTCTGCCTTAACTCTCTGACACACTAGGCATGTCTGAACAAATCAAGCAATTTCCTTTTTCATGCCTTCCCGCCAATAGAGACTTTTCATGTCCTGGTACATCTTATTCTCTACAGGGTGTACCGTATACTTAGAACGAGAAGTTTCTTCCAATATTTTTCTTTTAAGTTCCTCATCTCTCGATACCACCAATCGATTTCGATACCTAAGGATTCCTTCTGCTCCAACATTAAAATCTGAAGTCTCCTTTTTCTGCACTTTCTCCAACCATTTTTACACTTCTAGATTCTTCTTTTGTACTTCTTTAATCTTATCCAATAGTGTAGACCTTAGTACAATGTTCCCCAAAACAACCTTTTAGGATTGTAGACGAGAATTCCAAACACTAGTTTCCTTTAACATGTGCCACTCTTTCATCAATAATCCTGCTACTTAAATCCTTGGACTAAAAGCATCCGCTACTACATTAGCTTTCATGGGGTGGTAATTAATTGTACAATCATAGTCTTTCAAGAACTCCATGTGACAGCCCCACCTCTCTCTAGGGCGAACCCTAAGGTATCAAGGTCAGCCTCTCACGGACTCACTGCATCCTTAGTTCAAATGCAAATAACAAAATACGCCGATGTCCCTCAAATCAACTGTAACATTTAAACCCCAAAGCTTCCTTAACAACCACAAACGCCCAACTATAATTACAGATACAAAGTTTATCCATCCAAAATTCCATTAGTACAATTCAAAATACAAGGGTTACATCAAAATACAAGATTAGGTCTCCAAACCAATCGACCTAGTGTAACCTTTGGAAGCTCTTGATCTCCAATCCTGCTAAGGAAAAACAAGGTTGAAAGGGATGAGCTAAAAGCCCAAAGAGCCATCCTAATATCATACAAATCACACAGTAAAGTGGAGCAAAATATATCGCTTAAGCACTCGAGGGTTAATATAATTCAGTTTAGAAGCATAAAATGTATAAACACATAAACCGGAAAATACCCGAAAGGATACAGTTCCCAGGCGGTTGAGTCCGTCTTGTTCAATACTCAACCCCTACTCTTCCTTATAACTCCTAGTGGTAATACTGAGTATACCGCGGCAAGGTTCTAGGTTATCAACCTACCCGACCGAAGTCCGCTTCGCTCGAATAGGTCGGTAACAAAGGGGGAAAGGCCTTGTTCAGCCTATGTGTTAGTACACATGGCCTACAGTCATGCACAAATAATATACAACAATGGAAAAGCACACGCTTGAACAAAATAAAAAGTAGGTCGAAAAGGAGCAAAGTACACACTCGCCTTCACATAATTATTAAAAACATTTAAACACGGCAACAGAGCAATTTATTCACAAACATGCAAGGAACACTCACCAACAGTTGAGCGCAAACAAGACAATGTAGGCGGTTAAACACGATTTCCAACGTCCACAAAATCTCCTGAGATGTGAAAGTGCAAGCAAATTACTTTTCCGATTCCAAACTAAAAGGTTTGGCAAAATCCATTTTCAAAGGTGAAATGACGCGGACATGCAAATACTCAATGAATTAAACTCTGAAAACCGCTTATAAAAACTTCATATAGTTAAAGGAGCACACGCATGAGCTTAGATGGAAAACGAATGAAATGGAACGAAAACGGAAAACACACACTAAAAGGTGCAGAAGACAGTTTTGACACCCTGTACGCTAATACTCATAACTCGGGCTACAAGTATCGGATTAGAATGTAAGAGGTGCCGTTTTGAAGCTAAGAGAACAAGCTACAACTTTTGTGAAGACAACTTCTGCCCAGATTTTCTCTTTCTAGGTGAAAAATATCGAAACAGTTTCAGAAATTTTCCCCGTCAGAATTACCGACAGGCTACATTCAAACGATCATAACTTGGCGCTCACAAATCCGAATCCAGAAATTCCAAAGCCGTTAGAAAGCTAACATACAAGGCTAAAATTCTTAAGAAGACATCAAAAGCAAAAACATTCATCTTCCTGGTCAAAATGACCCATTACAGTAGCAAAAAACCATTTCTGCCAGAAACAGGGAATTAGGGGTATTTTAGTCATTTCACATGCTACAGTACCTGATTCACCTGAAAATTTACAGGTAGAATCCTCACTCAACTCTATACAACTTTCATGCTTTGTGATAAAGCTAATTCTGTCCCCATCATTTTCGAAAATAGCAAGCAAATTCGGACAGAAAATCTAAACAAAATTAAAACTTGGAGTTCATCCAAACCAACCAATTTCCAACCATCCAATTCAGTTCCTAGCAAACTAAATTCAACTTCCAATCATCAATTCCCAACATCAAGCATTGCAAGTAGTGAAACCCTAACCCTAGCTCTTGGTCAAAGTTCAAGACAAGCAAAACAATAAAACCAATCCATGGAATCAACTTAGAAGCTAAGAATGATCATGAAGCAAGCTAAAACAACAAAAAAATCCAACAACTTCATCAACTTAGATCAAATTCCAACAACTTAGAGAAAATGCCAGCTTTGATACCTTCAAGAAGATGAACTTAGGATGAAAACTCAAGCTTCCAACTCCAAGGATAAAGATTGACGGTTTGATGGCTGAAATTGACAAAATCCCAAGCTTTCCTCTAGTTTCCTTTCTTTTTCCACTCTTTTTTTCTCTCTTCTTTTCCTTCTTTTCCCACGGTTTTTCCCCTCTTCTTTTTCCCTTGCTTGGCCGGCTCCCTTGTGTTGAAAATGGCCAAGGGATAAGACTACTTAGATATTTATGGTTTAGACTTAGGTTGGTCAAAGTTGTGGTCAAAATTAGCATGCTAATTAACCTACCAACTTAAGGTAACTTCCACCCTTGCCCAAGTAATTTCCTTTCCTATCAACTTAGTCCATAAGTGTTCAATTCAACTTAGTCTATCAAAATTTAATTACACCTACTAAGGCCACTAATCACCTATGAATCATAATCCCTCTTCTTAATCATGCATTAACACACGTAAAATCAAGAAATAACAAACTTGTCATTAAACGTAAAACTTAAATGTATTTTCAAAACTAGGGTTTTACAAATCCAAACTAAGGTTTTGCATATACATAATAGGGTTTTATCCCAATTTAGGGTTTTTGAAAAAACTATGGTTTTAATCAAATTAGGGTTTTCAAACTTTGTAAAACAAGCGAGTCAAAACCAAACACTTTTAAAAGCAAAACAAATCATATAAACACCTTGGCAACCCAAAATGACTATAATTAACATTATTTAATATTTTCCAGAAATTGAGAAAAATCGGGGCCTCACAATCTCCCCTCCTTAAAAGAATTTCGTCCTCGAAATTCATACCTTCAGCTGCCTCAGTTGATCTTGAAATCTGTTGGCCAAGAAGGTTATAGGTTCTAGCCGGTGCTCGTGATCAGTTTCCTCCTTCAGTAACTTGTTGAGAAATAGTTACATTTCCTTGATGAGGATCATCCTCTCTCTGTTGCTTCCTTGGGCAGCGACTAACTTGATGGTCGGCACTCCCACAACGCAAACATTTCCGTCCTTTCACCCAACAGTTGTCCTCAGTGTGATTGCTTTTCCCACAGTATCCACAAGTTGGTTGGACAACCGTGGCTTGACTTCCCAACGGTGTTTCCTTTGATTGAACCCTTCTTGTTTGAGTTCTCTGTGATGTAGTCCCTTCTAGTTGCTCCATCTTATGAGAAGAATAGGGGAGGTAGTTTTATTCCACCAGTTCCTTTTCCGACTTTTGGAGGCGATACGGTCTCTCTAGGAACCTCAAGGGAACTACCACTAGGTGCATCTCTCTTTCGGGCTTGAAAGGCTTTCAGTTGAGATTTTGTTATCTCGACTCTTTGGGCTTTCTCAATGGCATCGGTGAATGTCTCAATTTGAGCTGCTGCGAGAGCATCTTGAATTTCTAAGTTAAGTCCCTGAATAAACCGCCTTATTCTCTTTCTCTGTAGTACCCGTTCTAGGGCAAATCGTGACAACTTAGTGAATTGAGTTTCATATTCAGCCACACTTAGGGTTCCTTAAGTTTTATAAAATCATCTTCTCTCTTTTCTTGGACCAGTGGTGGAAGGAACTTTTCATTAAATTCTTGTACAAAATTCATCCAAGTTCTCGGAGTTTGTTCCCTTTCCCACTTATTTCTGATAACATTCCATCATGCTCTAGCCGTTCCTTCAAATTGGAACACCGCAAAAGTTACTTGTCTTTCTTCGGAATAATTCAAAGCATCAAATATGTTCCTTATATTTTCCAACTAATTCTCGGCTATATCGGGGTCAGGACCTCCAGCAAACTTAGGGGGAGAAAATTTTTAAAATCTCTCTAGTGCCTTGTCTTCTCCTTCTACTTGATTCACAGGGTTTCCTTGTTGATTTCCAAGGTTTTGACCAACCATTTGTGCTAACAAATCAGTCATACGTTGGATGGCTGTGGCTACCTGATCATTAGCATCGGCCCTTACTTCACGATTATTTCCTGCGACTGATTCGTGATCATCCCCTAGATCCTGGGGTTGTCTAAGGCCACATCCACGTCCACGCCCACGGCCTCGTCGTTGCCCTCTCGTTTCCATGTTCATAGCTAATCTATATGCATATGTATATCAACCATACTAAACCATAATTAACTTCACACACACACAAGTTGTTAACTTCACACACACACAAGTAACAACTCTTAAAGCAAGTGGAGCAAACACATTTTCACATAGCACATTTCACAATACAGTTCACACTCAGTCATGTTTCACGTTAGTACAAACTAGAACTTGTTAAACTAAAACACAAGTCACAGTCAAGTTGAGTACATACCAAGTCAAAAGTAATAGACAAAAGTAAACAAGTCATCAACAAAATACACTGGCCTCCAAAGTAGAACATTCTACATCCCCATCCTATCATTCTCTTACAAAAGGTCAAAACCAATACGGCACTGGATTAATTAGACCCAAGAGATTCTCATTCTCTAACACGTTCGACTTCATTTCCTATGCTAGGATCCTTAAGGCCACGATCTTCTCCACCTCTCGCCCTTAGTTGTTGTGCCATCTGAGCCAAACGATTATTGGCCTCTTGTAATTGTTCACGTAAGGTTTCGATTCGTTGTTGCTCCTCGAGCACCCTAGTCTCTAACTCTTGAATTCGGCCATTTGCTCTGGCATTTGCATTGACTAACCTCTGCCTTTCATCTACTATAGCTAGTACCACTTGATTGGGATATGAATATGCCTGCCAACAATCACACCACCTATCCACCCGACGTCCCGGAACAAACTGCTGAAATGACTCGCCAGGTCCTATTTGAAACATAACAGGATGAAGTCGCCTCCGAGGCAGTCCTCGTGCTCCATTTCCTTCCATTCCTACAATCATGACTAGAATTAGTGTTCTAGGTAAACTATTACTGTAAATCATATCATTTAACAGTTAAGCTAATCCCACAGTCCGGCACCCTAAACGTTAAGCCTAGGGTACACTACAGAGATCTGAAACCTAAAGCTCTGATACCAACTGTGACAGCCCCACCTCTCCCTAGGGCGAACCCTAAGGTATCAGCGAGCCGCCTGCCCAGCTCTCGTCGGGACTCACTACAGATCCTTAGTTCAAATGCAAATAACAAAATACATCGATGTCCTCAAATCAACTGTAACATTTAAACCCCAAAGTTTCCTTAACGAACCACAAACGTCTCGAACTATAATTACAGATACAAAAGTTTATCCATCCAAAATTCCATTAGTACAATTCAAAATACAAGGGTTACATCAAAATACAAGATTAGGTCTCCAAACCAATCGACCTAGTGTAACCCTTGGAAGCTCTCGATCTCCAATCCTGCTAAGGAAAAACAAGGTTGAAAGGGATGAGCTAAAAGCCCAGTGAGCGATCCTAATATCATACAAATCACACAGTAACGGTGGAGCAAAATATATCAGTTAAGCACTCAGTAGGTTAATATAATTCAGTTTAGAAGCATAAAATGTATAAACACATAAACCGGGAAAATACCCAGTGAAAGGATACAGGTTCCACTGAAAGCAGTTGCAGTCCGTCTTGTTCAATACTCAACCCCCTACTCCTCCTTATAACTCCTAGTGGTAATACTCGAGTATACCGTGCAGTGCCCTAGGTTATCAACCTACCCGACCGAGTCCGCTTCTGACTCGAATAGGTCGGTAACAAAGGGGGAAAGGCATTGTTCAGCCTATGTGTTAGTACACATGGCCTACAGTCATGCACAAATAATATACAACAATTGAAAAGCACACAATTGAACAGTAAAATAAAAGTAGGCCGAGTGCGATAAAGTACACACTCGCCCTTCACATAATTATTAAAAGCATTTAAACACGGCAACAGAGCAATTTATTCACAAACATGCAAGGAACACTCACCAACAGTTGAGCGCAAACAAGACAATGTAGGCGGTTAAACACGATCTCCAACGTCCACAGAATCTCCTGAGATGTGAAAGTGCAAGCAAATTACTTTTCCGATTCCAAACTAAAAGGTTTGGCAAAATCCATTTTCAAAGGTGAAATGACGTGACATGCAAATACTCAATGAATTAAACTCTCGAAAACCGCTTATAAAAACTTCATATAGTTAAAAGGAGCACACGCATGAGCGTTAGACGGAAAACGAATGAAATGGAACGAAAACGGAAAACACACACTAAAAGGTGCAGAAGACAGTTTTGACACCCTGTACGCTAATACTCATAACTCGGGCTACAAGTATCGGATTAGAATGTAAGAGGTTCCGTTTCGAAGCTAAGAGAACAAGCTACAACTTTCGTGAAGACAACTTCTGCCCAGATTTTCTCTTTCTAGGTGAAAAATATTGAAACAATTTCAGAAATTTTCCCCTGTCAGAATTGCCGATAGGCTACATTCAAACGATCATAACTTGGCGCTCACAAATCCGAATCCAGAAATTCCAAAGCTGTTAGAAAGCTAACATACAAGGCTAAAATTCTTAAGAAGGCATCAAAAGCAAAAACATTCATCTTCCTGGTCAAAATGACCCATTACAGTAGCAAAAAACCATTTCTGCCAGAAACAGGGCATCAGGGGTATTTTAGTCATTTCACATGCTACAGTACTTCGATTCACCTGAAAATTTATAGGTAGAATCCTCACTCAACTCTATACAACTTTCATGCTTTGTGCTAAAGCTAATTCTGTCCCCATCATTTTCGAAAATGGCAAGCAAATTCGGACAGAAAATCTAAACAAAATTAAAACTTGGAGTTCATCCAAACCAACCAATTTCCAACCATCCAATTCAGTTCCTAGCAAACTAAATTCAACTTCCAATCATCAATTCCCAACATCAAGCATTGCAACTAGTGAAACCCTAACCCAAGCTCTTGGTCAAAGTTCAAGACAAGCAAAACAATAAAACCAATCCATGGAATCACCTTAGAAGCTAAGAATGATCATGAAGCAAGCTAAAACAACAACAAAATCCAACAACTTCATCAACTTAGATCAAATTCCAACAACTTAGAGAAAATGCCAGCTTTGATACCTTCAAGAAGATGAACTTAGGATGAAAACTCAAGCTTCCAACTCCAAGGATAAAGATTGACGGTTTGATGGCTGAAATTGACAAAATCCCAAGCTTTCCTCTAGTTTCCTTTCTTTTTCCTCTCTTTTTTTCTCTCTTCTTTTCCTTCTTTTCCCACAGTTTTTCCCCTCCTCTTTTTCCCTTGCTTGGCCGGCTCCCTTGTGTTGAAAATGGCCAAGGGATAAGACTACTTAGATATTTATGGTTTAGACTTAGGTTGGTCAAAGTTGTGGTCAAAATTAGCATGCTAATTAACCTACCAACTTAAGGTAACTTCCACCCTTACCCAAGTAATTTCCTTTCCTATCAACATAGTCCATAGGTGTGCAATTCAACTTAGTCTATCAAAACTTAATTACACCTACTAAGGCCACTAATCACCTAGGAATCGTAATGCCTCTTCTTAATCATGCATTAACACACGTAAAATCAAGAAATAACAAACTTGTCATTAAACGTAAAACTTAAATGTATTTTCAAAACTAGGGTTTTACAAATTCAAACTAAGGTTTTGCATATACATATTAGGGTTTTATCCCAATTTAGGGTTTTTGAAAAAACTAGGGTTTTAATCAAATTAGGGTTTTCAAACTTTGTAAAACAAGCGAGTCAAAACCAAACACTTTTAAAAGCAAAACAAACCATATAAACACCTTGGCAACCCAAAATGACTATAATTAACATTATTTAATATTTTCCAAAATTGGGAAAAATCGGGGCCTCACACTCCACCCATTTACCCTGTCTCAAATTTAATTCTTTCTGGGAAAACAAATACTTAAGACTCTTGTAGTCGGTAAAAACCTCGAATGTCACCTCATATAAGTAATGCCTCCACTTATGTAGTGCAAATACTAAGGCAGCTAACTCCAAATCATGGATTGGGTAATTCTGCTCATGAGATTTCAACTTTCACGAAACGTATGCAATAACCCGTTCATTTTGCATTAACACACATCCTAACCCTTCCTTCGATACATCTGTAAACACTACATATCTATCTTTTCCGTTAGGTAGAGCCAAAATCAGTGCCTCAGTCAACCGTCTTTTCAACTCCTGAAAACTCCTTTCATACTTAGCGTTCCATATGAACTTGCTATACTTCTTGGTCAACTCAGTCATAGGTCCTGTTATTTTGGAGAAATCCTTAATGAAACGACGGAAGTAACCAGCTAAACCCAAGAAACTTCGAACATCCGTTGGATTTTCAGATAGTTTCCATTTTGCCACCGCTTCCACCTTAGTTAGGTCTACAGTGATTCCATCCTTAGAAATAATATGACCCAGAAATGTCACTTCCTCCATCCAAAATTCACACTTACTGAATTTTGCGTAAAACTAATGCTCTCTCAGGATTTGCAATACTATCCTCAAATGTCGTTCATGATCCTCTCGAGTCTTAGAAAATACTAGGATATCATCGATGAACACCACTATGAATTGATCCAAATAAGGTTTAAAGACTCGATGCATCAAATCCATAAATGCAGCCTGTGCGTTAGTCAATTCAAAAGGCATCATCGGAAACTCAAAATGCCCGTATGTCGAGTTAAAAGCTGTCTTAGGTATGTCCTTCTTTCGGATCCTCAATTGATAGTAATTCTATCTGAGATCCAACTTAGGGTATACTTCTGCTCCTTGTAGTTGGTCGAAAAGCTCATCAATGAGTGGTAAAGGGTATTTATTCTTAATAGTGACATCATTCAAGCCCCGATAGTCTATACACAATTTTAAGCTTCCGTCCTTCTTCTTAACAAACAACACTGGCGCACCCGAAGGTGAATCACTTTCCTTGATAAAACCCCGTTCCAATAAATCTTGCAATTGAAGTTTCAATTCTTTCAATTCAGCTTGCGCCATCCTATAAGGTGTCCTGGAAATAGGCGCTGTCCCCGGAGTCACTTCAATCTTAAAGACTATTTCCCTATCAGGTGGTAGAGATTCTAACTCTTTAGGAAAAATGTTTGGAAATTCTCTCACCACTGGCACGTTTTCCAATTTCACTTTATATCCCGGAGTATTGATCAGAAAGGTTAAGAACCCTTTGGCCCCCTTACTCAACAATTTCCTAATTCGAATTCCCGAAATAAGAGTTGAAGATGCTAATCTACCTCTTACATCTATCCTTAAGGTAGGCTCACCCGACACATGCAATTCTACTATCTTCGTCTTACAATCAAGTTGGGCATGATAACGGGTTAACCAATCCATCCCTAAAATAACATCATAATCCTTAATTTCCAAACACATAAGATCTGCTAGCAATTTCTGCACATCAACCCAAACATCACAATTCCTATAAATTGAGTTAGATAACAATCTCTGATTTCCAGTAGGCGTACTTACCTCTAGATCATATGGTAGTCTCTCAAACTTAACATCTACGCCCTTCATACAAGTAGGGTTTACAAAGGAATGGGTTGTTCAGGGATCAATTAAAACTTTTGCTAAACGGTGGAATATCGGAATTGTACTTTTAATAACCTCCGTAGGATCAGGGATCTGGTGTTGATCCATCGCATAGACCCTAGCAGGCATTCTCGGCGATTATCTCCCACACTCAACTGTTTGGAAGTTGGCATAGCAGATTGTTGTGAACTACCTCCTGTACGACGAGCTATCGAACAGTTGGCAATCCGATGTTTGATACTCCCATAGCTTAAACATTTCCCCACTTTCCTCCAACAGTCATCTATTATGTGGTTTGACTTCCCACAGTATCCACATCCTACTTGAGGAATCGACAGCGAACCTCCTTGTGAGGTATTTCTAGTCTGATCACGTCCACTAGTGACTCCTCCAGCCATAGACCCTCTGGAAGTTCCACCCAATCTTACTCCTCCCATGCCCTTTGCAACCTTAGGGGCCAAAGTATTTCTATCCACTGGCCCTACACAAGTGCTACTTGGGGCATTCCTTTTCTTAGCATGAAAAGCCCTCACTTGAAATCTAATGTTTTCCACTCTTTAGGCCTTTTCCAAGGCCTCGGTAAAAGTATTAATTTGGGCTGTGGCTAAAACCTCTTGAATTTCAACATTAAATCCCTGTATGAATCGTCTAATCCTTTTTTGATTTGTGGGCATTAATTCTGGTGCAAATTTGGAGAGTTTCATGAACTGAGTCTCGTTGTCGGCCATACTCATCGATCCCTACCTCAGGCTAATAAAATCGTCTTCTCTTTTCTCTTAGACCATTGGAGGCAAAAACTTCTCATCAAACTCCTTTTTGAAATTTGCCCAAGTCCATGGAAAAGTAGTCTCTCTCTCCCATATAACCCTAATTGCGTTCCACCACAATCTAGTAGTGCCCTCAAATTGGAAAGTAGCGAACATCGCTTGCCTCTCCTCAATGTAATTCAAGACGGCAAAAATATCGGCCATCTTCTCAAACCAACTCTCTACCATATCAGAGTTTGCCCCTCCTAAAAACTTAGGCTGCGCAAACTTAAGGAAACGCTCTAAGACTCTATCATCTCCATGATCAGAGCCTATTGGTTGGTTTTGCTGACCAAGGCCTTGATTGTCGGTTAGGCGCTCAAGGATGTCAGTCATTCTATTGATGGCCATAGCCACTTGATCCTCGTTTCCACCTCCCGGTCCCCTTTTCGGTCCCACCTCGGAAAACCGAACACTCTCTGAGGGTTGGGGCTGTCTACGCTCGCACCCCCGTCCTCGGCCTCGACCTCGACTTCGTGCATCCATAGTTTTAATTATGTCTAGATGCAAAAATAGAAATAATTACGTGAGAGAAAACTTAAATACAAAAGTCAACATTAAAAGCATTTGAAATAACAATAAATAACATATATTAACATTTCAAAATTCACAGATAATCAGCAAGTCATGGGGCATTTACAAAATATAGCACACACGTGCCATCAAAATACAATTAGTCATGCAATTAAAGTCGTAGGACTCACGATCCTCACCCCAGCTAATCCATTTACAAAATAGTCAAAAGATCAATATCCTAGTCTAGTTCTCAGCGGAACTGCTAGTCTGGACCTCCTCAACCGAGTCCTCCTCAAACTGCTCTTCCTCAGACGGCTCCTCCTCCGAGGGGTCCTCACGAACTGAACTCTCGACTCCATCTGCCACTTCCTCCATTAGCATGGTGGCATCATCCAATATCCCGGCGGCCCACTCTCGAACCTCATCAACAACCCTAATCCTCCGGACCTCGTCACAGGCGGCCTCAGCCATAACCCGCTTCTCAACCACCGTCTGCTCGTGCTCCATGGTCCTAAGACTTTAGACATCCTCTGTAGCCCTCAATCCCTCAATCTCATCAAATAGTGCCGCATTAGTATTCACCAATTGACAACGCTCATCGTCAATGGATAGCATTTGGTCATTGGGGTAAGAGTATGTCTCCCTACAGGCACAACGAGGGAACCTACTAAAAGGAGAGTAGCAGATGAGAGGTCCTCCACCAAGTACTCGGTAACGAATAGGTCTAAGAGGCCCTACGTGTCCATTAGCCTCTCTATTACCATTAGCCCCATTAGCCTCCGGTACACTATTTCCGTTCTCCACTCCTACAAAACAGCCACAAAACTCAAGGTTAGAAACTTAGAGTCACTAATTTACTCAAAACATTAACTTAAGGCACAACAAAGTTATTTCTACTCCCAAAAGTAAGTTCCTAAAATTTTCCAAATAGATCTCTAACCTCGCTTTGATACCAACTGTGACACCCCCACCTCTCCCTAGGGCGAATCCAAGAGAATCGGCAGAACGTTTGCCTAACTCTCACCAGGACTCACTACGAAATCCAAATATAACTACAAGCATTCATTCTCAAAATCCTAATTGAAGTCTATTAAAATTACTAGTTAAACTCACAAGAGTACAACCTCAATGATTTTAACAAAATACAATAACATTAACTCCAAGTACAATGATCCATTAAATTCATAATTTGTATCAATCTTATCCAAAAGTGTGGAAATCCTACAAAAGAGACCAATTTCCTTGATCCACAAACTCCAATCCTAAACCTGTTAAGGAAAACAAAGCTTATGGGGTGAGCAAAACTCAGTGAGGTCAAGAAATCACGCGCAAGCAAGTCAAAACGATAATAAATTATTAAAACAGTGAAACAGGAGACAACTCAGAACTCACATAAACAGTTAAAGAAGTTAATATAAAAGGATACGAATTGCCGCTCCACATTTCCGCAATTTCCTCCATTACCTTTGGTCCGCTCCAAGCCACAATTTAATCGAAATGTTGACACTCCGTCAACCACTATCTCACCATCCATATATATCACTTTACACTCACCCATCTACTTACACCTCCTGTACTAGGTCTGCTCGTCAAGATACAATTTATCAATAAACTAGATCGGGATGAGCGGCACCTCTCACTCACTAGAGTGTGGTACATACTACCACTTGGCAAAAGGGGTCGATGAGACAACGCTTCAATCGACTTAACCAAAATTTAATCAAAATGGGACGAGAGGTAACTCCCACTCACTTGAGTGTGGTACATTCAATCGCTTGCTATTAATCATTCAAGAACAAGCACAAGTACAAGCATTTGACCAATTCAATTCACATAAGGGTAAGCGCGATAAAGTACACGCTTACCAAGTCAAACAAGCATGCTTTTCAAATCATCGACATTAACTAAAGCATTAAGTAACATATACTTAAACACTCACCGTGATTCAGTTGAACAAGCAAGTAAGAAAGAAAGTTAAACTTCGGTAGTCGGGTTGCCCTCAGTGAAGTCTTGGTCACCTGAGTCAAAATTCAACTATCAATCACTAGCCAAAATAACTAAAGTTTAAAACCTTAACTTAACTACTAAAATCACCAAGACCACACTGCCATAGTTTCTTGTTCGGACCATATCTTAAGCTACAATCATTGAAATTGGGCAAGACCTATGGCTATGGAAACTAGACTCGGAGTACTACAATTCACTAGAAGGGCTTTTTTTGTGATTCATTTTGTAAGATAGGCTTAAGCGAGCGGCAAGATGTCACGAAGAACACAAAACAGGAAATCAGTCTTGGAAAACAGCCATTTTCTCAGATTTTCTGGGATTGATAGAAAATGAGTTAGCATGCGAGACATATACTGTTGGAAAGTCCTTGAAGTCTAGTTTCAAACCCCACTAACGGCATTCGATTCTGACTCTTGAGCAAGAAAATATAGCCATTTGAACAGAGGGTAGAAAGCTGGCCTGACGGCAGAATTTTCCATGTTTGAAGAGTTATTTTGGAGTATCATTTGAGCAATGAAATGATACTGGAAAAACACCAATTTTTGCACACATAAACCTCAGTATGTGAGCTATGGTTGTACCAAAATTTAGCCAAAAAATCATACAGGAATGTAATGATCAAAGCAATCAAAATTGACTGAAAATTTTGAGTTCATTCCTGCCAAACAAAAATCCTTTTCTTTTGCAACCTTTGGTTCATTCAAAACAGCCCTCATTCCATTCCATTTTCAAAACCAAGACTCTAAAAACATTTCTTGATCAAATGGTGGTAAAATGATAGCCAAAATTTGGACCAAAACACCACCAAAACAGGGCAGCCAAGTTCGGATAGAAATGAAGGCAGTTTTCCAGGTTTTTGATCCTCATTTCATGAACTTTTAAAACACCAATTGAGAGAGTTTCTTTGCTAGGAAAATGTCCACCTAAAGCTCAACATTTCAGCTCTCAAAATAGCCAAGAAACTCATGAAAAGCTGCTGCCAAAACAGGGTGTAAATTTTTGGAATGAAACCAGCAGCATAACCCCCTCTCACCACTCAATTTTCCTCCTCCTTCATTTCCTAGTTTTCTAACCTTCAAAACTCATCACAAACATACTCCAAAACTTGTATATATATCATAGTAGTCAACCATCAAGATTTGTGGGAATTCATAGAGCCTACCAAAGCATCTAAAACCAACAAAATTGCAAACAAGAAACTACAAGCTCCAAAACCAACCAATGTAAGTAAAGAAACTAGGGTTTTATGAAGCCATTTTACCTCAAGTAGCTCAAGGAAAATTCAAGCTTGGGGTGTCTAAGTTCCCTTCCTTTCCAAGCTCCTAGCCGGTTCTATCTCCCTCCTTGATGATCCTCAAGCTCCAAGTGAAGAGGGTGGAAGATTACTCAAGCTTTTCTTGGTGATTTTGGTGAGGAATTGATGTAGTTCTTGAAGAGGCAATGAAGGGGAAAGAGGGGAAGGGAGTTCGGCCACTTGGAGAAGTAGATGAGATGGTTTTAAGCTTTGTTGACTTTTGGGGGTTTTTGGTTGGGAAAATGGAAGAAAAGAGGATTTGTCTCTTGATTTGACATAAAGCTTCTTTTGTCGCATCGAGGTTAATTCGTACGATGCGCCATTATGACCTCGGTTTGTCTTACTTATATACCCCAAATGCATATCCTAACACTCAAAACTTATGTCTAATAGTCGACCCTAGGTTCGTATGCGAAATTTAAACATTCAAATATTGAAATTATCGATGTAATTTAAACGTGTGAAATGAAACTTTGAAAATTTTTGTGCTGATGCAATTTACTTAATAAAGTTAAATAATTCTAAATAAATAAATGAAATTGATTTGGAAATTTATAATATATAATTTAAAATGATGATATGGGTCCTCACAATAACCAATTGTTTGCACATTTAAAATGAAAATTTTATGGATAGGTTTGTTTATCAGTTATTTTAAGCACCAGAACTCAAAATTTCATGAAACATATATTGAATGTGTAACAAAACATTAAAGAGATTACTAATATTCTATAACCATAAGTCATCGTAAAGAGATGGTGTATCTTTTACTTAAACTTATGAGTAAATGGCTAATATAATCACTAAACTATTCAAAATGGTGCGAGTTGTTTATCAAAATTTTTTTGCGGCAAAAAGAGTCATTCAACTTCTTAAAATGAGCCTTTAGAATCATTTTGACTTATTTAGCAGGTAAACTAACTAAAAATAAAAAGCAAACTTGACTTACTATTATAGATTTTTAAGGGTAAAAATATCCTATTATGATTGAAACAATTTTTTTTTAAAAAACTGAACTTTAAGGGTTAAAATCAACATTTTGATAAATTTTCATAGGAGGTAAATGCAATTAATATAAAAAACCTATGTTTTTAGACTCAGACCGGAAATCGACTCTACAGAACTCAGGGGTCAGGGATCAATAGGTCCAACTGGATTCGATTGGGGTCAAACTAGATAACGTCATAAATACGTCATATATATATATATAATATGTATGTATATATATGTATATATATATATATATAATATTTATGTGTGTGTATATATATATATATCTGTATGTATATGTATATGTATATGCGTATGTATGTATGTATGTAGAAAGAGAGAGAGACGCGCACATATATTTATTCATTGTTCCTATATTTTTAAAGTTTAAAGAAAGCCAAAAAGTCAAATAAGCAACTAAAGAAAAAAAATGTAAAAATAGCAATGCACAACTACTGCTTAAAAGAAGACAATTTTCAAACAAAAATAATTGGCTCTTACAAATTAACGAGGGGAAAATGTCCAATTCTAAAGGTTCGCATCAGTCAAGATTGTACTATTCTTGAATGTAAAAAAAAAAAAAGAAAGGAATTCTCAAAATACCTAAGCATAGTCAGTAATTCTCAAAATTTATATGCAAGAATTAGTTGTTTTCTTGAAAATTTGTCAAGTTTTTCACAAACAACTCTTACTCAATTTGAGTAATTTAGAACAAATTCAATAAAAAAGAATATTTTAGAATTCAATTAAACATCCAAACACCAACAAAATGGAATATTATAGAGGTTTGTCTATTTTTTGGTATTTTTCTCCTCTTTTCTTTTTTTTAATCGGTCAAGAATTAAAAGTCAAAGGAAAAAAGGAAAAAAAAAAAGACAGAAAAGTGAAAAAAAAAACCCAGTTCAATTTTAGTTCACCGATCAAACTCGGGTTTTGACCGGTTTTTGAACTTTCGGGTAATAGAACTAACTCGAACCAGATGCCTAGCTGATTCTCGGTTCGACCAGTCCGAGTTTGAAAACATTGTAAAAAACCACCAATCTTCTTCCTCTTCCTCTCCACCTCCCCCACCTACATCTCCACCAACCACCATCACTATTGCATAATCCACTACCAGAAGGGGGGAGAAAGGACACGAGGAAAAGGAAAGAGGGATGAAGGGAGGAAAGGAGAAGAGAAAGTGGCTGTGGTCAGGAAGGAGGAGAGAAGGGAGAAAGAGGGGAGTGATGGTAGCGGTCTCAAACGCAAATGGTCACAGGCATGAAGAGAAACAGAAACTCTTTAGCTTATTTCCTCGTTCTTTTTCTACTTACTCTCTTCTTTGAATTTTTGATATTGTCCATTGAAGCAAGGAAAAAACACGACCAGAAAATGCATCACGGTCAGCACAAGAAACAGAAAAACCATAAAGGAAATGTTATTCCACCTAGAAGGTCACACATTCCTACTCATGCTCTTGCTTCACCGCCAATTACTTATCAAATCGAGTCCACCTTTTTTATCTCTTATCATTTGGTGCCAAGGGCGATGGAATTTGTGATGATCACAAGTTTTCTTATCATTTTTGTTGTCTTGTCATTTTTCACGCTAGCTTTACAAGAATATATTTTAAAAATGCAAAGAAGCTCTACTATTGATCAGCACTCCATCAGTGGCAAGAGAGTGGTGGTGCAAGGGAGGAGGGATGAAGTTAGTGGTAAAGGGTGTTGCTATGGCAAGAGTGGGAAGGAGAGTGTGATGGCATTATTTGGATATTTTTACCTTTGAAGTTTGAAAACTTGTAATACTAGTTATTTAGTAGAAAATGATCTAAAAGACTCATTTTAGAGAATTAAGTGATCTGTTTAACCATAAAAAAAAATTTTCGACGACCAACTCATGCCAGTTTGAATAATTCAGTGACTATTTTAGCCATTCACTCTAAACTTATTATGAGCATCTAATTTTGTTTCTAATGCGCAAAGTACAGGGCACACTTCTACCGTTAGTAAAGGTATATATAAATATAATCACAAAAGAAATACTAATTGTTAATACATACTTATAGGCTCGATAGTAGCTGCTTTTAAGCATTTCTAGTGTGTTTGTTTCCAATCCTTCTAGACTTAATAGAAATCAACTTGTTTAGTAGCAAAACCTACACTCTCCTCCTTCTCTCTAACTTTTTTCGTCCATCACCCTTGGTCTCCATTCCTCCCCTTTTTGTTTGTTATTTTTTGTATCTATAATAAAGTCTCTTCTAGGTTTTTTTAATGAGTCTTTTTTGTAGGAATTCTTAATGAGAGTTTTCTCCTCTTCTAAAAATTCTTGAAGGGAGTTTTCTCCTCTTCTAAGTTCCTAGTGATAGTTTTTTATTTTTATATTTCTCTAATTCATCTAAGTTTTCCTTTAGATTTGATTTGATTGTTGGTTGAAATTTATTAGATTTATCTCATTGGATCTCACATCAACATCTGGACTTAAATCTTCTATTAATAGAGTTGAGAGAAAGCAAGCGGTACATAAGCTTTTTATCTTTTAAATGTATTTTGAGTTTCAGAGTGTAATATTTTCTTGACTTTTTAGAATTTTAATATTTAGTTTTGTTCTTCAGATCTATTCATATCTGTATATGGTTGATGTAATTTTTTTCATTATAGCAGATTTAATGAATGATATGTTTTTATAAGCAAAAAACCTGTTTAGTAGTAAAGTAGTTGCTTTATTAGCTTAATAAATATTGCCAAGCCCATATACCCATAACATTTGTCTATGATAATAATTCCAAATCCAACTTCATTAGCTAGGATTTAATGTTTATGGTTAAATTTATTCCTATGATAAATCTAAAAGTCAATATTACAGAAGTAACCTCAACAATTCTAAAAAATATAGTCAAATTTTGTAAATATAACATTGTCACTAATTTTTCTCAGTGATGGCAACTTTTAAAAGAAAATCTATTGCATGTGAAAATCAAAAGCAATAAGCTCAAAAAGTTGGAGTACGTTTGCTCAAGGGGGCCATAGCTTTTGGATTTGGATTTCGATATGGATCTTGTAAGGTTGTATAGATAACTCATGGGCATGACGTGGGACTAAATTAGAGGTTTATTGGAGTTTAGAAACAATATAGATCTCTAATTTAAAGTTATTTTTAATAGTAATTTAAGGTAGATTGATTTTGTTTTCTCTTTGATTCTAGTTGGGCTTTTATTGAAGATTGGAGAAAAAAGAAGGAATTCCACATCTATTTTCAATAATACTTTCTTTTCATTTTTCTTTAATCTTTTATCAATACCATGTTATAATTTGTTTTATTCTTAATTATGTCTAATTAATTACTCGTTTCTAGGATTAAGATAGAATCAATTATTTCTTAGTTCATGATCTATTATGGTCAATTGATGAATCTTATACATACTATTTTATATATTTCTTTTTCATCTTTGAAATTAAAAGGATCCTCACTTGTAAAGTGCATAACCTGTTAATTGAGAGACAGAAGTTATTAATTGGTGCTAGTGGGCAAAAATATAAACTCTTAAGTTGAAACTTGAGAAAGTAGGGAAGTGAAAGAACTAGCCGAAGGGGACCATCACAGTTGGGTATTTAAAGGGTGTTTGCACAGCAAGCCCAATAAGAGCATTACTAAGAAGAAGAATTCTAACTAGTATTACTGGTAACTATCTTCCTCGTGTATATAATTTTGTTATGAAACAAATACTAATATGATTATCTCCAAGATCATGATACCTTTGTTTTTATTTGAGAAATGAGATAAATGTGATAGACATCTATCAAATATTTGTGGAAGGATCGACTCATCGGATTGACTTAGCAAAAAGATCTATCTTGATCAGGTTATGAAACAAATTGAATAGGAACTTCAATATAACGATTCCTACAAAGATGCAAAACTATTGATACTATTTCAAACCGACACCTTCAAAAGAAAAGTAAATCTTGGTATTGGTAGAAGGCACCATAATTCAAACGCGATCTTTGAATTGATAAACCAAATCAAATACTAGAGTTTTTCTCCAAAGTATTCAAGAAATGCTCACAAAGAGTCGTCAGAAACAACTCTCACAATTTGTTGGGAAGATGCATCTTGTAGACACTAATCTTCTAGTCACAACCTGTTGTTTCCAGTCACAAGGCATGCCCACGTGTTACGGGCCGCCATAACTCCAGGCAATGATTAGGCGGACCGCAAGGCTAACGAATCAACGAGAGCCGCTCTGCCAATACTCTACGTATGTCGCAATCCCACTTAAAGCAAAAAGTAAAGTAAATGCAAGAAATGCTTTAAAAGGACAAAATTTTAAGGGAAAGTAGTACTTATATTGAGAATAGAAAAGAATTACAATGTTCTCAAGATGAAAACAACAATCGGTTGTGGGCTAGTACTATCACCCACAAGACTATCCTAACTAGAAAACTAAAACTGGTAGTTAAAATGCACTCTACATTATCTACGTATGTATAACAAAACTAAAGGATCTAGGGGGGAAGTGATGGCCTACTAGTCAAAAAAAGTACGTCTGGACTCCCAGAATGGTACCTGCCATGTTGGTGATGCAGGGCCGTTGCACTGGGTGTGCGGCATGCAAACTCATACGCGGTTGTCAGTCGAGTGTGCGGCGCGTGGGCATGCGGTCATGCGGCCGTTCTTCCTATAGGCACACGGGCGTGTGGCCGTTCCTGCAGACATGCGGCATTAGGGGAGGTGCGACCTGTGAACCGTTGGACTCCTGGCTAACTATGTGGTTGCGGGGTAAATTAGAAACTCTCCCGTGAAATTCTTCCCCACCTGTTTTGGCAATGCCCTCATTGCCTTCCTATTGAGGTACTTATCGATGAGTGGTTAGGCTTTGAGATTCGTCACTTTCTCCCATGTGTTCTCCTCGTTGCTGTACCCTTGCTATCTTACAAGGTATTCCTGGTGATCCTTTCTTGAGCGCATGTTCGTTCTGTCATCTAGGATAGCCTTTGCGACCCGTTTCTCTGTTGCCTTATGGCATAAGGTTGTGCGTTGGTCTTGTCCTCTACTTGAATCTTCCATGTCTTCGTAGTACGGCTTCAAGAGGCTGACATGAAAGACTAGGTGTACCTTCCAACACCCTGGGACATCGATCTTGTAGGCAATCTTTCCGATCCTTTTCAAGACGAATACGGGCCTAATGTATTTTTGGAGAAGTCTGGAGTCCCTCCTTCGCAAGTAGTGACTATATTTTTGGTTCGGCAGCTTTATCATGACCTTGTCCCTCACTTGGAACTCTAGAGGGTGCCTGTTACTGTTTGCATTTTTCTTTATGCGCCTGATGCCCTTCTCCAGATAGTTTCGCGTTATGTCAATGTTCTACTTCCATTCTAGAGAGAAACTCTCAACCTTAGTTAGCCAAAAGATGTCGTCGAGAACATCAACAGTATGGGGGAGTAGAGGTTGCTGCCCTGTCACCACTTCGGAGGGGCTTTTATTCGTGGAGGAACTCTTCTGGGAGTTGAAGCATAATTGGCAGTTTCAAGCAGTTGGGTCCAATTAGTCTGCCTGGCAGTGACAAAGTACCGAAGATATTCCTCCAACATGCTGTTGAAGCGCTCTGCCTAGCCGTCTGATTTAGAGTGTTCTGTCGAACTCATTCACTGTTGAACCCAAGAATTTTGAAGAGTTCGCTCCAAAAGTTACTAGTGAATCTGGAATCTCGATCACTAACAATCTCCCGAGATATTCCCCAATATTTGACAATGTGTTTGAAGAAGAGCTGCACCATCTCCTTGGCAGAAACATACTTTGGGGCAGCAATGAATGTGGCATATTTCGAAAAACGGTCAACCACTACCAAAATTGTAGCAAGGTTGCCAATCTTGGGGAGATTGGTGATGAAATCAAGGGAGACGCTCTCCAAATGTCTCTTGGGTACTGGAAGGGGTTACAGTATCCTTGCCTTCTTCTGGTGAACCACCTTGTCTTGTTGGCAGATGAGACAGGTCTACACATAGTGATTGACATCGTCTTGTATTTGTAACCAGTAGTAGCCTCATTAAACCAATGCCAATGGTCGTTCCATTCCAGCATGTCCAATCCAAAAGGTGACATGGCACTCCCTTATGATGTCTTTCCGCAACTCCCCTCTTTTCGGAGCATAGAGTCGCCCCCTCTTGTTCCATAAGAGACCGTCTTCCAACCAAAACTATCGAGCCTTCCCTTGCTCCATCAATTTAATGAGAGTTTTCCTGTTGAGATCTTTTGGAAGGAGTTCCCGTATCTGCTCTCAAAAGTTTGTGGCCACATGACTTCCTTCTAGATTGGCCATCCAACAAATATGAGTTAGGTCCACTTTGCGACTCAGGGCATCTGCCACTTGATTCGACATGCCTGTGCAGTATTCAATAATGAAATCAAGTTCCGCCAGCAGCTCTTGCTAGTGAGCTTGCCCGTTGTTGAGTTTCTGTTGGGTCATTAAATGGCTCACCGCAATATTATTCGTTTTGACTAGGAACGGAGCGCCTAACATGTAGTGTCTCCACAGGCGTAGACAATGTACCACTCTAGTAACTCTTTCTCATGAGTCGAGTACCTCTTTTTAGCATCGTTCACCTTCCGACTTTCATAGGTCACATGGTGTCCTTCTTGCACCAAGAGTCTACCCAAGGCGAAATCTAAGGCATCTGTGTGTATTTCAAAGGGCTTTCCTAAGCCTGGCAACACAAATATTGGATTGGTAGACAATGCTCTTTTCAGCCGTTTGAAGGCTTCCTGACAAGATTTGCCCAATCCTATGCTTTTTTCTTCTTGAGCAAATCTATCAATGGCAAGACTATCTTGGAGTAGTCCCATATGAACCATCGATAGTAATTGGCGAGACCAAAAAAGGATCAAAATTCCGTGACACTACTTGGCGGTTTCTAATCTTCCACGACTTGGACCTTCTTGGGGTCCATTTTGATCTTCCAATCTCAATGATATGCCCCAAGAAATCAATATATTGTTGTGCGAATAGCCACTTGGAGGATTTGAGGTACAACTCATGCTCCCTCAATCTGGTCAACACTAGTCTCAGGTGCTCTACGTGTTCCTCTAATGTGTTGCTATAGATCACAATGTCATCAAGGTGCACCACCACAAATTGATCTAGGAAGCCACGGAGGAGTTGATTCATCAGAGTACAGAAAGTAGTAGGGGCGTTGGTTAACCCAAATGGCATCACTAAGAACTCAAACACCCTGTACGTCGTGACGTAGGTCGTTTTGTGCTCATCTCCTTCTTTGATTCTCACTTGCCAATAGTCATTCCGTAGATCCAGTTTTGTGTAATACCTTGCTCTGCCCAACTGGTCGAAACAATTTGTGATCAATGGAATGGGGTATCTGTTTTTGACAGTGTATCTTATTCAAAGCACGGAAGTCTCTGTAGAATCGTAGCGTCCCATCCTACTTCCTTTGGAACAAGACTGGTGCTCCATAGGAGGATTTGGTGGGGACTATTATGCCTGCCTCTAGCATTTCCTTCAGTTGTTTTCGAAGTTCCGCTAGTTCTGATTGTAACATCCTATATGGCGCTCACATCGGAGGTTTGGCACCAGGAATCAATTCAATTTCATGATCTACTTCCCTTGTCGGGGGGTTCGTTTGGGAAGTTCGTCTAGCATCATGTTTTCGAATTCCCTCAGGAGGTGCTTGACTGGTATAGGTATCGGCCCCGAGGTCTCTTCTAATTCCTCTAGTCAGACATGGGCCAACCAAATGGTCTCACCCCATTTGATGCCTTTCTCAAGTTGCATTGCCGAAGCCCTCTGTACCTTAGCGTTCGCGTAGTGAGTTGGAATCACGCAGGGTCTTCCTTCCAACTGAAGTAGGCAATTCTCCTTCGCCCATACTAATAATCCCGAGTTTTGAAGGAACTCCAATTCGATTATGAACTGGAAGTCATCTATCCTAACAACTGTTATATTGGTTTGCACCTGAAAAGATCCACAGCTTATGACTGTTGTCTTGACCATTCCTACTATAGGTTGAGTAGGAGAGTTGATGGCTTTCACTTTGCTATTTGACACATCTAAGGTTAGGCCAAAGCACGAGATTTCGGATTCACCCAAATAGTTGTGCGTTGCATCAGTATCGATCATGGCTGTGAGGGGTTTCCTATTGACTCTCAAATCGATGATCATGAGTCCATTGTTTTTGTTCCGAGCAGGTCAGATTATTTCAATCTCCTCTGCCTGCAGGGGTTCACGAGGTGTTGTGGTCGTTGGACCAGATGGAACTTGTTTGTGTCTCTTGGTGGAACTGGTGCGCCTCGTCTTGAGTTTTTTCGTTCGACCTTTGAGATGGGAGCCTTGGCAATGGGATGGTATACTTGCATTCACTCACTAGAATGCGCAAAAGTATTGCACCAATAAGTATAGGCACTCATGGCCTCAATGTCCCCGTTTTCCGATATCCCGTGCCTAAAGTCATCTCGCCTCCATCTTCTTCAGTAGGGACTTGCACACCTCCTAACTAAGACATGCCAATTGACACATAAAAATGTTAGCGACCTTGTGGTATTTTAGGCACTCCATTGCAAAATAAGGTCCCTAACAATAGAAACACCCATGGGGCGGGCCATTACCGTTGGGCAGATTCATGGATGCTGGGGCACTTGGATGGCCTGGAGAATTCTGGTTTGGGGGTGTGAAGGCTTTACCTCCCCCCTCTTCCTTGTTGTACAGGGAAGACAACATTTGGAGTCCTCTCTCCCCCACCTCATTCATTGTCAGGACAAAAGTTGTGATTTTGTGACAGCCCCACTTTCCCCAAAGGCGAACCAGAGGGGTTAGCGGGCCGTCTGCCCAACTCAAGCAAGACAATGTAGAAGGTTAAACACGTTCTTCAATGTCCACAGAATCACCTGAGAGATGAAAGTGCAAGCAAATTACTTTTTTCGATTCCAAACTAAAAGATTTGGAAAAACCCATTTTCAAATGTGAAATGACGTGACAAGCAGATACTCAACGAATTAAACTCTCGAAAACCGTTTATAAAAACTTCATATAGTTAAAAGGAGCACACGCATGAGCGTTAGACGGAAAACGAATGAAATGGAACGAAAACGGAAAACACACACTAAAAGGTGAAGAAGACAGTTTTGACACCCTACACGCCAATGCTGATAACTCAGGCTAAAAGTCTCGGATTAGAGTGTACGAGGTGCCGTTTCGAAGCTAAAAGAACAAGCTACATCTTTTATGAAGACAACTTCTACCCAGATTTTCTCTTTCTAGGTGAAAAATGCAGAAACAGTTCCAGAAATTTTTCACGTCAGAATTGCCGACAGGCTAGATTCAAACGATCATAACTTGGCGCTCACAAATCCGAATCTAGAAATTCCAGATACGTTGGAAATCTAGAATGAAGGGCTATAAGTTCCGTGTTTTGGCCAAAAGCCCAATCACAAAGGATCAACACGAAAAATGAAGCTGAAGTTGCTGGTCGGTCATTCCTGTTTTCAGTTTTACGCCAAAACACATTGCATTCAACCAAATCACACACATGCAAACTCATCGACTCGAATGCGACAACAAACATGCATTTGCAGCTTCTACACATCCTACATTACTCCTAACACGTACACGTTACATATTTACGAATCATCGAATGCATTTAACGCGTTCTAACTCGTGCATTTTCCATCCATTGTGCATTAGTGCACTAGTAATGAATTATCAACCATTTCATACCATAAATTCATTACCCAAGGCAGCAACAAAGACCAAGGAAAACATAACAACAACCACAACCTTCCATATCATGCTAGTGGGAATTCAAGAGCCCACACAACAATTCAAACAACTTCCTAGTGGGAATTCAAGAGCCCACACAACAATTTAGCCAACAATGCTTCATCATCACCAATCACAACCATGAACTTCACCTAAGGAAACCCTAACCCTAGCTCTTGGCCAAGCTTCAAGACAAGCAAAACAAGAAAACTAAACCATGGAATCATCTTCTCAACTAACTTTGATCATCAAGAAGCTAAAACATGGGTAAAATTCATCATCTTCATCAACTTAATCAACTTAACCAAAATTCAGCAATTTCACTAAAAAGTCATTTTGCAAAGTGTAGAATACCTCTTGAATCCAAGGTTGAGCTTCACAATCAAGTGCTCCAACTCCTAAAGAAAGGTTGGATGATTGAATTAGCAAAAATTTCCCAAAGCTTTTCTCTTTTTCCTCTCTTTTCCTCTCTTCTTTTCTTCCTCCCTTCTCACGGTTTTTCCTCTCTTCCTTTCTTTCTTGTTTGGCCGATTGGCTACTTCTAGAAATAGCCAAAAGATAACTTCTCATAGATATTTAGCCTTAGTCAAAATTGAGTCAAAGTTGTCATACTAATTACCCCTACCAACTTAGTAATTCTACCCTTGCCCAAATGATTTTTCTTTCCTTTCAAACTAGTCCATAAGTACACAAATTAACCTAGTCTATCAAAGCTTAAACACACCTACTTAGGCCACTAATCACCTAGAAATCCTAATCTCACTTCCTAATCATGCTTTTACGCACGTAAAATCTACAAAGTGGTAAACTTGTAGTTGAACATAAAATTGGTAGTCAGTTTCAAAACGAGGGTTTAATAAAACCAAACTCGGGTTTTCCACATCCAAATAGGAGTTTTATCAAAATTTAGGGTTTTCAAGGTATACTAGGGTTTATATGTCAATCTTAGGGTTTTTGATTTGGAAAACAAAATAATTCACACGACACACTTTGAGAGGTAAAGCATACCATATAAACACCTCGGCGAACAAGAATAATAAATCCACGTTACAATGTATAATAAAGTAAACAGAAATATGCAAATGGTATGGGTCCTCACAGATTTGATGGAATTATGACAATAGTTACCTTAGATTGATTTGGTTGGTATAATTCATCGAAACCTTCCACTATTTTGATGGCTTCAGTCAGGGTTTCAAACCGGTGCTTCCGCAGTTCCGATTTAACCCATGGCTTAAGTTTGCTTTGGAAGTGGTAAATTCAATTCGCTTCCGACATGTCCACAATTTGGAGCATCAGCTCCTGGAACTTGTTCACGTATACTCTGATTGTGCCCGTATGCCATAGTTCGTTAAGTTCATCACGAGTTTTAGTTTGCGTATGGTGAGGAAAGAAGTGTTCTTTTATTCTCTACTTCATCTCCTCCCATGTATTAATGGGACATGCACCGTTGTTGATGGCCTCTCTCTGTGTGTGCTACCATAACTTAGCGTCACCAGACAGGTATTAACCAGCAGTTCTCACTTGCTCAACCTTGTCCACTATGTGCAGAGCATCTAAATAGTCATTCATATCGTAAAAGAAGTTGTCTACTTCCTTCGCATCTCGCTCCCCATCGAATGCTTTCGGTTCGGGAATTTTCACTTTAGCGCCCCCTACGCTGCACCATTCATAACCCTACCATTAGGTTGAACATTGTTGTTGTTGGCCACAGCCAGCTGAAGAATGGACAATTTGGCGTGAATGTCACCAATCGTAGCACATAGCTCTACGATTGCATTGTTCACGGTAGCTTGCAATTCACCAATTGTTTCTTGGTTCCCTGCCACCCCTACTTCGAGGTTTTGGGTCACATCCGATTGTTGTTGGTTGAGTCCTCCCTATCTGTCCAGGTCGGCGCTCAACTGAGCCAAATCCGTTTTGACTTGATCAATTCTTTAATCAACCGGCATTGCCTCATGCATTTCACCAAAGCATGCCGCATTGAGGCGGCTCACTTCTGCCTCCAAGGTATCAAACCGTTCTCTTTGGGACATCGTGTATCTTACTCGTCCAGGCTCCAATAGAACCGAGACTCTGATATCAACTATTACTGGTCACCATAGTTCCAGGAAATGATTAGGCAGACCGTAAGGCTAACGACTTAACGAAAGCCGCTCGCCAATATTCTGCATATGTCGTAATTCCACTTAAAGCAGAAAGTAAAGTAAATGTAAGAAATGCTTTAAAGGGACAAAAGGTTAAAGGAAAATAGTACTTGTATTGAGAATAGAAAAGGATTACAACGTTCTCAAGATAAAAGCAACAATCAGATGTCGGTTAGTACTATTACCCACAAGACTATCCTAACTAGAAAACTAAGACTGGCAGTTAAAATGCACTCTACCCTATCTACATATGTATAACAAAACTAAAGGGGTTAGGGGGGAAGGGATGGCCTACTAGTCAATAAAAATATGCTTGGACTCCCAGAATGGTACCTGCCATGTTGGTGATGTGAGACTGTTGCGTTGGGCGTGCGGTCAGGTGCGCAACGCTCGGACTAGTGCTCATTCGTGCTAGCGTCTAGGCATGCGGGCGCGGTCGGGTGCGCAGCACGCGGACTTGTGTGGAGACGTGAGGGCGCGTGGGTATGCAGTCGTTCCTGCTACGGGTGTGTGGGTGTGCAGCCATTCCTGCGGACATGCAGGCATCAGCGAGGGTGCGACCTGTGAGCCGCTGGATTCCTGGCTAACTGTGTGGTCATAGGGTAATGTGGAGGCCCGCCCTGTGAAACCATGGCTTACGACTCAAAAGTCTTCTGCCTTCACTTAAGCTTCCTTCTTGACATGAATTAGTTTAATCGTAGTTTGAAACTTGAGCAAATGGATGCTTGAACAATTCTCATGACCTTGCTTTTAACTTTGTTCACTGGTCGCCAACGAACACTCATCGGAACTTTAAATGAACCATGAACAGCCCTTGAGATTTCTATTAGTAATGTTCAATAAGAGGTTTATATTTCCTTTACATGCAAAAATTTATAAAAATTCCTAAAGTAAAATCGATGTTGTTAGAGAAATCAAACAATTATTTTGAAAATTATGTCATCTATAAACATATATATTAGTGTGGCTTAGTAATCGTCACTTCCCACTCTCTATTGATAAATACACAACAACATTTATAGTAATTCATAAAAATATAAATAAAAATTTCTAAATTTAAGATAAAAATGACCCATAACTTACCATAAAATTAATGGCATGCAAGATAAAATGGTATGATTTTACTCTCTACATTAAATTTTCAAATAACTATTCTTTCGATTTTGGAGGTTGCAGATGGTGTGAATTTTTAAGAAATAAAATTTCTTGTTGGAAGAATAGAGATGGTAAAGGAGATGATGATTGGTTGCCAATGGAAAGAAGAGTAAGTCTTTTCTCCAAGTTCCAACCTTTTTTTTTTTTTTACTCTTTTAACTTTGTCTTCTTTAAGAAACTTTTGCTTTTATTTTTACCATTTTAACTTTTAATGTTTTAGATGAACCACACCTTTATAAACATTTTAAAGGGTTAAAAAGTGAACTTCTATTTTTCTTAATATTATGAGTAAAATATTGAGAGGCCTACTTTAATTTTTGGGGGGAGACAATGGATAAATATATATGGTAATGAGTTTTAAAATCTTCCCCCGAGGGGGGGGGGCCATGGCCCCCCCGGGTTTCTTAGTGGCTCCGTCATTGTCTATGCAATAGTCGTTCTCCATCTATTTTAATTTTGCATTCAAAATGAACCTACATAGCGGTAAATCAACATAAACAGATAGTTCTACTGCAATTCTTAAAACTCAATCCTAACTTATTTTTTATTATGGTACAACTAGTACATTATAGGCACTAAAATGAACTATACAAACTAGATTTCATGCTCTCATCACACAATCAGGGAAATATATCCCAAAGGGATGGAAGTAAAACAAGAAAGCACCAAGATTGCAGGAAAGTCTTAACTGTGATAGAATGGTTGGCTACTTGGCTGCCTGTACAGCATATAAACTATCCCTCTAATTGCAGGTATATTAAGGTGCTTTCTCGTACAGTTTCAAGCATTCCATCCAGTAAACAATCAATTGGAGGTATAGTCAAGGTCTCCTGAATCCCATATGCATTCCAGCAGAATGGATCATCTACCAATATACCTTCAAACGGAAGCAGCTCAACTTCAGACATTGTTATATTTGTGCAGGCCACAGTATCACTGCAGGCAAAGTGAATTGGAGGGCTTCTAATAGCATAAGTACCCTTTATATTCCTAAACAATACATCCGATAGGTAGACGGCTGAAGTCTGATTTCGACATGCCTTTGACAGGCAGTAGTATTGGTCTATGATTATGCAGTTTTTAACATTGTCCATTTGGATGTCCTCAAAATATATACCTGTTACAAATCCTGTACCCCCTGCCATGTCTTTACCCTGACTCCGTTGTCTGAATTCTTTATAATGTCATTCCGGACTGTTATGTTTGATACACATGCCTAGGAATTGTGCACTCCTAGGCTCCCAATACTGCAGAATGAAAGATGAGGTTAGTGTCAGATTTCCAAAAGAAGTATACAAATTTGTCCCAGATGTTAGGTTTTGGGGCAGCAGACGCAGCGGAAAACAAAAATTTTAACCCCAACAACCCACCAGGAATCACCCTAGGTTACGTATGACTTGTAGAGAAGAGGAGTTGTAGGATTACCTTAATCCTAAAAATGACTTCTTGTTGCGTTGTAGAGAGTGATCAGCCCCTTTCAGCAATTCAAACGTCCTGCCTCTACTGCAATCCATGCGAGAGGGAAGTCTGAATCTTCTCTTGAATCGTCTCTACAATCCTAGATGTGTGTGTATGAAAGTGTAGAAAAGGTGCTAGCCTATTCTCTCTTTCTTTGGAATTTCTCTCTACGTAGGTTTTTCTCAAAAACCCTAGCCTCTCTCTATTCTGTCAACCGTAGTTGTGTTGTTATTGTACAGACGTATCATATAGTCTTGTCTATTTATAGGAGAGAGGTAGAGAAAAGATAGGGTTTTGTTTGATCCAAATCAAAACAAATATAGGATAACTATTTTATCCTATTTGCTCAAATAGCCCCGGAATCCTTTATTCCTTATAATTAGACCCCATAAGGTTTTATTTCCAAATCTCCATTTGGACACATAATTTTAATCCAGAATTCAATCTCTAAGCGTGTGATCCAATAGGTTCCAAATACACTGGCAATAATTATGAATTATAATTCTCAAGAAGAATTAGATAAAATAGACAACTTTATTTTATCATTAATCACAATAATTAATTCATTCATAATTATAGATTATGAGCGGTGTCTAGCAACACATCACAACCACCCAAGTATTTGGAATTAGTCAAGGGAATTTTGACCAAACCTTTCCATGAAAAATTACTATGTAATTATTATCCTTTCACCATAGATATCCAATTAGTCAAGGAATGAGGAATAAGTGCCAATTCCCTAATGACTAATTAATTTGCTAGTTCTCGGAATTAACCCTAGATTAGGTTAACTTGAAGACATTCTTCAATTAACCTAATGTAGTCGACTATTAAGGTTAAACTCCAACTAGTGGCCTTTCTGGATATCAACTCCCACTATCGGAGTGGTGAATCCTCTCTTGATCACTCACTATCTTTCCATGCTTCACACTACCCCCAATTTCTATTCTTTAAGTCACTCTTGGTGAGCAACAAGTAATAGAATCAAAAGGCAGTGATTCACACTCAAGATACTATGGTGATCTCAAGTCTAGGATTACTTACATAATTTTCCATAAGAGATTCAACCATTGGCACTTGATAGATATCCTAATGGGATCTCTGTGTGGATCACTCCAATGAATTCGTACCTTACAATTCATCTACACATTAGCCTAGGTATCACTATACCTTGGTTGATGAGAACAATCACTACTTACATTAAGTAGAGACTAACTGTGTACTAGTCTTTCCGTATTAATGATGCCCTGTCTCATTAATACTACGACTAGGGAATTTTAAGAATATTTATTATAAATGTGATTGATATCTCATAGTCATCAACTCTTGTGACTACCATCACATTAATAAATATTCTAAGGACTTTATCAGTTATATCAAATATTTAACAGATAAAATGGAAATTCATAAAATACAAAACTTAATTAGGAATGTATTTAAACAAAATCATTGTTTTAGGGCATATATTCCAACAAAAACAATAAACCAAAAAAGATGTAGGAGATAGATTTCATTGAATCAATGTATATGGGATAGACAATTTACACACATATAAGTATGCGTGGGAGAAGAGGAATAATATCAATAATATATATCAATAATCACACATAACAATAATGTGTGGGAGAAGAGGAATAATATCAATAATATATATCAATAATCATACATAACAATAAGGTTCCAAAATTTCACTCTTCTCAACTAATAATAATAAAAAACTCCTTATTTATAGATTAGACAAGTCTTACAATCATAAAAAATTTTCTAATCAAATACTAATTTTTAAATAATAAAACCATCATAACTGACTCTATTAGAGTTACCAAAAATCTAACGTGACTAAATACTACTAAATAATAATATAAAAATTTCTAGTTTTGAACCTTGATTTAATATGTCAATATTGCCTCCCTTAAATCAAGGTCTCTCAAATCCTATCCAAAACAATCATGATCAATCTCCCTTGTAAATTTTGCCAATATCACCTTATACTGGTTCTTCATCGTCAAACACTTCTCTTGTTACAATAATCCAAGCATCTGGATAGACTGTTCTCATCGCACAATTTGGTGTCAATTTACTAACAACTCATCACTTTGTGATTTTGATAATTACAACTCAACTTACAGGATTCTTCCCGATCTCTGTCGCAATTTCGAATCAATCTAATGATTCTCTTTGAGTAATCTTATAGTCTCCAATTTTCATCAACTGCACACTTTAGAACCAAGCTTATAGTCTAACGCAATCAACTAATTTTTTCTGAGCAAACCTTACACTCTAACTCTGATAGCGAAAAACATCCACGACTAATTTCATAGTCGAGCCAATTCTTCAATATTTATAGGCACCCCAGGATCAAACTCTTGAATCTAGGGCTATGATACCAGATGTAGAACCCGAAAAATAAACCAAAAATATATAGGAGATAGATTTCATCTAGGGCTATGATAGCAGATATAGAACCCAAAATAGGAGATAGATTTCATAGATGGGATAGACAATTTACACATACAAGTATATGTGGAAGAAGAGGAATAATATCAATAATCACACATAACAACAAGACTTTCAAATTTCACTCTTCTCAACTATTTATAGACTAGATGACTTGGTAAACAAGTCTTACAATCACAACAAATTTCCTAATCAAATACTAATTTCTAAATAATAAAACCACCATAACTTGACCCCATTAGAATTACCAAAAACTTAACGTGACTAAAACACTACTAAATAATAATATAGAAATTTCTAGTTTTGAACCTTGATTTAATATGCCAAAAAAAATAGTACAGAAAGGACAAGATAGCCGCTCTGTTTCAGAGGTACTGTGAACTCTAGACTTACTGTAAGCAGAAGGTCCAAGTAAACGAGTTCTTATGCTTTCTATCAACTGATTGTCGCGCCCCATTTTTTACGGAAAGGAGGAGGGGGAAGGAAGATGAGAAACCCCTCGTCGTTTCGAGTTTTAGTGGAAAAATGTTTTTAGTTAAAATTTGATTTTTGAAAAAGAAAGGGGTCATGGGACTACAAAAAATGCGACGATTTGGACCCAAAAAATAAAAGTCTAAAAAAGGGTTTTAGAAAAGTTTGGAGTCGCCACTTGGTATGGAGTTTAGGTGTATCAAGTCACCCAAAAATTTTAATTAATGAAAATAAACTAAGAAAACCCTTTTTTAGACGACTCCAGGTCTTTGAAAAACTAGAGAAAAAGGTTCGGGGGTCACAGTTGAAAGAAGGGAAGGCAAAGATTCGATGTTCCTCGTCTCTAAGGCACCCTTCTAACCTAGCAAAAGCTAGTTGCAAGATTTAGTTAAAAATTTCCTAATTCTAACTTTAAATTTATCACATTTGGATGTTATCTATATGGATGCAAAAACCTAAAGCTAATGTTGGATCGGGAGGGGCAAAATGTCTCCTTGAGATTTGATTGGAATTGATCACATTAGTTGTGTCATCCAAGTTTGATCCCTCGAGGAGGTCACGAAAAATGCAAATGATGAAACTTGAAAAAAGATGGGAGAACTAGGGTTTTCAAAAGAAGTGCAATTTTAATAAAATCTCAAGGGAAAAGAAATTGGATTTTTTTTTTTAAAAAGATCAATTTTAAGTGCAAAGAGGAACTTGGATTTTCAAAAGATGCAATTTTAAGAAAAACGGTTTTTTGACTTTGAATTGCTAAAACATGAAGAAGAAACTTGACTTTGAAAGAATGATTTTGATAGAATAATGCATATATATGTCCTAAAGAGGGATAATGCAACATGATGGGTACGGGGGACTAAGTTCGTGACTTTAATTCTTCCTTTTCATAGAAGGAAATAAAAGCGTGCTAAGGCTAGGAAGCCATACTCGCTCTCTTCCCTAATTCAAAGGGTAATGCCTTAAATGCACTAATCTATTTTTTGACAAAAAAAAAAGAAAACTAAATGAGATGTTTTGCATACGGGATAGGAGAATAGTAACATGCAAAAATGGAAAAAAGAAACTCTAAAAGTGAAAAGTGTGTGAAATTTGTATTTAATGCATGAACGGCATTTAAGGGTCTAGCATTGGACTAACCCTCGTCTAAAAGTTCTCCCTAACATTAGATTAGTGAGAAATTGAAAGGAAAGGCCACAACTAGCGTTGGACTAGTATGGTGACGTCAATACATTTACACAATAAACATGTAGTCATGATAATAAAGCAAGTAAACACATAAAACACATAAACACATAACACATAGGCATAATATCTAGATGCAAGACCCTTGGAAAACAAGTAAACACATAATCATGCAAGCATGCAAAATAAGCATATAAAAACCTAATTATTACATTGGGGGAACCTAAATACATTCTAGGGGAAAAAATTCGGAATAATAACCTAACTATTACATTTTCTAGAATAAATACATTTTTTGCAAAATTAAACCTATTTATTACAACTTGGCATCCAAGGCCTCCAAATGATTCACCCAAAAATTAAATGACATAAACAAAGACTAGGCATGAATAAAAAGCAAAGGAAAACTTAATTTAAAACATACAAGATCATGCAAAAACACATAAGAGCACATAATAGGAGAAAGAAGTTACCATCCCTTGATGTGATGCCTTAACTGAATCCTTAAATGATGGGAATGGTTATCTAAGATTCAATGTCAACAAAAAGGGATCAAGGTACCAATTTAAAGGAAAAATCAATCAAAAATTCAAAGAAAAGGTATCAAAGCAGATTCCGCAAGCAACATGGACAAGATTAGACAATACGAATAATAGAGTAAGATTCTGGAACAAAAGAGCAGGAAATAGCAACAAAACTAAGGAACAGAGAGGTTACGCGGAGTAGAAACGCGGACAGAGCCGCGCAACTGGGTCCGCGTTACATGCAAAATGCAAAGTTCAAAGGGGAAATGCGGACTGAAAACGCGGACTAAGCCGCGTAACAGTCCGCGTCTCTTCCCATCTTCAAAATATCAGGAAGATTGCTTCCAGTTTTTCAGACAATAACACAAAATAAAATCTCCAGAGGCAAGGGGATCTATTTAAAGCATTAAACATCATCATTTACATCATCAAAACAAGCTAAAACAGAAAAAGGCCAAATCTTAAGCATCGACGCCATCAAATAGACAAAAAAGGGGAAGGGAAGAACTGTCAGGCTAGAAGCGCGGGCAGTTACGCGGACTGGCCTGCGTAACAATCCCGCGTTTCTTCACATCTTCAAATATTCAAGCAGAAACGCGGATCGTTACGCGAACCAAGCCGCGCAAGGACTCCGCGTTTCTTCACATCTTCAAACATTCAAGAGGAAACGCGGAGTAATCCGCGCAAGTGGCCCTCGTTTCTTCACATTTTCAAAACGTGAAGAACATTTTTCCAGAAATTTTTCAGAAATGCCAACAGAATCATCACAGAAGCATCAAACGTCTGATTTTAAACGTAAAGACAAATCTACTAGCCTTACCAAGGCTATCTAAACGTAACATACTCATATAACAATAAATAAACATCATCAACTATTATAAAACATCAAAAAACATAGTCAAGACCTTGGTTCCAGGAAAAACAATAGATAGAGTAAAGGAAGACTACCTGATTCGGAAGCTTGAGAGGAACGAAAAGGAATCACCAAAATTCCAGAAATCTTCACTAAAAAAAAGGAAACCCTAGTTTTTATCTTTTCCCTCTTTTTCTTTTTTTGCTCTTTTATTTTCAATCGTTTTTCTCTCTTTTTGCTCTCTCTCAACCTCCCTCTTCTCTCTTTCTCTCTCAGCTTCCAGCCTTCTTCCAGAAAACCCTCTGATAGGTGATTTATAGGCATTAAAACCTACAACCAAGGGCTTGGATACTTTGAGGGTTTTCTTGGGTTAATCTTGATCATTGGATGCGTTTTATTTGTGTCTTAAGGATCAAGGGTGATTTGGGCATTAACTAAAACGATTACTTGATGCCAAAGACACAAAAAATACAGCTGGAAATGCGGAAGGAAAGGCTGAAAAAAATGCGCGCGTAATTTTTTTTTACTTCTGATCAGGTTACGCGGACCTAACCGCGTAACTGGTCCGCGTTTTTGACTTTCCTCTTTTTTTTTTTTTTTTTAAGAAAAACCTACAAAAATAAGAAAGATGTGTTAGAAAATTCAAAAATAAATAACTAAACATTAATAGATAAAAACATAAGAAAACAATTGAAATAGTCAAAATTTGGTGTCTACATTGATCAGGAAATTGAATAAAATGGAACTGCTCTTGGCTATTATATACTGGGATAAATTAGTGCACTTTTAGGCTTAAGGTCAATTTTCAGAGAGAATATATTACAAAACTAGGCATCTGTTCTATTGTAAAATTAGGGATTTCTTTCATTTAAGAAGGGATTCGGAATTCCATGCTCAAATATATTCAATTGTATAACATTATTCAGTGAACAGCATCCAAATCTGGTCTAATCCCACGAATCAATTTAGACAATTGAGTTTCAGGTCTGCAGCCTGTTATGAGAGTAAAAGAAACATGCAGGCTCTTGAAAAAAATGAAATTTGATGGACTAGGCTAAAAACTGCATCTAGCTTGTACATCCAATATTTCCTTCCCGTCACTCCAATATAAAGACAACCACCCAACTTTGGCGATCCTAAATTAAAATAAAACATTATGGATTCACTATCAGACAGAGTAGATACAGGCATGACAATTTAAAATATGCTGCATTCAAGCAATTCAGCTTGTCATTTATCCAATTTCAGTTGTATTTACAGTAAAGTCGAGGCAGTGCACACTCCTGATCCCATGTCTAGTCCCACATGTGACAGATTCTATATCGACATTTGAAAAACCAGGACCAATTGATATGCAATCATCGCCTACAAAATGAGTAAATACATTAATCAGTGCAGATTCAGATTAATTAGAAGGTTATTGCAATGTTGAAAATTCATTGATTCGAGAGCATTTGAAATACCATTTGCGATAATTGAATTGTATATTCCAACAGATTTAGTGTTCTCGATGTGAATTCCATCTGTATTCGGGCTAAGCTTTGGGGAAGAGACCGACAATTTATCGATGATCACTCCTTCACATCCATCAAACTTCACATGAAACTTTGGACTATTTTGGATCCGTAAATTTGTCACCACCAAATTGGAGCTCATAAAGAACCGAATAAGCTGTAGCAAGGCAGATTAAATTTAAGTTGAGTATTCTTCAGAACTTCACTATATTGAATGCAACTGATTACGTTAGATGTTTGGACGAATTTACTCACAGCAGGGCTGTCACATGGTCCAGGCAATGTTGAGCCATGGGGCCCCTGAAAATGGCATTCCAAAAGCATTTACTGCCCTTTGATCAATATTGAGCAATTGGAATAGACTCTCGTATCACTTTCAGAAGTACACAGTAGTAAACTAAAAATGGTGCTGCAGATTGAATGTTCGGAATTCCTCGATAAGATTGGTTAATGGCATGAAAATGACTGCAGAAAAAAGTAGGCCACTGAGAGAAAACTAAAACTAAGTACCATGTGAGGTTTGCAAGGTACTGACCACCATTTTTCACCATTGCCTTCAATTCTACCAGTTCCAGTAAGAATCATGTCGTTTAGTCGATAAAATACGAGCCATTGCTGAAGACTGTCAGCTTTCGGCCAGCAATCCGGTCCATTAGGGGCCATTAGGACCCCATCAACCTTGAAAACAATTAAATAATCTCTTGAGTAATGCGCTTAAATTCTCCTAAAATTGTGTCCATCTGAACCAGTCCAGTATAACAACTTATAAAGTAATAACCATAACACAACGACTGTTTCAAATATGGCAGAAACAGACGAGGGATGAATTTTGATAAAACAACTTAAACATTATTTGTTCCTTCCCTGGAACAATCACTTGATAAATTCTCAACTTTACTTCATTTCTAAAAGTTGAAGGAAACAATAACAGAAACAGAAGAGGGATGAATTTTGCTGTCTTACTTGAAAGACAAGTCCTGGTTTGCAAGGTCCTGAAAAAATTGTCGAAGTGATCAAGAAAACATAGTTTTTAGGAGCCAAAAGAACACTTGATTCTGCTTGGCAAGCTACCTTCCAAGCATCTCTAAATGCAGCAGTATCATCAGTGGAACCATCACCAACTACCCCAAAATCCATGACATTGAAAATGCATCCTGTGGTAGAATTTCCAGGATCAGGAGACACATGACTGCTGGAATATGCAGGGTTATCACTATATGGAGGATTGCTGGGGTCTGAAGAAATAGGAGGAGGATAATCAGGGCTATTGGCGCCAGGGTCACCAGTGTGACAGCCCCACCTCTCCCAAGGGCGAACCCAAGGGTATCAGCGGATTGTCTACCCAACTCTCGTCAGGACTCACTACAAACCCTCAATCATAGTACAGACTTCAAATAATCACACTTCAAGATCTCTAAAATAATAATACAAGCATTTATTCTTATAATCCTTAATTGAGGTCCAACAATATATGATAGTTAACTTACAAAAATAAATCCTCAATAATGTCTATTAGAATTCCTATAACATCAATTTTAGGTACAATAAACCATTAACTTCACAATTTAATATTAAACCTATACAAAATTATGAAAATTCTACCCAAGTAACTAGATCCTCGATCTACGTTTCCCACTCCGAGACCTGTTAAGGAAAACAAACTGGGGTGAGCTAACGCTCAGTGAGGCCAAGGAAAGGCATGCAAACACATAATCAAGCAAGTAGGAAAACCGGTAAATTCAGATATAAAAGCATGTAAATCAAACAATCACTCGTACTATTGCAACTTTCACCGAGACCAGATTCCCAAGGAATCACTACTGAGGGCTCACATTAGACAAAAGTCTTAGAGCTGGGTTCGGAGAACCCTCTTCGAGCCTCTCTATCTACAGTGAATATCAAGCGTTGTTCATGCAGGAAAATACACGTAAATAGGTAGGATACGTGGCTCGGGAGCCAATTTCCACCGCTCAAGAAGTTGAGTCTATTTCATCCCAAACGTTGACTCTCCGTCAACTTAGCAAAGGTAAAGTCCGTAGAATCTCCACTTAGTACAACCTCCGTCCAACAGTTCACCCTCTCGGGTCCGAAACCAAACAGGTAAGTATAAAAGGTAAAGTTACAACGAGTAATACCGAGCAAGACCTCTTCAATAGGTCAAGCTCAAAGAACAGTACCTAAGGTTCACCAAGCTTCCCGACCAAGCCCTTGCCGGCTTGGGTCCCAAGGATCCCCAAGAGGTTTGGGCGTCCCCCATTTATAACTTTTAATTCGATGGATTATTCCAATCGACATTCAGTTCCAGTCAAGTCAAGTAATAGTCATGTACATGCAAGTCAAGTAAAAGAGGACGAGCGCGATAAAGTACACTCTTGCCTCAACAGTTTTCTTTCAAATAAACATGTCAGGTAATTCAACAATTCATGCACTTGACACTCACCGAAGTCAAGAGTCTAAGGCAGAAGCACGCAAGATCAATTGAGTTCTCCGGGATCTTCTCGATCACCTGAGACAAGTACGAGTATAAATTACTTAATTATACAACCAAGGTTTAGTAGTTTTCTCACTACCCTTATTTAAAAGATAACATTTTCAAGTCATGGGAAATGATCAAGTACTTTAATTCAAAGCACTAGGGTAATATTTGATAAATGTCTTTAAAAATATCTCAATGAGACTCAAGTCAAGTTCAACAAACTTCCATGTTGAGCTGAAATATTTGAAAAATCGTAACTCAGGTTTTACAAGTCAGAATTTTGCACACTTGGAACCATTGGAAACCTCTTGAAAATTTCAACAACTTTGTGGAAGACACTCAATTAAAATTCTGGACGGAATTAGCCCATATTTTTGAGAAACAGGAGGCCACAGTATCAAAACAGGGCATATCAGATTGGTCGACCATCCCACTTTGAAAGTTCACCAAAAATTACAGAAAATGAATTGGCCTCTAAAATTCATACGGTTTAAATTAATATGTAATAAGTTTCAAATACCACCGACGGAACTCAATTCCGACGCTCGAGCAAGAAATTAAACCAGTTCAAACAGAGGGGGTTCAAAAATCTGAAATTTCTGTTTTCTAGTTTTGCAGGGCATACTTCTAGGCTATATTTGAGTGACGAATTCTACTTCAAAAATCACCAAATTTGGTACACTAATACTTCCATATATCAACTAGATTCATACCAAAATTTAACTTAAAAATCGATTGGTAAAGCTGTTTTCTATGCTCCCAAACTAGACCGGTTCGCATTTGTTCAAACCTGCAAATTGCACCCACATCTTCTTATCACCATCATTAACACATCTAATCACTTCTGATTAGCCTCAAATTCGAACCTAAGCTGGTATTAGTCTTTATTAACCTAATGATGATAAAAAATGATCACAACTTTCATCAAAAACTATCACAAAATAACTCCATGAAATCGGGCAGCATGCTGCCCCAATTTTCCAGAATTCTTGCCTCAACTTATCACTCATTTGTGCTAGGATTTTCAAAGGGCTTTTGTGGGGAAAAATTAACCACTTAACCTTCAACATATAAACCTAATATTAAGCCTTCAAGTTGACCAAAATCTCAGCCACAAAATTAAGGAAAAATCAGAAAATTTCAAGCCCTAATTTTCTCTCTCTCTAGCCGAATTTCCTTGAGGTTTTCTTCCAACTTTTTAGCAACCAAAATTAAATATAATGCACTTATATAACACCATTTAACCATCTAGCAAACAAATGCACATATTTAGTGGGAATTCCAAGAGCCCACAACTTCTCCATAATCATCGAATTCAACATAATAAAACTCAACATCACAAACATCATAATCATCATCCATCAAGGTTCTAAGAACCTATCAACCACCCAAATCCTAACTTTTCATGCTTGAAATTGGAAGAAAAATGGACAAGTGTGAAGGTAGTAGAATGTTACCTCTCCTTAGGTTAGCAAGACACCAAGAAAATGCAAGCTTGAGCCCACAAAATCCTCTTCCTCAAGCTCCTTGTCCAAGCCCCAAGATTAAGCTCAACTTAGTGCTAGATTAATTGAGTTTTTAGTGAAGAAAATGGAAGAAATTTTTGATGGAAAAACTAGAGAAAGAGGAGGAGAGGAAGTCGGGTGAGAGAGGAAGAGAGGAGAGAGAGTTTTTTGGCAATTTTTGAAGAAATTAAATGGGACAAGAAAGACAAGACACAACTTGTCTTTCAATCCCCAAAAGTCAAACTTTGAATAGTAAACTTAATTAACTTTTGGAGGGAAAATTAATTGGCTCTTTTGGCTTGAGATTAAGGAGTAAATCTCGATTAGGAGAGGGAAAAGAAATGGAATAAAATGGAAGTGAATTAGGGTGAATTATGTGGAGAAAGCAATGGCTAATTAAAATTCTAATCCAAGGAGGTTAATTTCAAACCCCTAATTACAATCACTCTTTTTAATTCACCTCTAATCACTGAATAACATTTCTAACTTATGGGTAATCATCCTTACATTCCAGTGCAACTTAACTCGTTGCCCCCGTTCCTGAGTATAGCCCTTAGCCACTAATCTAGCCTTATTTCTCACAATTTCACCCTTATCATTTAATTTATTTCTAAAAACCCATTTTGTACCTATAATAGGGTGATCTTGAGGCCTTTCAACTAAGGTCCATACATTATTTCGTTCAAATTGGTTTAATTCCTCTTACATAGCTACAATCCAATTTTCATCTTTTAAGGCATCATTGACATTTTTAGGTTCTAAGTGCGACACTAAAGCAAAATTATCAAGTAATGGTTTTATATGAATTTTTGCCGGTGTGTGGTTTCGGCCGAATTAAGTGTCAAATTTTATTCCGAAGCGTGATTAGTGACTTGATATTGAAATCAAACATATGTAGTGCTATTATGGAAATATTATTAAGGTTGCACAGTGTTAGGATGAAATAAAATAGTGTAATTTAGACTATCACGCGCGACGCGACATAAAGTGCCCAAAAAGGCACTTTTCCTTAAATCAGGGAAATTGCATCTTTTTATCCCTTAAGTGTTGACTTCTTGCATCCTTGAGACTTCGTTTTCAGCTGCACATTTTGGACTGAAGAGAGAGAGAGGGAAGCCGAGAGCAAGAGCAAGAAAGAGAGAGAGAGTTGTCATCTTTGTTCTTCCTTTCTTCTACCTTTCATCCTTGAAGCTTTAAGCACCATTGAAGATCATCATCTTCTTCATCTTCACAGCTGAGAAAGAGGGAAGAGAGGGAGGGAGTTGGTCCGATTCTTGAGGGAGACAAGAGAGGAAAAACTTGTGGGTTGATCTTCCAATTTCTTCTTCATCTAGCAACTTGAAATTGTGAAACTTTGGTGAAGGATTTTGGGTTGTATTTCTCCCTCCTTGGCAGCCGAGTGAAGGTGAGAGAAGGAGGGGTGAAATCTGAAAATTTGAAGAAAGAAAAAGAAGAGAAAGAAAGCTTGTGGTGAACCTTGTTCTTGTCCTTGGAGTTTTTGTGGGAAATCACTAACAAAACTAGAGGATCGAGAGCAAAGGTTGAAGCTTTCGGGGTTTGCTAAGCAAAGGTTGAAGCTTTCGGGGTTTGCTAAGCTTGGAAGCATCCTTTGGAAGAGGAACTCACAAGATCTTCTTTGATCTTGTTGGATCGTGTTAGATCCGAAGGTATAAGTTTCAAAACTCCCAAATGTAGCATTACTAGCATAAAATATCATAGATCTATGGCTTATATCGGTAGAAATGATTACATCTGAAAAGATGAAGCTGGGCTCTTGAAATCCCAACCTAGGTAGCGGATCTGAGGTGGCCTCTAGGTAGCGGACTTGAGGACCTGATTGTGATTTTAATGATATTTGTGAAATTTTTCATGAGATGGTTAGAAAGTAGGGTTTTGGTTGTTGAGAATTTTAGAGGAAAAATGCTTGAGGTGGCCGAACCCATGTTTGGTAATTTCCATGTTTGATTTCAAAATTTTGTGATTATTCTTGATGAATTTTTGCCTAAGAAAATACATTTTATGTTCATTTATGAGTGTATGAATTTTAAAAGATGAAAAGTGAAGTTTCTCGTGAACTTCTGAATTAAAATTGTCATTTAAATGAATTTGAGGGTTTTACACTTTAGGCAATAAAGTAAAAAATCACAGTTAATTTTGGAGTTCAAATGATAATAATTCTTTGCAATTGGTTTCATGTAATGCTTGTATTTTGTTCAGCATATTGCTCTCCTCGGTATGTAAAGGGGTTGAATCCTCAATCTTTCTAACTTCATTCTATAGGCTAACTATCTTGGTTTGGATTAATGTAAGCTTGTCTTGCTCTTTTTGTAGTAATGAAAGTGTTTCCTTTCTATGAGAATCCAAAAGGTCGAGTTGTTTCTCCAGCTCTACTTCCTCATGATCAATCTCCCTAATGTTCGGCATATGCACTGAGATCTTTCCTACTTGTGTCTTCTCCATGCCTTGCGCATCTCTGAGATGTTGGTTAGCAGTAGAAAGAAACGTATTTTATGATTCAGCTGGAATTTTGTTCACAAGGGAAGACTTCACTCTAGTGTAACGAGTTGCATTTACAAAGAAAGCCTTCAAGAAGCCTTGCAAAGGTGAAACATCCATGGCATTAAGGTGTTGCATCTCCTCCATAATTTCATTTTCTTTTGCCTCAAGAGCAGAGATGTGAGAACCCTAGAAATTTCATGCATATATTTCACCCTAGAAATTCCATATATACATTACCATTTAACTCATTTAAGTGCATATAAATTTCTTTAGTGCATTAGTGACATGTTTTCCCCTAAGTGCATTCATTTCGTTTGATTATACTTGATTAAGGATTGAACTCTAGAATTAGTGAGAACTTCTTGCATGGTTTAATTGCCAAGAAAATAGGATGTGTTGGTTGTTAATTGGAGACTAAATTAAATTGGAGGAGTTAGAAAGCAATTAAGGGAGATTTTTGTTAGCTAATGGCCAAGAAATCACCACTTGTCACCCTAGGATTCAAACTTTGACTTGATGGCTTTTTCCCTCCAAACTTATCTCTTTAAAAACAACACAATTTCAGCTTCATTTTGAGGAGGTCTTGGATGAAATTGGGAGAGAAAAAAGAGGAGAAAAATTCACAAAAAAACCAACCTAAATCTTGCTTAGTTTGATAGGAAATCAAAGAGAGGAAGTTGGTAGCACCTTAACCATCAATCTTCAAGCTTGGTAGGGGAAGATTTTGGTTGCTTGAAAAGTTACTTCTTTGGCTTCTTAAGGTATTTTTCTATCCAAAGCCTAGTTCTATGATCCTAAAAGTTAATCTAATGAAGGTTGTTAGTGATGTTTATGGAAGGATGATGCTTAGAAGCTAGGTTTTTAGGCTTGGATTATTGTAGTTGCAACTTGAGAATTGATTTCATTTTATGCCTACCATATGTTTGATGAAATGCTTAATGACTTATGATGCTTTGATGATGGAATTAATTGCTGTTTTAGCTTGTTAAACACCTTGGCAAATGATGGAAATAACCTTAAGGGGTTGATTGAAGAATTTGCACCAAAGCTGGAATTTCGCAGAAAATGAGGTTGGAAAAACAGTGAACTTCCCGGGGTTACTGTTGACTGTAGAAAATGAATTAGCATCCGAGCCTTATACCGTTACAAAGCCCTATGAACCTAGTTTTAAACGCCACTGACGGAGTTTGATTTCGATTTTTCTACGTCGAGTTATGACTGTTTTCCCGAGACTGTTCGTCCAGCCTGAATTTTTCCGACAGTTTTTCTTGCTTCTCTGATATTTGCCATTTTGAGTGTGGTAAAGCATGAACTGATACCTTACCTCTTCATGAAAGTTTTAGATCTATGTCTTAGCTTCGAAACGCCATAAAGTACACTCCAATCTGATAAGCGTGGCCACAGTTATGATCAAGTTACTGAACCTTGACAAACCAGTCCAACATTGATTTCATTTCTGCGATTGCTTCTTTTAATCCTTTCGATTCTCGTGTCTTCTTGCCGTGCCCCGACCCACTCATGCGTGGTTCTAGGATGTTTTTAAGACTTTTATTTGCTCATCTTCATAAACTGGATTGGTCATTTCGTGATTTGTGCATCCAAAATACGACTCTTATCCCATGAAAAGAAACATTGAGCATATGCATTTGATCACGTTTGGTTGGGCAACCGAGCTTAAATATGTTCCATTTTATTTGATATTAGACTTTGAAGGAGGAAGTAAGGAGGATTTTGGAGCGAATACTTGAAGATATTTCACTCGATTCGGTGAGTGTTTCATGCTTGTTATTTGATCAACTTGATATCTGAAATATCGAAATACTTGAACTATGTGATGATTTGTGTTCTTGTGATTTGTGAACCAATTAATGTGATCGAGATGAGTGCATACTTTATCACACTCGATCTCTTTTGCTTGAATTGTATATCCTTGATATCGTGATACCTGTGGATTTGGCCCTTGCTTATATTTAATCTGTGAGTCATTTGGGTAATATTCCATCGACTAATCTGTTAGAAGCTTGTTTACCTGTGCTTGTTACCTGTGCCTGTGAAATGGCCACTTGTGTGATATCACAAGGGCTAATCTTGTTATTAGTTCTTGGGACTCGTGATCGAGTCCACTCGGCTCGTTGGAATCGAGCCGTTAGGGCTTGGTCGAGTAGACTAATGATGCCCTTGGATCCTATTTCTTGTTTTTGGTATACTCGGTATTACCTCCCGTGTTGGTGTTCGGGCCCGTAAGGTGGGAGAATGGGTGAACGGGTATGGGCGGCAGTGGGGTTCTACCGGATATTAATTCTTGCAGTTCCTTGGTTGTGAGTGTCAACGGACTTGGATCAAGTTGCTTTGTGGGACTTGGCTCACGAGAGCCATCGTATCCTTTATATTTAAATTGTTATTTAAGTGATCCTTGTGCACTGATCTTCCAGTAAGAGAAGCTTGAGTGCTGAACTCCTCGTGAGCACTGATCTCCGAGTCGAGCGGCTTGAGTAGTGCATAGGCACCATCTCCGGTTGTGCTTGTGATCATCTCGTACTTATACTTGAAATTCCAAATTTTATTGCAAATGTGCTAGTGTGATTGTTTATCAAAATCTTTGTGGTGCAAATGTGCTAATTGCTATTTTGCATGCCTGTCTTTTGGAACATCACTGGGCTTTTAGCTCACCCTATTTTCCTTTTGTTTTCCTTAGCAGGGGGATTTGCTTGAGCTTAGGATTGGAAGTACGTGCAAGTAGTTTAAGTTTTTGTTGTACTTTTGTTTAAGGGTGAATGTACTAGCAAACCCTATCATGGATAAGTTTAGAGGTTGATTTTGTATCCTTAAATACCCTGTTATGTTTTAAGTTGGAATGGTGGTATGAAACTTATGTATATATGTTGGTTGACTTTTGAATTTGGGAGTTTTAGTTTTGTAAGTTGTGAGTTGTTGGTTTATATTAGCTATTGAGTCCTGGCGAGAGCTGGGCAGGCAGTCCGCCAATACCCTAGGGTTCGCCCTAGGGAGAAGTAGGGCTGTCACAAGAGACATACGTTGTAGTAGAGTTTGAGATATTATAACCTTTAAATTATTCCAAAGCATTTGGAGATAGTCTCGGCAACATGATAAGATCATAGTTTGAGGACTAAAGTCAGACACTTGTGGTGCCTTTGGCCATGATGGTGGATCAAAAACCTTTAACTTCTTCTCTAGTGAAGCCACATGCTCTTCTTTCTGTAAAGCAACTTGCCATATTGGGGTTTCTTCATCAGCCACTTTCTTGGAATTCTACTATCATCTTTTGGTTGGGTAGAATTGGACACTTGCTTGGCTAGCAGCTCAAATGCAGTGGGTCCCTCGACTAATTGTTGGCTTGATTCTTCATCTTCAACAAAGATAAGCTCTTGGTCATTCAACTACAAGAAAAATGTCAAAAACAAATCATGACTATATTAGCAAGTGGCTTTCAAATACCAAGATAAAGAGTGCGAGAAAAGTTCTTACAATATTTGCACAACTTATGCCAAGGATAGATATGTCTGGAATGTCCTTAAAGAGTTCCTAAGGATTTAGATAATATCATCTGAAGGGAGAGTCATTACCTTGGGTTTCTTGCATTTCCAATTTCGATTCATGTTAACAGACTGCTCATCTTCTTCATCACGGATGCTATCTCTCTTTTCTTCATCAGAGCCTTCATTATTTGTTGCTTTCACAATCACAGAGGAGAGGTGATCTGAGGCATTTTTGGATGGTCCTACTTCGCACGCAAGAGCTCCAAAGGCAATGATGTTATATTCAGCTTTGTTTGAAACATCATCCTCATTGTCCACTACCTTGGATACTCTGTTCTTTGCTTCTTGAGCATTATCCACCTTTGATGGATTGATAGCCTTTACAATCTCCTTGGATTTGGATTTCTTGTTTCCTGATTTGATTGAGTGCTTAATATCAGGCCATTTTGCCCCTCGAGAAGGTATTGCCCATGAACTTTAGACCACCACGACTCGAATTTCAGGAGAAACATACTCTTTGGCCTTCAAAGGGATGGCAGTAAAGAGTATTTTTGCATTAGTCCTTTCGTGAGCAGCGGTCTGCCATAGCATTCAACACAAATCATAACTGGTTATGCGACCATCAACTTTAAGCTCTTTTGGAATATATTGGTAAAACCCAAATTGTCGGGCAAACCTGTAAGGATTATATGGCTTGACCAAGAAGTTCCCGCTGACATGCATAACCAAGAGGTTTAAACGTGTACTAAGAAAATAGCCGAGTTCTAAACTTGATAATTTACCATTGTCAACTAGAACTTTTTTGCGATTTTTCACAAGGGAAGTTGCACTCCAAGTCATTTGATCACCCTTATAGATGAGATTTCAAGCATCAATTTTGTTGAAAAATCGAGCACCCTCTCTAGAGTAGATGGTCATAGCTGACGGAGGTAAAGCATTTGGTGTTGAATAATGAGTTGGAAAGTATTGTGCTAGCCAAACATACACATAGAGGAAAAGACACGTGATTGTCCCAGGGTTGGAGAACTTGAAATTTGGTTGAGACCTCTATAAATCCTAAGTAGAACTAGTATAGCGAGACAAGTGTTGCATCCAGAAGTCATCAAACTCGCTGCTTTAAAAGTAGTAGGTCTGACAACATGGAGATCCTCATTTGGAAGGGTGAATGCACATAGCCAACATGAAATACATGCTGCGAGATAGGTCTCACCTCGAAGATGGGTTTTGACCCCAATACTATCAAAGGCATCATCATTCTGGTTCGAGAACTTATGTGGTTGTTCGATTTCCCCATCTAGATTTTGAGTTGCTTGAGGGCGAGATGCCTTCCGTAACCTCCTCTGCTTAGGTTAGGTTTTGAATATTTGGGCTTCCCTTTGAACCAAAAGTCAATCCACTTGTTCATGGAAATTCCAAAATTGTTGGTACTTTCACATTGAAGATGATGGTAGGCCGCGAACAAATATTCACAACTTTGTAGGATGTACCTAAATTTCTTTTCATCAATTCCTGTTAACTCAGCCACACAGGGGATTGCCTCTTCATAGATGACTCCTACAACAGGAAGTCCTCCTATTTTGTAAAGATTCCAAAAGAGAGATTGATAGTTCTCAAACAAAAGTATGAAGTCTATTTGTTTCTGGACACCATGCCTCATAGAATGCTTGAATAATATTAGGATGCCTATCATATGTGAAGAGCGAAGCATATAGGGCTTCGTATAGATAGCCATCATGAAGAGTCTTCTTGCTTCTCCCAAGGACATCTTCCAGCCATTCCTAATATTTTTCAATGAAGCCAAACTCACCATTAAGTCTCAACACACTGCCCCAGTGTATATCTCTAGAGATGATTCGTCTGCCTAGAGTCTAAAATGATGACACCCTTGGCTTCTCAGTATGCAGATGAGATTTCAAAACGTAAACTTTGGTGTCATCATCCTCAATACTTCAAACGACCACTCTTCTAAATTAGGATGATTTTGTTGAGGCCAAGTTCCAAGAAAATTGCCATGTGTGCCAGTGTCGACTCACAATAGGGTACTATCCTCAGTGGGGTTACCATCATGATCAAGAATCAATAAGTAATTCTTGTTTGAGGCAGTAAACTCTTTGAAAATCACCATTATGTGGTCTCAATAGTTTCAACTTGCAAAAAACAAAAGGTAGGTTATGTTGAGCCATTCAGATCTTTGTGAATGACAAAGCGTCCTCGCAGCAAGAGTAGTTTGATATAAGTGTTTGCCAAAGAGGGCTTGTTTACAAAAAAAAAAAAAAAAAATTCATGCGACGGACTTCTGGAGATAGGTTAGCCGCCATGGAAGCTTAAGGACAAATCTTCACGCAATGGACTTCTCGAGTTAGAGTAGGCCGTCATGGAAGCTTGACGAAAAGTCTTCATGCAATGGACTTCTCGAGTTAGGGCAGGCCGTCATGGAAGCTTCAGGAAATATCTTCATGCAACGGACTTCTCAAGCCATTGTAGGCCGTCATGGAAGCTTGAGGGAAAACCTGCATGCAACGGACTCCTCAAGCCAGGGTGGCCGTCATGGAAGCTCAAGCAAAAATCCTCATGCAACGGACTTCTCGAGTCAGGATAAACCATCATGGAAGCTTAAGTGAAAATCTTTATGCAACGGGTTTCTCAAACTTTGAAAAGTTATCATTGAAGTGATCTCATTAAAGCCTTGGGATGAAGTGGACTCATTGAACTTTAATATTAAGAGGGTTTCTCAAGTTTTGAGAAGCTCTTATTGAAGTGAATGCACTTCTCAAACCATTTGTGGAAGTTTGCATTTTGCCGTCTTCAAATTAAGTCCTCACCATATGTCTATCGTGGCAAGGAATCTCCCTTTTGTATCATGCAAGTTCAAAAAAAAAGGGAGAGAAGGGATTTTGTAGCAAAGGAAAAGGAAAGGATCTTGCACTGATTGTAAAGCAATAATAATAATAAGTTAAAGAGACGTGTGGGTCACCCAATAGATGCCGTAAATTTGTCGCTACGGATTGAAAGAGCGAACCTTGGTATTGCAGCTACTTCAACCTGAGTAAATTAGTGAGGAAGAAAAGGGGTTAACAGCCACGTTTGTACAAAAAAAAAAAAAATTCCAGCAAGGACGAAAGAAGAATGGCATCCAAGCTGTTACCTAGAGCATGTGAAGTCTTGTTGGTATACTTCTACTCACAAGTGCTGGAATTGAATATGCTTTAGTGGGACCAGTTAACGGCATGGCTTGTCTGTTTTATAAAGGCCTATAGGCTGGTGCATAGGATTGGAAGGTAAAATTTTAGCAAGTACATTGCATTGAAGCTGGTTTAGGAAGCTCATGAAATATAGAAAGATTGTTCATACCTGGTTTCGGTGATCATTAATTGCTAAAACTTCTATTTTAGTGGTGGAGATTGGAATGTCTTTGTTTCCAAGTAATAACTAGCTGGTTGCACAATAGAAGAAAGTATCCCACGTAACCTCTAATCAATTGCAATGGTTTTCATTGGCAACTTATAGTGTAGGGAATTTGCTAATATCTCCAACTAAACTTCTGACCATGTACGCAGGATTTGGTTTTTTTTAGAAGCATTAGCATGTGGTGATTGACAGTGCTCTCCAAATATGGCTTTGAATTGTTTCTAAGATTTCACAATTGTTGATTGCAATTTTATGTAAGCTGAGGAAACTGATGCCTTATTCGGAAGTTGCTTAGTGAGATTGATTTTGGAAGTTACTAAGTTAGGCAACTTTTAAATTGGTTATGAGATGATTTGAACAATTGTCAATTTGATGACCAAGGATTCAAGATATATCAACTTCATTTTAAGGAGGCAATGTGACTAGATGGAAACTTCACATGCACAAAAACTTTTGGTAACTAATCAAGTCTAGTGCTCAAATTTGAGAAGTTCCCAAATCTTTGCAGCTTAACAAGCTTCCATAAAATTCATGCCAATATGCTGCCACAAGAGACTAGAGGCAATGGAACATGGAACTTATTAAATTGCACGAAGTTTCCAAAAATTTGTTCACAAGTACTTGCCGTTTGGTCACATGGGTGTAGCATGCCAAACTTGGAAGCTCGAGTCCAGTTTATTTTAAGACAGCTGAGCCAGATATTCTTCATGCGTGTTTTTGACCAAGGTCCAACAAACTCAAGCTTGAGATAAGATGGGAGCAAAATATGGTACTTCAAGCCTTGTCTTTGACAACTGCCATGCAATGCTTTGCCACGTCTTGATGTGGGGGCATTTGTAAATAAAGAAAATTTATTTAGTCAAGATTAAATAAATCAAATTGATCTTGATTAAATTAAATTAAATTAAATTGTGAAAGTCCATTATGTTTTGGATTCACAAATTGGGCTAATATTATATGGCCCATTAAATCAAATCAAATTCATCATATGCATTTAAAAAAAAGTGGATTAATTGGTTAATTCACGATAGACTATATGAGCTGGCCCATTACTGAAGTCCTAGTTAAATGGGTTTCTTGAATTACAAGTTACCCAAATATAGGAAGGTTCTATAGGATTTTCTTGAAGACCAAGCCTCCATATTTTGGCTGTAAATAGAGGTCTTTCCTCAAGTCAAAACACATTGAAAAATCCTATATCCTGGAGAAACTCTATCCAATTTTCAAGAGTTTCTTCCCTTAAATTCAAATCCAAATCAAATCAAAGTAAAGCAAATTCTTCCGTTCGTGTTGAAGGTTTGAAAATTTAGGATTCAAGTGTTCAACTTCATCTCAAATCATCCATTTTTTATGCCTAAACTGTAGGAAACGTCTTTCTTGATTGAAGAACAAGTCACATCAACCCTTCGACCAAGATTATTTGAAGAGAAGAATTAGGGGATTAATTTCTTGATTTAAGAAATTTTAGAGATTGTAATCCTTTTTCCTTTAATTTAATATATTTTGTATTTACACAAGTTTTCTTGTCTTTTGTCTTAGACAACGAAATTTGTGTTTACAATAATATATTTATGATTTATATGATTTAATAAGTGTTTTAGATTGGCCTGTAGAAGAGAAAGAGTTAGAGCTAGCCTTCCTGAAAACTTTGCGGCTGCTTTGCTGATATTGAATCTTCAGAGAGTTGAACATTGAAGAATGAAAACCTTCTCGAGGGTTATCTCCCTTCTCCAAGGCTTCAGCTCTCCCTTTTGCTTCTTGATCCTTTTATAGATGAAAAAGTTCTTGAATTATTGCTTTTTTCTATTTCTGATAAGGTTTAATAATACGGGATAAGTGAAAAATCACTTTGGAAGGCCTAAGAAATAAAGCACCATCGTCTAAAGATGTACTGATTCTTCTAGAAATGGAGCCAAAGTGTTGGTTCCTCAATCAATGAAACAAGACTTTTAAGGTCCATGGGCCCTTGTGTTTCTTGTCAATGGTAGGCTTTATTGTTAGAAAGTAGAAACTCAGCCACCGACTGATTACTTAGCCTCTTGAATCTTGAAAGGCCAATTTTGATTAAAGTATAAGTTTTTTTTTTTACGCGTCAAGCATGTTTTCTAAATTATTCATTCCTTCATGACCAATGATGTTTTCTACTCCTTCTCCATCATTATAATCTTCATCCATATAAGGTCTTGTGACGACCCTACCTACCCCTCAAGCGCACCAGAGGGTTCGGCAGACTGCCTGCCGAACTCTCACCAGAACTCACTCGCTCGAATAACTAATAACATTTCGAAAGTAAACGTAAATAACCAATCCAAATCAAACCACAACTAATAACATTACTAAATTCAACTTACAACCCAACTTCTCAAATTACAGTCCAATATACTTAAGGTACAACCACAATTTCATCTTACAAATCCAAAATATCAAATTCAGCATTTCAAGACAAAATTCAAAAGATAAGTTCCAACCCTAACGAATCATGTCTTCACTCAGGTTCTTGATCCCTGTTAAAGAAAACAAATTTGAAAGAATGAGCTAAAAGCCCAATAAGTTCCAAAAGACTTGCAATTCACGTAGAACAGTTCAAATCATACTTCAAGTTTACAATTTAAAACAAGTAGATACACACGTAAATGGAGATTGCCTGGATATACCAGGTAAACTACTCGAGGGACATTGCCTAACGAAGTAGACTAATCGAGGGATTTTGGCCAACGACGTCACAATAATTCACTGAAACTACTCGAGGGACTTTGCCCAACGAAGTAGACTAGTTGAGGGATTTTGCCCAACGACGTCACAATAATTCACTGAAACTACTCGAGAGACTTTGCCCAACGAAATAGACTAGTCGAGGGATTTCGCCCAACGACGTCACAATAATTCACTGAAACTACTCGAGGGACTTTGCTCAACGAAGTAGACTAGTCGAGGGATTTCGCCCAACGACGTCACAATAATTCACTGAAACTACTGAGGGACTTTGCCTAACGAAGTAGACTAGTCGAAGGACTTTGCCCAACGACACCACAAAGTCACAAGATAGCACACTATTCTTTTCATTTTCAATATCACACGAAAAGGAGAAAACACTCACATGGCAATTCAAATCATAAAACAAATCAAGCATATTTCTTATGAGATTCAAGTCTTTCAAATAATCCAAATTCATTTCAACAAATCATTTCTTTGCAAACAATAGCAAGATTTTCATTTGAAAAGGAGTTGGAACACTCAAACAAAAGAAATCAAATAAAAGTATGCAAGTGAGATCACTCAAGCGCCTCGGAATTCACGCCGTAGTTCCCTTGGCCACCTGAAGTAAACGTGACTAATGATCAACAATTTATGAGCAAATCGTTCAAAATGTCACTGAACTATCCACCCTAGCCAAAAATGTCACTGAACTATCCGCCTTAGCCAAAAATGTCACTAAACTTACTCGCTAGCCATAAGTGTCAGCACTCTCTAAAAATTCATATCTTAAGTTCCGAAAGTTAGAAAACTATAAAAGTTATACAATTGTAAAATAGATTTTTAGTACTACAATTCACTAGAAGGGCTCGCTCCAAGATTCATTATGTAAAGTAGGATAAAGTGCATGACAAGACAACTTGAAGGAACGAAAATAGTAAATCAGTTTTAGAAAACAGCCTTTTTCCCAGATTTTCTGTGATTGATAGAAAAAGAGTTATCATGTAAGCCATATACCGTTGGAAATCCCTTGAAGTCTAGTTTCAAATGCCACTGACGACGCTCAATTTCAACTCCCGAGCAAGGAGTTATAGCCGATAGAAGTACAGGTGGTTGCCCAGACTGACAGCCAAACTTTCCAGGTTTGAAAAGCTATATTTGGAGCAATATTTGGGTATCGAAATGCCATTGAAAGATTACCAAATTTTGTACACTCAAACCTCACTAGATGAACTACATGTGTACCAAATTTGAGCCAAAAAATCGCTTAGTAAAGTAACTTTTTAGATGGCCAAAGTTTGCGAAAAAATTTAGAAACTAAGCTGCCAGATTTTTTTTTTTTTTCCTTCTTGATTTGCAAACCTTTTTGCTCAACTAAATCAGCCCCAAATCACTCAAATTTTGATACATAAACTCTAGCAGCATCTCTTTGATAAATGGAAGCAAAATGATAGCAAAAATTTGAATCAAAATACTCAGAAATAGGGTAGTAGTTCGGCCAAATGTGAAGAGTACAATTGTCCAGTTTTTGCAGGATTCTTTGAAACACCATAACTTGAGTTATATAAGTCTAAAATTTATGAATCTTATACTGTTGGAAAATAGACTCAGTAAACTAAAACTCTCGAGAAGGCACTTATACAAGATTCAAATCGAAAACCACTCAAATTTCAGTTTAAAGTCGCTGCTACAATAATAACAGGACATAACAGTTTTGATTTTCAGTCAATTTTGAAAATTCACCAAAATTCACAGAATTCGAAATAACCCTTGAAATTTATCTCACTTAAAGAACTTGGAGTCTAGTTTCAAATGTAACAAACAGAACTCAATTTGGACCTTCCTACACCAAGATACAACAGATTTAAGAAGACTGTTTCATCAACCCTGCTACCCGAAATTCCAGATTGCAGGGTCGAAAAGAACGGTTCATTTGGCCAATGAAAACCCATTATAAAATCACCAAATTTTCTACACTAAAACTATAGTATATAAACTAGGTCTGTACCAAAATTCAGCCCAAAATTCATAGGAAAAACCAGTGATCAGAGCAACAAAATTAGGGCTATAAAAATAGACAAGAAACCAGCAACATGCATTTCCTCCTCTTTTGATTTTGCTTCTCCCTAACTTTCTAACATTAAAAATCAACTAAAATCACCACCTTATCATCTCTTCAACATCAAAATAGCCACACATTCAAGTCTTGTGGGAATCCAAGAGCCCACTTCAACAACCCAAATCCAACAAGAATAACATCAAGAAGCTACAAAGCTACAAAATGAAACCAAAGGAAAAGATTTTGAAGAAACTAAAATACCTCTTCTTATCGAGTGAAACCCTAAGATGATGTGGTCTAGAAATGCTCCAAACCCCCTTCTTTTAACTCTCCAAAGCTTGGCTTCCTCAAGACAAGATGATCTTCAAGTTTCAAGTGAAGTAGTGGAAGATTTCTCAAGATATCTTGGTTGATTTGGTGAAGCTTGGGAGTAGTTTTTGAAGACAAAATGAAGGGGAAATGGGGAAGGGAGGTGCGGCTGAAACAAGAGAGAGAGAGAGAGAGAGAGAGGATTTTGTGTGGTCTTGGTAAAGTGAAAATGTGAGGGGAAGAAAAGATATAAAGCTTATCTTTGTGGTGCCCAAAAGTCAACTTTAATTTGTGGCCCAAAATGCTCCAATTGGAATTTAATCCTAATCACTCACTTCTAATTCCTCAATTAGCTTTTCTTAATCTACTAATGATCATTCTTATTCTCCAAACTTACATCACTCTCAGTCCAAATGTTTGTCTCGAAAAATGTGCCTTTTTTTTCATTTTTCACAATTGAGTGGTAAAAAAATTAAATTGAAGGTTAAATAAGGTTTTTAAAATAAAATGAGGTAATGTATAGTGTAATTGCAATTAAAATGATTTAAATCAATTATTCATAGAAAATAAATAAATAATTAAATAAATAGGTCAGATAAAATAGATTTTCGGGTCCTCACAACCTCCCTTCCTTAAAAAATTTCATCCTCGAAATTCACATTTTCTATTCAAATAACTCTAGATAATTCTTCTTCACCATATTCTCATTCAACCCTTAAGATCCAACTCACTAAACTTATTAACAACTTTCACTCTCCAACCCAAAATTCACAATCCCTATGTACCAAGATAGTAATTAAACTCTGTCCCCAGGAAGTGTTTTAATTCTCCAAATCACAAGGCAATCTAACAGGTTTTAGGTCAACACCACCCTCGGGGCCTATAGGTTGATTTGCAAGTCCAGAACCTTGTTGGTTAGCCATACGCTCTAGAATGTCTGTCATGCGGTTAATAGCAGCAGCTACTTGTTCCCCAACCTCAACCCTACGCTCACGGTTTTAGTCAACCGCTGACCCCCGGTCACCTCCCATATTTTGGGGTTGTCTAGTGCTTTTCCCACGGCTTCGTCCCCTCCTTCTACCATCCATGATCTTTTTAGATGACCAACGTTTAAGATAAACGCAAAATAAAATATTAGCAAATGAAATTCTAGGCGGAACTAAAAGATATTATATCTTTATAACATAAGAAGGAGTACTCAAGTATGTTACAAAAGTACATTCATTTTTAAAGAAAACACACCAAGTCACGTCACACTTACAAATAGAAGCAAGTAAAGAAATAATAGTTAGAACAATTATACAAGCATACAAATACAGGGACGAGAACCATCCAGTAGTTTTCTCACACAAGAGGATGCTCGGTATTCCATCTTCTAACCTCTCTACCCCCGTTAGGGTTTAGTTTCATAGTGTTCTAGTTCACTTCATAACGAAACCAGATAACCACAGAAATCCAACACTAAAATCCTGATAACACACATTTTCAAGCACCAAAATAAGAAGAAAGCCAATTCACCTCATGGTTGGCCACCCAAGAGATCAATTAACTTAATCCTCATTCCTGCCTGACATACCAAGTAGATTACACAATCTACTGCAAGAATACATCCAGCGCTCAAACCATCCCCATAGTTATCTCTTCCTTTAATCATCGTAGTTATTGAACTCTTAAAACTATTCACAAAATCGTTAGTATATTCCCGATTCCTAATCACACTAACTGCAAGTGCTCAAGTGCGCTCACTCTATCTTCTCAGTCCTTATATCTGAATTGTATGTTCAATTCTGAAAATAAACTTTTGAAAATACAACAAGAGCTATTGAAGTTACAAACTTCTCTTCAAGTTTAGAGTTTACTTTACTAGAACGCGAGTTCATAATAAATTTTTTTTTTCAAACATGGCCGAAGGCATGCACGAAAATATATCAATTTAAAATCAAGAATTGCAAAAATACGATTGGAAAAGCTCAACTTTCCTCTTAGATCCTCTATACATAAATCTAGCAAATTCATCAAATTCTTTCCAACTCTTAATTCAAAAATATAGTGGAATTCACATACATGTCAAGAATGACATGTTATAGGCTATTTAAAACACATGCGTCACCTTCAACCATCAAGTGGAAAATAAAACTAGTACATCTCAGTTTTTCTTTTAAATCCAGAGTGGAAAATTTTCAGCAGCTAAACAAGTAGGAAAACGCATTTTGTTCTTTTGAAACCTCTTTTGTTTTTACTCAAAACCATCACATAAGGAATTAACTAACAAATCTCAATTTCTTATCCTCTGTAACTAATACCAATAGTTGCACCGATTTCTCCTATTCCTACGAGTACAATAATCATTGAAATCTCAATCAATTTTTTTTTTTACTACAAATCTCCCACATAATGTTTCACTTCAATACAACATTACCTAGTTCTTTTTCCACCAATCCCACATAAGAAACTCTCAAGTAACAAATCCTCTCTAATCACCAGGATACAGTAGGTTCTCCAATTCACATAATATTCAAATTAATGCCACAGTCCGGTATACTAAACTTCCAATCTATGATACACTACAGAGATCTGAAGCCTAAGCTCTGATACCAACTGTGACGACCCTACCTCCCCCTCAAGCGAACCAGAGGGTTCGGCGGACCGCCTGCCCAGCTCTCGCCAGGACTCACTCGCTCGAATAACTAATAACACTTCAAAAGTAAACGTAAATAACCAATCCAAATCAAACCACAACTAATAACATTACTAAATTCAACTTACAACCCAACTTCTCAAATTACAGTCCAATATACTTAAGGTACAACCACAATTTCATCTTACAAACCCAAAACATCAAATTCAGCATTTCAAGGCAAAATTCAAAAGATAAGTTCCAACACTAACAAATCATGTTTTCACTCGGGTTCTTCATCCCTGTTAAAGAAAACAAATTTAAAAGAATGAGCTAAAATTCCAGTGAGTTCCAAAAGACTTGCAATTCACGTAGAACAGTTCAAATCATACTTCAAGTTTACAATTTAAAACAAGTAGATAAACACTTAAATGGAGATTGTCTAGATATACCAGGTAAACTACTCGAGGGACATTGCCCAACGAAGTAGACTAGTCGAGGGATTTTGCCCAACAACGTCACAATAATTCATTGAAACTACTCGAGGGACTTTGCCCAACGAAATAGACTAGTTGAGGGATTTTACCCAACGACGTCACAATAATTCACTGAAACTATTCGAGGGACTTTTCCCAACGAAGTAGACTAGTCGAGGGACTTCGCCCAACGACGTCACAATAATTCACTGAACTATCCACCTTAGCCAAAAATGTCACTGAACTATCCGCCTTAACGAAAAATGTCACTAAACTTACTCGTTAGCCATAAGTGTCAGCACTCTTTAAAAATTCATATCTTAAATTTCGCAAGTTAGAAAACTATAAAATTTATACAGTTGGAAAATATATTTTTAGTACTACAATTCACTAGAAGGGCTCGCTCCAAGATTCATTTTGTAAAGTAGGATAAAGTGCACGACAAGACAACTTGAAGGAACGAAAACAGTAAATCAGTTTTAGAAAACAGCCTTTTTCCTAGATTTTCTGTGATTGATAGAAAAAGAGTTATCATGTAATCCATATACTGTTGGAAAGCCCTTGAAATCTAGTTTCAAACGCCACTGACGACGCTCAATTTCGACTCCCGAGCAAGGAGTTATAGCCGATAGAAGTACAGGTGGTTGCCAAGACTGACAGCCAAATTTTTCATGGTTGAAAAGCTATATTTGGAGCAACATTTGGGTATTGAAATGCCATTGAAAGATTACCAAATTTTGTACACTCAAACTTCACTAGATGAACTACGTGTGTACCAAATTTGAGCCAAAAACTAGCATAGTAAAGTAACTTTTTAGATGGCCAAAGTTTGCGAAAAAATTTAGAAACTAAGTTGCCAGATTTTTTTTTTCCTTCTTGATTTGTAAACCTTTTTGCTCAACTAAATCAGCCCCAAATCACTCAAATTTTGATACATAAACTCTATCAGTATCTCTTTGACAAATGGAAGCAAAATGATAGCAAAAATTTGAATCAAAATGCTCAAAAATAGGGCAGTAGTTCGGCCAAGTGTGAAGAGTACAATTTTCCAGTTTTTGGAGGATTCTTTGAAACACTATAACTTAAGTTAAATAAGTCTGAAATTTATGAATCTTATACTGTTGGAAAATAGACTAAATGAACTAAAACTCTCGAGAAGGCACTTATACAACATTTGTGACGACCCCACCTTCCCCTAAGGCGGACCAAAGAGGTCGGCGGACCGCCTGCCCAACTCTCACCAGGACTCACTCACTCACTCATTCAATATAACTTATCAAACTAAAACTCTGGATACAATACAGAAGGGTACAATGTCTTACAGGCACATAACATCCAAATTACAATCCCATAGTACATAGATCATCCATCCTTACATTCAAGTTCTGTTATACAAAAGACCACAACATAAATGATTCAAGATTCTCCATAATAAATAACAAAACACAAGTAAAACCAAATCTCAAGGGTTGGCACCACCACTCGGTTGCTCATTTCTTGCTAAGGAAAACAAATGGAAAGGGTGAGCTAAAAGCCCGTGAGTTCCCAGAAACATGCAAGTCACTTAACACATAAACAATTTCACTTCACAAGTACACTTGGAATTTAAACAGATAGAAAAGCAATTAACAATACAATGTTGGATACGGGGGCCCTCAGGGGCCAAGTTCCACAAAGCTTGTCCACGAACCATGAAGCTTGTCCACGAACCAGGTAGTTGACACTCGGTCAACTGTCACTATTACCATGTAGAACTCCTCTTACTCCTTACTCCACCAAAACCCCCACCGGGCCCGCACTCCAAGCACTTATCACTTCACTTTGATAGTGTATATTGAAATGTCACTTTTCGAGACAAGTCTCGAGTACACTTCACTTCACTTTAGAACACTTCACTTTATTCGAGTACTCTCCATTAGGGACAAGTCCATACGCCAAGTCTAGAGTACATTTTTCATTTCACTTCACTTATATATATATCACTGGTTTGATGCTCTTTTTGAAGACAGGTTCAAGAACCAAGTCTCGAGCATATAGCACTGGTCTGAGTCACTGGGCTTTGTGACATTTTAAATTAACCCTATGGCTCAGCTCTTTCTTCTTGACCTAGGCCTAGCCCCCGGCTCGAGTCGAAGAGTTCACCGATAGGTCTCAGGAATCACCTGACCTTTTCAAACACATACATTCACTATATAATACTGTAAAGAACTTTTACAATCACTCACTTCAATACACTTTCATAATCACTTTTACTTAAAGGAGTAGGTGCGATAAAGTACACACCATCCCCATCAGAGGGTTCAAGACTCTTTTTCACATAACATTCACTTCATTGCATTCATATACCATCATTTGCACGTAAACACGAAACAAGTATGGAAACTCACCGAAGTAGGGTTCAGCTTCCACGTAAGGGTCAAAGTCACTGCCTTGCACACTCCTAAAATAATTTAAGACAATCCATGAGATTCACTTCATTTTTCAGTCACTAACACAATTCACTTTCACTTTTTAGTTTCAAACGACATTTTTTCAAAATTCCCTCGAGGAAAAGCTCTCATTTCACATGGTACAATGTTCCAAATAGATCCTCTTTGAAAAGTCACTTTTTTCATTTCAAAAAAAAAAAAAAACATCCCACCGATATACTCATTGGCACTACAAGCACGTTCTTTTTCACAAAACATTTAAGTGAGGTCTCACACCTCAAAATCACTTTTTACACCACACGTTCGACATTCACTTTTAGTTAAAACTTTCATATTAACATAAAACACTTCATACCACACCATTATATTCAAAATCTCTAGAATTTGACCAAGACATGGCAAAACCCTCAAATTTAATTAAACAGCACTTTTCACTCAAATTTCATGAAAAACTTCACTTTTAACCCTTTAAATTTCAGACATTCCCTCACACACACATACACTCACAATTTGAACAATATACATGTTTTTCTTAAAAGAAACTCTTCAAGAACATTCACAACACTTCAAAATCAAACATTAAAATCACCAAGCATGGGTTTGGCCATAACGTACATTTTCCTTCAACTTTTCAACCACTAAAAACCATAATTTCTAACCATAACAATACAAGTTCACAAATAATGATCAAATTTCCAATCAGGTCCTCAAGTCCGCTACCTATAGGCCACCTCAAGTCCGCTACCTAAGTTGGGATTTCAAGAGCCCAACTTCATCTTTTCAGATGAGATCATTTCTATCAATATTAACCATAGATCTACACTAATTAACACTAATAGAGTTAGATCTATGAGTTTCAAGTCCTATACCTCCGGATCTATCAAGATCCAACAAGATCCGGCAAGATCCAACAAGATCTCTCGAGCTCTTCTTCAAGGAGGTCACTTCCAAACTTGTTGGCTTCCAAGAGCTTCGATCCTATCCCAAGATTTTCAAGATTTGTTGATAATTTCGTCTCCAAGTGCAAGCCCAAGCTCGATCTCAAGCTTAAAACAATCACTCTAGCTTTTCTTTTCTTTTCTTTTCCTTCAAGAATTTCAGACCTCACTCTCTCTCCTCTCTCCTTGGTTCGGCTAAAATGGAGAAAAGAAATCAAACCCACTATCCATCATTCAAGTTTCATAGGATCAAGTTACTTGTGGGGAGAAAAGAAAATGGAAGATCAACCTCAAACTTACCTCTCTTTTCCTCCAAGAATTCGGACCAAAGCCCCTTCTCTCTCTCCTCTTCCTCGGCTGCAAGAAGTGAAAAAGATGATGGTGGTTGATGGTGTTTGAAGCTTCAAGAAGAATGGATCAAGAATGGAAGAAGTTTGGAAGAAAACTTTCTCTCTCTTCCTTGCTCTCTCTCTCGGCTCCTTCCTCTCTCTTCCTCTCAAAATTTCCAGCTGAAAATAGTGTCCAATGGTGCAAGAAAGTCAAGGCTTTTATGGCCTAAAAAGTGCACTTCCATATTTTAAGGGAAAAAGCCACTTTTGGGCACTTTATGTCGCGTCACGCGCGACAGTCTAACTTACACTGGTTTCTTTCATCCCGACACTGTCTTGCCATAATAATATTTCCAAAATATCACTACATATGCTCGATTTCAAATCCAAGTCACTATTCACGCGTCGGAACAATTTTTAACGCTAATTTTGGCCAAAACCACACACCGGCAAACAATTCGTATAAAATTCTCTAAATTGAGAAATAATCACTTTAAATATATTTTCACTCATTTTTCAATAAATAAACTCAATATAAATAATATCGTGCATTTTAAAAATAAATACTGAAATTTGAGGCCCTCACAAGATTCAAATCGAAAATCACTCAAATTTCAGTTTAAAGTCGCTGCTACGGTAATAACAGGACATAACAGTCACTACAAGAAATTTGGTCTTCATTGACAATTGATTCTCATCACAAAAAGGTAAAAAGTCGTCACTAATGTTTTTTACTGACAACTTTGCTGTCGTGGCAGAGTTGTCTCTGAATGACCGTCGGTAAAAGTATACACTGATAACATGGAAGTCGTCAGTGAATATGGAGCTTTCTGTGACAACTTGTGTCGTCAGTAAATGTTTTAGGTTTAGTGACGACAAGCCCTTTTGTCAATAATGTATGAACAAATGTCGTCACTAAAACTTAACCATGGTTATCGATTTGGTACAATTACTGTTAACAATGTTGTCACTAAACCCCTATCAACAGTGACAACACGTTGTTGTTAGTAGATATTTTGATTCAGTGACAACAATTGTTGTCAACAAAAGCACCTGATTCAGATTGAAGAAATGCGGTCAGTGACAACACATTGTTTGTTGCCACTGTGCAGTTTGATGAGTTTCCTACTACAATAATATCTAAAATATGGAACCACCAGCAATGCTTAATGAATGACAAATACATTCACCCATTAAAATGGAAAATGCCAAAATATTGTAATAATCATTGAAATATCATGATTATGTCTAACATCACATTACAAAGTGTTTGACAAATAGTATTAGAGTGACTTTGAGTCAATAAGGGAGCAATACAAAATGAGTTCAATTTCTGAACATTTCTGTGCTATTTGAAAATTTTCCTAAGCATAAGATAACACTGTAACTTGTCTTTGAGTGCAAAGTAACGCTGCTACTAATCTTCCAAAACTCTAAAATGTGCAATATGTCTGCAACAAAGGAGTACAGTTATTAGTAGATGACAAAACAAACTTAGGACAAGGAAAATCAATCAAGAAGTCACTAGAAAATAAAGTGTCTCATTTGTTTAATTACTAAATATCCAAATAGTGACTATATAAACAGTAGAATACGAGACAAAATAAGAGAAAAAAAAATTAATATTAATATATTTATTTTGTTAATGCATGCTACGAGTTCAGTCCAAGACTTTCATTTTTTTGTCCCAATCTTAGTATGTTCGTCTCTGCAAGTTCACCGGACAAACTAAATCAGTTTGATAGTTATATCATGTACATGGACCTGGAACTTTTCTGGCAACTATATATGCTGATGTGATGGGGAATTGACAACTAGGAATTAGGAAAGATGGCTATATAAATAAGGAAGACAAAGAAAAACAAAAGTTGATAGATATTTCCAGATGAATTCCAATTTAGATCGCAACTTAGAGTTCAAAAAAGCAGAAAACAACAATGAAGAAAAGAAAATGTGGTAACTGATGAGACCTTACTCATCAGATATACTTGAATTTAGTTTTAAATTTGTAATGAGCCAGGACACGAAATAGTAGCACTTCATCCACATAATGTGAAAATCCTTAAACAATAAACAAACTAAAATTTAAGATATTCTTTCCAACCTTCAAAGCGAGGAAACAAGTAATGCAAGTAACCTAAGCACAAGAGATAAAAGAAACCATCTGATATTATGTTATATACTAATTAGGCTTATAGCTCAATGAAGTCTAAGTCCAAATGAGTTCAATGTCAAGTTCGACAACTTTCATTTCTTACAAGTTCCAATAAATTGCCAGTTTCATACATCTACGTAGGAATCAAAACAGAAATAATGTTTTAGAATTGTCCTTTTCGGACACTAGAAAATCCTAAGACAGGAATGATCCAGCAGATATAGAAGTACAAACTAGACAATACAGTAACTCAACTTACAACCAACCATTTCCAGCAGACTGAGAAGAAAAACTTGAAAAACTTGTCAGATTATGCTGCCTGAAAAAGTGCAAGTACCCTAAACCACTTTACTTCAAAAAGATAAATTTACAAAGGAAAACATCTTTTTGCAAAAGTCAAAATCCAAAAATAGATAGCCTTAGCTAAAAGCAGCTTTTTCTACTGTCTAACAAATAAGTTTATTTGGTTTTACAAAACACTTGATCTAGTATGACATGAAAGAAACAAGAATAGCAAAGTTACTTTGGAATAGCTCACAGAAAGTGAAGCAGCCTAATGAAAATGAAGACTAGCAACGGAAAAATGTATACCAACCTGAGCTGCATTAGAAATTAAAAGCAACACAAGATCGCTCCCAGATATGGTCTCCCATATGTCTCCAAGGACACCATTCTCCTCACTAAACCCAGCCACATGAGCCTCATCAAACGAACGAGAACCTTTCGTCAAACCAATTTGTGAGAAGTCACATAGGAGAATGATATAAGCTTCATTTCGAAATAGCCAGCTAATCAATTTGTCAAAGTCCCTAGAGACCGAAAGGAAAATAAACGAAGGCAAACGTAACCTTGACAACAATATCAGAATTCACATTAGCAAATGAATCTCCTAAATTCTGAGCTTGAGCAGGCCCTAATAGAAATGCAACTTCAGTAGTTTCCAGAATGGCTTACATAATGCTAACCAAAAAAAAAAAAGATTTATAAGTTTCCAGAAGTTTGCATCATATAAACCAATGACTATCAAGAAATTTACAGGGCACCACAAGCATGAGATAACAATTTTTTAATGGGACATACAGAGTATAAACTCTTAATCTCTCAGATGCCAAAGTGTGGCTTATAGACTTAACTTAAGGAAAGATGTTCTAGAGCAGATCATTGAGTCATCAGGAGGCAGCCTTAAAATAGCAAACAGGCTCACTTAGTTTGTGTTGTTTAAGCAAATTGAATACAACCATGATTTGCTAAACCTACTAACTCTCATAGTATGTACAGTCACTAACAAGTCATTATTCCATTTTTGAATGACATTTACATGAAAGCCCCAAGAATCTCAAAGTTCTAAATAATGATAAACGAAGGGACAGGGCAACACGAGAACTACAAAAATCAGCATAAGGATATAAACTGTAGAGTTTCTAGATAAAAAAAACCTGAGAACCCTATTCGACAACTCCAATCTGCATGATTCCCTTGAAAGCATCCGGCAACGGCTTGAAGAAATCCCTCCCTCCTCTCACTATATATTGCATTATCCAATCATATCATTAATCATCAAAAACATTTAAACAACACAAAAATCCCACAAACAATTGACAAAAAAGTTAAGATCTTTATAAGTATCTACCCTTAGATCTATTTCTTTTTCTGCAAATTCATCATCCTTAGTCCATGGCTTTAGCAGATGGTGTAGATATGTTCACTTTATTTGCAGCTTTAGGAGAAGACAAAGATAGAGATGTAAAACGATGGAAAGAGAACTAAAGGAGGATGGGGATAGACTTGCGCAGAGAGGACAAGTAAGAGGAGTAGGAGAGAGGGTGGAAATCTGAAAATGAACGACATAAGATGTGTGTGGCCCATGTGTCTTGTGCTTGAAAAGGGTGGAGATCTAAAAACGAAGGAGATGAGAATGTGTGTGGCCCACATGTCTTGTGCTTGAAAGTTTGGTTTTAGGTGCAAAATCAAAAGACGGAACTTTCAAAGTTTTGTTGAAAATTTTAGGCAAGATACATGTAGCTTTAATTTATGGATCTATTCTGTTGTAATCTATTATGTTTTTCTCTGATAGGTATAGATTATAAATCATATATTTTTCAAATAAATAACTTTCGAATAACTTTCAAGGAATTTATAGTGTATTTTATTCAAAAGGTTGAAAAACTTAACAAATAATTTTTATATAAAATTATCAAACACAAATATAAATTTTTACTAATATGTATAAAATCACATGTACTATTTCAAATATTGTAAATAATAAAATTCAATCTAATTGGACTAGATTAAAAACTTCTACAATTGCTTGAGATTTATATGTTAATCAAGAAAAGTTTAGCAAAAATACTTATCATACTAAGCATATATTATTTGAGTGTACGATGTCTTTTATAGTAATAACAAAATTAAGCGAGGTCAAATCATAATTGTAAGGTATTCGAGTTAGAGTTAATTGAAACTAGTAGGGGTTTAGATATATTATTAGGGTGTCATAGTAAAATTAGCAGAACTTAATGCGATTTCTTATTAGGGTGTCACAGTATGATAAACTTATTGGGGTTTAAATCATACTTTTAGGGTGTCTTACTAGAACAATGTTAACTTATTGGGACTCAAATAATATTTTTAGGATGTCTAAGTAAAGTAAGATAAACTTATAAGAGCATAAATCATATTTTTAGGATGTTTTAGCAGAACAAAGTTAAATCATTGAGGTTCAAATTATACTCTTAATGTGTCTTAATAGAACACTACCAACATATTGGGGCTAAAATAACATTCTTAGGATGACAAAGTAGAATTATAAGAAATTGAGTAAAGTGCTGCAATACGAAGAAAACAATACATATACAAAAACAATGCTATTTTCTTAATCATCTAAGATATATAATATAAGAAAAGCTCATAGTGAGCGTGTGAGCTTGTGACCCATTGGTAAGTTTCTACTGCACCCGGCTTGTAACAATCTAATATAATATAAGGAGAGTCCATAATCAATTTGTGATCTTTTGACCCATTGGTTAGAACACTTTGCTTTCTTGTAGGAACTTACGAGTCTCGTGAGATAAAGTGTTTCTTTTTCCTACTTTTTAACAAAAAAAGTTCCCTCGTCATTTTTTTACCTTTTTACTATAAACAAAATTTTGGTATTATTAATTCAATTGTTTACTCTAATTTTTATTTAAATTTGGTATATATTTTTTTGAAAATAATGAATTAATATAATATTGATTATTACTTCTTAACGTAGTTATTACAAAATTGTAATAGGTGGAAATATTTTGTTCAACAACTATTAAGTAACAATAGTTGTTGCACCTAAATACTCTAAGGTTTTATTGACAAGAAAAGGTCGTTAATAAAAATAAACAGTGACAACAAGAAAATATTGTCAGAAAAGAAAGGAACATTACTGACAACTCTTATGAAGTTGTCACTATTGTATAATGCGCGCTCTTCAAATCTCATGGTGCAAACTAACTTGTGACAACAATTTAAAATCGTCAGTAAAGAGTTAGCTGTCATGAGTCAATTGTGACAACAATCAAAGTGGCGGCTAAAGGTCCTCCTTTTGTGACGACTTTTTATTGTCACTGTAAAATGTTGTCACTAATGACCCAATTTCTTGTAGTGAGTTTTGATTTTCAGTCAAATTTGAAAATTTACCAAAATTCACAGAATTCGAACTAACCCTTGAAATTTATCTCACTTAAATAACATGGAGTCTAGTTTCAAACACAACAAACGGAACTCAATTTGGACCTTCCTACACCAAGATACAACAGATTTAAGAAGACTGTTGCATTAACCCTGCTACCCGAAATTCCAGATTGCAGGGTTGAAAAGAATGGTTCATTTGGCCAATGAAAACCCATTATAAAATTACCAAATTTTCTACACTAAAACTTCAGTATATAAACTAGGTCTGTACCAAAATTCAGCCCAAAATTCGAAGGAAATGCCAGTGATCAAAGCAACAAAATCAGGGCTACGAAAATAGACAAGAAACCAGCAACATGCATTTCCTCCTCTTTTGATTTTGCTTCTCCCTAACTTTCTAACATTAAAAATCAACTAAAATCACCACCATATCATCTCTTCAACATTAAAATAGCCACACATTCAAGTCTTGTGGGAATCTAAGAGCCCACTTCAGCAACCCAAATCCAACAAGAATAACATCAAGAAGCTACAAAGCTACAAAATGAAACCAAAGGAAAAGATTTTGAAGAAACTAAAATACCTCTTCTTATCACGTGAAACCCTAAGATGATGTGGTCTAGAAATGCTCCAAACCCCCTTCTTTTAACTCTCCAAAGCTTGGCTTCCTCAAGACAAGATGATCTTCAAGTTTCAAGTGAAGTGGTGGAAGATTTCTCAAGGTTTCTTGGTTGATTTGGTGAAACTTGGGAGTAGTTTTTGAAGACAAATGAAAGGGAAATAGGGAAGGGAGGTGCGGCTGAAACAAGAGAGAGAGGGATTTTGTGTGGTCTTGGTAAAGTGAAAATGTGAGGGGAAGAAAAGATATAAAACTTATCTTTGTGGTGCCCAAAAGTCAACTTTAATTTGTGGCCCAAAATGCTCCAATTGGAGTTTAATCCTAATCACTCACTTCTAATTCCTCAATTAGCTTTTCTTAATCTACTAATGATCATTCTTATTCTCCAAACTTACATCACTCTCAGTCCAAATGTTTGTCTCGAAAAATGTGCCTTTTTTTTCATTTTTCACAATTGAGTGATAGAAAAATTAAATTGAAGGTTAAATAAGGTTTTTAAAATAAAATGAGGTAATGTATAGTGTAATTGCAATTAAAATGATTTAAATCAATTATTCAGAGAAAATAAATAATTAATTAATTAAATAGGTCAGATAAAATAGATTTTCGGGTCCTCATAGGTCTTGGATTTCTCGATAAATTTCTTTAATGTAAAATTGCACCAAGTCTCCGAATTGAGTTTTTTGTAGGAATTTTTATCAGAAAATTTCCATCTACAATAGATTTTCTGAAAGTCATCTTCTAAAGCAAGAGGAGGCCACTGAGCACGAGGTTCATTTTCTTCAATTCTATCATATGCTAACTGAAGAACTGTCAAGTGGTTTATCTGCTCTTCTAGTGTAAGATCTTTACAGGTCTAGAAATAATTTTGAAAGGTTATGCTTGGTCTGTACCAATATTCATCCAAAATGATATGGTGCTAAGCTTGCATGTCCTTTGGATGAATTCAGGACCTTTGCTAAATATTTTGACTTTTTACATATTTACACCGGTTTTGAGAAAATAAGGAATTAACTAAATATGCTAAATTTCTACCAAATTGATCTATCTACTCTGGATCAAAAAGGATTAATGTATGTACAAATCCATAGTCTAGGAGCTTTTGCAATGTAAGTTTAAATTTTTGTTCATCTATATTTGATTCTAATGGTTGGTGTATATCTAGGAATAAGGAAGCTCTACAAATACTATCGACATTTACAAATTTCTTTTTCTAATGGGATTATTTGAGACAAATGATCAATTCTAGGACAAGCATTGGAATTTCCATCATATGATTCCCAAGTAAACAATATTCCTTGAGGATAGAATTTAGATTTCAAAATGTCTTGTAAAAATTTTGCTCAAGTCTTTTTATATTCATTCTAACGTAATTTAATATTTCTAAAAAGGTTTGTAGTTGTTTGGTTTCTATTGTATCTAGAAATCCTAATATCTTTTTTATGCTGTGATCTTGGAGTTTTATTTTTTTCATTTTTTATTTTCATCCCTAAAAATTCTATATATTCCTTGACCAATTCTATTTTCTTTTTACTAATAATTAATGTATTTTTTAGAAATTCATTAAATATTATATACAAGTGCTCATACTATTCTTCTAGACTTTTACTAAAAACTAGAATATCATCTATATATACTAGAACAAATGATTTATATTTATTAAATATTTCATTTATTTTTCTTTGAAAAATGGATGGAGCATTTTTTAATCCGACTTGTAAAATTGTCCATTCAAAGTGACCTTGAGAACAAGTAAATGCTATCCATGGAATAGATTTTTATCCATTTTCATTTGCCAATATTCAAATTTACAATCAAATTTATTAAATTTTTTTTGCTTCTTGTATACAATTTATTAACTGATCTTTATTTGGTATTTTGTATTGATTTTCATAGGTATTATCATTAAGTCTTTTACAATTTATTACGACTCTAGCTTTTCCTATTTTAATCTTAGCATGATTTCTTATCATAAATGTTGTGCTAAGATGTCTACTACTATTGGGTCTTATTACTCCTAAACTTAATAATTCTTTTATTTGTATGCTAAATTCTTTTATATGTTGAGGACTATAATCATGTTTAACTTTTTTTTTATTGTGAAATCTAGGTTTTTAACATCTAAATATGCAAGAAATTTATTTCTATCCCAATATTTTATTGGATTTTCTCTAATACTTGTGTTTCTTCTGCTTTTTTAATTAATTCATCTACATCCTTTTTCTTATGCTTGGGTAATTTTTTATTATCTTCTATTAATTTACTTATAAGTTTAAAATCTAATATATTTTTTAGACTTATATTTTCTTCTATTTCATTTATTTATAATTGATTTAGAAATTCATTATTTTCTCCTAAAAATTTACTATTTTCTAAATTGTCTTCTTCTGTTATACTTATACTATATTCTAGAGAGCTAACATTTTTGTAATGTAAACTAAGATTATTAAATCCATTTTTACAATCTAGGCTATTAAATTGATGAAATTTTATATTAGATCCACCACACTGCACAGGCGACTTTGATGTTATTTGAGAAATAAATTAACTTGTGGGAGTAAATGTGACTCATTTAAAAAACTGACAAAATTATTAGAAATAAATATTCCTCCGGATAATGTTCTAATGAAATTTAATCCAATTATAGTTTATATTAATGAGGATGATTACTTAACGAAGTTTGGGGTAATAGGAATTTTTCACCAAATTGTTCGTCAAATGTCCCAAAAGATATCTAGGAATTGTGAATACAATGATCATATCTAATTAGAGTTCCATCCATTTGCTTACCATGTATACCGTAATTTAATTTATGTTTACGATTTTCTGCTACTAATAAAATGTCTATATGAGATTTAGTACAACCAGTATCTATTATTCCAAATTCTTCTATAATATGATTATTTTCGAACTTAATTTGACAGATGATATTGATTAAAGAGCTTCTATGTATTATTGGAGTTTTTAAAATATTATTTGTTGCCTCATCTTTAATTTCTTCATATCCGTTTATTATCTGTTTTCCTTTACTATTTATTAGTTTATCAAACTTCAAGTTTAGATTTCTATTTTCTAAACTTAATTTCTCTAATTCTACTTCAAAAAGAATTCTTTGTTTTTCTTTTTCCCAATTTGCTCTTTTGGATAATAATTTCTTTCCTAGTTCTTCTTGCACTTTATACATTTCTAATTCAAGTTTTAATTTTATTATTTCTACTTCTAAATTCTCCTTTTTATCTTCATTTTCTATTTTCTTAGGAATTTCTATTTGAAAATGTTCATATATGCAATGCTTGTATATTTCTAAATAGCATTTAGGACATCTAAATCTATTTTCTAAGGTTAGAAAATAACTACATTGATGATAGGGTTGAGAAGAAAATCCTTTACCATATTTCCATTAATATTGACAAGATTCTTTTTCATTCATCATTGTAAAAAATGCTATTTCTAATTCTTCCTCCGATTTTTCAAATTCTTCTGAATCGTCATTAGAAAAGAAATATTGTTTATCTATACTTATTATACTATATATTTCATTTTCACTACCATTCCTATCAATGCTTACCACATCTATTCTGTTATCTAATTTCTCTAGAATTTTTACTCTTTTTAAATTTTTATTATATTTATTAGGACATTTATTTGCTCGATGATCTGGTTTTCCACATATAAAACAATTACATTTTTTAATGCTGGTCTTTTTGATATATCTATTAGATTTTCTACTGTGAGGGCCCCAAAATTTAGATTTTATTTTAAAAATATATAACATTATTTATATTGTGTTTATTTATTGAAAAGTGAGTGAATATGTGTTTAAAGTGAATATTTTCCAATTTAGGGAATTTTAAACAAATTATTTGCCGGTGTGTGGTTTTGGCCGAATTAAGTGTTTAATTTTGTACCGGAGCATGATTAGTGACTTTAAATTGAAATCGAGCATATGTAGTGATATTATGGAAATATTATTAAGGTTGGACAGTGTTGGAATGTAGTAAAACAGTGTAAGTTAGACTGTCGCGCGCGATGTGACATAAAGTGCCCAAAAAGGCACTTTTCCTTAAATTAAGGAAATGGCCACTTTTTGTCCCCTTTTGTCTTGACTTTTTGGCCTCTTGAGCTTCACTTTTCAGCTGCCAATCTTGGAGCAAAGAGAGGGAGAGTGGCCGAGAGATTGAAGGAGAAAGAGAGAGAGAGAGAAAGAAAGCTCCAAGTTCTTCCATTTCTTCTTCCTTCTTGTTTTGATTCATCAAACCACCATTGAAGACCATCATCTTTTTCATCTTGGCAGCCGTGAGAGAGGGGAGAGAGAGAGGAGTGGTCCGATTTTCTTGAGGAAGAAAAGAGAGGAAAAGCTTGAGGCTTGAACTTCCAATTTCTACTTCATCTAGCCACTTGAAGTTTGGATCTTTGGTGAAAGATTTGGGTGATATTTCCTCCATCATGGCAGCCGTGTGAAAGGAGAAGAAGAGGGGGGAAGATCCGAATTGGAGAGAGAGAAAAGAAAGAGAAGGAAAGCTTGTGTGGGTTATCTTGTGCTTGTTCTTGAGCTTGGTGTTGGAAATCATCATCAAAGCACGAAGACCTTGGGCTAAGATCGAAGCTTTTGGGTGTTTCTAAGTTTGAAAGCAACTTACTTGAAGAGGAGCTCAAGAGATCGTGTTGGATCTTGTCAGATCTGAAGGTATAAAGCTTGAACCTTGTAGATATAGCTTTATTAGTGTTAAATAGCTTAGATCTATGGTTGATTTTGGTAAAATGATCTCATCTGAAAAGATGAAGTTGGGCTCTTGAATTCCCAACCTAGGTAGCGGACTTGAGGGTCTGATTGTGGCTTTGTATGATATTTGTGAAATGTATCATGTTGTGGTTAGAGAGTAGGATTTTGTTGTTGGAAAATTGTGATAGAAAAATGTATGAGATGGCCAAACCCACACTTGGTGATGTTAATGGTGGATTTCGAAATCTTGTGATTGTTCTTAATGAATGTCTGCCTAAGAAACTACATGTCACGCTCATTTGTGAGTATATGACTTTTAAAAGATAAAAGTGAAGTTTCTCGTGAGTTTTTGAATGAAAAATGTCATTTAAATGAATTTGATGGATTTACCGTATTGTGACCAAATCTTATGATTTGAGAAATAAAGATATGGTTTGAAGTGTTTTCAAGTTATATTAAAGTACTATCAAAGAGTGAGTGTTGAGTTTGTGTTAAAAGTGATTTTGAGGTGATAAACCTCACCTAAGTGTTTTATTAAGGAAAATGTGAAAATAGTGCTTGGAGAGTACATCGGTGATGTGTCATACTTGAAATGAGATAGTGATTTTCCAAAGATCCATTTGAAACATTGTATTCGGAATGATTAAGTGATTTTCAAAGAGGTATTTGAAATACGATGTCATATGAAGTGAAAATCTTTCCTCGAGAGGATTTTGGGAAAAATGTTGATTGAAACTATAAAAGTGAAAACGAATTGTTTTAGTGAATGAGAGATGAAGTGAATCTCAACCATTGTTTTAAATTATTTTAGGAAGTGCACAAGGAAGTGATTTTGACCCCTACGTGGAAGCCGAACCTTATTACTTCGGTGAGTTTCCATACTTGTTATGTGATTATGTGAAAATGATTGCAACTGTGTTTAGTGAAGTGATTTTGAAGTGAAGCATAGTTTTCAAACCCTCGGATGGGGTAGTGAGTTTCAGTGTATGTAAAGTGTTTATGGGAAAATGATTCGAATTGTGTTGGTCAAGTGATTTGACACGAATTTTGGATTTTTAAATCGATAAGTGGGGTAGGGTGTATTTCATCGCACTTACCTTTATTTGAAATAAAAGTATTGTGAAAGTGTTTGGCAGTGTCCTATATGTGTGAGAGTTCTAACTCTCTTTTAAATGAAAATCTCGCCATGGTTTGTAAATGAATGATTTGTTGAAGTGATTTGCTAGTGTTTACAAAGAAATGATTTACCACTATTTCCAAGTAAAATGCTTTTACCAGTGAAATAACTTGTGAAGGATCTGTCAGTGTTTCGATTCCCTTTCTAAAGGAATGACTTATTGAAGTGATTGACTATTATTTCCGAGTGAAATGCTCTATAAGTGAAATAGTGATTGAAGAGAATGTGACGTCGATGGGCGATGTCCCTCGACTAGTTTCAATGAACTAATGTGGCGTCGATGGCTAAGTCCCTCGACTAGTCTACTTTGTTGGGCAAGTCCCTCAAGTAGTTCAAGTGATGTGACATCGTTGGCGAAGTCCCCGACTAGTTTCAAGTAAAATAATGTGACGTCGTTGGCTGAAATCCCTCGACTAGTTTCAAGTGAAATATTGTGACGTCGTGGAGTCCCTTGACTAGTATGTGACGTCGTAGGATGAATACCTTTGACTAGTTCCAATGAGATAAAGTGACGTCGTTGGGCGATGTCCCTCGACTAGTTTCAATGAAATAAAGTGACGTCGTAGGGCGAGTACCCTCGACCAGTTTGTGATGTCTTGGCAAGTCCCTGACTAGTCTAGTTTGATGGGCAATGTCCCTCAAGTAATTGTAACAGTGATATCCATTGAAGTGTTTATTTACTTGATCTAAATTGTATACTTGAAATATGGTTTGAACTGCTTTTATGTGAATTGTAAGCATTTTGGAACTCACCTGGCTTTTAACTCACTCTTTCCAAATTGTTTTCTTTAGGGGACCGAGAACCTAGTGAAGGAGCCAACCTTTAGAGTTAAGGTTTGCTTTTGTATTGATGTGACAAATGTGGAATGTGATTCCGAGAGCTTTTGTATTATGAGAATTTGAACGTTTGATAAGTATTTTATGTAATTTGGAGATTGTAAGGATGGTGTAATGTGATTGTAAGCTATTGTTGAGTTTAGATTTGAGATTCAAATGTTAGTTTAATGTTTTAGCGATATTTATGTGAGTGAGTCCTGGCGAGAGCTAGGCAAGCAATCACGGATACCTTAGGGTACGCCCTAGGGAGAAGTGGGGCTGTCACATCTACCCTTTTGGTAACTTTTTCTTTTTCTTTTTATATTTCTTTAGGTTATATTTATCAAATTTATCTAAACTTTCTAGCCTTCTGTAATACCTTTTTCTTCTTCTTTCTACTCTATACTTGTGGGTATAAATGACTCTTTTACACAATCCATAACTTTGCTTTTTAAGTGCTTTTTGTATATCTATTTCTGTACATTTTTCCCTAAGATAATTCATAGTAAATATTACCCGAAGTCCTACCCCTAAGTTTTGTGTATAATTTCTTTCTTTCCATTTATTTTCTATTTCTCTTCCGAGATTTCCTGATATTTTTCTAAGGTATCTGTCTACTATATCTTCATCAAGTTCTCGTCCCGTTTTTGAAGCCAGATTCATATAGTCTTGATTGAATTCTTGTATATATTTATAACTTCCTAAAGTTAGTTGCTCTAATTGAGCTATTGCAATATCTTGTAAATTTGTATATTTTGCTTAACAAATCCTAATAGAATCATTCTAATTTTACTAGTAAAATTTATTGGATTATTACCTAATGTTTTTAGTTTTTCTAAATCTTCTGCCCATTTTTGTTTATATGCTAAATGTAAATTCAATGCAGTTTCTCCTAATAATGTTTCTAAATAGCTATACATATCATCTATTTGATTACGATAGTTTTACCAAACTCTTAGTGCATTTGTTTCCATCTATTTATAACTTCAGGCCAAAGTTGAGAATCCTATGCTGCTAAATTTAACATTGTCCCATTGTTGACTACTGCTAGTAAGTAACTAACGCTATCTATTGGTGGCCTTTTCCCATAGGTTTTTTATTTGTATTCATTTCTATCAAGATTCTTCCTGGATTTAAAGGTTGTCTTTCACCTATATCATAAGTCTCAATTTAGTAGGTTGATTAGGATTGTAAATTCTATTCTAGTTCTTTTATTGCTAGTTGGTCCACTTTGCGGAGGTGCGTTATTGCCACTGGCTTCTTTAGTTCTAGGTTCTTTCCATTGAAACAACTTCTTTGTTAGTTCTAAAAATCATAATTGCATCTATTTTTCCTTCTATTATGTCTTCTATGTGTTGTGTATTATATTCTTTATCCAAAATTTCCACTGCTTTTGTTTTATCTTCTTTATATTCTATCATTAATTTATCATATCTATTATCTAATATTTTGTTCATGTCTAAATACGTAAATTCCTTTTCACTATTCATCACAACGACTTCTGTGTTTCTTCTATCTCATTATTATCTTTAGTACTATTTCCTACTTCATAACTATAGTTTCCAAATCTTATGCTTAAACTATTATCTAAATTTTTAGACATTATATTTTCTTTAGGTACTAATATATTTCCTTCTCAAAATTTTTCTACTTTCCATTCTAGTCCTGCATTTAATTCAACAGAAAACTTTTTTACAAGCATTGCTTTTATTCCTTTGTTATTGAAATCTATAATTATTTCAATAATGTTTAATTTTTTATCAAATTCTTCCTTTAAATTATCTGACTGATTTATAATTAGATCTACTAATATATTATATTGTTTATCTTCACTATGAATTATGTCTATGATCTCTGAATATGTTACAATCTAACTTGAAATTTTCAGTTAACAATTTTCTTTTATTGTGCCCACTTTATTCTAATCCTAAATATTCTATAATTTTCATAAATTAACTAATTCGAGTTGTTGCCTAACTATTTTTATTTTATCTTTTCTTGCTTTCTTTCTACTTAATAAATCTACTACAGTATCTATAGTTGCTAGTCTTATTAGAATATTTATATTTTCTAAGTGTAATTCTAGATCTTTAATTTCATCTTTTAGCTATTTTATTATTATTATATAAGAAATTTGGGAGGGCTCTGATATCAGGAAGTGAGACCTTCCTAGTATATTTTTTTCTATTTTAAGTTTACAAGAGGTGTCTTTTTAGATATCCAGAACTTTATTGAGTTTGATGGCTATATTCTAGGGTTGTTTAGGTAATTTTTTAACTTATTTGTCTTTTATTAATAATTTAAAGAAAGAATTTGATAAAAATTAAACATTACTAGAATAATTATAGAATTCAATGACAAAATAATCAGTTAACAACAGGAATAGAAGAAAAATTAGATTATTTAAAAGAACAAAATAATCAATTTAATATTAAAATAAACAATTTAGAAACAAGGATAAGTCAAATAGAAAATAAGCTCAGAAAGAATACTAAAATTGAAGAAGATATAAATAGTTTAATAAACTAGTTTAAGGATATTAATTTAGGAGATAAAGAAAATATCAAAAGCTTATAAGACCGATTAGTAAACAATATTGTAATTATGTAACATTCTAGACTTAGTTTTCTCAAAGTAAAATAAATGCAAATCCACTAGCTAGAGTAATGGGCAGCAAAGAAAATAAAAATGTAGTAAGAATAGAACAATTAATTAGAAACTGAAATAGAACATTTTTGACAAATTAAATTAGAATTAATAAAACCATCTTTGGGAATACGAAAAAGGAAAAATTCTAAGTAAATCTCTATTATGCCAACATTATAGTGAAAGATTTGTTTCCTGTACCCATGAATCTCAAATGGTTAAATTAGATATAATAGAAAATAAAACTAATAGACAAATAATCACCCAGAAATATAGGCAACGTCATATTGGAATGCTTACAGTCGGAATTAAAGGATTACATAGAGAAAATTTAGGAACTAGGGTATTAGTTATGCTATATGATAATCGCTTTACAGATATACACAAACCTAATTAGGGACAATAGAGTTGGATATGAACAATAAAGGTGGATTAGTATATTTCACTCCAAACTATTTACTAGAAATAAATATTTCTTTAAAAATATCAAGATAGGAATTAAGAGTAGAGGATATAATATGAAGCAAGGAGAAAATAATTCACTAATATGTGCAGGAATTTTAAGCAGGTTTAGTCAGAACAATAAAACTAATTATCGACTGGAAGAAGACCAGATGATTAAAATACTAGAGAGCAAAGGAATAAAAAAAATACCTACAAAAATGTTTTTGGGTGGATTAAATGCAGGACTACAATGGAAAATGGAAAAATTTATAGAAGGAACTATATTAGTACCTAAAGAAAATATAATGTATAAAAATTCAGATAATAGTTTAAGCATAAGATTTGGAAACTATAGTTATGAAGTAAGAAGTAGTACTAAAAATAATAATGAGATAGAAGAAACAAAAGTCGTTATGATGAATAGTCAAAAGGAATTTACTTATTTAGACATGAACAAAATATTAGATAATAGATATGATGAATTAATGATAGAATATAAAGGAGATAAAACAAAAGTAGTGTAAATTTTAGATAAAGAATATAATACACAACACATAGAAGACACAATAGAAGGAAAGATAGATGCAATTATGATTTTTAAAACTAACAAAGAAGTTGCTTCAATGGAAGGAACTAGCATTAAAGAAGGCAGTAGCAGTAATGCACCTCCGTAAAGTGGAATAACTAGTAATAAAAGAACTAGAATAGAATTTATAAATCCTGATCAATCAACTAGAACTGAGATTTATGATATAGGTGAAAGACAACCTTTAAATCCTAGAAGAATCTTGGTAGAAATGAATACAAATACAAAACTTATGGGAAAGGACTACCAATAGATAGTGTTAGTTACTTACTAGCAGCAGTGATCAATGGGACAATGTTAAATTTAGTAGAATGGGATCCTCAAATTTGGCCTAAAGTTATAGATAGATGGGAAGCAGATGCACTAAGAGTTTGGCATAACCATCATAATCAAACAGATGATATGTACAACTATTTAGAAACATTATTAGGAGAAACTGCATTGAATTTATATTTAGCATATTAACAAAAATGGCCAGAAGATTTAGAAAAACTAAAAACATTAGGTAATAATCCAATAAATTTTACTAGTAAAATTAGAATGATTCTATTAGAATTTGACCCAAACAAAGCAAAAAATAAAAATTTAATAGATATTACAATAGCTTAATTAGAACATTTAACTCTAAAAAATTATAGATATATAAAAGAATTCAGTCAAAACTATATGAATCTAGCTTCAAAGATAGGACAAGGACCTAATGAAAATATAGCAGATAGATACCTTAGAAAAATACTAAAAAATCTAGGAAGAGAAATAGAAAATAAATGGATAGAAGGAAATTATACACAAAAATCAGTGGTAGGGCTTCGAGTAATATTTACTATGAATTATCTTAAGGAAAAATGTATAGAAATAGATATACAAAAAACACTTAAAAAGCAAAATTATGGATTCTGTAAAAGTGTCATTTATACTCCACAACAATAGAGAGAAGAAAGAAGAAGAAAAAAGTATTACAGAAAGCTGGAAAGATTAGATAAATTTGATAAATATAACCCAAAGAAATACAAAAAGAAAAAAGTTTATAAGAAAAAAGTAAAAGTTACCAAAAGGGTAGAAAATCTAATAGATATATCAAAAAGCCTAGTAATAAAAAATGTAACTATTATATATGTGGAAAACTCAATCATCTAGCAAATAAATGTCCTAATAAATATAATAAAAATTTAAATAGAGTAAAAATTCTAGAGGAATTAGATAACAAAATAGATATTGTAAGCATTGATAGGAATGATAGTGAAAATGACGTATATAGCATAATAAGTATAAACGAAGAATATTTCTTTTCTGATGACGATTTAGAAGAATCTGAAAAATCAGAGGAAGAATTAGAAATAGAATTTTTTGGAATGATGAATGAAAAAGAATATTGTCAATACGAATGGGAATATTTTAAAGGATTTTCTTCTCAATCCTATCATCAATGTAGTTATTTTCCAACATTAGAAAATAGATTTAAATGTCCTAAATGCTATCTAGAAATATGCAAGAATTGCATATATGAACATTCTCAAATAGATATTTCTTAAGAAAATAGAAAATAATGATAAAAAGGAGAATCTAAAAGTAGAAATAACAAAATTAAAACTAGAATTAGAAACGTATAAAGTGCAAGTAGAATTAGAGAAGAAATTATTACTCAAAAGAGCAAAATGGGAAAAAGAAAAATAAAAAATCATTTTTGAAGCAGAATTAGAAAAATTGAGTTTAGAAAATAGAAATCTAAAAATGGAGTTTGATAAACTAATAAATAGTGAAGGAAAACAAATAATAAATGAATATGAAGAAATTAAAGTTGAAGCTAAAAATAATATTTAAAAATCCAATAATTCCTAGAAGCTTTTTAATCAATGTCCTCAAATTAAGTTCAAAAATAATTATACTATAGAAGAATTTGGAATGATAGATACCAATTTTACTAAATCTCATATAGACATTTCATCAGTACAAGAAAATTGTAGACATAAATTAAATTACAATATACATGGGGTGCAAATGGATGGGACTCTAATTAGATATGATCATTGTGTTCACAAGACTCTAATTAGATATGATCATTGTGTTCCCAATGCACAGATATCTTTTGAGACATTTGATAGACGATTTGATGAAAAATTCCCATTACCTCAAGAATGGACAAGTAATCATCCTCACTAATGTAAAATTATAATTGGATTAAATTTCATTAGGTCATTGTCAGAGGAACGTTTATTTCTAATAATTTTGTCAGCTTTTTTAAACGATTCACACTTACTCCCATAGATTATTTTATTTCTCAAATAACATTAAAGTTGCCCACACAGCGTGGGGGAACTAGTATAAAATTTTATCAAATTAATAGTCTAGATTGTAAAAATGGATTTAATAACCTTAGTTTAGATTATAAAAATATTAGTTTTCTAGAATATAGTATAAGTATAACAGAAGAAGACAATTTAGAAAATAGTGAATTTTAGAAGAAAATAATGAATTTCTAAATCAATTACAAATAAATGAAATAGAAGAAAATATAAATCTAGGAAGTAAATTAGATTGTGAACTCATAAGTAAATTAACAGAAGATAATGAAAAATTACCCAAACATAAGAAAAGTCTGTAGATGAATTAGTTAGAATAGCAGAAGAAACCCAATTATTAGGGGGAAATCTAATAAAATATTGGGATAGAAATAAATTTCTAGCACATTTAGATATTCAAAATTCATATTTCACAATAAAAATAGCTAAATATGATTGTAATCCTCAAGATATAAAAGAATTTAGCATACAAATAAAAGAATTATTAAGTTTAAGAATAATAAAGCCCAATAGTAATAGACATCATATTACAACATTTATGGTAAGAAATCATGTGAAGACTAAAAGAGGAAAAGTTATAATGGTAATAAAATATAAAAGACTTAATGATAATACCTATAAAGATCAATATAAAATACTAGATAAAGATCAGTTAATGAACTATATACAGGGAACAAAAATATTTAGTAAATTTGATTGTAAATTTAGATTCTGGTAAATCAAAATGGATGAAGAATCTATCCCATGGACAATTGTTCTGAAGGTCACTTTGAATGAATAGTTTTACCATTCAAATTAAAAAATGCTCCGTCCATTTTCCAAAGAAAGATAGATGGAATATTTAATAAATATAATCATTTGTTTTGATATATATAGATGATATTTTAGTTTTTAGTAAAAATCTAGAAGAACATTATGAAAACCTGTATATAGTATTTAATGAATTTCTAAAAAATGGATTAATTATTAGTTAAAAGAACGTAGAATTGGCCAAAAAAAAGAATATATAGAACTTCTAGGATGAAAATCAAAAAAGGAAAAATAAAACTCCAAATCACATAGTAAAAAAGATATTAGAATTTCCAAATAAATTAGAAGAAACCAAACAATTACAAGCCTTTTTAGGATTACTATATTACGCTAGAATGTATATAAAAGACTTGAACAAAATTATAGAACCATTATACAATAAGACTGAGGCAGGAGGACAAAAAATTTTTAATAAAGAAGATATAGAATTAGTCCAAAAGATAAAAACAATATTTAAGAATTTACCTGAATTAGACTTACCCTTAGAAAGTGAATATATAGTAATAGAAATAGATGCAAGTGAATTAGGATAGGAAGTAGTATTATTAAATAAACCTAATATATATACTAGTAAAAACGACAAAAAAATTTGTAAATATGCATTTGGAAAATATAAAGAGTCCGGATTAACAAGTCTAGATTATGAATTGTTAGGAAACATTTTTGCATTAAATACCTTTAGATTATTTTGAAACAAACCATTTACTGCTAGAACTGATTGTAAAGCAATACTTAAATTCTATAATAAAACAAATGAGAAAAAGTAAGTAGTAAAAGATGGTAAAATTTTGTAAATACAATAACAGGAAATGAATATCAAGTAACATTTGAACGTATAAAAGAAAAGGATAATAGTTTAACAGATTATCTATCAAGAAAAGTTGCTAATTTTGTTTGTTGTGAATTTATAGATGGAAGGCAAGAACTTGACCTTTGGTCAAATTTCACTTTTCAAATATGTCAAAGGAACTAATCTCAGTTTTAAACCATTTTTAACAAACGTAGAATTAGACGATAGTCAACAATGTTTACTTGATGCTATATGGAATACTAGAGAAGAAACATCTAAGGTAGTAAGAGTTTTAAATGCATTAATATACTATTTTTCAAAAATAGGACCCCAATGAAAAAACTTATGCTATATTTTGAGAATATCATCTAGGAATATATCATCAATGGGTAGAAATTTTACAACAAATATAAAATTTTCAAAACCCTTAGTACAAATATTTTTATAATTCTCAAGAAGCAGTAGAAGCATGTAGAAAAAAATATAGGAATTAATTTCTGTGTCAGTAAAAGTGCTCAAGACTATTTGGATGGAAATATTGTAGAAACTAATCGGTCTAGAAAATTAGAATTTTGTAACCATTGTGAAACAATGTCTAGAAATTTTATATTATTGAATGATAAATGTAGAAAATTGAGGAAGAAAAGGAACAGTTAATATAAGAAATAAAAAATCTTTCAACCCAACTATATACTAGCACCAAGTCTTCAAAAAAAAAAAGAAGAAAAAGAAAAATTCCCAAAAGATTCACCCCAACTTACTTCTTAAAAAAAAAAAAAGAATGCTAGATTCTTCTTCTTTGGACAAAAAACTTTGGTTCCATTACCTTTTAAAATTCAAAAAATAATCATCTTCAAATCCCAATACAATAAAATCAAAAAGATGATCACAATCCAGAAATTTTTACAAGACATTCCGAAATCTAAATTTTCTCCTCAAGGAATGTTGTTTACGTGGGAATCACATTGTGAAAATTCCAGTGCCTGTCCTAGGTTTGATCATTTGTTTCAAATAATGCCATTCAAAAAAAAAAAATTGTACACGTCATTTGACCTAAAACATTTGTAGAGTTTCCTCGTTCTAAGATATATACCAACAATTAGAATTAAATATAGCAAGAAAAAAAAATTATTGTTACACCGCAAAAAATCCTAGACTAAGGATTTGTACATACATTAATCTTTTCTAATCTAAAGCAGACAAATCAATTTGGTAGGAAATTAGCATTGGCACTTAATTCCTTATTTTCTCAAGACCAGTGTAAATATGTTGAAGTTACAATATTTAGCAAAGGCCCTGAATTCATTTAAGGAACATGCAATCCAACTCAGCACCATATCATTTTGGATGAACATCAGCATAGACCAAGCATTCCTTTTGAAAACTATTTCTGGATCTGCAAAAATCTTACACTAGAAGAGCAAATAAACCATTGGAGAGCTCATCAGCTAGCATATGATAGAATTGAAGAAAATGAAACTCGCGCTCAGTGCCTCCTCTTGTTTTAGAAGATGACTTCCGAAAAATCTATTGTGGATGGAAATTTCTTGATATAAAATTCCTACAGAGAATTCAACTCAAAGATTTGGTGGAATTTCATATTAAAGAAATTTATTAGGAAATTCAAGACCCATATATGATGAACATTATAAAAATGGAGGAGTAGAAAACATCACTGGTGATAAAAGAATGAATAATTTAGAAAACATGCTTGACGCCTGAAAAAAAAATACTTTAATCAAAATTAGCCTTTCAAGATTCAAGAGGCTAAGCAATCAGTCAGCAATTGAGTTTCTACTTTCTAACAATAAAGCCTGCAAAGTACAAGAGACACAAGGGCCCATAGGCCTTAAAAGCCCTATTTCATTGATTGAAGAATCAACACTCACTCCACTTCCAGGAGAATCAATACATCTTTAGACAATGGTGCTGTATTTTGGAGGCCTTCCGAAGTGATTCCTGACTCAGCCTGCATTATTAGACATGATTCAAGAACTTTTTCATTTATAACAGGATCAAGAAGCAGAAGGGAGAGCATAAGCCCTGGAGAAGAGAAATAAGTGTCGGGAAGGTTTTCATTCTTCAATCTTCAACTCTCTAAAGATTCAATATCAGCCAGGCGGCTTGCAAAGTTCTCAAGAAGGCTAGCTCTAGCTCTTTCTCTTCTACAGGCCATTCTAAGGCACTTCTTAGATCATAGAAATCATAAATATATTATATCTATATATCTTAACAATTAGACTCTCTAGCACAAGTCAGCAACTATAAATTGTAAGTAAAATCTGTATTTATTGTTCTTCTAATATTTCATATCTGTATTTTAAAAATTCACATTGCTCAGTTCTTGTAATATTGATGATCCAATAATAAAAACTTGTTCAAGAATTCTTCTATTAATCAAATTATCTTATTTTATGATAAAATTATAAACTATTTTTGGAAGACCTCTGAATCAATTTGTGTTTATAAGTACCCATTCAGCATACTTAGGGTAAAAAGGACCTTTGTAGACACCAAATTTTGACTATTTCATTTGTTTTCCTATGTTTTTATCTATTATTGTTTAGTTTTTTATTTTGAATATTCTAACACATTTTTCTCATTTTTGTAGGCAAAAAAAAATAAAGAGAAAAGTCAAAAATGCGGACTAGTTACGCGGATAAGTCCGCGTAACTTGATCAGAAGCGAAAAAAAAATGACGCGCGGATTTTTCCAGAACTCAGATCATCCTTTTCCAGCTGTAATTTCCGATACTTGAACGATAAGAAACCTATTTAAACATTCCCCAACTCACCCCTAACCCCTAACAACTCATCTAACGTTCAAAATTAGCTCACCTCATCCCAAGAACATCAAAACCCTTAGTTCTAGGTTTGGTGGCTATAAATAGTCTAGATTAGGGTTTAACAAGAAGAGGTTGGAAAGGCTGAGAGAAAGTGACAATTGGGAGAGCTTTTGAGAGAAAAAGCAGAGAAAATGGGAATTGGAGGAAAAGAAAAGAAAGAAGAAAAGGAAAAGCTAGGGTTTCATACTTGAGAAGATTATTCTTGGAATTTCTGTCCTCTTCTCTTGTTTAAATTCAAAGCTTCCGATTCAGGTAACATCCTTCTACTTTATTTACCGTTTTTTGATCGTAAAATTACTGGAAATTTGGACCTTTTGGTGGAACCAAGGTCTTGAATAGTTTTTCTTTTAGTTTATGACATTTGATGATGATTATCAGTTGTTATATGAGCATGTTGTGTTTATAAAGCCTTGGTAAGGCTAGTAGATTTGTTTTTACGTTTAAAATCAGACGTTTGATGCTTCTGTGATGATGCTGTTGTGATTCCTGAGAAATTTCTGGAAAAATGTTCTTCATGTTTTGAAGATGTGAAGAAACGCGGACTTCTTACGTAGCGATCCGCGCGTCCGCGTTCTTCTTGAAGGTTTGAAGATGTGAAGAAAGCGGCGAGTAGTTTGAGCCGATCCGCGTAACTACCCGCGTTTCTAACCTGACAGTTCTTTTCCTTCCCCCTTGTTGTCCATTTGATGATGTTAATGCTTATGATTTGATCTTTGTGGGTTTAGCTTGTTTTGACATAATCTGAATGATGATGTTTGATACTTTGAATGAATCCCCTTGCCCCTGAATGTTTTGTTTGTGATATTGTCTGAAAAACTGGAAGCAATCTTCCTGGTATTTTGAAGATGTTAAGAAACGCGGACCACTTGCGCGGAATCATCCAGCAACTCGCGTTTTCTCTTGAATGTTTGAAGATGTGAAGAAAGCAGCGGGTATGTTACGAGCTAGTCTGCGTAACCTCCGCTTCTACTGATTCTTCCCTTCCCTTTTCTTGTCTATTTGATGATGTCGATGTTTAAGATTTGGCCTTCTTCGGTTTTAGTTTGTTTTGATATGATCTGAATGCTTGTGTTTGATGTTTTAAATAGATCCCTTGCCTCTGAAGATTTTGTTTGTAATATTGAAAAGCGGAAGCAATCTTCACGGTGTTTTGAAGATGGGAAAAGAGACGATTCTGGGTCCGTGTTTCGGCTCCGCGTTTCCCCTCTAAACTTTGATTTTTGCCTGTAACGCGGACTATGTCGCGGTTCTGTCCGCGTTTCTGATCCGCATAACCTCTCTATTTCTGTATTCTGTTGATATTTCCTGCTCCTTTGTTCCAGAATCTTACTCTATTTCCTAGTTTTATCTGTGTTGCTTCCAGAATCTGTTTAGATACCTTCTCTTTGAACTTTTGATTGATTTTTCCTTTAAATTGGTACCTTGATCCCTTTTGTTGACATTGAGTCTTAGATAACTATTCCCCTCATCTAAGGATTCAATTAAGGCATCACATCAAGGGATGGTAACTCCTTTCCTCTATTATGTGCTTATTATGTGTTTTTGCATGATTTTGCATGTTTTAAATTAAGTTTCCCTTTGCTTTTATTCATGTCTAGTCTTTATTTATGTCATTTAATTTTTGAGTAAATCATTTGGAGGCCTTGGATGCCAAGTTGTAATAGATAGGTTTAATTTTGCAAAAAGTGTATTTATTCTAGAAAATGTAATAGTTAGATTATTATTCCAATTTTTCCGCCTTAGAATGTATTTAGGTTTCCCCCAATGTAATAATTAGGTTTTATATGCTTATTTTGCATGCTTGCATGATTATGTGTTTATTTGCTTTCCTAGGGCCTTGCATCTAGACATTATGCCTATGTGTTATGTGTTTATGTGTTTTATGTGTTTACTCGCTTTATTATCATGTCTACATGTTTATTGTGTAAATGTATTGACGTCACCACACTAGTCCAACGCTAGTTGTGGCCTTTCCTTTCGATTTCTCATTAATCCAATGTTAGTGAGAACCTTTTTACGAGGGCTAGTCCAATGCTAGACCCTTAAACGCCGTTCATGCATTAGATGCAAATTTCACACACTTTTCACTTTTAGAGTTTCTTTCCCATTTTGCATGTCACTATTCTCCCATCCCGTATGCGAAACATCTCATTTAGTTTTCTTTTTATTAGATTAGTGCATTTAAGGCATTACCCTTTGAATTAGGGAAAAGAGCGAGTATGGCTTCCTAGCCTTAACACGCTTTTATTACCTTCTATGAAAAGGAAGAATTAAAGTCCGAACTTAGTCCCAGCACCCATTATGTTGCATTATCCCTCTTTGGGACATACGTGCATTATTTTAAACTCTATCAAATTCATTCTTTAAAGATCAACTTTCTTCTTCATGTTTTAGCAATTCAAAGTCAAAAAGCCACTTTTCTTAAAATTACATCTTTTTGGAAATTCAAGTTCCTCTTTGCACTTAAAATTGACCTTTTCAAAATCAATTTCTTTTCTCTTGATACTTTATAAAAATTGCATTTTGAAAACCCTATCTTTCCGTTTGTTCGAGTCCCATCGTTTGCATTTTTTTTCGTGACCTCCTCAAAGGATCAAAATTGGATGACACAACTAATGTGATCAATTCCAATCACACCTCAAGGAGACATTTTGCCCCTCTCGATCCAACATTAGGTCTAGGTTTTGCATCCATATAGACAACATCCAAATGTGATAAATTTTAAAGTTAGAAATTAGGAAATTTTCAACTAAATCTTGCAACTAGCTTTGGCTAGGTTAGAAGGGTGCCTTAGAGACGAGTAACATCGAATATTAGCCTTCCCTTCTTTCAACCGTGACCCAGAACCTTTTCTCTAGTTTTCAAAGACCGGAGTCGTCTAAAGGGTTTTCTTTGTTTATTGTCATTAATTAAATTTCTTGGGTGACTTGGTACACCTAAACTTTATACCAAGTAGCGACTCCAAACTTTTTCTAAAAACCATTTTCTAGACTTTTATTTTTTTGGGTCCAAACCGTCGCATTTTTGTAGTCCATGACCCCTTCCCCTTTCTTTTTTCAAAAACCAATAAAAATCCGATCTTTCCCTTTTTTCCATCAAAAAATGGGGCGCGACAGCTTGGCGACTCCACTGGGGATTTTCCTAAGAGGGTTCGAGCACTTGATTTAGTTGATTATTTCTTTTTTCTAACTTTCTTATATATCACATTTGGATGTTTTAGGTTGCATTCCTTTTTCTTTTCTCTTTTAGGGTTTTCCCGTGCAATCACTCCTTACACATAGCGTACATGATGAATGAATTATTGTTTATTTATTTACTTGCACCGCGCCTTGCATTTGGGGGTGGGTATGCATCTACCCTAGAGCCTCGAAAATGTTTGATGTTTGAATCCCTCCTCTCAAAGGGAATCACTTTCATTCGTGCATATGTATTTTACTTTGACCCTACTTTTTTTACTTTTAGTGGCTTGTCACGCCACTCTTCCCTATTAGGATTAGGATCGATCCACTTGGACATGTGGCCGTGGCACGACGTGCACGTAGCAATGTCTAGGGGATCACTCGAACCACCGATTTGAGGCATTTGGATTGATGACCTTTTGCCTTTTGGTCTGAAGGTTTGGGAGCCTGTAACCTTTATCGAGTCTAGATGCATTAGTGAGCTCAACCTCATACATCCATGTTAGAATTGCCTAGGGGAGAGTCTACCTTACCCTATTAAGGATCACTAGACATGAGAGGAGGGATTCCACCCCTCTTTATTTTTGTGCAATTTGTTGCTCCAACGTGTTATGTGATATCTGTCGATTAAACTAACCTTTTTGTTGTCTTCCCTTCTCTTGCATTTCACAAACTTTAGAAAATAAGAGTCTTGGCACTCTTTTAAGACAAGCCATCCTTCTACATAGGCTATTACACGTTTGAATTTATGTTTATTGCATTTAAGTTGTAATGACACATCACTTTTAGGCTTACCCCGGCATTCAAATGGGGCTCCTATAGGCCATGTTTCATTTTGCACCTTTACTCGCTTTAATAAACTGGCATCATGCATAAGCCATAGAGGGAATGCCGCATAGGGAATCCCATGTTAGGAATAAACCACCCTTGTGTCTCGGATATATAATCCAATGAGACTTGCATGTTTATGTTTCAGTAACATCTAAAGGGGTAGCGCACAAGGTAAGGTAGGGTCCGATCCTTCCTATGATGACATCCAAAGATATGGAGTGATCTTCACATGCTAGAATATAAACCTCTAGTAATCATTTTTTGGCCATTTTATCAAAATTGGTAAAATCCCATGCATAAGGACACTAAATCGAAAAAGTCACAAATAATTTCTCATTGTTGGGATAATGATTTTATCAAAGCCAAATTTTGATTTTTAGAAGGCTTATGAGCTAGTGTGTTGCAAATTGCGATGTGAAATTACAGGTAAACAATGAACCCAGCTGATTTTTGAGTAAACCATCAATCCCGTTCGATCCATATTTCCCTCAAAGACAAGTCAAGGCCCTACGATTATTTTAAGAATAGTCCTTTTTTACCTTTAACATCTCTTCACATATCAATTAAAGTAATGAATCTATTCGAATTTCGTCCTCATAATGCGCCAAACAGTGCATATTCTTTTGGTCAACCCTGTGGATCGATTACTAATGGCATATCAACGGAGTGATCGGACCCATCAGGTATTGTATAATGCGTACCCCAGAGGATTGCATTTTTTATGCTAGGCCTACCCTTGGCATAAAAGGGCTCCCCTCTAGGACATGCATCCGAATTATATAAGCAATCACTAACTTCGTTCTATTTTCTTTCTTTTTTTTTCAAATAAATCTCTACAGCTCCCTTTTGGAAATAAGCGCCTAAAGTGTGTTTCTTTTCCCATTCAGGTACTTCTAAAAATAGCTTCACGCAGAAGCCCCATCGTTACCCGTTCTAAAAGCAAAAGCTCAAAGCAGCCCGTAAGCATGAGTTCTGCACCAGAAGGCTCGGATAGGAATGCTTTGGTCACTTCGCCTGATTTTGCTGCCTTGGGAGCTCAGTTAAGTGAAGTACTGGGAAGATTTAATGAGATGAGCGCCGAGATGGCCGCGCAAAGGCGTGTAATTGATCAGTTGGTGGCCAACAGTAGTGGAGGTGGTACCTCGAATGATCATGAACACTTTGTTAGCATTCCCCCACTGACAAGTAATCCACCCCTTTTCTCGACCAATATTCAAACCACCCTTGTTCCACCTATTCCGAACCTTCATGAGATTGCTTTCTCTCACCATAACACCGGTTTTCCATACACTCACCCTGACTATGTCTTACTGAGCCCAACCAAAAAGGCAAACCCTCATACTCAACCCCAGATCACCTTGAACATACCTCCCAGTCATACCAAGCCTCATCTTCATACCACGGAACCCTTTGTATGGGACATTGCCTCTCAAGGAAGGCCAGAGATAGATGAGCCTGTCATGCCAGTCGACAAAGATCTCATGAAGAGATTAGACAGGTTTGAGGAGTTTATAAAAAAGAACCAAGGTTTGAACCGACATGGTGGATTGGATTATGATGATCTGTGCCTATTTCCTGATGTCCAGCTACCTATGGGTTTCAAGACCCCCAAGTTCAGCAAGTATGATGGTACCGGAAATCCTAAGACGCACCTTCAAATGTTTGCCAACAAACTTGGTAAACCAGTGGATGATGAAAACTTGCCTATGCGTCTGTTCCCGAGCCTAGAAGGAGATGCTTTGGATTGGTACTCGAACCTGAAATCTCAAGAGATCAAAACTTGGTTGGATTTGTCAACAGCTTTTGTGAAGCAATATGAATTCAATTGCGAGTTGGCACCGACACGAACAACATTGGAAGGAATCAAAAGGAGACCCTCAGAAGATCACAAGTCATATGCCAAGCGATGGAGAAAGTTGGCTACTAAAGTTGAGCCTCCCATGACAGAAGAAGAGATTGTTCATACTTTCATCAAGGCACATGACCCGCCTTATTTTGAAGAGATTTTTCGAATGACCGGGAGTTCTTTTGCTACAATTGTCAATAAGCTGGAGGAGTATGATGAGTTTGTGAAAATCGGGAAAATTGTCAATGTGACCGCCCTGAAACAGCAATTGGAAACATTACAAGGGCAAAATGGCAGTGGGAGGAAACTCCCATTTAAAAAGAATGAAGGAGAAGCTGCTTTGTGTGGGATCAGAACCCACCTCTCTGAGCTCAGTCACCCCACCAATTCAAGCTCATACTTACCTTATCCCTACCATCAGCCTGTTTATCACACCGCCGCCCAAATGCCTCACCCCCGACCTATCTATTTGAATCCCCTATCTTTGCCTCCAATTCCCTAACCTATCTCCTACCCCCGTCAAAACTATGCTCCTAGACCTGCTCCACAAAATCCTGTCCAAAATTCTTTTGAGTATAATGAAATGCAAAATCAAAAAACCTTTCGGACTTTCACCAATTTGGGCCGCCCCATTGACCAGCTGTACGAGCAGTTGAAGGCCGCTGGGAAAATTAGCACTATCCCTCCCAAATTGTATCCCCGAGGACTCCCTACTGGATATGATCCCCATGCTATCTGCGCTTACCATTCTGGAAGCCTGGGTCATCCGACGATTAATTGTTGGGCCTTGAAGTATAAAATTCAAGACATGGTGAATGCCGGGGATATAGTTCTGAAAAGAAAGAATGAGCAAGGGCCGAACGTCAATAGAAACCCTCCCCCGGAACATAAAGACGTCGTTGGAATGATCAGTGTGGAGGAGGAAATCGTTGACCATGCTCAGTTCATTAAAGAAGAAGATGAGGATGGTGGTGGATCATTTAAGGAAAGGTCTGATGATGATATAGAGACAAGGTTATCTCAACTGTTTGTCGGGATCACCCTTGACACCAATCCTACGGAGAATGTGGAGTTTCCTTCGATTCCTCAAGAGGCCACACAAGATTGGGCTACCGATTGTCTGCCTGCTCGGAGAAGGTTTTGGTAAATCTGAGGGGTTTGTCCTTGAAAAATGAATCATATTTTAATGTCAATCATTTCTTCAAAAGCAATGCATTTGTTATCTCACTTTTTGCTTGCTTAAGATTATGCCTTTAATTATGCTTCCATAGTATTATCTATTATCTTGCTCTTTGCTAAATGAAATGAAATTTCTCCTTTTGTCCTTCAGTTATGGTCCACTCACTTTACTTTCACACATTTATTTTATTTGCTCTTAGATGACCACAAATAAAAACCTTTGACCATTGGATGTCGCTATTTTGGAATTTGGTGGACGAAAATTCTGATATCTCATGAACTTGGATGTTGTCATTTGTAAGATGATCGGAACACACCGAGATTGGCATGAGAAACTACCCTTTTGGCATGGAGAATTGCAATCAGGATTTCTATTAGGGCAACACCTTACTCTCTCATGTATGGGATGGAAATGGTATTACCTGCTGAAGTTGAAACCCCATCTTTGCGCATTCTAATGGAAGCTCAAGTGGAAGAAGTTGAATGGATCAAACAACGTCACGAGCAACTGTCTTTGATCGATGAAAGAATGTTGAATGCCATTTGTCATGAGCAATGTTACCAGCAGAGGATGGCTCGGGCTTATAACAAGAAAGTTAGACCTCGCAGGTTTGAAGTGGGGGACAAGGTTTTGAAACGAATCCTTCCGATACAAGAAGAGACTAACGGGAAATTTGCTCCGAATTGGCAAGGGCCGTTCATCATTCAAAAGGTATTACCTGGAGGAGCATTGGTTCTCATGGAGATGGATGGACAGATCTTTCCTCGACCAATCAATTCAGACATGTGTAAAAGATTTTTCATATGATTGAGTAAAGTTTTCTTTAGAAATTCCCACGAAAAGGTGGTCTGAAAAAGCCAACATTCTCTTCCTTTTCGTTTAAACACTTCAACCTCCAGTTTTCTTATTTGGGCCTATAAAAGAATAGTTAATTATTTAGCAAACCCCCCTTTGAGAATCACAAACCCCACATTGGGGCAATTTTTGTATTTTGAAAAGAAAAAAACACAACAAAACATTTAAAATAAAAAAAAAAGGGGGACCAAACTGGGGCAAATTTACGATTAAAAAAAATTTTGCATTTAAGTTTAGACCTGCCCCTACACCACACTTAACTCCTTGCAAAAGCCTAATGTTATAGACCTCCACCTTTTTGCAAAAATTTCTGAAGAGAACTTTCTCAATCAAAAGGCAAATGATGCAAATACATTCTATCTGAATTTTTGTCAGAAGGGATTATCTCACTGATGTCACCATTTTAACAAACATGTTTAAATTGACGAAATTGGGGTTTAAGTCTGTCCATTTCATTAGACTACCTTATCAGTCAACTTCAAGTGCAAATCTGAAAGGATACTAAAGCAAGTTTTTGAAAAGCAACAGTGCAAGCAGAAAGGAAAGGTTCATGGGACAAGGCAAGCCGGTGATTACGTCTATCAGGGTTTACCTTATATCAAGCACTCCCTTGCCGTCAGTAAATTCCAAGGAGATGATATCCAAAAGGGTCAAGTGCGACGCTTTTGTGTTAAATAATTTTCCTAGCATTTGGCTTTTATTGATTTAAAATGTCATGTTTAGCATTCATTCTATGGTCATGATGTCAAAATAAATTTTCTTTCCTTTGCCCCAAATTTTTGCACATATTTTCATCAAAAGGGCATTTTCATCAAAGGACAATCCTCTTAGATCACCATGAAGGAATGGGTGATATGGGTTCAGAAAGAAGCAAGATGACAGAACAGATCTGCACCGGTAGAACAAAAAGAATTCAGCTGACACCGCTCGTCGACGTCCAAGAACTTATGTTTACGGGTTGCTCGAGATAAAAGGGGAGAATGGTGGCGGCGTTATCATTACTTTTTCACCATTTCTTTTCTTTTGCAGAGAAGCAGGGACAAGTGGCCAATCGGTCCAATCGAGGAAGTCAGCTTTAGTTCGAGTAAATGTTTAGAATGCATGATTAGACCATTTTTGAAGCGTGCATATAAAAATAAATAAAGATAGTTGTTTTGAAAAATCAAGAAAGGATAAATTCTTTGGAAAAATTTTGAAAAAGTAAGGTTTCTTACCTACACTACCAGGCGTTATAGCTCTCAGTTCAAAATAATAATTTGAAAAAAAAAAGAGGATAAAAAAAAAATTGTTTGAAGTGACGCGGGTGGTTGCGTGGACCAGGCCGCGTTTCCCTCACGTTTCTTTACAAATTCATATCCTCTGAGAAGTAACACGGGTGGTTGCGTGGACCAGCCCGCGTTTCCCTCGCTCTTCTTTACAAATTCATATCCTCTGAGAAGTAACGCGGGTGGTTGCGTGGACCAGCCCGCGTTTCCCTCGCGTTTCTTTACAAATTCATATCCTCTGAGAAGTAATGCGTGGACCAGGCCGCGTTTCCCTCACGTTTCTTTACAAATTCATATCCTCTGAGAAGTAACGCGGGTGGTTACGTGGACCAGTCCGCGTTTCTCTCGCGTTTCTTTACAAATTCATATCCTCTGAGAAGTAACGCGTATTGTTACGCGAGTCACTCCGCGTTTCGTCCCGCGTTTCTTTGAAATTCATGTCTTCTGGAGTGTAACGCGGAGTCTTGCATGGGTTGTTCCACTTTTTCCTCACGGCTCTTTGTTTTTTTCATTTTTCTGAACGACACGCGTATGGTTACGCGAGTCACTCCGCGCTTCATCCCGCGTTTCCTATTTGACAAAGTTTGTGTTCATATAGTTGGACCCGCGTCTCGATCAGCGTTCCATTTCCGAGCTGCGTCTTCTTCACCTTTTTTTTCTCTTCCCACTCCACGCAACTCACCCAAATCCTCAGAAATCCGTTCTTTCTTCCATATTTCTTCACCAGAACATTCCCTAGGCTTCTTAGAACCTTTTCATCCGAACAAAACATCACGAAAACACATCAAAAGTTCGGGATTGAGGTTGTTTTTTCCGAAACTAAAACCGATCAATTGGGGGTCGATTCAAGCTTGTTTTTTGGGGCTTCTTGCATCATTTCACTCCTCAAACACTCCACTACGTGATTACGGTAAGAAATCCTAACGAAATTACATCTTTTGAATTTCCGAAAATTCGTTCTTTTTTCCTTTTTTTTGCGATTTTTCTGTTTTTAATTATAATGTTTATTGTTGTTGTTTCTAATGTTTATTAGACTTGTTTATGTGATTAAAAGATGTTGGTGAGCCATTTATCTATTTTATTTGTTTTATTTTATTTGTTTAATTATTATTTATTTAAATTGTGTAATTTTGTCAATTTGTGAATTTAATTTTTGTATTGTTAATTAATAGGTTTGATATGATTGTTAGATTAAAATTGAGCACGTTTGAGTGGTCAAATGTAGAAATTGTAGAATTTTTAGTTCTTTTTAGAATAATTTGGAACTTGTTGAAATTTCTAGTCCTGTTTGGAATTTTGTGGGATTTTTGCACTATTGTAGGATTAGAGTGAAAATTAGAAATCACTGAATTCTTTGATTTTTGTACTTTTTATAGAAATTGGGATAAAATTGGTGAATTGTTGATTAAATTGTTGAAGTCTTTATAATTTATAGGAGTAGTTGAATTTTTGGATTTTTGTGTGAAATTTCGTTAAGTTCAATAGAATTTGTGAATTGTTGATTTTTTGTGGAAATTTATACGAATTTTCTGTTTATAAATGTTGATGAGCCATTTATCTTTTTTATTTGTTTTATTTTATTTGTTTATTTATTATTTATTTAAATTGTGTAATTTTTGTCAATTTGTGAATTTAATTTTTGTGTTGTTGTTAATAGGTTTGATATGATTGTTAGATTACAATTGAGCACGTTTGAGTGGTCAAATGTAGAAATTGTAGATTTTTTGTTCTTTTTAGAATAATTTGGAACTTGTCGAAATTTCTAGTCCTGTTTGGAATTTTGTGGGATTTTTGCACTGTTATAGAATTAATGTGAAAATTAGAAATCACTGAATTCTTTGATTTTTGTATTTTTTATAGGAATTTGGATAAAATTAGTGAATTGTTGATTTTTTGTGGAAATTTATAGAAAACTTGGGAGTTTTGAATTTCGTCACAATTAATTGAATTGTTGGAGTTTTTGTAATTTATAGGAATTGTTGAATTTTAGGTTTTTGTGGAATTGCGTTGAGTTCTTAGATTTTAGGAATTTAAATGATTTTGTGAAATTTATTGATTTTTTTTAGAAACTTTGGTTTTTTTGGGTTGGTATTCTTTTGTTGTAAAATTCTTGAGTTTTTTTTCATAGGTCTTGTTAAAATTCCTGAAATTTTGGAAAGTTTGTTGAATTATTGCACTCTTTGTTCTGTGCACTTTTGTTGAATTTCAAAAGAATTTTGAAATTCCTACATTTTTGTGAAGTTAATTGAAATCTTTTAGAATTTTGAATTTTGTAAGACTTTGTAGAAATTGTTTGAATTTCAGGTTTTTAGGAATTTTGTTTTAGGGTGTTTTCCAAGAATTTCTAATTTGGTTATGTATTTACCCGTCGCTTTGTCAAAATTGTTTGCAATTAATCATCTAAAAAAAAAATTTTCCAGGTACTATGTCACGAGCACGTGGCAAAGCAGTGGTCGAGCCACCTCCGCAGAGTGAGGAGAATGAGCCAGAGACGCCATTGGTGAGGAAGAGGCGGCAAGCAGTCTCCAGATTTTGACATCACCCGGTTCTCCTCTAAGGAGAACCAGGAGTGGTATCAGGCTCGAGAGAGCATAGACTTTGTATATGAGCTGCACATAGCTCCGGAGGTGGACGCTGCCCACCAGATTACTGCCGCCTTCGCAGCACTGGGGTGGGCCCCGATTCTGGCATTGCCCTACCAGATCTTCCCCGACTTGGTTCGCGAGTTCTATGCGAACATCGAGGACAAGAAGGGGCACAGTGGAGAGAAGATTGAGTCTTCTGTTAGAGGAGTTCGATTGGAGATCACCCAGAACACTATAGCTCGGACTGCGGTGCGAGGTCCATCTATCGATTTGAAGAAGGACTTCTCGTCACCTGACCGGGAGTGGGATCCCTCACATGCTATGGCGCGATTTGGAGTCGCATACGAGGAGTTCCGAGGGTCCCAGAGCCAGACGAAGCTGGCTCGATCTTTTCCAGCACGCCACCGTGCTATTTTGTACACCCTGACCCACAATGTCATCCCAAGAAGAAGCGGTCGGGGAGGGAAACGGCGATCTATACTTTTTAGATCGTATGTTCCACGGTCAGGACTCACCATTCCCTGCCGAACATTATTATCGGTCATATTATGGGGCGGCGAGGAGGACGTCCACATCATTCCACTTCGGGTTTCCCCGACTTATTTCACTTCTCCTCCACAGGGCGAGGGTGATTCCCCCTGGTATCCCACCTACTCCCCTGAGGCCAGTGGCTGAGCTCAGCATTGGATTGCTGAAGGACCTACATATAGATGTATCAGACATCGCCCGACGAGAGCCAGTCCAGAGAGCTACGAGGCAGGAGGGAGGAGAGGCTGGCTCATCGTCTGCACCACCACCACCACCACCGCCTGGATGGCAGGCTGTCATGGACACTTTGGGAGGATTTCAAACCTAGATGATCGAGAGATGGGATCGCATGAAGCCTTGATTCGGCCTTCGATGGGGGCGTATGGAGGAGCAGATCGGGGCTTTGAGCACTCGACTAGGCGTATAGAGGCACATCTCGGCATTGACCTCTGGCGACCTATCCGAGACCACCGGAGGCGATGGTGGAGGCGGGGGATGATGGATCCGCCCCATGATTTGCTTTTATTCTACTCGTGCTTTATTTCTCTTTTTATGTTTGATCTTGTATTCTGATTAGGTTTAACTGTTAGACATACTTTTGGTTAAATTGTTTGAGGATGTGTATATTTGTTTAAATTTAGCTTTTATGTGCTTATATGTGTTGATTGTGATTTGAAAATTTGGGTTCTTTGGGGAGTTTTCATCCGGTTATAGGGAAACTACAAAATTTTTCAAAAAAAAAATTCTAAATTGCACATTTGCCTCACAAATTGATTTGTTTTTCGAAATTGATTGCAATTGTCTTCATCCTTTTGAAATAAAGGCCCGTGTGATATGAAAAATCCTTTTTCCATCCTACTCGGAAATAATTATTATGTGATTGTGACATTGGCATTTTAGAAAGTATGTTTTGTAAAATAAGGAAAATTATGCCTCAATTTTTTTCCTATTAAATGAGATCTCTTCTTTTATTGGATTTTACAAGAAAATGATTGATATTGTTGGCAAATGATCCTTTTCAATTTGATATGAAAAAAAAAAAGCAAAGCAAGAAAAAGTAGCAAAGTGAGAATTTAAATTCTACTCCAATGATTCTAGTGCTAAGTAACCGGAGGTTTAGCATCTACAAATGTTAACTTTCACGTAAAACGGTGCTTGAATTACGAGTATGCAAAGCAGTTTGAAAAAGTAAAATGTTGAGTAACCGAGGATCTTCACCTAAAAGTGTTGATTTTCGCGTCAAAAGACATCTTTACTATTTGAGCAAGAAGGCATATGTCGAGTAACCGGGAGTCTTCACCTAAAAGTGTTGATTTTCGCGTCAAAAGGCATTATTGCAATTTGAATAAGAGGATGTGTTTCAGTAAATCCTTTTTAACAGTAGAATCTGAGAAAAACTGTGGAAAAGGCGAGCTTGAATTGACTATATGAGTCGTTTGATTGCAAAATTTGGTGAAAGTGAGAAATCAAGCTTGAATTGTTAAAATTGAGGTATAATTGTCTCTCTTTTACTTGACATTATGAGTACTTGATGCAAATTGAATAATTGCATAATAATGTTTTGCCTGGTTTATGAGGATTTGGATTTCTAAGATCGCATGGTTTATTTCAATCCCATAACTTGTTTTTGATGAATGCTTCCTACTACTTGAGAACAAGTAATGTTTCATGAGCACGAATATCTGATAAATGTGTTTTATCGCATGATTCTGATACGTTTTAGTCATTTTAATGGCTAACAGTTGTGATCCCAAGAGAATTTGCACTTTATGTTAAAAAAAAAAAGAAATTTGAATTGCCATGGACTAATTGGTTAATATTTCATGACTTCTGCAGGGTTAACGATTCAGTTGACACTGGGGCAATTTTGTTTTGAGAGAAGTGATCTCCAATTTTGGATAATGCATTCAAAATTAATTTTTTGCCGAAAAAGGTTGGCAGATCAAGAGGAAGGCAACGTATGTGTTTCAACCCTACAGAGGAAAGGTTTCAGTTACACTTTTCAATTTTTCAAAATCCATCAAAAAAAAAAGGAAAAAAAAAGAGGTCTTTGTTCCTATCAATCACTTACTTTTCAAGTCAAGAAAAATCAAAAATCAGAATGGCACCATTTCATCGAGTGCATCATTACTTGCATTTTTACATTTATCATGTTTGAACAACTTGTGTGTTATTTTTCAAAGTCTGGCAATCCATCATTTATATTTACATCTTCCCATTTAGTCATTCAGGCTTGGGTCCAATCCCACTGAATAGTATTTTAGTCATTCAGGCTTGGGTCCAATCTCACTGAATAATATGTTTAGTCATTCAGGCTTGGGTCCAATCCCACTGAACAGTATGTTTAGTCATTCAGGCTTGGGTCCACTCCCACTGAGTTGCATTTTCCCATCTAGTAATTCAGGTTCGGGTCCAATCCCACTGAATAGTATGTTTAGTCATTCAGGCTCGGGTCTAATCCCGCTGAATAGTATGTCTAGTAATTCAGGTTTGGGTCCAATCCCACTGAATTGCATTTTCCCATTTAGTTATTTAGGCTCCGGTCCAATCCCACTGAATAGTAGTCATTCAGGTTCGGGTCCAATCCCACTGAATAGTATGTTTAGTCATTCAGACTTGGGTCCAATCCCACTGAATAGTCTAAATTTGGAAAGAATTTAAATTGCTCTTGTCTCACTCTCGCCGCACCCTTCTATCCCCCTTCTTCAAATTTAAATTTCTATTGGTGAGTCTCGACCTCCATGAACACCTTTCTATCTCCGTTTCGAATTTTACAAGATTCGATTACTCATTTCATTATGGTTCATTTGCTTGGAACTCGTTTGACTGATTCTCATGTCGAGATACATGAGGCAACTCTACGAGTTCGGTCCGTTATGCATTTTAGTTTGAAAATTTGGCAATCTAATATTCCTGCTGTTTACAATGGTTCGGATACAACCAGTGAGACAGGGTAAACATTTGGTGTCGTCTTTGTCTAGAATTTCTTGAAACTTCGGACAAAGAGGGCAAGTATGACACCAAATTTTGACTATTTCATTTGTTTTCCTATGGTTTTATCTATTATTGTTTAGTTTTTTATTTTGAATATTCTAACACATTTTTCTCATTTTTGTAGGCAAAAAAAAAAAAAAGAGAAAAGTCAAAAAGCGGACTAGTTCTGGCGGATAAGTCCAGCGTAACTTGATTAAGCGAAAAAAAAAAATGGCGGATTTTTCAGAACTTCGGATCATCCTTTTCCAACTGTAATTTCCGATACTTGAGCGATAAGAAACCTATTTAAACATTCCCCAACTCACTAACCCTAACAACTCATCTAACGTTCAAAATTAGCTCACCTCATCCCAAGAACATCAAAACCCTTAGTTCTAGGTTTGGTGGCTATAAATAGTCTAGATTAGGGTTTAACAAGAAGAGGTTGGAAAGCTGAGAGAGAAAGTGACAATTGGGAGAGCTTTTGAGCAGAGAAAAGAATTGGAGGAAAAAGAAAAGAAAGAAGAAAAGGAAAAGCTAGGGTTTCATACTTGAGAAGATTATTCTTGGAATTTGTTCTCTTCTCTGTTTAAATTCAAAACTTCGATCAGGTAACATCCTTCTACTTTATTTACCGTTTTTGATCAAAATTATCGGAAATTTGGACCTTTGGTGGAACCAAGGTCTTGAATAGTTTTTCTTTTAGTTTATGACATTTGATGATGATTATCAGTTGTTATATGAGCATGTTGTGTTTATAAAGCCTTGGTAAGGCTAGTAGATTTGTTTTTACGTTTAAAATCAGGCGTTTGATGCTTACGTGATGATCTTTGTTGTGATTCTGAGAAATTTCTGGAAAAATGTTCTTCATGTTTTGAAGATGTGAAGAAAGCGGACTTCTTACGCTGATCAGCGTAACGTCCGCATTTCTTCTTGAAGGTTTGAAGATGTGAAGAAAGCGAGTAGTTACGAGCGATCCGTAACTACCGCGTTCTAACGATTCTTTTCCGTCCCCCTTGTTGTCCATTTGATGATGTTAATGCTTATGATTTGATCTTTGTGGGTTTAGCTTGTTTTGACATGATCTGAATGATGATGTTTGATGCTTTGAATGAATCCCCTTGCCTCTGAATGTTTTGTTTGTGATATTGTCTGAAAAACTGGAAGCAATCTTCCTGGTATTTTGAAGATGTGAAGAAATGGACCACTTGCGGAATCATCCAGCGTAGCGCTCGCGTTTTCTCTTGAATGTTTGAAGATGTGAAAGCGGGTATGTTACGAGCTAGTCCAGCGTAACCTCCAGCTTAGCCTAACAGTTCTTCCCTTCCCTTTTCTTGTCTATTTGATGATGTCGATGTTTAAGATTTGGCCTTCTTCGGTTTTAGTTTGTTTTAATATGATCTGAATGCTTGTGTTTGATGTTTTAAATAGATCCTTTGCCTCTGAAGATTTTGTTTGTAATATTGTCTAAAAAACTGGAAACAATCTTCCTGGTGTTTTGAAGATGGGAAGAGCGGACGATTCTGCTGGGTCAGCGTTGACTCCCGTTTCCCCTCTGAACTTTGATTTTTGCCTGTAACGCGGACTATGTCGTGCGGTTCTGTCCACGTTTCTGATCCGCGTAACCTCTCTGTTTCTGTATTCTGTTGATATTTCCTGCTCCTTTGTTCCAGAATTTTACTCCATTTCCTAGTTTTATCTGTGTTGCTTCCAGAATCTGTTTAGATACCTTCTCTTTGAACTTTTGATTGATTTTTCCTTTAAATTGGTACCTTGATCCCTTTTGTTGACATTGAGTCTTAGATAACTATTCCCCTCATCTAAGGATTCAATTAAGGCATCACATCAAGGGATGGTAACTCCTTTCCTCTATTATGTGCTTATTATGTGTTTTTGCATGATTTTGCATGTTTTAAATTAAGTTTCCCTTTGCTTTTATTCATGGCTAGTTTTTATTTATGTCATTTAATTTTTGAGTAAATCATTTGGAGGCCTTGGATGCCAAGTTGTAATAGATAGGTTTAATTTTGCAAAAAGTGTATTTATTCTAGAAAATGTAATAGTTAGATTATTATTCCGAATTTTTCCCCCCTAGAATGTATTTAGGTTTCCCCCAATGTAATAATTAGGTTTTATATGCTTATTTTGCATGCTTGCATGATTATGTGTTTATTTGCTTTCCTAGGGCCTTGCATCTAGACATTATGCCTATGTATTATGTGTTTATGTGTTTTATGTATTTACTCGCTTTATTATCATGTCTACATGTTTATTGTGTAAATGTATTGACGTCACCACACTAGTCCAACGCTAGTTGTGGCCTTTCCTTTCGATTTCTCATTAATCCAATGTTAGTGAGAACCTTTTTACGAGGGCTAGTCCAATGCTAGACCCTTAAACGCCGTTCATGCATTAGATACAAATTTCACACACTTTTCACTTTTAAAGTTTCTTTCCCATTTTGCATGTCACTATTCTCCCATCCCGTATGCGAAACATCTCATTTAGTTTTCTTTTTATTAGATTAGTGCATTTAAGGCATTACCCTTTGAATTAGGGAAAAGAGCGAGTATGGCTTCCTAGCCTTAGCACGCTTTTATTACCTTCTATGAAAAGGAAGAATTAAAGTCACGAACTTAGTCCTCCGCACCCATTATGTTGCATTATCCCTCTTTAGGACATACACGTGCATTATTTTAAACTCTATCAAATTCATTCTTTAAAAGATCAACTTTCTTCTTCATGTTTTAGCAATTCAAAGTCAAAAAGCCACTTTTCTTAAAATTACATCTTTTTGGAAATTCAAGTTCCTCTTTGCACTTAAAATTGACCTTTTCAAAAATCCAATTTCTTTTCTCTTGATACTTTATAAAAAATTGCATTTTTGAAAACCCTATCTTTCCGTTTGTTCGAGTCCCATCGTTTGCATTTTTTTTCGTGACCTCCTCAAAGGATCAAAATTGGATGACACAACTAATGTGATCAATTCCAATCACACCTCAAGGAGACATTTTGCCCCTCTCGATCCAACATTAGGTCTAGGTTTTGCATCCATATAGACAACATCCAAATGTGATAAATTTTAAAGTTAGAAATTAGGAAATTTTCAACTAAATCTTGCAACTAGCTTTGGCTAGGTTAGAAGGGTGCCTTAGAGACGAGTAACATCGAATATTCGCCTTCCCTTCTTTCAACCGTGACCCCCGAACCTTTTTCTCTAGTTTTTCAAAGACATGGAGTCGTCTAAAAAGGGTTTTCTTTGTTTATTATCATTAATTAAATTTCTTGGGTGACTTGGTACACCTAAACTTTATACCAAGTAGCGACTCCAAACTTTTTCTAAAACCATTTTCTAGACTTTTATTTTTTTGGGTCCAAACCGTCGCATTTTTGTAGTCCCATGACCCCTTCCCCTTTCTTTTTTCAAAAACCAATAAAAATCCGATCTTTCCCTTTTTTCCATCAAAAAATGGGGCGCGACAACCTTGAAATAAGATCATGCCTGAAGAAATTTAAAAATAATTTTAATATAAGATAAATTAGTTATTGGTAACTAAAAAAATCCTTTCTTGAGTAAGAATTACCTTTACCTTTTATTGGATCAAAACTTTAAAAAGAACTAATATTCTAAGATTGTAGGCAAGGAACTTTATAATAATAGAACTAGCTAAACATGACTTTCAAGTTTAAGTATGAAAGAATTATTGCCTCAGATTATGAGTAGTGTAGTAGCTTTTAGATAAACTCGAAACTCGCTACTCGAACACCCGTGGAGGAGAGGAAAGAAAGTGGAGGAAGAACTTAAAAAAAGGTAGGGCAAAAAGGTAGCAGTGACGACGATAGGTGAAGGGGACAGTGACTGTAGGAATGAAAATTGTTAGGAAGGGTGGTAGCAAAAGAAAGAAATGTGTTTGTATTTTTGAATATTTTGGGGTGTGTTTTTTATAAACTTTACGATGCTTTTGCAACTTCTTATAGCTAAATTTGGACAAAAAACTGTCAAAAACAAGGGTGCTAGGCTGATGCGGTATGAAAGCGTGAGAAGGTGGAGGAGCTATGTGAACACCCATAGCTCAAATAAATCTCAAAAATACAAGATTAACAAATCTTATCCACAGGCGCACCTAAGGAACATGACATTGCCAAACAACTCGAGATAGTTAATTTTATAAAATACAATAATTTTCTTTGATTACAAAAACCCTAAATATGCCTACTTATAAGCTAAAAAAGACCCACGATAAAAGGAAACAAAAACAGAAGAAAAGTCGTAGACAAACCAAACTTCAGATCTGCATGCGACGAAGATCCGTGTGGAGTTCCAATGAAATCCGACCCAAAATATCGGCCCAAATTTTGGCACCAATCTTTGCGCATAAAAGGACTTACAAGAACAAGAGACTTCAAAATTATTGCGAGAATTCTACGATGAAAATGACGGGAATAACAATTTTCTCAAGAAAAACTTGAGGAATTATATACATACGATTCAACATTGATACATTTTAAATCTAGAATCTCGTTGTCTATCCCAGAAAACCGATCTATTCTAAATTTGGTCCCTTTAACTCTCTTGAGCAATTTTATTCCATCTAAGTAGTTATAAATATTTCCTATTATTCGGTGCTATGCTACACATCTTGCCCATGTTGAAGAATGTCGTCAAAATCATCAAGTTAATTAAGAGAGTCTAAAGTTCAACTTAAACTTCCAACACTTACAATAACAATGGAATTCCTCTTGCGGGTGAGAAAAACTCTTTCGAAGTGCGTGCAAAAGGATGAGCAGATATCACCAAAAGAGAAAAAGTAATCAGTAATGTCTGCGATAAATCAGTTAATCAGCTAAATAAACAAATAGCCACACACATAACTACACAAGGATTGAAATTAGGGGGTGTTTGGTAAATAGATTTCAACCCCCACTATGAGTTTCAAATTCAATTATACCCATATAAAATATTTAGTTGTGGTCAATGGGAATAAATTAATGGGAATGATAGGTCTCTTCTATGGGTTTTTTGATTAACCACCTGTTACTAGGAAATCATCTTAGTTGCCCATCTTATTCTTGTTAAATCATCTTAATTACCATTTTATTATCAATAAATGCAAAAATAAGAAAATAAAATGCTACTATTTCAACAAATGAAAAGAAAAAGAAAAGAAAAAAAGAAACAATGAAAAAGAAAAATTATAAATTATAAAATCCATTCCACATTAACAAACACACTGTGAGTTTTCATCAAAACCCATTATCATCGACCACTCTATGATAGTGATAGTGATGGTGGAATTCGAATCAATCTGCTCCTTAACACTTTTCCACCTAATAAACAAAAAAGCACGGACAAGAAATCTTGCAACTTTCGAATCTTCCCAACAAAAGTTCATAATTCAACGGCACAAACAAAGCTGACCCACTACTTCAGAAAGCAATTGTAGAGTCCACGTCCTACGCCAGAAATCTTGCTCTTCCATTGAATCTGCTACTTCTCGAAAAGGAATGCCAATCTCACCTTCCATATGCCAATTCAATTTGATGGTAATAATAGCAAACAATTAGTCACTCAAACCACTTTAAGAATTTAGTCACTCAAACCACTTTAAGAAAATATTCCTCCCAAGTCTGGTTATCAAATACATACATTCTAACCTATCTTTTCACAACGTACTTGATTTGAGGTACAATCAATCTTATCCTAGTATGGATCTGTAGGTCACATAAAAGTCAAAAATTACCATCTAAGCCATGCTACTTCACTTTCCAAAGATTCCCATCTTCTATTCCAATCAAGCAAGATTTTCTATGCAATAAAAAATATATGGGATTTTCAAACTGAAGCACGATTCTTTTTATAAACTTTGTACATCAACCTTCTCCAACCAGTCTTATCTACCAATCCCTAGACGCAATGCTGAGCAAGGAAGATGTCAATGAGCAGTATGGGAGCAAAAAAGTAAGAGGATAAGAAGGTTGCAGTTGCACCGCATCCCACTATCAACAGTGTAGTAATTTCTCTACTTTAAGGAGATTTCACCTGGTAGAGTCTTAGAGTTCACAAGAAGACCTAATTTCCATACCTCATCTAATTACACAATTAACCATCCCAGTTGATACTTAAGACAAACGACACTTAGCAACCACACGGTAAACGACGACCATCCCAACAAACTCAAAGTAGAAACAAACAAAGACCATATAGGCAACAAAGTGTTAAAGAATGAGACAATGACCACCAAACTGTCGACAGGCTTAAATAGAAACAAAATCAGCATTCAGCAACCAAGTAATTTCAGCATCTATTGATTTGAAAAGAATATACACATAATTCCCAAGTAATTTCAGTAAAGATTTAAATCTCCACACACTGGCATCCGCTCCATTCACAAGCAGATAACGGAATTCAACTTCTTCGAATGCATTTGTCATCAGCCCCACATGGTTCTGAGACCAAAAGAATTTGACAGAATAAAGCACTGGAAAACATTTTAAAATCCCCAAAAATACGAAGATAAATATGCATTGGTTTTTTATCTTTAACTGACATAACAATGGTTAAAAAACATAATTAGAAATATTTCATCTAGCACAAAACAAAGAATAATCATCTCAGTTTTTCAGCAGACTAGGAATGAGTCTAATTGACTACTGATACTTGATTTCAGTAAAAATCATGTAGAACAATACCACACCATACCAAGAATGTTTTGCAAAACCAAAGTAATTACTGCATAACTATCACAAGTCAACCATTTGATAGTTTATATCACATCAAAATCAGGACCAGAATCAAAAGCCGATTTATTTGCCGTATTTTCATCAGGCTGATCACAACATGTCATTTCAACCAGTTTACAACTTCATCTTTAGATCAACTAATATGGTCATAAACATAGGGAATGTACCCAAGTTCTGACAAGTGTTTGATTACTTATGCCCTAACAATGAATTTTAGCAGTCTCAAATCTCATACAGAAGCCAGGCATTGAACTTGACAACCGGAACTATTTCTTTACACGACAAGGGCTTGTATGCTTTGTCCCCGGGCCCCCAAAAAACCCCACCACAAAAAAAAAACACCCCAACCGAAAAAAAGAACACTTTTTTTATACGAATGAAACCAAGTTTAAGTAAACAGATAGCAACAACAAAGACCAAAAGAAAAAGCAAAAATAATATCAATTAAAAAGTACGCAGAGAAGGAAAACTACAGGATAAGTGTTGGTCAGACATGGGTGGTGGTGTTGGTGGCTCCAGGTTGGTGGATAAATGAAATTAGGACCAAAGTGTTGACAATGGCAACTACCAGGTGGAAGAAATCTAGGTGGTATTTGTGGGTGGCAACAAAGGGTTGATGGAAGTGGTGCACCGGTGGGCACGAGAGTTTCTAGAACCGAGACGAGAGAGAAGAGAAAAGGCAGATTTGGGAAAAGTGAAAACTGGAAAAAGTGAAATGAGGGAAGTGGTGTAACTAGTAACCCTATTCTGGTAAAAAGGCTTCTGTAGTTGTTTGCGATCATGAAAAAGGCTCTGCTCAGCTCCTTTAATATTCAAGTCCCATCTGATGTTCGAGGTGAGCCAAGCACAAGCTTACACGAGAGCTGAGCTGACCCTAGCCTAGCATTTGCTACAGGATCTTTGCAGCTCTAAACGTGAAAGAATTTTCCAAGCTTAGATATTTTGAACTGATTATGATACTACTATTTAGACTAAACTAGAATATAACATCTTCATCGTTCCATATAAGGGAAATCCAACATTTATAGGCCACACAAGCATCTTCATCAATGAAACCAAATCCAAGTTCAAGATGTAGAAGATTCAGTATGTATTAATCAAATGTTCACCCAGAAAACGCGTAACCAAAATTTGTATCATGTTCCATCCAGTACATAATTTAAATCCATATTTACCTGCAGCAACCAATTGCCAAAAATATAATGACTGTTGACAGCAACTAAATTGAGGACAAGTTGCAACTTACATCACAATCTCCACTACAGTACTCCTCATTTCTTGCAAATGTCTATGGAGGAAACCAAAAGCACCTTTAACTAGAAAAAACATAATTAACACCTAGACCAACTATTTGCTGTTTTTCATCTAGCAGGCAGTGAATGGCGCTTAGTGTCAACCAAAGAAGATAGGTAACTAAATGAACAAACAACATACCAAGACCACATAAGTGAAGACGGAGAAATTTCAAGCTATAATAGTACCTTAACTTCTCCAATCCGGCGAAACTTGACTCTTCCAATCCCCCCAAGTGCATCAAACACAGAGGCTTGGAATGCATTCTTAGTACCAGTGTTATGTTCCTTGGCATTAAAGGACAAAAAGTGCTCATAGTGCCCAACTTGGATGCAAATGCAATTCAAAATCTCACCAGCTTTAGAGCAGGTATGCTGCCAATTTAACAATTTTTTTGAAAATAAAAATTAAAAAAGAAGAGGAAGATTAACACAACCAAAGCAAATAAACAGACAGACAAACAGGGAGAAAAAAAAGTACATACATTCTTCTCATTATAGACTTCCATAGCAGTATTCACCCTATTCCTAAACCTTCTGTAGGTCTTAATATTTGCCTTCATGGCTGCAACATTATAGCAACCAGGTTTTGCGTGACTAGACCTGGTGCGGGGGAGGGTGAGGGGCAGGGGTAGGGGGCGTGAGGTGAGGGAGAGTGGGGAGGAGGGGGCTGGCAGGGGAAGGGGGAAGGTGGAGGAGGGGGAGGAGAGAGGAGGAGAAGGGAGTGATGAGGAGAGACAAGAGGAGGGAGGAGAAGGAGGGGGCAAAAGGAGGAGAGGAGGAGGGGGAAGAGAAAGGAGGAAAGAAAAGAATAAAAGGGGGAGGTCGAGGTGGCTGCGGCAATAGGTGGTGGGAGCCAACAACAGTGGGAGTGGAAATGGTTAGGACAGGTGGTAGTAGGAGGAGGAAATGTGTGTGTTTTTGAGTATTTGGGAGTTTTTTTTTTAAATAAGCTTTAGGGTGTTTCTACTAGTTCCTGTAGCTAAAGTTGAAGAAAACTTTTGTCTAAAACAAACGAGGAAAAAAAACAGGGGTGCCAAGCAGACCCTATGATCAGGTACATGACATAAATTCTATGAGCTTACTGAGAGTAACTTGTCTCTTTACAATGACTAAACTAGAGTTTGATTAATTTATCTGCAAATGCTACACTAATTGACTAATTCATCTTCTTCTTTAACCCACACGAAAATGTCTCTGATGGTTCTTCCTCTTTTGCAAGCTCTGGAGTAGTGGAGTTCAAAAATCAAATGAAAAAGATACCTTCAATCCCATGATAATACTTTAGAAACAAGTGGTACTAAACAGTTGATATCCAGCATAAGATTATGCAGCTTAGATAGTTGGCACATTGGAGGTGTTGGGAGTTATGTTAATTGAATCCCACTTGAATGCTATAATCAGCTTCAAAATCCAAACATAGTACTCAGCTCCTACAAAGAAATGGCTATAACTTTTCCTTATTTTCTTCTTCATATGAAGTTTTATTTTCTAGTCATCTTCCTTTAGTGCACATTACTCTATATGTAATGCAGAGGAGACTTTGGCCATTATCTGGCTCATGTAGATGGTTCTTCCAATTCTCTCTCCAATGGATTATAGCCAAGTAATAATATTCTAACAACTGACATAATAAAAAATATAAAAAAATTAAACCTTGGTATTAGATGATGAAAATGGCAGCCAAAAGAGCCCATCTGAACCGGATATACATTCAACTAATTCTTGCACCATATAGACATCCATGTTAGAGACCTAAACTCAGTATTGACCTTACGCAGCCATAAAGTCAGTGAATTCAAGCAAGTGCATTGGAGAAAGTCATGTAACATGTTTTCTGTTGGTTATAATATAATAGAACAATCAAAGCACAAATGTAAAAACAAACTTTGCCTTTTCTTTTTTTATGTCAAACTGTTCCTACTAGCTCGTGAAAAAGTAGAATACAAAAGGAAGACAACTAAAATATATAGAGGCAGTCAAGCTCCCTTACTAAAAGAATCTATCTCCAAGAGCATCAAAAAGGGTTACCAGATAGTAGATAATATCAAAACGCAAAACGACATCCTGTTCCATCAAGAAAACGATCAGTATGCCACCCTTTTGCCTGCAACTCGGACAGAAATGGATGAAACACATTATCCATCCTCTCATACACTTCTCTTAGAATACTTGCACTCATTTCATCAACAGACTTCTCCAAGTCTGCAGCAAAAGCTGCAACAAGCCAACCTCGCAATGCGTCTTCACCTGTAGCATTGTGCTCCAATATCAGGTCAGTCTGTTTAGATCCAGAACTTAGAAGAAATCTCTCCTCCGGGAATATTTCTTTAAGTTTTTGCAGCTTTGAAGGCTTAACTACCCTGTGCAAAGCACTACCAACTTTGACATTTCCAGCATCCTCTATTAGTCTTCCAGGAAACAATAGATCTTCCCGATATCTAAGGTCAGCAGGGCTAGATATTTTTCCAGTCTGGTATCATTGCGAGCTAAAGATAAGTTAATTGGGAACAAGAACAAAAACGAACATCTTACAGTTGCATTCATAGAGAGAGAGAGAGATTCCAAGATTACCTTCACAAAATCTGCCACTAACATTGCAGTTCTCTGCGGATTTAACGTGTTTACTGGAGCAGCTCGCATTTCTTTGCAAACACTATAAACATGTATAACGGAGAGAACAGGTCCAACCAACAACTGCAACATTCATAAAATTATAGACAGATAAGACATTCTCAGAATTACAGCCACCTTCACTCAACATTTATGAAACAGAGAGCAAAGGACAGCTTGATGCTGTTAGGCCAATTTGATTCTTTGGCACACCAAACTGGTGTTCCTTTTACTAGAGACATTGCATGCACCAAGTCCAACATTTATATTCGCATATTTCTTTCTTTTTAATAGACATATTACAGTATAAAATCCATGTATTAACTAAGTTAGAATTTTTAAAGTAGATGCATTTACATTGGACTGACCAACCCACATTATCTCTTTGCACAAACAACCACCCTGCCCCTGTTTGCTTGGCTACATCTACCCATTATTTTCATGCTTGCTATAATTTACAGGATTTAACTTGTCAGACACGAATCTGCACAAAATCAAAATGAACTCAATTGAGTTGTGTCCAATCATTTACACAAAAGGTCAAACCTTATTTTCTTCCCACCCCTTGAAACCCCACCCCCCACGGGGCAGAGAGAAATTTGCTCCCTCCTTCTATACGACCATTATAGGGTTCTCTAAAGAGCAATATGCTGCCTTTATAAGTATTTACTCTTCCTTCTGGTTTCATGAATTTCTTTGCTGAGCTCCAACCCCCTCTCATTTACAAGTTCAATTGTGAATTGTAAAATTTCTCAAGGCTAGGAGCCAACCCATTCACATATAAGCAAAGAATGGTTCTCTAAGAGAAAGGTTAGTACAATTTCCTGGATTGGGGGGGAAAAAACAATTCTCCAACATCAAAAGTTAAAGCAATATGGTTGAATACTAAGGCAACTGCACATAAACACAAAAGAAATTCAGAAACTTTTAAAATAGTTGCACTAATGCTATGCCAACTACTGTTTGTGATGTCATGCTATAGTGTAAGAAATAGCATATCACAACACAATTGATCATTCTAGTATCACAATTGATCATTCTAGTATCTTATAAACCAAAAACTCATCCATTAGCTCTTCTAGCAGAATTAGATGATAATACAACCCCAAAGCTATAACTATCACCACACTACAACCTCCATGAGCCCACAAGTAAGCTGCAGCATCAGCGTCCTAATCCTTAATTGCCTCTCAACATTTCTTAGCCATTGAATCTAATCTTTCATTTGTTTCTTGGCTTTTTAAGATCACCTCTGTCAGTTTCTCTATTTCCATGCACAGCCTCTCTCTGCAGTCCACGTGCTACATGGATCTATTCAATCTAAAACCTTACATGGGCTGAGCTGTTACATCAGGTTTGACACTAGTCTGCCTGTCAATAAATATTACCTTGCCAACCGAATAAAGAAGGATAAAATTTGGAGCAATGTAGACAAGAATCTTTCACCGAAAGCACCAGAGTTTATTACACCTTCCAGCTTTACAGTTTCTGCATTGATTTAACTCTAAGACTGCTTTAGTTACCCTGGTACCAATCTCAACTTGTCCAGGGATATATGGGCCCCTACTGTTACAGATTGGAGATTTTAACATGCACTAAGTGCATCTTAATCTGTGCTCTAGCATTCAAAACTAGTACCATTCATCTCCAGTGAGTTAGGACTTATCTTCATAACCAACAAGAGAAAAAGTTCAAAGTGTACTTGGTACTTACAAGTTCATAAAATTATTGCGAGAAAAATTATTTCTGGTAAACAAAATGTGTGAAAATCAAGGTAGGTGATGGCAAGAGATAACCATACCTTTCCTTGCATTGATGAACATACAGTAGATGCTAACTGAATTCCAGCTCCTATTCCAAGAACATTAAAAAGAGTGGAAATTGCCTCACCCTTTGCAAAAAGATCACTGAGATTGCCTTCTTTGGCAAATGAAGAATATATTGGCAATCTTGTAGCTCTTGCGGCAACCAGTGCCATTCCCTGTTAAACCAGATAGATGCATACAAGTTAGGCTCAACATGCATAAGAGGGGGAAGTCTCTATTATGAGATGAATGGATATATCTACTGCTAACCTTTGCAAAATTGCCAAGACCTGCCATTTCAAGAAATAGCTGTGGACACAAGGGGGAAAGAACCTCTAATCCAGTGCCCAAGTCATAGAGAACATCAGCTGCAAGAAAGACAATCCTCTTTACTTAGAAGATGAAAACAACCACAACCATGGAATGAAAGAAATATTCTTAATCAGAATAGGCAGAAAAAAGAAAAAATAAATACTGTAGACTTGCAGTTCAAAAGACCAAACCAAGAATTCTCCAACGTTTAGGCTCTGAGTCCATTCTCGCACCCAAATTGCTACTTATCAGTTTTCCTACATGCTGCATGCCATCTTTTAATATCTGTATATCATTATACCAAGCCAACAAGTTTCAGGCCAGCAAGCACAAGAGGACAGGAAAAGTTTTATGTGTTTGTCCCAAATAAATATCATTAGCGAACTTACCCAGCTCACAGCAGTTGCCTGCGCAGGAGTAGGTCGCAATCCTGCAGCAAATAGCAATGACTGCAAGGAGCAAGAATAATAAGAAAAAATTGGATGGAAAAGCACTTGAGTACTGTATGCCAAAGACAAGATGGATCATCATAGACTTTATATAAGTAAGCAAATTAAGCTCAAAACTTGTGGTGAAATCATTTTGACTATTAGTTTTTTTTTTTTTTTGGGGGGGGGGGTGTTGGGTGGGGGGGGGTGGGGATGCAAGTAAATGAGAAAGCAAAACCTATTATAATTCCGCCAGACCAAAAACTTTTTTGTCCTTTATATGCTTTGCAGATGCCTCATAGATAATGAATAGGACCTGAGTTGATAATACAGACAATGCGGCGCTGGTGAAGTGTTGTAGTGCCCGGAATTGCGTGTATCTGAGATATCCCTCATTCACACTGCAACAAAAGAAAACCAAGTAAACTGGAAAAGGATTAAGTAGAATAAGAGTAATAGCCAAGTTTGTTACTCGCACAAAAGCCGTAAAATTCAAGTTGGGATAGACCTATATGGATATCCTGAAGGGAAGAATTTATTGAGAAATGATTCCACCACTCTATGGGCAGCACGTCTAGGGTCATCTACCATCTTCACCTGCAATTCGAGAAAAATCATGAGATTCCAGCTTTATACAACCAATTAAACTGGATTGAGCTCGCTAAAGGTTACTTCCAGTTTAAGAAATAAGCCATAGCATTAAACGGGGTTCAACAATAAACGACTGAGTAGTAGTGAATTCAGTATTACACTGAACAATAATAGTAAAGCAGCCGGAAGAGGAGAAGACTCACGGAGAGTTGACCATCGGGTTGGAACTGGTACTGCCGAGAAACCGATTTCGACATTTCGATCCAGTATAGCGGCAATGCTGGCGGCGGGTTGTCCGGCTCTATCTTCTTCATCGTTATCTTTTCCTGTCAATATCCAGATTCCGTTTTTTTGTTCTTAGAGGCCAGAATTGCAAAAATCAAATCAAACACACCTCCAGAATAAACACTCCAGGAAAACTATTAATAGTGGAGGAATCCATAAAAGGGGGAAAAAAATTCGACAGACCAAGAAGTTCATTAGAGAAAAGCCAGCCAACAGATGAAACACTGCAAAGAGAGGAAGAGGCTGGTTGATTTGCGGACCCCGGTTGGGAGTCGGGACTTTTTAGTTTTGGGAGCCAAATTCCAATGACTTCTACTCTAATTTGGGTACCATGTCATGGGATGGTCTCATAGCACCTTCTTATCAACATAATAGTATAAAGAGCGAATGGGGTGTTTGCTGGTTTCGTCTTCGTCGTCTCCGCACGTGCGCCTACAGTGTGCCAAGAAGAAGTCGGACGACGTCGTTTCAGCATGATTGCTGGTTTCGTCTTCGTCGTCTCCGCACGTGCGCCTACAGTGTGCCAAGAATAAGTCCGGCGTCGTCGTTTCAGCATGAATAGTATAGAGGGTGAGTGGGGTGTTTGTTGGTCGTCTTGCCACGTGCGCCGCGAGTGTTCCAGGATGAAGTGGGTCACAGCTAAATTTTTTCGGGCATAGGATTCCGAAAAATATTTAAAAATAACGGATAAGAGTTCACCACTTCGTCCTTTGCTATTGTTTCTTTTTTTGCCTCTCTGTCATTGTTTCCTTTTTTGCCTCTTCGTCCTTTGCCATTGTTTCTTTTTCTGATACTCTCTGCCATTGTGCTGGATGCAGATTATTGGATTGGAGTCTGGCATTTTTTGTCTTGCTTTTCATCAGCTTTGCAGTGGGGAGTTAATGAGGCCTGCCTTTGATTTCTTATCGCCGTGGAGTGGAGGCAGATTTGAGCTGCCTTGGAATTTCATCTGGCTACCTCCTTAGTCGACGGTGCTTCATATATCTTGATTCGGCTTTTAGCCATCTTCCGCTTCTCTTTGTGACTGCTCCTTCTGTTGCCTCCTCAAAGGTACCACCCAGTTGTTCCTTTTTTTCTATTTTTTTGTTTTAATGTAAAATCTGTTTTTTTTTTCCGTTGTCTGAATGTGAAACGGATCTTTCGTGTTGTTCCCTTGCTCTTTCTGTAAGTTGAGGGAAGCTTGCTGGATAAACTTTTTTCCTCCGTTATTAACTTGCTTGAAACTTTTATTTGGCTACCCAGCTTTTTCCCTTCTTCTTACTATTTGTTTGTTGTTTCTTTTCCTTTTTCTGCTCGTCGATTAGTCTGGTTAATGCTTCATTGTTTTTCCCCGTTTTTATGCTTCTTGTTGTGCTGACTGGCGTGGCTGCATTTTTCTTCTTGTTCGTGTTGCTCTACTGCTTTATTCAGGGAAGCTTGGTGTTCTGCTTTTTTTTCTTTTGGCTGTAGCTGCAGTGTGAAAGAGATTTGCTCAGGGAAATTAGGGGTGCAGTCCTTGCTCCTTCTATGCTGTTTGTTGTTCTTAGAATTTTTTTATTCTTCTCATTTTTTTACCACCGTCTGCTTTGCAATTTTTTCCCTTTTTACTGTTTGGTTGTGGGTTTCCCCCCCCTGTGTTTGCTCGTGGATTGATCTAGAAAATGGTTTAATGTTTTTCCTTCTTTTTATGGTGGTTGTTGCCTAGAATTTTTTTCTGCTCATAGTTTTTTTTTTTCGTCTTCCTTCCCTTGGAGAATAAATTTTATTTATGATTTCTTTGACATTCTAGGCTGTGCTAATATGTGGTTTTTTCACCTTGCTGCATTTTTCTTTTTTTTGTTAGCTTGTCTTCAGATTTAGAGAAAATAGAAGCTAGATAAACTTTTTGCCTCTTTCCCTAATCTGAGTCAACTTTACAGCATGGGTGCTTACACAATGAGTGTCTTAATTTGTTTGTCCTTACACAGCATGAGTTTATAGAACCTTGCTGATGGCCTAAAAGGTCATAAGAAAAAAAAAATTTTTACAGGATGTTAGATTTGCTTCTTGTCTGCTGCATGGATGCAATATCCAGTGTGCTGGTGCATGGGTGCTAAGGTTGTATCGATTGCTACATTTGTGCTTTGCTTGTCCTTTTGCTTTGCTTGGCTTGGCCTTTTCCTTCGGTGTTTTGTATTATACTTGGTTCAAACGTACTGATGAATGTTAAGGGTGGAGGGGGAGAAGGCCAGTTATTGTTCTTGTTTGCTTGTTCTGTCATTGTCGTTTGGTCATTTTGCCTCCTGTTGGTTTTTCTGTTTTGCCTCTTGTATGATTTGTTGTTAAGCAGATTTTTCTTCTCTAACTTGGACGTTAAAGAGATTTTTCTTCTTGTTTGTGTTGCTCTTCTACTTTGCTCAGGGAAGTTTGCTACATTCAAACAATTTTTTCTAGCCTTTCCTTTTTTTTAGCCTGTGGTTACAGTGTAAAGGAGGCTGGCTCAGGGAAATTAGGGGTGCAGTCCCTGTTGTTGGGTAATTACACTTAATTACCTTCAGCATACTTGACTAAACGAAGAGAGCCAACTGATACTCTCTTTGTTGTTCTTAGAATTTTTTTATTCTTCTCATTTTTCGCCTTCCTTCCCTTGCAGAATACTTTTTTTTAATGATTTCTTTGACATTCTATGGTGTGCTGATCTATTTTTTTTTCAGCTTGCTGCATTAAATTTTTTGTCTTAATTTGTCCTCAGATTTAGAAAAAATAGATATTTGTTGTTTCGGTTGCTTCCCCTGATTTTAAGTTGGCTTCAGATTTTGAAAAAATAGAAGCAAGATCATTTTTTTTTGCCTCTTTCCCTAATCTGAGTCTGCTTTACAGCATGGGTGCTTACAGAGTGAGTGTTTTAATTTGTTTTTGCTTACACAGTATGAGTTGATACAACGTTGCTCATGGCCTAGCCAGTCATGAGCAAAAAACAGTAACAAGCTGTTTGTTTTGCTTCTTGTATGATGCATGGATGCAATATCCAGTTTGCTGGTGCATGGGTGCTAAGGTTGTATCAATTGCTGCATTTGTTCTTTGCTTGTCCTTTTGCTTTGCTTGGCTTGGCCTTTTCCTTTGGTGTTTTGCATTATACTTGGTTCAAGCGTACAGATGATCCGTTTATTTGAATTTTCTGATTGCTTGGGAGATCATGACCAGAGATCACTCACAGGAGCTTGGATTTGCAGTTCTGCTGGTGAATGTTAAGGGTGGAGGGGGAGAATGCCAGTTCTTGTTCTTGTTTGCTTGTTCTGTCTTCGTTGTTTGGTCATTTTGCCTCCTGTTAGTCTTTCTGTTTTGCCTTATTTGTTGGCATCAGGACTGTGTGCATCAATGTTTTTCCTCTTTCCTTTTCTCATGCTGATGTTGATTTGTTGTTTTCCTCTAAGAGATATGTGGTGCGAGCATGTCGATGGGATGTTCCGTGTTCCTGAGGTCACTCCTTGTCTTGCATCTTGGATATCTCAGGTTCAGCTTATTGAGGCGTCTCATGTAAAGACAACATGTGGCAGTGACTTGCCGAAAAAATTCCGCTACTTTGTTTTTTCTGATTTTCAGGTATATGTTCTTGTTGGTTGATTCTTTTGCTATCCATAGTTCTTTCAGTCATTGTGTTTTTGTATATTCTAGGGTGTGAGGGTGACTTCGCTTGCAATTGATGAGAACATCGATCGTGTTAGTAGCCTTCTTGTGCCATTTAGGAAGTACCGTATCTCAAAAGCTCGTGTTTATGAGATTCCTGATTCTGCTAGCGTTGGAGCTTACCGCTATTATTGGGTTTTAACTGACAATACTGTGATTGATGAAGTTATTGAAGCTGAACCTCCAAAGCTTCCGTGTTATTTTGGGTTGCATTCAATTGCTTCGTGTCATGCTTTTGCTGAGACAGACAGGTTTATAGGTCAGCTTATTTAATTTTTAAACTGTTTCATGCTCTTTTTTTTTTTTGGGTGCCATTCGAGGTTGTCTGGTTCTATCAATCCATTGTTTTTTGGACTTCTCAGATGTCATGGGAATTGTTCTCTGTGCTTTCCCTGCGAGAGAGGTGTATTTTGATGGGGGACCATCTGTTGCACGGGACTACGTTATTGTAAACTATGAGTGGGTGCTGATTTTCCTTTCTATTTGTATTTTTATTTTAATGTCTGCGTTTGGTTTTGTGATCTTTGTTTATTTGTTGTTGTGCTTGAAGCTTGAGGCCTATTATTTTAACGCTGTGGAACGAGTTTGAAGCAGTTGAGGGAACTGCTATTATGGCTGATATTTCACAGAATCCAGTGCTGATATGTATCAGGTTGATGGTAACTGCAGACAATTGTGCGTTCCTCTTCGTTTTGCTTGTGCTTTTGTGTTTTGTGTGATGCAAGTTTTTCTTTAATTTTGGCCCTGTCCTTGGGCAATCTTTGTCATTTGTATCTTGCTATACTTTCTCCAGATTTGTCATTGTCCAGTCAATCTTCATCAGTTATTTTAGTTTCGCCCGATGTGCAAGAAGCTGCAAATCTTCGAACATGGTTAGATGTGTTGCCTTCTGACGGACTTTGATTTTTTTTTTTTTTACTGTGTTATGCTGTTTTTTTTTTATTTTTATAGTTTGTTCTTAACAGATTGGTATAATCGGTTCAGGTTTCAAGCTAATAGCTCCAGACTTACACAAATGATTCATGAAAGGAGCTATGCTGATCCCCGTGTGTTGTTGCCTCCAGTGTCTTCTAATTATATAAGAGAGATCTCACTTGTGAAACAGGCATCTAAGTTTGTGAGTTTTTTTTTACATTTGTTGCGCCACATTTATTTATTTCTTCTGGTTGTTTGATATTTAATTTTTTCGTTTGTTTATCCATTTTTCCCCTTGATGTATGTCGTGCTATCCATAGGATATAGGAACGGTTTGGATAAAAGGCAGAGTGTCTCTTGAGTATAGGATGGGCAGGCTATGGTTTTTGGCCTGCCCACATTGTTACCTGCCTAATGATTTTGCATTCAATTGGGGCATCATGTGCCGTTATTGCGGCCAGGAGATCTACACCTGTCCTAGGTACGCTCTCTGAATTTTAGCTGTTCCGTTACTTGTTTTTTTTCCCCATGTCTTTGTTTGTTTCATACGATTAGTGTTTTAAGCTGTTTAATAGTTCTAAGTTGTTTGAAACTTGTTCTTGTAAGGGCCTCTGTGATCCTTACTATAAAGGATGATACTGGAGCTGTTAATGCAATAGCTATGGGAGATGAAGCTGAAAAGCTTATAGGTATTAATGTGAGGCGTTTATATGAGGCTGATCGAGAGGTAGATTTACTTTGTTTGTTCTTGTAAAATTGTGATGTGCATTGTTCAGTAATTGATTGTTTTATTTGCCAATGAATGATTGTTCTTGATTTGTTGACAGAACGTGCATCTCTTTGACCGTGTGGCGAGTGACCTTGAGGGAAGAGTCCTACTGTGCTATGTAAAACATTCAGCTGATGCAGTTCGAGCTCTAAAGGGTGCTCCCTACACAATTGTTACTGCCTACGATGTCACTGCAGCTGAGACCAACTGTGATTAATGTTTTAGGAAGTGAATATAGGCTGCAACTATTGACATTTTGTTCTAGGAAGTATTGGCTTTCATGTGCAGCCTCTTTTTGTTTTTAGAATTAGCCTAGCTTATGGGAAGTTTGCAGTGTTGTTTGTTGATCGGCTGGTGCCTCTTTTGGTGTTTGATGTATTTGGAATTTATTCGATTATTGACTATTATTTTAGCTGTATTATATTGCGTATCTTCCTACCATGTAATTCGTAAAAAATCTACATTCTGCTGTGGCTTGAAGTGAGCCCTCAATGAACAGACTGGTTGAAGCAGGTTAGATAGTTCTCCTTAGTGGTATTCTGGATTTAATAGAGGTTAAGTGAACACTTATGAAGTGTTTACTGTGTGCTTTCAGTTTCATGTGTATGTATTTATTATTGCAAGCCAATTGGAACTCGGTTTAATCAAGTGTTTTTGCCCTTGATGCTTCGGATAGTTTTTGGCCACGAATACAAATCAGTTGTCTTGTGCATATTCTATGTAAATTGATTCCAAAGAAAGCGGAAGACAGAGGTGATTACAATAGAAGAATCAGAAGGGATTTCCATGCCAAACAAATTATACGAAGAGGCTGTGTATTTTTTTTTAGTTCTTCATGATCACGTACACAGACAAAAAGGGAAGGGCTAAAGGAAATTGATAGCTCGTTCAAAAAAAAAATATTCGAAGGTTTAAGCTGAGCTCCACTGAGTATCCGTTCTGTTCAAGTACAATATCCTGCTGCTCTTGTTGGCATTCAGCTTTTGCCTGCAAAGGACTTTGTTATTTATTGATTGCTGCATGTCTGTCCACTAGATCCTAGCTGCTTTACTGCTAATTTCCAGATTTCAACAGGCCTGGAAATTTGTCCTGGCTTGTGAACGTCTTTTTTTGACAAACTTTCTTGCTTCTTTTCCCCTGTTCAGGTACTTGTTATTTAATGACCTGCAACATAGATCCCAGTTTGTACTGAATTGATGTTAATTTCGTTTGTTTGTGACTTTCTATGCTAGGGTGCATGTTCTGGGAATTTTTGTCAGGCTGCATGCGGTTCTTCCTTGCTCCTTATTTGTGTGACTCATGCGCTTGCTTGCAGCCTCCACCTTTCATTTCTTTTTATTTCTCATATAAGCTTATTCTCTCTAAAATACTGGTGTATTTTTTTCCAGACTTTGCTAAGTGTCAATGAAGAAAGTTCTGTTGCTATCCTCCATGTAGTTTACCACATACAGGTAAATGCTTGATATTTTTTTGATTCATGATTTTCACCTTCTGTGTACGAATTTTGTTCCTTCTTTTCCTTGTTTATAATACCGCAGCCCTGTTTCATGGTTCTGACAAGTGGCATGCCAACATTGAGGCTCTCATCATTGTTCTCTCCTTTTAATTTGAGCTTTACGTGTTCCTTCCATTGTCTACATGTAATATTTTTTTCCCCTTGGTCCTGTCTTGGTTTTCTTGCTTTGCATCTTCTGTAAGAAGAGTCTCCTTCAATACCATGTCTAAGATTTTTTTTTATTACTCCCCCAGTCCTTACAAAATGTTTTTGTCAACCATGATAGCTGGCATCCTGATCATGCTTATTTGTTAAATGTTTTTTCCTTCCTTGGTTCATTGAGAAGCATCACAGAGGTCTCTATGTAAGGTTTTTTTTTCCCCCCTCCTGTTAGTTTGTTTAGCCATAGTAGTGATTCTAATATACACACATGATCCTGACAAGCATGTTAGGTACTTGTTTCTTTGTGCTTTTTTCTGATATCATATACTGTTCGTCTGGTTTTTTCCTTCATGACATTGTTTTCACCCTTCTTTTGCGTTGGTTTCTCAATCGAAAGGTGTTCTTGATTGTTTACGGATCTTTCTTCTGCCTGTCGTATTGCCCTTTTGTCACTCCTTCAAAGTCTGTCAGGTATTGTTGCCGAGAAATGCATATGCCTATCCTTTTCATTGTAGTTTGTTTCCTGGTATATCGTTTTTTTTCTGTTCTCTGCTCCATCTTCTGTGCCTATGGTGTGTTACTTTTAGTGTTATTCCTCCAGTTAGCTGCACCTTGCCCCATTTATCTACCACTACTGCTTTACTTGGATTCACAGGGTAGTGCTTTGTTGTTGCTCAACTTAGGCTATATATTCTCTAATCTCTGAGTCAGTCCACAGAGTTTAGGCAGGTTCTTCCATGGATCGTAATGCCATTAGACGTGATCGTTACGCTGATATGCCAAAAGAGAAGAAGGATGAACTGTTGAGACGTAGGCGTGAGAGATATGCAAGGAAAAAAACTGAGGGCATCCCCACTGCAAGGAATTCTGGCTGTTCTTCTGTGCCAGAAGAACAAAAAAATAGAGTCCTACAGCGAAGGCGGGAATTATACGCTCAGAAAAAAAAGGAGAGGTCTGCAGCTGATGTTTCCTCTCATGGTACTTGCGAGCCACATAGACGTAAACGTAGTCGAAACGCCTCTGGTTCTTCTCCTATCATTCAGCCGGCAGAGATAACTGTTGGTCATTCAATCACTGAATCATCTGCTTGTACAGCAGGGACAGCCATCAGCAACGATGCATTGGCTGATCTATTTGATAATATGTCACTGGACCTCCAGAAATCATCGAATACTGTGCATTTATCTTCCCATCAACCGTCTTCTGTTCATTCAACTACCCAGCCACATCATCCTGAAGGTCTGGCGCTTGCTTAAAACTATATTTGTATCCATACTGAGGGCTTTTTTTTTGTGTATTGGTCTTCTTTGCCTCCCTTTGATATACACTTTTGCAGACCACTTCTGATCAATTTGTTTTGTCAGGCCACGATAACTCATTAATAGAAGAAGGGGCCTGCTTGATAAATGTTGGATTGTCAGGTTCTTCTAAGCATGCCAGCGACCGACAGATTCTTGTTAAAACAAAGCCGCAGCACAGAGGTCAGTTGTATTAACACCTTCACGCTTCCTAGACTTTGACATTCAAATTTTTGCTCTTGTGTTTGTGTTTTCCTTGTCCAAAGCTTAGTTTTTTCTGGTCTTTCAGGTCGGAAAAGCACCGCTACAAAAGGTAGCTTTTCTCGCCTAAGTCGGATTCCTTCTGAATCATTGGTTCTTCCTGATGCACCAAGCTGCCTGCATTGTGGAGCCAAACGATTCCACCTAGAACCGCCGAACTTTTGCTGCTCAGGGGGCGAGGTCTCTGTTGTGCATTCTGTTATGCCTTATGACCTCTTCCGCCTTTATTCTGGTACAGATGAGGACTGTATTAACTTCCGAAAAAATGTCCGAACTTATAACAACAACCTTGGATATACCTCCTTTGGTGCAAGGTATGATAGGGACCTTACGAAGAATACCAAGGGAATTTACACTTTCCGAGTACGGGTTTATCATCTCCAAGCCAAATGCTCACCTCCCTGTGCATTGTACTTCTATGATCAGGATGAGGAACTCTCTAAGCCTTTGATTCTTCTCCCGTGATTATGAGAGTACCCTTAAGTCGATGCTCTTGAAAGGAATCCTTATACAAAATTTTTCAAAGGCCTAAGGGATCTTCCTAACTTAGATGACCACGATATTTTCCTTAATTGCAATCCAGGACTTGATCAGCGTTTATATAATCTACCGAGCTCTTCAGATGTTGCTGCAATCTGGACTGAATCTGATTCTGAAAATCTAGATAGAGGTGCACACATACAGGTGTATACCCATTCAAATGCACCTGAGAATCCAAAGACTATTTTGCTACGACTCTCTTCAATATCCACGCTATTCCCCAAGGCGGCACTATGGTATCCCCGTAAATGGTTGTACACAGAAAAGAAAAAGAGAAGAATGTAATGAAGGTGGCTCTCCTGATTTATCCCGTATTCGCAGTGCAGATGATCTCATTCAGATGGAACATGAAGGTATTTTTTGCTCCTGTTCTTACACTCTTTTGGATTTCTTTTGGCTCTTCTTTTCTGCTGGAATATTCATCTTCACTCTCACTAATTGGGAATATTTGTTGGGGTATTTTTTCTGTGCTGTTCTACCTTGCTTTATGCCGTTTTCGTTTCCTTTGTTTAGCTGCTACCTTTCTTTCTTTGTAATTGTTCAGTTGCTTCACTTTCTATATTCTCTTTTTCACCTTTTGTGTGAATCTCTTCGGTTTATTTTTTTGATTTGTTCAGCCTTGATAGCACAAACACTTGAATCCTTTTTGTAAATCCTCTGTTAATTTAAACGATAAGATATTCACATGCACATGATAGAGTGGTTTCCATAGAATAGATTTAAAGGGTACGCCTCTCCAACATATGCAGGATATCAATTTAACTCGTCTGCAAAATTCCAAAAATCTCTGCTTTTTTAGTTGATCTTTTTACATTATTAGCTTCTTAGCTAGCTCCCTTCCTTCGAGTCAGCTTTTTACATTTTAGCCTGCTTGGAACAGTTGCATGCAATATTAGAGAATAAAGTTCCATTTCGTGCCTTCCTTGAAGTCATCATCTGTTTTTCCCCTGTTCGATTTACTGATCAGCCTGTTATTTGAAGTTCTGACATGCTTAGCCTTTGCTTTTCTGTTTTAGTTGCTGAGGAGGGTAAAAAGAAACGTGAGACCATTTCTGCCCGTGAGTACTACTGTTACAAATTCCAGATTCGAGATGATGACAGATCTATGCTCTTACACACCCGGAGGCTCTTACAACAATTTGCTGTTGATATCTATATTAAAATTGAAACATCCAGACTGGAATTCCATAGAAAAAAACAAAGGGACATTAGAACTGAAATACTTAAGGGTGTAATCGATAGCATTTCTGCTGGACAGACTGAAGGCAGTAAAGTTGGTCGCCGGATTTATCTTCCATCCTCCTTTATTGGTGGTCCAAGAGACATGAGGAGAAGATACATTGATGCTATGGCTTTAGTCCAGAAATATGGAAAGCCAGATTTATTTATTACGATGACGTGCAATACAATGTGGAAAGAAATACAGGAAAATCTTAAATATGGCGAGGAAGCTCAGGATAGACCAGATTTGGTTGCAAGAGTTTTTCGAGCAAAGCTGGAACTATTAAAGGCTGAAATTACAAAAAAAAATATATTTGGTGAGGTTGCTGCTTGCGTGTTTGTAATTGAGTTTCAAAAAAGAGGTCTTCCTCATGCTCATATGTTAGTTATTCTGAAGCCTGAATATAAGCCGCTGAATCCTGAGGCTTATGACATGATAGTCTCAGCTGAAATTCCAGAACCTGTTGAGCAGCGCCATTTGTACAATCTGGTTATGAAGCACATGATGCATGGCCCGTGTGGTTCATTAAAAAAGGATAATATATGCATGAAGGATGGCATCTGTAAAAACCACTATCCCAAGGATTTCAATGAGTATACCACCCATACAGAAGATGGCTATCCTCACTATAGGCGAAGAATGAATGGCCGTTGCGTTCGAGTGAGAGATCATTTGTTGGATAATAGGTGGGTTGTTCCATATAATGCGTACCTCCTTGCTCTGTTCGATTGCCATTTAAATGTTGAAATCTGTTCAACTGTTAAACTGGTCAAATACCTTTACAAGTATGTATACAAAGGGCATGATCGTGTTAGCTTTCATATCCATTCAGAAAATTCTCCGAAGATGTTGACGAGATTGTTGACTTCAATGGTTGCCGCTGAAGTCATTTTGCATATTTGGTTTGCTCTAAATGACATGTCTCCAAGTGTTTATGCACTCCAGGTTCACTTACCTGGAGAGCAAATGGTTTCATTCCATCGGAAAACTAATCTTGCTGATTTAGTTGATGACGCGTTGACTCTCAAGACAATGCCGATCAATTCTTCCATATGAACAAGACGAATGATGATGCAAAGAATCTGAAGCTCTTGTACAAGCAGTTTCCTGAATTTTTTGTTTGGAAGCCATCCAAGAAGCGATGGTCTCGAAGACAGCGACGGAAAGTTATTGGAAGATTAGTAACAGTCAGTCCTGGAGAAGGAGAGAGATACTTCTTGAGGCTTCTTCTATCACATGTCCGTGCCCCAACATCATTTGATGATTTGTTAACTGTTAATGGAGTTCATCTGAGTTCATTTAGAGAAGCTGCTTTCGAAAGTGGCCTCCTTCAATCTGATTTGTATATCGAAGACACCCTTGATGAAGCTGCAAATTTCCAGATGCCTGCTTCCTTCAGGAACTTGTTTGCAGTGATGCTAATTTTCTGCTCTCCATCAAGCCCGAGATCCCTATGGGAAAAATATGAGCCTGAACTTTCAAGAGATTTTCACAGGAATCGAACATTAACTGGGTATGCTCCTGATTACATCAGATTCCTTGTTCTTCAGGAAATCAATAAATTTTTAGAGCAAATGGGTAAAAACGTCAATGATTTCCATTTGGTTCCTGATGATCTACACATTACAATTGATGAACAAGTCACAAAAGAGATTGAAACTGAGAAAGGAATCCAAGTCACAGAGGAGGATCTGCTCTTGTCTTCAAGGTTAAATGCAGGTCAGCAAGCTGCCTATGATGCTGTCATAAGACAAGTTTTTTTGCCCAAAGCTCAAAGCTTTTTCATTGATGGTCCTGGTGGTACCGGAAAGACATTCCTTTATCGGGCAATTCTTGCGACACTCCGATCACAGGGTCATATAGCCATTGCTGTAGCATCATCTGGCGTTGCTGCTTCTATTTTACCTGGAGGAAGAACCGCGCATTCGCGCTTCAAAATTCCTCTTGATGTATCAGTGGCAAAGTCTTGCCGAGTTAGCAAACAAAGTTCTATTGCTCGTTTGCTTATGGAGGCCAAACTCATACTTTGGGATGAAGCCTCTATGGCTAAAAAGGAAACGATAGAAGCTTTTGATTTGCTACTCAAGGATATAATGGAATGCAACGAGCCTTTTGGTGGAAAAGTTGTGGTTTTTGGCGGAGATTTCAGGCAAACTTTGCCTGTGATTCAGGGAGCAACAAGGGATATTTTAGTTCGGTCAAGTTTCGTCAGCTCACCTCTCTGGACTGCTCTACAGAAAATTACTTTAACTGAAAACATGAGAGCAGTTACGGATCACGCCTTCAGTGATTTTTTGCTGCGAATAGGTGATGGCTGCGAACCAGAAGATGCAAGTCATCGGATATCTTTATCTAAAGATATGGTGATATCTTACGATGGAAAGGAAAGATCGCTTAACAGGTAAGAAATTTTAGTTTATTAATTATTAGTTCATTACATATATATATTCGTTTAGCTTATACAGTTTTCCTCGCCGTTTATTTTTTGCCTTTGTGCTTTGATTGACAGGTTAATTGAATATGTATTCAGTAACCTGAATGTGTATTCTTCCGATCCATATCAAATGATAAATCGGTGTATTCTATCAGCAACAAATACTGCTATTGACGATGTTAACCAGACCATTATTGATAGGTTTCCTGGACAAGCACATGTCTACACAAGTACTGATAGAACGCTTAATGAAAAGGATCAGGGAGACTATGAAGACTTTCTCAATACTCTGAATCCAAAGGGATTGCCCCCTCATAGACTAATTTTGAAAGAAAACTGTCCAGTGATTCTTTTGAGGAATTTAAACCCAATGGAAGGTCTTTGTAATGGTACTCGACTGATATGCAAGGAGCTGCGACGCAATACTATCTCTGCAGAAATAGCTGTGGGGCAACATCGTGGCAACATAGTCTTCCTACCAAAGATTCCTCTTCAAACATCTGACGGTGAAAAAAATGGAATTCCATTCAGGAGGACTCAATTCCCTATCAAGCTTTGTTTCGCAATGACGATTAACAAAGCTCAAGGGCAGACTTTGGACTACGTTGGAATTTACTTGCGCGAGCCTGTTTTTTCCCATGGGCAGTTATATGTTGCCCTTTCTCGCGCAAAGACTTCATCCGATGTCAAAGTTTTGATAGTACCGCCAACATTTCGAGACTCTGTCACTGAGTTTAGCACTAGGAATGTTGTCTTTCATGAAGTCCTTCAATTAGCTAGGCAGTGATTTGTATCCAATTAGGTAGCATAAATAATTAACTGCATTGGTAGTGTTGTCTGTGCAAGTTATTTGTTTGTTCTATTTTGTGATTTTTTTCAGCACCATTTTTTTTAGATTTTTCCCTCCACGAACACTAACTCAAATCTTTTTCATTGCATGATGGTTAATCTATTATGCATTTCTGATATCAAGCCAAGAATGAAGGGATGGTCAGCCCATGTTACCGTTGAAGAAAAAATGCATGCGGCTTCCTCCCAGAAATCTCCTACAAAGTACCAAAAAATGGTCCTTGCTGATTCTAAGGTAACGAACTCATTATATTGTTCATTTTTTATGTCAGTGCTCCGTGTTAATTTCCTGCAGCTATGAATCAGGATACTTATTTGAATGTGATATCAGGGATCAAGGGTGGAAGCAATAATGTTTAATGCTGCTATTGAGAAAATGGGGCAGAAATTGCATATCTTTAAAAAGTACCTTATATCAAATGCTGATGTAAGAGAGATTGAGCAGAGGTATCAAACCAATGGCCTTACAATGCAGTGGGTGATAAGTGAACGAACCGTTGTTGAAGAGTTGAATGAGCAAGTAGTCCCTGTTTTGCCATCCCAATTTCATCCTACAAGCTTTAAAGACTTGGCCAGATATGCAGATTCAAAGTCTCACACTGTTGGTTAGTCTGCTTCGTTAGTTTAATGAACTATAGTCCAATCACTGTATATTCTTTCATGCATTACTGTCCCTATCACTTCGTTACTATACTCCCCAGATATTATGGCTGTGGTGATTGATGCAATGCCTATTGTTCCGATAACAAAGGAATTGAATGAGTCATTTGTCCAGAGGTTCCTGATTGTCAACGAAGAGTATGCTCTTCTTTACTCTTTGTAACACTCCGCCTTCAACAATAAGCGTTTAATAGCCTTCTGTAACAAGTGCTTTCTGGTTTCATGATTAAATTTTAGAATGATCCCAACTGTATTATCTCTATGGAATACATTTGTTGAGAATGAGGGCAAGCAAATTGCTGATCAAGTTGACAAACATCCCGTCATTATATGCCGCAGGCTTAAAGTTGTCACATACAATGGTGAGCTGAATAGTTAATCACCTTTCTACAACAAAATCAGCAAATCATGTCTCATACTACTTATTTTGCTTTTATACCTCTTGTAGGGATAGCACTCTCAACAAGAAGTGACTCAATCATTCTTGTTGATCCACCTGTTGGAGATGCAAGGATGCTCACAAATTGGTTGCCGTCATTGTTTATACGCACCTTTACATTACCCATTCCTGGTCAATGCTTGATATTTATTCATGTTACTCCTTGTTAATTTTTTGTGTAGGGCATCAAGGAATCAAAAAGAATTGCTTGTTCTTGTCCAGGATAAGCCATATAGTAACCAGACTCCTGAAATGTTTTATGGTCCACAGCAAAAACTAACTACTATAAAAGATGTTTTACCAACAGAAAGGGCAAGTTCATGCCAGCCATTTTCCCCTAAACGTATTTATGCTTAGTTCTTCCTTGTATGTATAAATCGATTAACTCTTCCTCTCTCCCTAAAAGGTTTCATGGGTCAAGTGCATGTTTTCTTTCGAGCACATGTTACAGAAGTACTGGTATATGGCATGTCTAAAGTGTCGGCGTCTTACCTCAGCTGACTATGCATGCTCCTACACCTGCAACCACTGCAATGAGAAACAAACTGCTCAGCCAAGGAAAGATGCTCACTATAGCTACAGAAATATTTATTTCACTAATTCATGGCCTGCATATGTATTGATTTTTTTTCCATCCCATCCTTCCTTACAGATGCCGTTTTGATATTGACCTCACTGATCACACCGGTACACTTACGGCTTCAATTTTTGGAGAACAAGCAGAGGCATTGCTTTTTATCACTGTAAGCTATGGACTACTTCACCAAGGTTACATCACGCACTAGCTTTCTTTGTTTTTACATGTATACATACACATAATGACACCTTACTTGTATGTTGCTGGTTTTTTTAAAACCTTATTTTGCTTCGTAGAATGAGGAGTTGCCCTTGGCTAACCTGCATAAAAGCCTGAAGAACAAGATGTTCATAGTGCAGCTTAAACCAGGAACCACAAAATCGATTGGATCAAAGAACGCATTGTGTATTATTTTGAAGACACCTGGTAATGCCCTGCATAAGAATCTGTTAGCTCTTTGTTCACAGGGCACCAACGATAAGAATGAAGGCTTTGTTTCTGCAACTTTAGCTTCAGGTATGCATCCACAATCTCTTATGATGATTTCATACTTTGCTTCAACAGTTATCCGATGTTTCCCTACAAATTTCAACTGCAGACAAAGAACACATGTCTCACAGAAGTAATACTCAAACAAATCCTTCGCTAACACCGTGTTTGGATTTCGGTTTTGGATGTGCTGGTTTTCTTCCCGAACGCTTTGTTTTGACTACCTGTTTTTCCCTCCCGTAAAAGAAAGAATGCAAGGCACGCCATTCACTTCTCAACACCTTTGATGAAGCTTACGGATCTCGCCAAGAAGCGGTGAAACAATTAATGAACAATTGGTCCCTTAATCGAACATCTATTTTTTGTTGTTAAGCTCACTCCCGAAAGAATCGCACTCCATAGAATGCTAAATTTCTCTCGTCGGTTTGTTTTGGAAGCTCGCCTTGACATTAACTGTAGCCTTGAAACTTTTTCGTGTTAGGCCATTCCCAGAACAATTGCATAATGATCGGGTAGCATGACTTCTCTATTCCATTTTTGCTTCTAAGTCAATGAAATGCTCGTTGTGGTTTGACTTCACGAATCATGGAATCCTCTCAAGTCTCAAACGTATGTAGCATGACTAATATTTAAATCAGGAGACATACAAAATGGATAAAAGCTTTATAGGGATAAGTAGTAAGCATTAAGATAAGGTCAACAACTCTATTGAATCGGTAGCCATGAACCGGATGATGATTTATGCCTCCCCATTTTAAGGTCGCTAGAGCAACCACTCAATTCTCCGAAATACCAACTCCTATAAACAAACTACGAAATTCCAATGAGATCATGTAACATTTTAACAATTGCAGCTATCTTCACTGGAAACTTTATCGATCAAATCGGTACCAAAACCTTTATCGCATAATAAACAAAAGTAAGAATCTTTATCGCAAATAGCTTCAACATATTAGAATATTAGCAAACATAAGCTTTCCCTCCACGTGTAATCCTTCATCTTAAAAGCTTTCACTCGGTATCCCATTAATCACAAACCCCAGAAAAAAGCATCCATCATAGACAGCCAAAAGTATGTAATTTAAAAGAAAAAATAAACTTTAATCCAATCCACTCACCCATTATTTTTTGCATGGTATTTATTTCTCCCGGGCTTATCTGCCTCAGTATAGATCTGCATGGCTTTTGTTCAGTTCCTTTCAGTATGGCCTCTACACCAAGACATTAACTCGATCGGAATCCTTCTTCTTCTTTCCCTTTCAAGGAGTAATCCAACTGGTCCTTGCCTTTAACGTAATTACTGATCAGCTCCTTTTAGAAGTTGTATCTGTTCTCCATATTGCAGTAGCAATTAATCCCTATTTAGCTGTAGCACTTTATTATCTCTATTTGCTTGTTAGTCCTCCCATTCACCTACCGCATTTACTTCCTTCTTGCCAGTCCTACTAGCAGCTGAAAGTTTCCTTATGCTCCATTCCTCTATAAATATACCTGCGTTTTCCCAACCAAATCTGTGCTTCTTATTTTCATTAATATTTTAGAATTTTATCAGACGGTTTCCTTCCGTTTCTACCTTCCATTTTAGCCATGCCAAAGGAAAAAAATCCCTTCAAGCAGTGGCAAAGTAGAAGATTAGGTTCTTCCTCTGACTTTCAAGAAAACAGATCCATGTTGCAACAATGGTCAAACCACCGGAGAACAAATCATCTTTCGGATAAAAAAAAATTTCCTCTAACTTATCCTCATTTGCTTAAACATACAGAGAGCTATCATTATATTCGTTCAATTACTCGATTGGTTGCATAACATAATTTCCCTTTTCTGAAGCCTTTATAAACACAGTATACCTATGCTATAAAATATTTTATATATATATATATATATATATATGTATATATATATGCGTCGCATTATATATTCTTTACCTGATTTTTCCTTCCATCACATTTGCCACCTTGGTCTATAGCACCAAGTCGCCCTCTCGAGCATACCAGCTTGATCCCCTTGGTGTTTTATTATTTTCTGTTCAAATCAAAACAAACAGGTACGTCAGTCATGTGCATTGCCTTATACTATAATTCTTTTGACATTAAAGCTTTTTTATGCAAACACCCCATTTTATAGGACATCTCCACAGCTTTGTTTGATTCACTTGGTCTCCATGATGGCATGACTATTACGCTATACCATGGCATTCAAACCTGGAATATAACAATCAAGGACAGATGCTTTGATGAAGGTCGGAGGTCATGTAACGATAATTTGATTCATGAATATGACATGGTTTTCTTGAGAACAAAAGGAAGCTTGTCCCATGATTCTATGAGTTTCGTCCCTCACAGCCTCATAATCTCATGAGATGGACACTTCTCCCCATGCTCCCGCTTTTAGACACAATGTTGACGGTTGTGCTTTTTTTAAAACGCTATATTCTTGATTAACTAGCACATCTAATCATCACTTACACTCCCTTTTAATATGTTCAAAATGGTACCACCCACCATGTAAATTTAGCTACTATCACCTCCTCGATAAATCAGTTTTTTAGACATGATTCGACATCATTCGTTTCTTTCTATCAGTTTTATACACACCAGTGTAGCTCTACCTTGGTATGTCCCTCCCTCTGTTCAATTCGTTGTCTCCTTTACTCATGCATTTTGATTAAGAATCATCATATTTATTTAATGTGTTTTGCCCCAATATGCTAACCCTTACCTAAATGAGAGCATGGTCCCAACAATCATTCTAACGAAGTGGCCATAACACCTACGCCATCGGAATGAAGCGTAACTCTTTCGAACAAAACTGGAAAAACTTTGTTGCTGACCATACTCTTCGTCCGGGCGAAGTTCTTCTATTTGTTCCACAATCACCCAACTCCTTTGCTGTTATAATTTTCAACACAAAAGGTGTTGAAAGACTTTATCCATGGCATTTTAATTTCACTCTCGAACTTGTCTAGGCAATTTTCTTTTTAATCATCAATGCCCATGTATTTTTACTTGCGCAAGTTACTTCCTTCGCTTGACTCCACTGTACTTAAACCACTGATCTTATTTTCGATTGTGGTATCTGATTCTCTCCGTAGAACTTCGGTATGTTTTTCCGTATGACCACGCAGCAAAGGAAATAATCTACAAAATGGCCATGCTCAGTCTGCATATTAACAGCTACTGTCCCAGCCTGGGCATGTTCTGTTTGCATATCAACGTGCAAAGCACGTTTATGCCTCCTAGTTTTCTGAGAAAAGCACGAGAAACGAGTCGCACGCACGCGACCGTCTCACGTCTCAACGGTCAGCACCTGTGAGGAATGCAGTCTAGGCTGATGTCGTTTCATACAGCAATGCTTGCGTTTTGTTGGTATTGATCATCAGGCAATTAGTAATCATAAACAACTGAAGTTATTTAGCTTAGCTGGAGTTAGTTAGACAATATTTACTAAATAGACAGGCAGTTATAACAGCACACTCGGCCATCAAAAAAAAGGGCCAGAAACTCCAATTGTAGTCACGTGAATGAATAATACCAAATTCTTCTTTCTCTGATAACTCTCTCTCTCTCTCTCTAAATGCTCGCACCTTTCTTTCTCTTTTCTATTTCTTGATCTTCCAAATTCTTCCTGATTCCTTCATGAATCTGGATCAATTCTTTAGTTTGTGGCAAATTGGTACCAGAGCTATAGATTCTTGGCTATCTCACGAAATCATAGATGGCAGAAAACACAAGATATAGAGCTATTGAAAACCAAGTGAAGCAGCAAGAAGTTAGATTGCAGGAAGGGTTGGAATCGATGATCAACTTCCAAGAATGGTTGCAAGAGAGCTTGCAACAAAAACTTCATGAAGAAATAGAGCTCAATAACAGGAATATGGAAAGCGAAAATGGAGGCGATCATCGATCAAAAGTTGAACAGCATCAGCGCATTCTTAAAAACAGTATTGAAGGAAAGAGGAGCTTGTGAAGACGAAGGAATCAATTCAGAACCACTACTGCCCACTCCACCAGTAAATCAGAGGTTAAATTTCGATCTAGACAATGGAGGCACGATCTTCGAGAGAAGGAATTGCGTTGTGATTCCAAATCCTCCAAAGCTGGATTTACTAATGTACACCTCTGGCAATCTAAGGGAATGGTTAAGGAAATGCCAGAAATATTTTGCGAATTATCAAGTACCGGATCATCAGAATTTGGAGGTGGTAGAAATGTTCTTGGAAGGACCTGATGATGTTTGGTTTCAAGGGGTAAAGCTGGAGCATCCCCGATTAAATTGGCCACAATTTGGAGAATTACTATGTGAAAGGTTCTCAGCTAAGAGTTCCAGAGATATGGTTGAAGAGTTCAACAAACTGCAGCAGAAGGGATCAGTAGAGAAGTACCAGGAGAAATTTGAAGAATTAAAGGCCTTGATGCTGGTCAAAAATCCAATATTAGATCAACAGTACTTCATATCAATCTTCATAAGCGGATTGAAGGAGGAAATCAAGACAATGGTAAAAATGTTTAAACCAGAAACTTTATCAAAGGCATTTGAAGTTGCAGAATTGCAAGAATCAGCTTTAGAATTGCAGCTCAAGAATGCCAAAGGCAGTGGGAGAACCAGCATTGATCCCAAGTTTGGAATGTACAAAAATCCTGCGAACCTGCCTAATCATCCAAGTTCCTACAAGGTTCCACCATTGGTTTCTCAATTCAAGAAAATGGAGACCATTCCTAAAGAGGTCAAAAGGTTATTAGTGGAAGAACTACAGTATAGAAGAAAGCACAATTTGTGCTACAAATGCGGAGAAAAATTTGGGGTTGGTCACCAATGCCAGTAGGGGCAACTGAATTTAGGAAACTGTGAGGAAGAAGATGATGAAGGAGCCTTTGAAAATGCCGTAGGAGAACAAGATGAATATACAGGTAATCCAGGGGAGCTAATGGAATTATTTGTGAATGCATTATCCAGCATTATTAAGAGGAAATGTATAGTGTTGTTAGGCAACATGAATGGCCTGATAGTGAAAATTTTGGTAGATACGAGTAGTTCCGACAATTTTATTCACCAAAGATTGGTTAATTTCTTGAGGTTACCCTTTGAATGGGTTCAGCAACCCTTCATCATCACCATGGCTGATGGCACGGATGTCTCTAGCAGTGCTATATACCCAAGAGCTCACTGGATAATTCAAGAATATCAGTTCCATTTTGACCTCAAGGTGATGGAGTTAGGAGGATGGGACATTATATTGGGGGTTGACTGGATGAGCCAATATAGCCCCATCACCTTCAATTTGCAGGAACTTAACATTGCTCTTAGCAATGGAGGAGACCTTCTACACCTGCAGGGACATGTTAATCAGCCTACCATGGGGCTAGTAAGGAGAAAGGAGGATCTCAGGAATTTTATCAAAGAAAAATAGGCCCACTGTGCTTCGAAACAACTTTCAGTGGCAACAGAATCTGCTCAAGAAGACATCCCTAAGGAAATACAAGAGGTGCTGGATCAGTTTGCTACAGTTTTTGAAACTCCTCAAGGGCGACCCCCAGAAAGATCACTTGATCATCAAATAATTCTGAAGCCAGGAGCTGAACCCTTCAAACTCAAGCCTTACAGGTATCCTCATGCTCACAAATCTGAAATCGAAAAGCAAGTAGCTGAGATGATTGCCAATGGAATAGTAAGACATAGTAGCAGCCCATTTGCATCACCTGTCCTACTAGTCAAAAAGAAAGATAACACCTGGAGACTTTGTGTAGATTATAGGAAACTGAATGAGTTAACTGTGAAAGACAGGTTTCCTATTCCTAACATTGATGAATTGTTGAATGAATTGTATGGCACCAAGTACATATCTAAGTTGGATTTAAGAGCAGGATATCATCAACTTAGAGTCAAAACCATTGATATTCCAAAAACAGCATTTTAGACACATCATGGGCATTTCGAATTCCTAGTAATGCCATTCGGACTCACGAATGCTCCAGCTACATTCCAAGCTCTTATGAACCAAAATTTTCAACCATACCTGAGGAAGTTTGTGCGAGTCTTCTTTGATGACATTTTAGTATATAGCCCCACTCCAGAGTCAGACTACCAACACTTCCAAATAGTTTTGGGGGTCTTGAAAGCAAACCAGTTGTATTGTAAAATGTCCAAATGTATCTTTGGTCAGTAGTCTGTTGAATATTTGGGGCACATCATATCACAGTCAAGGGTTAGTATGGACAATTCTAAAGTGGAGTGTAGTGTCTTGGCCCATACCAAAATCTATGAAGGAATTAAGAGGCTTTCTAGGATTATCAGGTTATTACAGGAGGTTTATCAGAAACTATGGAGTGATATGCAAACCTCTCACTCAACTATTAAGGAAGGAGGGATTTGCATGGAATGACACTGCTCAGAAGGCATTTGCAGCACTCAAAAGGGCGATAACCACTGCTCCCGTACTCAGCATGCCCAACTTCCAACTACCTTTCATCATCGAAACTAATGCAAGCGGAAGTGGCATTGGGGCAATCCTTATGCAAGAAGGGCACCCAATAGCATTTCTCAGCAAGGTTCTCTCTCAGCAGAACTTGGGATTATCAGTGTATGAAAAAGAACTTTTAGCAGTAGTAATGGCTGTCAAGCATTAGTTGGTGGGCCACCATTTTGTGATAAGAACGGACCATCAAGCTCTGAAGTACCTACTTGAACAAAGGTTGACACATCTTTTGCAACACAAGTGGCTCACAAAACTATTGGGGCTGGACTACGAGATACAGTACAAGAAAGGCACAGAGAATGGAGCTGCTGATGCTTTGTCCAGGCGACAACCAGAATCAATATCAGCAGATCACAAATTAGAGAAAGGGTGCATAGGTGCAATTTCTACTGTACAACCCCTATGGATCCAAGAATTGGTGGATAGTTACCAGGGAGACCAAATGGCTCAGCACCTACAAGCACAGTTACTTTTGGACCTAAATTCTAATCCAGATTATACTCTGGAAAATGGACTCATCAAGTTCCAGAACAGACTTTACGTGGGTAATGCTGGTGATATCAGGACCAAATTGATCAAAGCATTACACTCATCTGCTATAGGGGGATACTCAGGACAGCAAGGGTGTCTACAAAAAATCAAAGTCATTTTTTATTGGCCTGGAATGAAGAAGGATGTTGTACAATTCATCCAGGCCTGTGATATCTGCCAAAGAAGCAAATCAGAAAATATCTCTTATCCAGGTCTACTGCAGCCACTAGAGATTCCTCAACAGGCATGGACTCAATTGACTATGGACTTCATAGAGCAACTGCCCAACTCCAATAGCCTCGACACCATAATGGTAATAGTTGACAGGCTCACCAAGTTTGCATACTTCATTGCACTATCACACCCTTATTCTGCAAAATCTATGGCTCAGTTGTTTATAGACCATGTGTATAAGTTACATGGTCTATCGGAAACTATTATCTCTGACAGGGATAAGATTTTTACAAGTAGATTTCGGCAAGAAACATTTAGAATACTGGGCACAGACCTGCACTATAGCTTGGCCTATCATCCACAATCTGATGGACAGAGTGAAAGGGTCAATCAATGTGTGGAAAATTATTTGAGGTGCATGTGCAATGAGCATCCCAACCAATGGAGCAAATGGTTGCCTCTAGCAGAATTTTGGTATAATGCTAACTTTCATACCAGCTTACAGAAAACTCCCTTTGAAGTTTTGTATGGTTACAAGCCACATCATCTTCCTATGGGGCCTCTCCATGACTCCATAATACCTGCTGTGGTTGATTTGGTCTAGGAAAGAATTCAGATTTTATCTGATATCAAACAAATTTTGGCAAAGGCTCAGAACAAGATGAAACACTATGTAGATCTCCGTCGAGTTGACAGAACATTTTCAGTGGGTGATTGGGTGTTTTTGAAGTTGCAACCTTACAGGCAACAATCCACAGCTATCAGAAGAAACTTGAAGCTAACTTTGAAGTTTTATGGCCTTTTCCAAGTAATAGAAAAGGTGGGAAATGTTGCCTACAAACTTAAGCTACCAGCTCACTCTAAAATCCATCCTGTTTTCCATGTCTCTCTGCTAAAGAAGAAAGTAGGAACAGTACAAGAGGTCAATCAGAGACTGCCTGAGATTGACAACTCTAATCACTGCTTGTTAATCCCAGAAAAAGTACTAAAAAAGAGAGTTATCTTGAGGAATGCACAGCCCACCATTCAGTACTTAATCAAATGGCATCAGCTTAGAGAAGACAAAGCTTCTTGGGAAGATGAAAGCTTCATCGAAAACCAGTTTCCAGAATTTCAAGCTTGAGGACAAGCTTGTTTTGAAGAAGGGAGTAATGTCAGGAATGCAGTCTAGGCTCATGTCGTTTCATACAGCAATGCTTGCATTTTGTTGGTATTGATTATCAGGCAATTAGTAATCATAACTGGAGTTAGTTAGGCAATATTAACTAAATGGACAGGCAGTTATAACAGCATACTCAGCCATCAATAAAAAGGGCCAGAAACTCCAATTGTAGTCACGTGAATGAATAATGCCAAATTCTTCTTTCTCTGATAACTTTCTCTCTCTCTCTCTCTCTCTCTCTCTTTAAATGCTCACAGCTTTCTTTCTCTTTTCTATTTCTTGATCTTCCAAATTCTTCCTGATTCCTCAATCCAAATAGACGACTCTTCACGCCAAACTCCAACCACCAAACTCCCCCTACCGGGCTCGCACGCCAAAATTTAAACAGTGAACAGTAACAGTAAATCCCTCAAGGCACTCGGCCAAGAGAGATTGTATAACACATTTTCATCTCCCCAAATTCAGTCCATGCAAACAAATAATTTACCGACTCTACAAAAAGGGAGTAATAAAGTATACTCTCCTTTAAGTGAGTGGTTTAACAGTTTCAAGTTTCAACAAAAGCACATGACAAGTCACATGGCACATTCAAGAACTAAGTTCGTAAAGTAAAGCAGTAAACATGCATTGGAAAACTCACCAACAAAGTAGGGGTCGGAGTCCAAGTTTTGATCAGTTGCAAAATCAGCACTTTGCCCTAAAATAATTAAAAGAGAACAAAAATGAGTTTTCCTAATTTACCGACCACATTTAGTTCAAAAGGTCGAAAGTTCGACAATTTCCTAATTCGAGTTGAAAACTTTAAAAAATCATAACTCAAGTTACACAAGTCAGAATTTTACACATTTGGTACCGTTGGAAACCTATTTGAAAGCTCTAAAACTTTGTAGAAGACATTCAATTAAAATTCTGGACGAAATTAACCCAGATTTTCGTTCAACAGCCAGCTACAGTAAAGAGACAGGGCATATCAAGCTGGCCATCCAGGGTACTTTGAAAATTCGCAAAAAATTACAGGAAATTAGTTAGCCTCTAAAATTTATACACAATATAGTATTACATAAGGAGTTTCAACAGCCACTGGAACTCAAATCCGACACCGAGCATGAAATAAAACAGTTCAAATAGAGGGGGTTCACAATTCTGAAATTTCTGGGTTTCGGATTTACAGGGCAGAGTTTAAAGCCCTGTTTGAGTGACGATTTCATGTCTAAAAATTACCAAATTTGGTACACCAATACTTCCATATATAGACTAAGTTCATACCAAAATTCAACCAAAAATTCATATGGGAAGGCAGTTTTCTACGTGCCCAAAGTTCGCTCAGCTCTTTCATCCAAAACAGTGAAATTTTAATCCCTCATTTCATGTACTTAGATTATGCCTCAAATCATCACCAATTGGCCTAATTTTCGAAACCAAGCTAGTATTGAACTTTCTAAGCCTAATGATGATAAAAAATGGTCACATCTTTTAACAAAGTTATCACGAAATATCCTCATAAAATTCGGGCAGCATAATGCCTCCATTTTCCAGATTTTACTTCCAAATTAGTAACCCTAATTGCATCAAATCTTGAGGGGCTTTTTGTGGGGAAAAAATAACAGCTTAACATGCAGCATTTAAACATCAAATTCAGCCCTTAAACTAGGCAAAAATACAGCCACGAAATTAGACCCAAAAATCAGAAAATTCACCCCCAACTTCATCTTCCTCTAGCCCTCATCTAGACCATCATCTTAGCAGTGAATAATCACAAAATAATAGTGTTAAAACAGGGAAAAATAACCCCATAAGACAAGTGGCATTTTTGAACACTCAAATTCTAGATTTTAAGCTTTCATGGAAGAATTTTCAGTTTCGAGCAGTGTTTTTTGGAAAATCATAACTTGAGTTCTATAAGTCCAAAATTTACAAATATTATACCGTTGGAAAATAGACTCGATGAACTAAAATTCTCAAGAAGACACTTGTACCATATTTAAATCGAAAACCAATCAAATTCCAGCATAAAGCTGCTGTTACAGTGAAACCAAAGCATATCAGTTTTGATTTTCAGTCCATTTTGGAAATTCACCAAAATTCACAGAAATTGAACTAGCCCTTGAAATTTATACTGAAAAAATAAATTGTATTCTAGTTTCAAACGCAACAAACAGAACTTAATTTGGACCTTCCTACACCAAGTTACAACAGTTGTAAGTAGGCTGGAAAACTAATCTGATTTCCGAAAATTCCAGATTTGAAGAACAAATTTGAGACATTATTTGAGCAATGAAATGGTACTATAAAAACACCAAATTTTTCAGGCAACAACCTCAGTATGTAAGCTACGTTTTCACCAAATTTAATCTAAAAATTCGCATGGAAAGGCTGTGATCAAAACAACCAAAAACAGGGCAGCAAGCATCACCTCTCCTCTCGGTTTCTTCTCTTCTTTTCCTTCTTTCATTTTAGCAACTAATCACCACATAACCACCTCACACACACACAATACATCACCAACAGCCCAAGCTCAAAGATAGTGGGATTTCATAGAGCCCACATGAAACCAAATTCAATAATAAAATCTAAGACAAAGAGCTACAAGCTCTCTTATTCTAGGAAATGAAACAAATGAGCCAAGTTAGCAAGTTTTACCTCAACTCAATCAAAGAGCTTAGTGAATGGAAGATGAAATAGCTCACACAAGACCCCAATCCTCAAGCTCAACAATCAGATTTTCCTCTTCCTAGCTGGTCCGAAATTTTCTCCAAGAAACTAGCATAAACCTCAAGCTCCTTGTTGGCTTCAATGGTGGATTTTTGTGTTGATGGTTTTGATGAAACAAGAAGAAGAAGAGGAAGAGAGAGAGGCGGCTGTTTTTGGAGCAAATTGGGAAGAAATGGAAGAGGGAGAACCGGCTATAAGGAGAAGAAAGAAAGGAAAATGGGTGGTTGGGGTTGTTTGTTGACTTTTGGGGGCTTTTGTGGAAAATGGAAGAAATGAGGGAAATTGGGTAATTTGACGTAAAGCCACTTTTGTCGTGTCGGAGTAAATTCACGTGACGAAAATATTACGATCCTGGTTTCTCTCATTTATATATCGCGAATACATGTTCTAACATTCAAAACTTACGTCTAATAGTCGATCCTAGACCCGAGTGCCAAATTTGAACATTCAAACGGTTTAAATTGAAAAACATAGTTTAAATGTACAAAAATGCATTTTAAAACTTTTCGTGCTGTTACAATTGATAAACGACATTCGAATAATTCGAACTAATTTTGATGAAGTAATTTTATAAAATTATGGAATTTTGCAATTTTACAAATTAAAACGATGGTTAAACAAGGTTTTAAAATAAAAGGGAGTAACGTATGGCATATTTGCACTTAAAATGATCTAAATTATTTATTCAGGGAAAATAATTAATTAATTAATTAAACAGGTCGAATAAAATAAATTTTCGGATCCTCAAACAGAAGCTGTTGGCTAATGATGTAATTGGGGTGGCAATGCCTAGACTAGTTAGTGTGTAAAGGGCCTGTGGCCCAACAAAGGAGCAAAATAATAATAATAATAATAAGGACAACACATTAGCATATTAGTTTTCAATTTTGAAAGAAATCAAATCATTTGCAAATAAAGCAATTAATTTATGCAAAAACTAAGAAATAAGGATAATAAGTGTAATGCATTGTGCATTACAATACGATACATATAATATATAAACCACAATTGATTACGTGGCATAGCACTAATCACTGATTCATTGTAAGTTATAAGTTTTGTAGATTATAAATTGTAACTAATATCACTTATCACTAACCAAGGAGTTTAGTACATAACTATGTATACGTAGGGGATCAAATAACTTTGAGTTAATTTTTTTAGTACATAACTATGTATATGTAGGGGATCAAATGACTTTGAGTTAATTTCTCAAATAGGAATAACATAACTAATATGTTAATATGTGAATAATTTTGGGGTTCAAATCAAGAATAAAAATTTTAGTAAAGAGAAACACAATGAAGTATACAAATATTTGGAGTTGTAAATTGCAAAATCCATATGAAAGAATGTAAATTGTAATATGATTTAGCTACTAATTTGTGATTAAAGAACAAAATATAACAAATAAAATATAAACAACTAAACAAACTAACAAAAGCCCCAATTGATAATACAGTTATGTACCGTTTTCTAATTCAAATTGGTAACCGTTTTCGATTTACCAAATTCAATTTGAAATTGGAAACGATTTCGACTTTTAGATGAAAAATAATTGAATTACAGAATTCAATTGCCCGAATTACTGATTTTGCACCGAATGCTTACCCCTAGTGGGGAACAATTTCGACTAGATAAACACGAAGTTATGTATTGTCTATTTTATATTATTACTATATTAAAATTATGATGAATCTTGGTTTAAGTTGGAAACACTTTCTGATCTTAGTTTTTATTATACCAATATTACTGTCAATCTTTTAGTTAGAGTTATTGCATTTTAATCGTGGTACTAATTAAAAATATAAAACATTCGAAATGATTAAAGTACATAATAATGATAATTAAAATGAAAAACTCCCTACTAAAACTATTTAGTAATTGTTACACTTTACCTCTTACTCTTATGTGTCTTAAGTTTGTTACACAGATTACAACGACCAATTGCATTAACCATAATTTTAAGAAAGTGAAAAATTATTATTGTCAAAAATAGATGCTTTTAGAATGAAAGAGAAATATATAAGAAGAAAAGAGTCCATAGTCATTTGTTGATATCAATTGAATATGTTAAAATCTTTAGTAATTTAGTCAAATCTTATCTTTTCAAAAGTTGTAGTTTGATTGTTGTAATTCATATTTTGATTAGAAAGTATTTTGTTGGAGTATAGGATGAATAGGGAATTGGAATAGTCTTATACTATGATACTTGAGTTAAATTTATTATATAATTAATATAAACGTATTCATTTACTGTAATGCCCAAATTCAATTGATATCACAATTGAACCTTTTATGTTTCTAATATATACATTTGTTACGCTTCGGCCTAATGTCTAAATTCATTTGTTCTTAATCATCAATATTATGTTACGCACGTCACCTGTATAGTTACACCGAGAGTTACAGTCATATACCTTAACTTGATTACACCAAGGTTAGGAGAAGAGATGGTCCTTGGTTGGCATTGGTAAAATGGGTTAATAACACTATGCCTCCCAAAGTAGACGGGTAGTCACCCTTTACCCGCTCAACAAAAAAAAAAAAAAAATTTACACTGTTTCCCCGATCCTGGTAATTATTAGTCAATTGTCACATAGGGTTCAATTGTCACATAGGGTTCATGACATTTGAACCCCATTAGGTTTTGTCATGTTTCTCAATTTACTTCCAAAGGTATAAATTTACCAATTTCACAGTTAATCCCCCTTCGTATAATATGATCCTTGTCATTTTATCGACTTTTTGGGTGTGATTGTTTCTCAAGTGATTACGTGCTATAGCACTAATCATTGATTCATTGTAAATTATACGTTGCGTAGATTATAAATTGTAACTAATATCAGTTATCAGTAATCACAGAGTTAAGATATAGATATGTATATACAGGGGATCAAATGACTTTGAATTTGAATTGCAAATTACACTATTAAAGAATGCAAATTGTAAATTGTAATATGCTTTGAATACGAAATTGTGATAAAAACCAAATTACAATAAACAAACTATAGACAATTTGAATAGACTAACTGCGTCATACCAATTCAGTAATAATACAGTTTTGTACCGTTTTAGAATTCAAGTTGGTAATTTGATTTACCAAATTAGTTTACAAAATTATATATTACATAGGTGTACAATATATAATATGAATATATTGTATAGATAAAGGCTAATAGGCTATTGATAATAGATAGTAATTAAAGCATTGCGCATTACATAATTCGTTTACTGTTAGTGATTAAGTGACACATAACCTATCATTATTTACAATATACTATTTTAGCATTTGTGATATGATTATATTGACACAAATATATACTAGTAAATATTTATAACACTTATCACTTTATGTATAAGTAGAATTAGATGATAAGGTGCAACATATTGATATATTTGTTTCCACCATTAAAAGCAATCAGGTCATTCTAGAATACTCAAGCATTTACATTATGTAAGAAATGAGAAGAAATATAAGTATACTGCACTATGCATTAAAATTACTTAATTTGTTTATTATAGGTGATTAAGTCACATATCACTAATCACTATTTACAATATAGTATTTTACAATTAAAAATACAAATGGTTGGGGATTTGTTTGTTGGTGTAATAATTCATTTTTTCTTATGTTTTGTAACAAATTTGTTCAACGAATTTTACTTAAGTTTTGTTCACTCTTAAAAGATCTACGTCACCCCTGTCATATCACTGTCACCTCTGTCAGCTTCAAAAGCATTCAGCTTATGATGTCAAATCAGTCACACACACAATCTTCGAAACCTAGGACTTGCAAATGAAGTGACTACACATAAAGTATTCGAAACCTCGGAGAAATGCTGGTGGGCAGGATCATTCCCCACATTCAGACAAACACATTTAATATTTAATCAGGGACACTTATAACTTCTATTATCAACTCTTATATAAACCTCCTTCTGTTCCATAATTACAAATAAATAAAATTCAGCTGGGCGCTTCTTTGCAAAAGACAGGTTCATTCACTATGGTGTTGCGATATTCCACACTCCCCAACCATTTGTTGTTTCATAGACTAGTGTCTCTAATTATATAGTTTTGGCAGCCATGATTTTTCTAACCGTTTTGATTTAGTATTTGAATTGTCAAACTGTGCCTAGTGAAACTTTGTGGGCTAAAGAGCAATAGTTTTGTTTTGCAGGTCATTGAGAATGCCAGAAATTCGCGATCACTGGGACTGCCGTGGTTTGCAATATCCGAAACCAAGGACCAGGTGGTTCCTTCGGAATCCACCTAAGTCCTACGACTCCATCATCAATACAGACCAACTTGAGTACCGCAACTCCTTGCGGAGTTCGAAATGCGATTCGAAGAGGCTGATTTCTATGAGGAGGAATTGGAGGCTCTACACAGTCGGTGTCCACGCAGTTATGCTAGGGATATGCCGCGCACTTCATTGTTGCAACTCGAACGAGCTATAGACCGTATAAGGGCTGAAAATAACCGCATGGCCCGTCGAGTTTGGCGCTATGGAATGCTAGAAATTTGTAACCAATTTGAGAGAAACATCGGGATCCATGGTGTTCAATTTAGTCATCGGGCCGTTTACAACACAACTTATGTTTCATCTGACTACATGTCTGATGAGGAGTGATCATGTTTAAAAGGCCAAATGTTTGACGGTAAAAGAAGTTTTTTCTTTTGCCCTTGGCTAGTTAATGTATGTCATATGCAAGTCAATTCATGTAATTTTTCTGTTCGTTAGTGTAACTGGTGAGAGTTATCTCTTAATAGCCATGTCCCATAGTGTCTTGGTTTTATTGCACGTATCTTTTCAAAATACCACTCGAAATGAATGTTTCACTTTTCATTGTATGAATAGGTACCTAGGAGCAGATGACATTGAATTAGTTTTCTAATTAGTTTTCGCTTTTCAACAAGAAATGCATGTGGTGAGCATATTTTTGAATTTTCCATTGAGCGCGGGTAAATTCGGCTAGGTCAATTCTGTGACTGATTCATACAATAATTGAATTCGCGCCTCGCATTAATTCGGAACCTGTCAAAAGACATCTTGGGACCAAAAGTACATCAATTACTTGCAATGTTATACCAATTAAGTAACATGTTATACCAATGTACACAGATTATCGAGAATAGGGAGAACATGGTAAATTGGAATAATCTTATATGCCTCTACCTGAGTTAATCTACATAATTAATATAAACGTATTGATGTACTGTTATGGCCTTTTAGAAATTGATATCACAATTTAATTTTATTACGTTACCATATATATATATATATATATATGTATTTGTTGCTCTTACGCTTAATGTCTAAATACATTCGTTCTCACTTACAATATTAAGTTACGTATGTCGCCTGTATAGTTACACAAACAGTTTAGAGAGTTACAGCTATATACTTTAACTTGATTACACCAAGATGAGGAGAAGAGATGGTCCTTGCTTGACATTGTCAAGACAGGTTAATAACACTATGCCAAATTAAACTAGACGGGTGCCCACCCTTTGCCCCCTTCAAAAAAAAGATTTTCTCCCCATGTTCCTCTTTTTATTTTTACCCTGGTTGTTGTCATTTTGTCGACCATTTGGGTATGGTCGTTTGTCCACTTGGTACAAATGGCAATTCCGTGGACTCGTAACTATGTCATCCTTTGCTTAAGGATGTTTAATGAATAACTTATAAGTCAAAGATATAAAATCTTTCTTTATGTGTCGATATATTAATTCAACTGTACACAATATAAAATCTGGGAAAATATTAATTCAACAGTCCATTTCACAACTGTACTAAAAAGACATTTTCATTACATTAACTTCACCGTAGATACAGCACCCTTTTCTTGTCGTTTCCTCTGAAAGTGCATAAAACATACATAACACTAATTAGGACCACAAGAGCTACTGTTGTTCCCCTTGAAAACGATTGAGCAGACTTCATAGACCTCAATTGCTACTCCAAGTTTTCCTTTTCAGCTTGCAAAACACAATTCTCCGTTTCTAATGCTTCACATCTTGCTCGCAATCTGTCATGCTCATTTTGCAACTGTTCATGATCTCTTCGCAGGTATAAAAGTTTCCCCTTCTTCTTCAAGATTTTGGACTGCAACACATTATTTATCTCCCTTGCCTTGTCACAAACTTCCGGATCTACCCATGAAAAGTGACCACAGTAATTCCGGTTCTGGACAAAACAAATCAGAGAAATATATGTCTAATAATATTCAAAGAACTAAATGCCAGAATTTCATTGTACATTCACCACTCAAAAATCATACCTTGTAGTTAGAGCAACCATAAAATCTTCTTCTAGGATTTTCCATCATCCAAGATGTATACAGTGGTGCTATTTCTTCACATCTACAAGTTTTTGGGGGTGATTCTTCAATCTGGTTTGGGAGATAACATTTGGAGCAATTACATGTTCTGTAGCTTGAAGAGCCCAATAACATTCTCCTGGATTCTTCCGACATTCTTAGTATGTTGGCTGAATTGAATCTTTTCGGTTGAAGAGTGAGATTCAGGTAATTCAGATTAGGGTTTAGGGGAAGATGAAGAAGATTAATGGAGTGGGTTCCTTTTAAGAATATATATGGACAATTTCGTCAGGAAATCTAAAAGTTTACGTACAGGGGCATTCTTGCAAAATATAAGAATTAGATCTTTCACTTTTATTGAGCTGGACGGATAGATGGGACAAAAATACTTAAAGTCAAACCATTGCCTATTACTTAATACGTCTTAAGATCATTTACTTATTTTTGATTTTCCAGCTGATAATGTGCTACATCCCTGATTGTACGTGTAACTCGTTAACTGTTTTCAGTGACTGACCAATCACGTCTCCTTAATACCCTCGATAAATAATACACAAGAAGCAAATTACACGGAAAAGCTTGGTCACCGACAACGTGTGATTAGCTATGTCAGGCCTTAGACAAATAGGTGAGTGCAAATTCGGTTCGTACCGATTTTATAATCGATGTCGACTTCAATTATTTAATTCGGATTCAGATATTTGGTAATTTGATACATAATCAGTATATACCAAATTCACCAAATTCGAATATGGTATGAAATAGGTAATTCGATTTTTAATGCGGTAATGAATGATTTGGAATTCGGATTTACATAACGAAATAGTCCAACCAAATTAATTACTGGATTCGAACTACTAAATTATATATTACTAGGTATATAATGTATACTATGAATATGTTATATAGATAAAGGCTAATAGTCTATTAATAATAGATAGTAATTAATGCATTACGTATTACGGTATTTGTGAATTCTTATTGATTAAGTGACACATAACTAAGCATTATTTGCACTATTAGTGTCTTAACATTTGTAATATGATTATATTAATACAAATATATGATAGTAACTGGTTATAATACTTATCACTTTATAGATAACTAGAATTAGATGATAAGGTGCAACATATTGGGTATATTTGTTTCAACCATTAAAAGCAATCAAGTCACTTGCAAATTAAGCACTTAAATTATGTAAGAAATAAGAATAAATATATGCATAATGCACAATGCATTAAAATTACGTAATTGTGATTTATAATTGTTAAGTGACATATCACTACTCATTATTTACAATAGGCTAATTCACTAAGTGACATATCACTATTCATTATGGCGATAGTAATTGATTCATTGTAAATTATAAGTTGTTGAATTTTATAAATTGTAACTAATATTACTTAATTATAAGCATGGAGTTCACATATAGGTACGTATGTATAGGGGATCAAATGACTTTGAATATGAATTGCAAATTACACTATTAAATAATGTAAATTGTAAATTGTAATATGCTTTCTATACAAAATTGAGATGAAAAACAACTTAGAACAAGTAAACTTTAGACAATTAAACAAACTAACAAAAGTCCCAATTCGGTAATAATACGGTTTTGTACCATTTTCGAATTTAATTTGGTAATTAAATTCGGTTTACCAAAGTCAATTCGAAATTGGAAACCGTTAAGACTCTTAGAGGAAGAATAACCGAATTACTGAATTCAATTGACCGAATTAGTTATTTTGCATCGAATGTAAAACCCATATTTGCATATAGGGGTGTGCAAATTAATAGTAAATACATTAGTTTTCACCATTCAAAGTAATCAATAGTAAATATTCATTGCTTATCACTTTATATATAGCTAGAAATAGATGATAAGTATAGTATATTAATACATTAGTTTTCACCATTAAAAGTAATCAAGTCATTTGCAACTGAAGCATTTAAATTATGTAAGAAATAAGAATAAATATAAGTACAATGCACTATGCATTAAAATTACTTAATTGGTGAATTATAAGTGATTAAGTGACATATCACTAATCATTATTTATAATATACTATTTTAGAATATGGAAAAACATGACTATATTAATACAAATATACAATAACACATAACTATAATACTTACCATTTTATACATAATTAGAATTAGAAAATAAGGACAAGTGGACAACATATTAGTATATTAGTTTTCACTTTTGAAAGCAATCAAATCATTTGCAAATAAAGCATTTAATTTATGCAAAAACTAAGAAACAAGCATAATAAGTGTAATGCATTGTGCATTACAATACATTACATATAATTTGTAAACCACAAGTGATTAAGTGGAATAGCACTAATCATTGATTCATTGTAAATTGTAATTTTGCAGATTATAAATTGTAACTAATATTACTTATCACTAACCAAGGAGTTAAGATATAACTATGTACGTATAAGGGATCAAATGACTTTGAATTAATTTTTCAAATAGGTAGAACATGACTAATATGTTAAATTGTGAATAATTTTGGGGTTCAAATCAAGACTAAAAATTTTGCAAATGAGAAACACAATGAATGTACAAGAAATTTAGAGACCTAAATTGCAAATTACACAATTAAAGAATGTAAATTGTAAATTGTAAATTGTAAATTGTATTATGCTTTAATTACAAAATTGTGATAATTGATAAGAACAAATTACAACATACAAACTATAAACAATTAAACAAATTAACAAAAGTTCCAATTCGATAATAATACGATTTTTGTATCATTTTTGAATTCAATTTTCTAATCGATTTCGATTTACCAAATTCAATTTGAAATTGGAAACGGTTTAGACTTTTAGATGAAAAATAACCGAATTATCGAATTCAATTAACCAAATTACCGATTTTGCACCGAATGCACACCCCCATTCACATTTGCATATGCTAACAATTCATTGTATTTGCAGTTATTTGTCTTGTACATGAGGGCGAATAGTGCCATTATGAGGTTGAGTGCACTTCATTACAATGCCATGTGCGGATACAGCGAGTGCATGTGCATGAAATGTGCTCTTTTATGTAACGATTGAACCATTCACGTGTAAATGTCCATCAGTGCATTCTAAAATACCCCGGATAATAGTTTGTCCTAGATGTATTATAACGTGTAATCAGTGTTGGCAGCCTTTGGCTGAACTCACATAATTGAACGCGCACTGCAGTCATTTGTTGCATACTTCCATTGCGTTCTGCCATTAGCAGGCTCAATTTATTTCATTTCACTACCATGTGTGTATCCACGTGAATATTTATTTGGCTCTGCATTGATTTTTAAAATTTAATGTATGCATTGCATAAATATTTTGCATTTTTTGTGTGCTACAACCCTACTGTTATGTGTAACTTATCACCTTTTATGCATAACGGAACAGCAATTTAAAGTACCATGCATATTCGGACACGATAAACAAGCATGTAAAGTGCGTCCTCTAAAGGCTAAACAACAATAATGTGGTATCATATTTGTCAGCCTTTAAGTGTAACCTCATGTTAAAGTGAGCACATTGACCTGTCTAGTCAACCTTTGACTGTACCCATATTCTGAGCCGCAGTTCATCTCCCTTCGAGTAGATCGTTTGGCGTATTCATGATATAATGAGACCACCTCAATACATTGCTTGTTATCAGGCAAGCACAGTGATAGGTCACATCTTTCATTCCTTTTTTGGGATTAAAATAAAGGGAGTTAGAAAAGAATGGTAAAGTGGTTTATACCAAATGCATGTTATTAAGCTGGCAATTCTACTAACAAAAAAATGGCGATAGTGACTCATGTTATTGATATGACCAAGCTCATTGGTTTTTTCACACGTTATTTGTTAGTTTTGTTCCCTACTACGTTCAGTGAATAAAATGGCCAATTCGTCTTGAGTTTTGAGCTTACTAAGCCTTTAGGAAATTGAAAAACAATTAGCCCAACATAACAGCATTCGCCTAATTAGCGAATGACAGGGGACGTTTTGGGATTAAACAAAGTCAAAGGTCAACGTAGTCGCACTATAAATCATTGGTGGCGTCCTACGCAATTGTCCAGAAGAAATTGTCTTTCATTGCACACCCTAAACTGCGAATACAATTTATGATGAGTGCGGGCGGAAGTAACAATTACCTTCCACATTTACAGACTGGGAGGTATTGTGCTCGTGATATTTTTGTTCTCCAGCACAGAATGTGGGTCTTAGAAGATGAGTCACAATTCTTTTACGACATCACTCCATCGGCTGAATTTAGCCAAAATAATGTGAACACCATGGCACTTGAATGGGCATACCGCTGTGAAGAAAGTGAAGGTTTGCGCCGTGAACTAAGGGCACTTAGGCTTCCTGTCCCATGGCGCCAGTCACTTCGTATTCACCTGACAGGCAATGAACCCAGAAGGATGGCCTTGAATTTGATTAGGGAGGAAAACAATTGAATGGCTCTGCGGATTCTTCGTCACTCCCATGAGCAGCATTTTTATGCCTCTCGTGGGCAGCAGAATAGAAGGCCTGATCCCGTTCAATCAATGTCTCGCGTGTGTTCTTCAATCCAAGCATATCGGAGAAGTGAATTGCTTGAGTCTGACACAGAAATGGTCGATGATCCGTCAGAAGTAGACACTGATTCTGAATAAATTTAATGCTTATTTATCTTTCTTATTTCCTGTGTGAACAAATCTTATTAGTGCTGATCGCATCTTACGTTGGTTTGTTATGCGTTATCTTCTGCTTCATTTCCAATAATACCAAGATGTACTCTCTGAAGGGAAAAATGTATGATTGGTCCCTCACTATTTTACTGCAATTCAGATGCGTAGTACTCCACAATCTCGCAATTTGCACTAATGTATTAACAAATGAGTACGACAGTTACGTGATAGAGTATACACAAATTACACCAAATTTTTACACAGTTACACTAATTAGTTGACATGTTATACCAATTACTTGACACGTAATACCAAGAAACGCAGATTAATAAGAACTGACAATGAGAATGCGGAAAAAAATCAAAATTTGTTACGCTTGATTTGGGTGACGGATAATTGAATTTGTTGAATACGGTCAACCTATAATTGACAAGAGAGTGATGAATTTAAAAGTTGAATTTGTTGTAGCACAAAGTTGTGAAAATTTTAATCTAAAATATCTGAGTTTATATCATAGTTTATGATAAATGAATAACTTATCACCTTTTTTTTTTAAATCCTTAACTATAACTATCAATACTAACTGAAGGGAGGTTCATTAGTAACCGAAATATCTTTCTAAATATTTCTGATTTTGACTAGAGTTAATTTATTCATATCTTCCTAGGGTCTATACTGGAACAGGAGTTTCTCTACTTTTTTGTATATTATGCGCCAATGAAGGTTACTGTTCATGCTTTTTCGTCGTCGTCACCTGAGTCACACGAGGAGACTTTTTTTTTCCTTCTGTCGGCCTCACGTGCAAGTCACGTCTAGCTGGGAAGGGTCATGTTATGTGGATGCTCCATTGGGTGTTTCGGGTCATTAGTGCTTGTTTGTTGGGTCTTGGTTGACCAGAGAGGATGTGAGCTTGTTTACATTTTTTGCTTTCCCTGTTGCATCGACTGAAGCTGCTACGAGGGATTCTGCCAAAATGGTGATTGGCGCGGTTTTCCGTGGATGGGCTTTCCGATGCGGCATCAATGGCAACCTGCTCTCTGCTTTTCTTGTAGGGTTTGTTTTACTGATTGGTGTCCGATTGTGTTTTTCTCTGCCTCTGCTCATTCTCTTCAGGTGTTGCCTTGCTTTTCTTTTGTTGTAGCCTTTATTTTCTTTCCCCTTCCCTCTCTCTTTTTTTTTTTAACCTTGCCTATTGTACTGCTTGGGTGATTGTTTTGTGGTGATTTCTAGGGATTTCAGCTGTGCATGTGATTTTCCGCCTGCTGTTTTCTCTTGTCTTCCGCTTCTGCTTTCTCCTATTCAGGTATTTAATTTCTCTTGCTTCTTTGTTTAAATCTTTTTCGTTTTGAATTTTTTTCCCTGTTGTTCTTCATTGTTGGACTTGTGTCAGTTTTTTTGTAAGTGTCTATGGGGATTTTTAGGCAATGTTAGGGGAGGAATCCGAAGGGTTGGAAACAGGGTGGCGGGGATAGTGTTAAGTCGGCTGGCTGGTACCGAAGGGTTGGGGGGAATTCGAAGGGTTGGAAATAGGTTGTTACTTTTACATGACTGTCTGAAAAACCTTAAAGAGGATCATTAGGGTGCCTTGCAGTTATTTGCATAGTGTTTGGGCGTTTTATGCGATGGTTTCTTTTGGAGGTATCGTAACTTCTCATCTTGCAAACAAAGCAAGGGGAGCGGCCCTCTTTTATTTAGTAAGGAAACTGAGGTCTCTTTTACGGTGTAACTTATTGGCTTATTTATTTGGTACTTTTTGTTTAAATCTTGCTGGTTCTGCCTTTTTGTTGTTCTATTTGTTTGTTGTTTATTTTTGCTCGTTCTTGTTTTTCCCTGGGCTTGGTGCTTGTTGGGTACTAGCCGTGGATTTCTCTTTTCTATTTTTGTCTTTTGTTTCTCTTTGATGTGGTTTGGTCTTTGTATGCTTGTGGATCTTCTGTTTCGGTGATGGCATGGTCTTCTGTAAGACAAATATTTCTGGACAGTTATCTATGGCTACTGGGAATGTTCGTTTGTCAAAATTGAATAGGTCTGCATTTGACTGGACTACGGTCATTCATGTGATTGAGGCCGATCGTGTGAAGGTTGTTCATCATGGGGATGATTCGAGGTCTTTCCGTCGCTTTGAATTTGGTGACTCACAGGTTTTGTATGAGTAATGTTTTTGCTATTGTTATTTGTGTTCTGTTTTCGCTGGATTTTCTCTACTTTTTTCCTCCTTTGGCAGGGCATTAGGGTCTCTGCCGTTGTCTTTGACGATGACATCTCTGCTGTGGATGGACTGCTTTTGCCATTTAGGAAGTATACTCTATCAAATGTAGAGGTTCACAATATTCCTGAGCCTGTGCCTACTGGATTGTATGCTTTCTATTGGGTGATCAGTGCTGACACTGTAATTCAGGAGGTGACTAATTTGGGGGGATCGGTCCTGCCTTCTTATTTTTTGCTTCAATCGTATAAGTCATTTCATTTTGTTGCCGACACTGATACTTTTATAAGTACGTGTTTCTCTTGTGTTTGAGCTTGTATTATTTCCTGATTTCCTTGTTCTTCATGATTTTTTTTCTTGATTTCCTTGTTTTTCATGACTGCTTTTTTTTTTTTCCAATTCAAACGTAGATGTTATGGGAGTTGTTGTTCATGCTTTTCCTCCGCGTGATGTGTGTTCGGAGGGGACTGTTCGACATGGAAGAGATTATGTCATAGTCGATCAAGGGTATTTCTTAACTGGTTCCCTTTTTTTCCCATATCTTATGTATCTTTTGGATTTGCTTCAGCTTTTTTTTATGCTATGGATGTAGTTATTGCCCAATCATTATTACTTTGTGGGATGATTTTGAGGCTGTTGAGGGGCATGCTATAGATGAATCAATGGCCTTAATGCCTATTATTATTGTTATGAGGGCCAGGGTCACCACGAACAACTGTATGGTTTCGTTCTTCCTTTTTTCCTTTTGTTTTATCTATATTCCTTCTGTTTTTACATATTTGTTCTGTTCTTGTTGTACTGTAAATTTGTCACTGTCTACTCAGCCATCATCTGTTCTAGTTGTTGCTCCAGATGTCTTGGAAGCAAGCCGCCTTGATGATTGGTATTGATTATTTCTCAGCCTATTGTTTTTAGCTGTTTCTTCTTTTTACTTGTCTCTGCTGTTTTTTCTCTGAGCTTGTACTGTCTCATGTAGGTTTAATGCTAATATATCTGAGCTTATGCACATGGTTTTTGAAAATGAGTCGTATGCTGATCCAACTGTTTTGCTGCCTCCTGTCCGTGATGCGGCTTTTACTTGGATCTCTAACATTCCGTCTTCTATTAAATTCGTTAGTATTGTAGCTTTTTTTTTTTTACATGTGTTGTGTGGTCTACTGTGTGCGTTTGTTCTTAGTTTTGGCTTTGAATGGGTTTAATTATTGTTTATGTTTTTTATAGGGCCAAGGGACTGCATGGATTAAGGGACGTGTGGAAGTTGCATGGCCATTGGCTCGTTTTTGGCACTTGGCTTGTCCTCATTGCCACGAGTTGTATGAATTTTCTTCAACTCTTGGAATAATGTGCCTATCTTGTGGTCAAGGAATGTACACTTTCCCAAGGTGTATTGCTGGTTTTTCTCTTCTGTACATGTCTTTGGATTTCAGCATTGTAAACTTTTATGCAAGTCTAACTTTGTTTGTTGTGGTGCAGAGCATGGATCCGGCTTACAGTTCATGATGATACTGGCTACCTGAATGTTATGGTTTTGGGTTCTGAGGCCGAAAAGCTTATTGGTTTAACTGCAACTGATATGTTTTTAACTGCTGAACGTGAGGTGATTGAATATGTGCTTTATTTGGAGTTTGTGATTGCTGGATTTTTTTTTGGATTTCTGGACCAATGGTTTCTTGGCTTATGTGCAGAATTTTGAGACTTATCGATCTGTTGCCCTTCGCCTTCAGCGTAGGCAGTTGCTGTTTTACATTAAATCTTCTCCCAGGGTGATTAGATCAGTGTCACATGCCAAGTACACTGTGGTTGTTTCCTATTTTGTTTAGGGAGTAGTTGGTTTTTTATTGTGTTCAAGGAGGAGTTGCGCCATAGAGCCTTGCTATCGCTTGGTTGTTTGGTTGTTGTTTTGACTGGCATTTTTATTATGCTTTTATTTATAGGCTTTATGCCTGGATTTTCTATTTGGGGTTTGTCCTGCTATAGTTAAAGTGGGACTGTATTGCATAATGATTTGTAGTAAGGAGTCTTTACCTTATTGAATATTTAGTTGTTGTTAAATATTGTGGTGTGTATGTTATATTGGACGCTATAGATAGCTGTGCGTGAATTGTAAGCTGTGCGTGAATTGTAATGTGTGCTGGGCCCTTATGCTTCTATTGGATTGAAAAAGAGTTAGTTATTAGAAGCGACTGAGAAATGCTCGGAAAAAGAGTGGTGTTTTGTACATATATTAGTTCAGTTATATGTTTCTTTTTTCTTTTTTTTTTTGGGATGAAAGTTATATACTACTCATTTTTCAATTACTTTTCGCCTCGCATATATCAATATGTAACGACATATTTTTTTTAAAAAAAAAATTGATAGAATACCAATTCATGTGGGTTCTTTGGTATAAATTTTACTGGTTCAGGTCTAAGCATCCCATGGATGCAAAGTAAAACTAAAAATACATTCCTTTTGATAGAATAGCTCGCTTGTCTTCCTTGTGAGACAAGTTTCTTGTATTTATACGATTTAGTGTACTTGCTTGTGGAGCATCCCTATATATTTAGGGTGACGGATCAATTTTTTTTCCCCCTTACTAAATTATATCGGTCATTAGAAACATGTAAAAAAGTACTATCTTTGTGATGAAAAATCAACAAAAATAGATCCAAAACTTCATATAAGATATTTATATGCAAATTTGCGTGATCATGCTACTAAATTTTTTGATCTTGAAAGTTCAACCTAAGTGTCACTTTTTGTTAGATTAATATTTTATTGTCTGCTTTCAAATAATGACTTTACATCCTTAACAAGATTGAATTAAAATTTTTTTTGCACAATCTAAAATTTTAACAAGTTTTTCTTCCTAACCAATTATGTTATCTGCATAAAATATTAGAAACCTATTTGTAATTAAGCAAATGATGCGATCAAGAGTGTTATTGCCATGTGTCTATTTTTTAAACAGATCACATTTATTTTTATTGAACTAATTAATTGTTTGGTATAGTTGCCTTGGATTGTTGCGTTCGCTTCGAAAGTCCATACAACACACTTGCTTCCAAATTGCATACAAAACCTAAAATGTTCCTTTTCTTTTAATCTTAAATTTAAATGCCCTTGAATTATTTTTTTTAGAATGGGCCGGGCTTGTCCTAATTAAATGGATGAATTATTTGTTTGCAAATATTTTTGACCACTATGGCCATTTCTAAAATTTCCGTGTGTTGCCATTTCACAAATTATTGTTGTTGTGGATATCACTTCATCTGCTACTTTTTTTGTTAGTTTAGGAAAAGAATCTGTTTCCTTAAATTTTTTTTTCCACACAACAAATGTTTACTTTCTTCATCCTAATTATAGGTCTATTTTGTGGCTTAAGGCCAATTGCCTTTGCAATTTTTAGCCTTCTATCTGTAATTTGTCTGCTCTTAGATTTCACCATCATAGGTGTTTGTACTCAGATGAAAGTTTTTTTTTTTTTTTTGTTACAGTTGTCGTTGGATCCTACTTTTTTCACTGGTCTTTTAGTATATCTCATGGTTCTTATTTGTATATACTATATCTCGTGGTTCTTATTTGTATCATTTCCATCTTATGATTACCTTTGTTCTCTGTGTCCCTCCTCAGCACTTAGCATATTTCCTGATATCTAAATAGATGTGCACCGAAAAGAAACACGGTATCTGTTTATTATGGTGTCAGTACTAAATGTTTTATACATTGGATTTTTGTCTATTATAAGCATTTTTTTCTACTTATAATCTATATTGGCTGTTTATGATTTGGGTGGCGGATACTCACACTTCCATTTATAAAGTGAACTTATAATTTACGAATTTCTGAGGAATTAAAAAGTTGAATTTGTTAAATTAGTATTAAATATACCCATACAGTCGCACAAGTCATTAGGGCCTAATAAATTCTAAATAAACTTATCAGCTGTAGTCGTAACTTCTTGATTAACCCAGAAGAGGCGTGGATAAACATTGATCATTGGTATTAAAAAAGAGGATGTATGTAGGGTGTGCAAATTCGTTTCTAGCCGAGTCCATAACCGATTTCAAATTAAATTTGGTGATGTGGAATCGGGAATTTTTACAAAGTTACAGCAATTTGTTGAAATGTTACACCAATTTCTTGACAAGTTATACCAAAGCACACAGATTACTGAGAATACAGAACGAGTATGAGGCATGTAGTAGTTATATAACAAGATCAAAAGTGCATGATACACATAACAGTATTAATTGATAAAGTCAATTCAGGGGCAAAAAGTAGGCAAAAGTAGAGCAAGTAAAATTTGTGAAGGAGCTTTGTGAGATGGCAGCTAGTCAGCATCGGAAGCTGGATTCTAAGCCTGATTTCTGTTGGTAGGGAATATGTATACTCTCATGGTGATAGGGTCTGTGCTCATCAGCTCGAAGATGCAAATGTCACCGACCATCAAGCCTTTCTATTTTGCAAAACGAGACCATCCTTTACTCAGGTTTATGAGGATTCCATTTTTCAGGACAGTCCTAATAGTCCAATTAGCTCCATCACAATCTATAATGTTCACAGATTGCTGAACATTATGCAAGTAAGTCCGAGAAAATTTGTATGGAACGTAGAGGATGAAAGATTGGGCGACATTGTAGCGCTTCACCGTGACTGAGAAGAAGGGTTTGTCTGAAGTGAAACTTTCTGGGGTATTAATTTGAAGCTCGGATGGATAGGCTATTTCTGCTCCAGATGTGTCGAAAACTTGTACATGGAAATGTGGGCCACCCTCATATTTGAACCATAGAGTATAGTTCTCGTGATCGAGTGGTCAAGAACAAATTCTTTCCAACCATGACAGAAATAGAGATCGTTTTCTTTCTTCTCGACAGTCAAATGGTAATGTGCACCGGTGCTAAGATGGAGCACTACATTGGAAGGGATTTCTGGGCCAAAGTCATTGACAATGTAATATGGCAGCTGTAATTCTCCATTGTTTAGAATGTGGCTTGTGATGATGCGGCAGAAATACCGGTATTTTGAAGTGGAGGCTTCGCTGGGCTTGTCCATTGCTGGTGCTCTTTTGATGGATGAGGGGGGATATTTATTTTTTTTTATAAGTACTATGAATGAGTAATGCAGGAAAAGAGATTAGTATCCAAATGTATTTGAATGACTATTAAAGTTAACAAGTAACTTTTAGTTTTGTTCTTTTTAGTTGAATTATTATTTTTTATTAATTAAAGGGAGAAGGAAAGATGCACAAAAATATGTGCGTTATGTGGATTATGTGTGAAATGATATGAATTGTGTATAGTGAAAATGTATGAAACTCTTTTTACAGGGAAGAGGATTGAAAATAACATGCTTTTCATACTAAACCAACTTCGGAAAAGTGTATGAATTATTACGGTGCACGTGATGGGGAAAAACATGGAGTTAAAAGGATGAATTTAAGAAACATAAATGTAAAAATGAAGGGTTAATTGTAATCCGTGAAGTTCAAGAGTGCTAATGAATTTGCAGCTTCATTAACAGAGTAAGGTTAAGCATAATAATTGTAGGTAATTGATGATAGGTTGCTAAATAAAGCCAAAATTACAAGGAACAATCAGAGAAAATAGAGAAATAAAAGTATGAAAAAAATAGTTATAGTTTGTATGTAGGATTAATGTGCAAATATCCTGTGTGAAAAGAAAAAGGAAAAGGGGGAGAGGAGAACTAGAACATAAAAGAAACAGGAAAATATAGACTAATAATCATTAAAGGGAATGTAAGATACCTTGTTAGTCAGCCGAGGAAGAAGAACAATTGCCTGTTGAAAACGTCGAAGCAGGGCTGAGGTGTGATGGGCAGGAGCGGTGAATGCTTGGACTGACAGTGCGTAAAATTCTCAAGGTGCAGGGGAAGAGGAAACTGAGAGAAGGAGTGAGGACCCGAAAATTTTATTTTTATTTGACCTATTTATTTAATTAATTATTTAATTTCTCTGAATATTTGTTTAATTGTTTTAAATCATTTTAATTGCATTTACACCATACATTACCTCATTTTATTTTAAAAACTATTTTTAAACATCAATTTGATTTTTCTGTCACTTAATTGTGAAAAATGAAAATGGGCATGTTTTTCGAGACAAATATTCGGACTGAGAGTGACGTACGTTCGGAGAATAAGAATGATAGTTAGTAGATTAAGAAAAGCTAATTGAGGGATTAGAAGCGAGTGATTAGGATTAAACTCCAATTGGAGCATTTTGGGTCACAAATTTAAAGTTGATTTTTGACTCCATAAAGCAAAGTCTTATATTTCTTCTTCCTTTGACTTTTCCACCTAACCAATCACACAAAATATTTCTCTCTTCTCCCTCATCTCAGCCGCACCCCTTCCCCCAAATTCCCCTTCATTTTCATCTTCAAAATTTACTCCAAGCTCCATCAAATCAACCAAGGAAACTTGCTCCATCTTCCTTTCCTTTTCTTGCACCTTGAAGACCTTCGACTAGTGAAGCAAACCCTAGTTCTTGGAGGGAGACTTTGGTGGTTTTGGTGGCTCTTTGGACACACTTAATCTAGGGTTTCTTGATCTTGAAAGGAAGAGGTAGTTTTCTGCAACTCAACCAAGCTCTCTTGATATCTTTTTGTAGCTTTAAGCTTTGATAGTTTAATATTGTTGTTCTTGATGAATTGGGTTGTTGAAGTGGGCTCTATGAAATCCCACATCCCTTGATTATTGGACTGCCATGATTTGTGTATGTGTGTGATGGAATGAATTTGTGATGAATTCATGGAGGTTAGAAAGCTAGGAAGAAAAGAGGAAGGAAATGTTATTTTGCTGGTTTATTTTCTGATTTTTATGCCCTGTTTTGGTCTCATTGAACACTGCCTTCCCATGTGAATTTTTAGCTAAATTTTAGTACAAATGCAGCTCATATACTGAGGTTGTTGTCTGCAAAATTTGGTATTTTTCCAGTACCATTTCATTACTCAAATGATGTTTCAAAACTGCCTCTTTAATCTGGAAAATTTTCCCCAGCTTTGAGTACTGTTTGAATTCATTTCGGTTTGACATTCATTTGTTTGAATTTATGGCTGAAATTTGGTTTGAACCTAGACTTTATATGGTAGTATTGGTGTACCAAATTTGGTAATTTTTGAATAAGAAACCATCACTCAAACAAGGCCTAGAAGTCTGCCCTGCATATCTAGAAAACAGAAATTTCAGAATTTTGAAACCACCCTGTTTGAACTGCTATAATTTCTTGCTCGAGTGTCAAAATTGAGTGCCGTTAGTGGAGTTTGAAACTCCTTATGTAGGAATATATAATGTATGCATTTTAGAGGCTGATTATTTTTCTACAATTTTTGGTGCATTTTCAAAGTGGGCTGGTCAACCAACCTGACGTGCCCTGTTTTGATACTGTAGCAGTTTCTTTCTCGAAAATCTGGGCTATTTCTGCCCAGAATTTTAACTGGGTGTCTTCTGCAAAGTTTTAGAACTTTCAAATAGGTTTCCAAAGGTACCAAGTGTGTGAAATTTGGACTTATATAACTCAATTTGTGATTTTTTCAAAAATTTCTGCCCAAGTAGGAAGTTGAACAAATTTCCAGATTTGAACTTGAAAACCTGGACACTTTATACACTTGGAAACTGACCTTCCCGTGGGATTATATGGCTGAAACTTGACAAGATTATATTCTATATATAGAAGAGTATGTGCACCAAATTTGGTGTCAATCCAATGTGTATTCGACCTCCAAATGATTTACCAAAGTCGGCCCTGTGAATCTGGAAATCTGCTTTGTCAGGCAGCCTGTCATGTTCTGTTCTAACGACTGTCATTTCGCGCTCGAGAGTCAAAATTAAGTACGGTCAGTGGCATTTGAAAATAGACTCGAAGAGCTTTCTAACGGTATAACCCTTGCACACTAAATCCATTCCTACGAGCTACAGTGATTCTTGAAAATTGACTGAAAATTCTGCCTGTTTTCCTGGATTTTGTCTCAGCAGCCACTTAATCTCCAAAATTTACTTCCCTGCTTTCGTAATTTGCATTTGATGTTTTCTCATGACTTTTAGAGGGTTGAATCTAGTTTCCATCGGCTCAAGCCTTGCCCAATTCCGATGTGTAAAACTTTAGTTATGAATTTTCTTTGAAAGTACCAATTAGTGGAACTAGTTATCTAAACTTCAAATGCACTGCTTGGCATACCGACTCGCTTGGCCTGGTTAGTGATTAAAATTTGTCCTCAGGCGATCAAAGTTTCCTCGAGGAAGGACCTGTGGAAGTGTAATCCGCCCGTGTGATCAATTACTTGTTCTTTTGACTTGGTGAGTGTTCAAGTGCATGTTTAATTGCTTTAAATGATATAAATAATTTAAGAAGCATGCTTGTGTGATCTGGTGAGTGTGTACTTTATCGTGCTCACCTTATTGAAATTTTGCCTCTAAATGAGTCCTACTGTTTGAAATGTTAATTGACTGACTGCTTGAATTGTTTGAATTGTTTTATAACTGTGGGGACGCACAAACCCTATCGGGGATCCCTTCACCTTGTCCGGCAACAGGGGCTAGGGCAAGGATTGGGTGAACCATGGGTTTTACTGTTTAAAATATGTCGGTTGGAATGAGTCCACCGACTTGGCATACTCATAGTGGGTTGCCAAACACTATTCAAATTTAGGAGTTCGAGCCCGGTCAAGGGGGTGTAAGTAGACGGGAGAGGGAGAAAAGTGATGAATATGGACTGTGAGAGTGAGTGGTTGACGGAGTGTCAACATGTGGCTTGAATTGATGCTGGTGAAGAAATAATTGCAAAAAAATTACGGAAACGTGGAGCTGGCAATTGTATCCTTTCAAGTGTATTGTTTAAAAGTTTTATTGCTAAATTCACTGTTTGGCTCTTTTATAGTTTTATTAATTTATTTATTTTCTTTGAGTTGCCTGTGCATGTTTCTCTTGACCTCACTGAGCGTTAGCTCACCCCAATTTGTTTTCCTTAACAGGTTTTGAGGTGAGGCACATGAATCGAGGAAGTTAGTACTTTTGTAGAATTTCCTCATTTTGTATAAGATTGAAATTAATGGATGAATTTGATGGTTTATGGTATTTTGGAGTTATTATCAATGTAATTTTGATGAAATTTTGGGGTTTGTATTTTGTAAGAGTTTATTAGTAATTTTAATAACTTTGATTGATGACATTATGACTGAATGTTTGGATCGATATTTGAGAATTCGTAGTGAGTCCCGGCGAAAGTTGGGCAGGCGGTCCGCCGAACCCTTTGGTTCGCCCTAGGGGAGGTGGGGCTGTCACAGAAGGAGAAGAATATGTGAACAAATTTGAAACCCTAGGGGATGAGGGGAAGGGGATTTTTCAGAGGGAAGAGGAGGCATTTGATGCGAGAGGGGAAGGAGATTTGTATAGAAGGAACAATTGATTTACCTTATGATGAGGAGAACAGGAATGGAAGTTTGAAAGGCTTGGATTTTTGTGGAATTTGGAGTGGCGGGGGAATTTGGAATGGTGCCATGCATTTGAAGCGGTGGGAAGGGGAGGGATGCTGGAACGGTAGGGCCAAGGAGAATATTCGGTAGACAAATAAAGTGGGGTGATTAATAGGAAGGATTATAATCCTAAGTGACAATGAAATGGCGGTTTTGGCCTCTTCTTAGCTAATATGACCAAAAAAAATGTTAAAGTTTGTGAATATTAGGTATGAATAATTAACCTTCATTAAGTATATACAGGGTAAATTTTATTTTTTTCAGATAAGTGTATGTTAAAAAAATTGTTAATATTTACATGATAGGTGAAAATGTATATTTTATGCATAAGTGTATGTCATCTATAAATAGTTTTGCATGATAATTGTTAGTCATATAGATACAGTTGGATGGAAAATATTTGTATGTTTGTTATAAATATGATTTTGTAGGATTCAAATAATGAGTAATTATAAATGTTATACCTTGATCGAGATCTTTAATTGTTTTCTGTGACAAATTTAATTTGAATGTGTGGTTAGAGCAGTTGTAAAAATTTTTTTTCTGTATTCCTTTTGTGCCAATTTTACATAGTTACACCAATTTCTTGAAATGTTATACCAATTACTTGACACGTTATACCAAGACACACAGATCGCTGAGAACACACAACGCGTACAAGGCAAAATGAATACTGTATATTCCCTCTGTCCCAATTTGCTAGGCTTAATTTTTTTTCCAAACAGATTAAGAAAAGTTAGGTAATATTGTTGAAATACTCGTATCTTCCTAAAATACCCTTAATTAAATATAATATGACTAATACTTGCATTAAATGATAAAGAAAGACAATGATGACTTTTTATTTTCCTACCAGTCTAAATAAGGAGACACTGATTCCAAAACTTAACTTTCCATGTCTGAAGACATTTTGGAAAAACTAACTGCATTACATAAAATGGGTAGTACTAAACAACATCTTCCATTAATTAAGGGCATTTTAGAAAAATTATAGGTTAACTATATTCTATAATTGGAAAGTGGACTACAATTTGGGACAAACGGAAAAGGAAAACAAGCCTAACAAAGTGGGACGGAGGAAGTAGTTGATTTGCATGGTGGATAATCACCCTTGTTGAATACGGTCAGCTTATAATTTATAAATTTCTGAGAAATTAAATGGTTGAATTTGTTGAATGACGAAATTGTGAAATATGTAATAAAAAATATTGGATTGCATATGTCTCACGCCCCAAATCCGCGTCCCTTGGCCGGATTTGCAACGTGGCACCCAAGAAATCTGTGAGACCTTACTCCCACAAATACAAGGCAACTCATAACACTTTGAATAGGAAAAACATTTTAAATACGCATACATGATCCATTTTTCATATACTAAAGTACAGCATTCACTTGAGAAACTTCATTGGTTTGTAGAATATTTATAAGTACATCTCATTCATTTATTCATGTATTTAACATATCATGTCAGTATTTACTTATTCGTCTATTTTGTATTTACTCATTAGTTTAATCATTGATGTGTAGAATATTCATGAGTCTTGTTTACTCAATTACTTATCTCTGTAATATGTTATCTATTCATTATTCACGAGCATGAACTTGATTTTTCAATATATACAGATTGTTTCTATAATCTATTGTCAAATAGATAATAATTATTAATTAATTAATCAATTACCTAATTACTATTAACTTTATCAATAATTTAATTATTCACCATTAATTAATCAATCATTTAATTAATTACTTTGACTACTCATTTAATTAATAACCGTGATTAATTAATAATTTTCTCTAATTAAGACTGATCACTTAATAATTACTATTAATTTATCATTTGCTTAACTACTCATAATTAATTAATAATTTAACTAATTTCTACTAACTATTTAATCATTTAACAATTTACTACTAATTAATAATATAATTATTTTCCATTAATTAATTAATCTTAATTAGCTAATCATTTAGCTAATTATCCTTAATTAACTAATCATTTAGCTAATTATATTGGTTAATCATGTATTTAACTATGTATTACTAATTAATCATATATTTAATTATTTCCTATTCACTAAATACTAATTAAATCAATTACTATTAATCAATTATTCTTCCATCGAGTATTAATAATTAACAATTTGATTAATCCATTAATTGCTTATGATTAATATGGTTAATACTAGTTTCTATTTCTTATTGGGCTATTTATTGTTATTAGTGTTGGGTTAATAAGTTTGGGTCATCACTAAATAACCTTGGGCCACATGAGTTAAGTAGTAGTCTTTGTATTTTATATAACTTGGGCCAGCTGTCTTAATAATAGCTCTAGCCCAACGAAATCCAATCGCTTTAAATTCTTTTGGGCCCAACTATTTAGCCCAACTCGTTTTTGTTTTCTTATCCCAGTCCAAATCTAAAACCCTACTCGGTTTCCTTAGCTCCGACCCGTTTCTTGACCCAAATTGCAAAACCGGGTCATCTTCTTCCTTTCTTCCAATTTTTTCAGATTTTTCTTTCTTTCTTTATTTTTTTCCCCTCCTACCAAAACCCTAGCAACTTCAGTACTTCTTCATCTTTTTTTTTTATGCCTTTATTTTAAAGCCGCTTTAGATGGTGGTGCTAAAAGGAGGGTCGATGACCTCACACATATTGAAGCTTGAAGCTTCAGCCATGAGTCCATTTCTTCTTCTCTTTTTTTTTTCAAAGCAACCCCACAACTTCCTTCTCTTCCGTTAAGACCCTAAAACTCCACAAATCCTATACGAATTTCCCCTCGACAGATTTCATCCTCTAAAATTCCAACCCTATGGTTTAGTAATTTTTGCACCATCTCCTATATGCCAACATGAATATTTCCAAGCAGTTCCAAGAAAGCTAAATCTAGCATATAAATTCCAATTCAGGTATGAATTTTGTGTCTAAATATTAATGGCTCATTATAAATGAATATAACAATTAGTATGACGAATTCTATAATTACCCAAAACTTATGCGAAAACTTATATTATAATATGCACATCATTTGAAGGTACCGCAAATAAGCTTTCTACGTGCATATAGTACGCTTAATTTGGAAATATAATATAAAATATACATGTGTTTCAATTTTGATGTTAAAATGTATTGAATATCTTGTAGGGATAATAGGGAATTGGAATAATCTTATATGCCTCTACCTGAGTTAAATTTACATAATTAATATAAATGTATTATTGTACTCTTATGCCCTTTTAGAAAAGTGATAAGACATAATTAATATAAATGTATTTTTGTACTCTTATGCCCTTTTGGGTGTGGTTGTTTGTCAACTTGGTATCTTGTTTGCCAATTACGTGGAAAAACAAAGATTACACCAAATGTTTACACAGTTACACCAATTGCTTGAAATGTTATACCAATTACCTGACTCGTTATACCAAAACACACAGATCGCTTAGAATACACTTTTAGGTGAGACGAATTCCATGTAGCAACAGTCATGTATAACTAGCACCCCCTGTAGATTTTTATACATTGCGCCGAATTACTCATGTAATTCATTTGAAGCCCAAATGCTTAGCGAATAGAAACAAGAATAACTCTGTTACCTTTGAAGATATAACTATGCTTAATGCTTATATGGAGCGAGAAAATTACTTCAGTTGTACTAAATTAGCTAAAACTTTGATATAAAACAAATAAAAATCTTGTCATAAGGTGGCTCTATGCCATTTAGCAAGTCTAATCCCAAACATTTAAAAATTGGTACTAACGGCGAGGAACAGAAATGCCAGCATCCTCAAGAATTTTATCGCGAATAGAGTTTTAAGGATGACGCACAATTTCATTTGCGAGCTCCACACGATATCGCCAGACATTCTCCTGAAACATCATAGTCAAATTTTACAAATTTATAATTAACAGAGATGCTAGTAAAAGCATTATCAGAATGTCAAGAAAACTTCAGATTTCGATTCTAACCACAGATATTGTTATGGTATTTAGGCGACCATCCCAGTGCCTCATAAACTTCATGAGGAAAACACCACTGTCAATGCTGCAAAGCCAAAATCCAAATGGGAGAAGTGTTGTTTATGAATTGGTGAGGTCTTTTAGGAAGGCAAATGTCAAATATCGGGATTTCAAAACTTGTACCTATTATCCGCAGACTGATGTGGCACGTCGGCAATCCAAAACACGTAGTTCTTCAAATCAAGCAGGCTTTTGTAAATCTCCTTCACCACCAATTCCATTACAGTATTCTACAGTAATAAAAAGGCTAGATTCAATTATGAGCTAGTAAAAAACAAAAAGGGCAGCAAATAAGTACTTAGTCCGCCTCGTTAGAAAATCTTAAAATGGGTTATCGCATACCAGCCGGGTGATCAATGGACCAACTCTAGCCCGGCTATGATCCCTCACTGAGCTAATCAAGTCCACCGCATTGCATCTCATGTCAATAACAAGCAACAACCATTGGTCCATGACAATTACTAGAAATAAGAACTGCAAAGTAGAATTCAAGTTGGAGGATATAAGCTAACTGCATAAAACCTTAGCATTGCTACTATGAATTAAATTGAACCAAGATGAAAAATATTGATATGCATCTATTTATTTGTTGGCTGGTGGTGATGCTGATTTCACTATGGAAATGCATTAAAAATAGAAAAAAAAAGGAATATTAAAGGGTGCGTACGATTTGACATCTTTGGAGTTCAACAACGGTGGCATCCAACTTGAAATCGTTTGCAAAACACCTAAGCAAGTATTCCGCGCTCTTCTTTTCAAACCGAGGAAGGGCAGCAATTCTATGCTGTTATTTGGCAAAATAATAATTTAGTTAGACAATCAATCATGTGATATCCTTAAGCACAAATAAAGTGCAGATTGTGAATAACTGCACATCTCAAAGAATTTGTAACAGAAATACAAATCCAACACTGATATGTTTCACATTTAAAAAAAATCCTAAATATGCCTTGAACATAATCCCCTACACTAGAAAATTTGAAAATTTCATGGCTCAAACATCACTTACCACCACTGAGGCATTAGCAAAATATCGACTTGAATTCTGTGCTGCCTCTTCCAGATTCAAAATATGAGCATACACATTGATAACCTAAGTTTACAAATAAACCTTGTTAGAAAGTAGTCACAATTGGAATTTAGGACATAACACTAAAATGTATCTAGCATATACATTAGACACGACGTTCACTTCATCAAAAAGAGAACGCAAGTCCAGCCTCACAAGGCAATGGCCAGGAATATCCACCATTTTGTAACTGCAACCAAAGACGAATTTTTAGATATTAAATACTACTACATGTAACACATTTGAAAACAGTACTCAATATTACCTATCATTATCAGACCCATACGACACAATGAAATTTTCAAGTTGTCGGTCAACCGAACTGGCTCTAGTAACACGACTGTATACTTGACAATAGTCAACTGACCCCATACGAACGCTTTGAACGTGTCTCCTTTTTGGCCTTTCCTCTCCCACTTCAGCGGTGCCATGCACAAACCATAAATGGTTAATTGTCTTTTAATATCAGTTGTATTACAATACTTTCCATTACATGTATAAAAAATGACAAAATAGGTTCATACTCACATTTTAGTTTGTTTTCCATCTGAGAACTCACAGCCGGCAAAGCATGGTCACCTTGGATATTCTCCTCTTCCCGCTCCTTTCCACTGGAAAAGGGCAAAGTACCCTCAACTGGTCCCTCTTCCTTTGTTTAGGCCCTGTACACTTTACTCCTTGTCTTTCGGAGGATTGGAGGATCAAATACTTTAGGATCAGCATCTAAGTTTGGAATGCCACCTGTACTATTTGTACTTGCATTTCCTAACTGACCCGAATGAACGTTGCTGCTGTCACTTGCTCCTTCTTCTCCTCCACTAGTGGGCATGTTCGGTGTTGGAGTATGTACATCATCTACTAACATTAGGAAATTTGTTAAGCAGCAGTCAAAATCATGACAATTTACACTAGCTATATGCCAAGTTATATCAATAGCAGGACCAATACATCAACAAACCAAATTACACCATTAAAGGCAATTACACTAACATATATCAATGGCGCGACCAATTACACCAATTACATGCCATGTTACACCAATTATATGACAAATTACACTAATATCACGGCCAATATATCTGACTATATGTCAAGTTACACTAATGTCACTTTTATTTCATTTTACACCATTCTATCATGATGGTCGAAGAGATATCTTACCTCCTCCAGTTGCAGGACTGACTGGATGCGGATCAACTCCCTTCATGGATTGTGGCCCTGTATTATATGGCAAGTTACATCAATGTCAGTTTCATATCATATTACGCAAATCTATCATCATGGTCAAAGAAACAGGTTACAATACAACACTTTAGTTTGTTTTCCAAATGAGAACCCAAAGTAGTAAAGCATGGTCACCTTGAATATTGTCCTGCTCCCGAACCTTTTCACTGGAAGAGGGCAAAGTACCCTCAGCTGGTCCCTCATCTGCAGTTCGGGCCCTGTACACTTTGCTTCTTGTCTGTCGGAGGATTGGAGGATCAATTGGTTTAGGAGCAGCATCTAAGTTTGCCATGCCAACTGTAATATTTGCACTTGCATTTCCTAACTGATCCGGATGTACAGTTTGAATTTCACTTGCTCCTTTTTCTCCTCCACTAGTGGCCATGTCGGGTGTTGGAGTATGTACATCATCTACTAACATTAGAAAATTTTAGAAAAATTGCTAAGTAGCAGTCTTTAAGTGACAATTTATACTAGTTATATGCCAAGTTACATCAATAGCGGTACCACTACACCAATTACACCAATAGACCGAATTACACCAAGTACAGCAATTACACCATTAAATGCAATTACACTAAAATACATCAATTGCAGGACCAATTACACCAGATATATACAAGTTACATCAATTACATGCCAAGTTACACCAAATATTTATAAAGTTACACCAATATCATGACCAATATATCCAACTATACACCAAGAGACACAAATATCAGTTTTACATCATATTACACCATTATATTAGGATGGTTGAAAAAATATATTATCACCTCCGGTTGTAGGACTGACTTGATGCGGGTCAGGTCCCTCCATGGTTTGTGGCCTTATATTATATGTCAAATTACATCAATCTCAGTTTTTTTACCATATTACACGCATCTATCATCACGGTCGAATAAATATCTTACCTCCTTCAGTTACAGGGCTGACTGGATGTAGGTCATCTCCCTCAACGGTTTGTGGCCCTGTATATATGCCAAGTTACATCAATAGCAGGGCCAATACACCAATTACACCAATAAATCATATTACACCAAATACATCAATTACACCATTAAAAGCAATTACACTAATATACACCAATGACAGGACCAATTACACAATTATTTACCATGTTACACCAATGACAAGCCAAGTTACACCAATGACATGCCAAGTTACACCAATAACGTGCCAAGTTACACTAATATCAAGACGTTTAAAACCAAGTTACACAAATCTACCACGAAGGTCGAATAAATATCTTACCGCCTCCAGTTGCAGGACTATTTGGATGCAAGTCATCTCGCATCCCTGGATCTCTGTTCTCGTCTCCCTTTATTTGATCGGCATCTTCCTCGCCTTCGTCACATGACACGAATTCAGATTCGCCATCCCCGGGGCCATTACCATCGTGTTCAGGAGCTTTTTTTTCACCGCTGCGGCCATCCACTAACAGACTGATGTGCTTCTGCTATAAGACTCTCTACAGCCTGTCTGCCGACCTCTCTCTTTGTGATCGGCACTTTAGCAAGCTCAAATACCGAACTGAACATTGTCTGCATGGACAGCTACAAAAACAGTCAAAAGAGTTGGTAATTAAAATGACAATGTAAGTAATATTATTGAGATATTCAATTTGTATATAAGCTCGATAATGAGCATGTCTTACTGTAAGTTCCCCTACTCTTAGCTCCTCTAGAGCGAACATGGCATCACGAGAGGTCTCAATTGTTGTAGCATTTTCATCCGGCCCGCAACTGGTTTGGGTGAGGTGACTTTCAACAGAAATGCTATATGGCTGACCAGGCGATGAGTTTAACGAATTACAAACACATAAGTGATCCATTCAGGGATACCTACCATATCAACATATAGATGACAATTCAAATTATGAAATCAGAACTCACCTTCCCACGGCCAAATTTGCCATGATGCCTCAGCTCCAATGAGCATCGTTCCATAAATGCCTTTTTAGTCCATGCTCTCATAGCTGGACTTGTCTTGCATACCCTGTGGTGTCTGATGTCCACCCGGTCAAAGTAAAGCACATTTACCAATGTTTAAAAAGATAAAAACTTGTAAGAGTTCATATTTGCCCATGACAAGTAATTAAACAGAAGAACAAGAATAATAATAAGGTGATTACTTACCGCTAGAAAAAACACGCAGCCACCGATCTATTTAGAGGCAGGATCTTCACTGCCAGATTTCCAGTGCTGCAACTGGATGCACAAATAGTCCAAGACATAACGGCACCAGTTCAATGATTTGATGACTTCCAAATTGACAAGGTGTGGCCAGAGCATGGTGGAGATGTCTAATTTGGATATAGGTGTCAGAAAGCACCCACACACAAATAGCAAGAACTTTATTCTGAATTCAGGGCCCACTTCCATTTCTTCCAACTCTTTTTGTAATTCTTTGGCTTTAAGAGTCATTTTGTGCCTCTTGGAATCTTCTACTTGGGGCACTCGGTGCGAAGGGACCGTTAAATGGCAGGCCAAAGACTGCATGGACATCCGTTTCCTTGACTGTCCATTTGCCCCCATCCAACTTAAGTTCACATTGTTAATCGTGATCCCGAATTTTGATAATTACAAAACAATTGAAGAAATTGGTCTAATGTTTTCTGGTGAGTTCTTTGACAGCACAGGTCATCGAGGCAGGAAACCTGTTGAAGAAACTGTTGACTGTCGGACGGACGATACCTTGTATCGGACGTCTGATAAAACTCAAAACTTTCCTATCGGACGCTCAACCTGACGTATCGGACGTCCGATAGACAGGGGATCTATTGGACACCTCTTTCGGACGCACAACAACTACATCGGATGTTCAAAAATATCCAAGAAATTTTCTGAGCTCACTAGACGCTTTCGGACGCAAGCCTTCGGACGCGAAACATGTATCGGCCGTCCGATTGGTTCCATGAATATTTCCTGAGCTTACTGGTCGCTGTCGGACGCAAAGCCATCGGACGTAGAATTATCCATCGACTGTCCGATAAAGACATAAAGCAGCCTATCGGACGCTAGCATCGGACGAGCAACAAAGTGTCGAACGTCCGATAACTCCAACGGCTAGTTGACCTTTCAGCTTCTACTATCCGTTAACCTCAATATTTAGGCACTTTTTGGTCTCCTATAAATGCAAGCACTGTCTAAAAATCAGATAGATAACTGTACACTTGGATAACAAGTTCTTAAGAGTGATTTTAGCTAGAAAATACTCATTTGAGTAAGAATTGTTAGTCTTGTAGTGTGAGTTCATTGAGAAGCTTTTCAATTGTGAGTGAGTTCATCAATTGTGTAGCTGTGTGAAGGTTTTTTGTAAAGAGTGTAAAACTTCCTAACTTGACTAAGTGGAGCTTGGGACAAGGAGGAAGTGATCCTTCTATTGTACACAAGAGTGATCGAATTTCACCAAATTGAAGAAGCTTGTATTGAGGAATTCTCTTTAAGCTCAAGTGGAGCTTTGAAGAAGTTTGGTTTGCTTTCTATCATTACTTTTTTAGCTTACTTATCAAATTCATTGTTTGAAATCTCATCTATACTTTTCGGTCTCAACTTGTCTATTTGCTTGAAGAGCTTGTGGTTAAAATTTGAAAAAGGGGCAATATTTGCCTAGTTATTAGTCAACCTAATTCACCCCTCCCTCTTAGGTTGTATTCGGCCTTACAATTGGTATCAGAGTTTGGTCTCTAGGATCAAGCTTAACCACTTAGAGTAAAGATGACAACCAACAATGCCATGTTTTGTGAAGGTCAATCAATCACTAGACCACCAATGTTTAATGGATCAAACTATGTTAGTTGGAAAGAACGTATGATTATTTTCTTGCAATCTATTGACATTGATTTATGGTTTATTGTTAGTGAAGGTCCTTACACTGCTATTATAAATGATCCCATCACTCATGTTCCTAGATTAAAAACTAGAGATGAGTTGAATTGAGAGGATAGAGCTAATCTCACAGCTAACGTAAAAGCCATGGATGTTCTTTATAGTGCACTAGATTCGAATGAATCCATTAGAGTAAAAGGGTGTAAATCTGCCAAAGAAATTTGGGATCAACTAAGAGAAATTCATGAAGGCAGCGACGATGTGAGAGAACAAAAGAAATCCATTCTTGTTACTAGATATGAATCATTCAAAATGGAATCTCATGAAAACATTGATAAGATGTATTGTAGATTCAATGATCTTATTAAAGACTTAGAGGTTTTGGAAAAGGAATACACTCTTGGTGAAAAGAATAGAAAAATTTTGAATGCTCTACCTAAAGAGTGGGAGAACAAAGTGACTGCCATTGAGGAAGCCAAGGACTTGAACTCTATATCTATTGAGTCTCTCATTAATTCTCTAACATCTTATGAATTAAAACTCAAAAGCAAAGTACAAGATGAAGAGGAAGCAAGAGCAAAAAGAAGCATTGCTCTAAAGGCTGCTCAAGATGAGGATGACTTGGCTTCACAAGATGAAGAAGATGGTGATTGTGATGATAGTGATCTTACACTCATCACAAAAAGCTATCATCGCAAAAAGCTTCAAAAGAATACTCAACAAGAGAAGATTCAGAAAAGGAAGACCAAGCAACCAAAACAACAATCAATTCAATACAAAATACAAAGCAAGATATGATGCAAACAAGAAGCAAGGAGATAAGTGCTTCGAGTGTGGGCAGCCCGGTCATTATTCGGTGGACTGTCCAATGAAGAAGAAGAAAGATATGAAGAATGAAAGAAAACCGAAGTTCAACAACTTTCAAATTACTTGGAACGATTGCAACTCGGAAAGAGAAATTGAAGAAGAAGAATAATCGGCTCAAATTGCCTTTATGGCAATTGGTGACAATGAGGTAACTTCTCATCCTCAATACGGATCCAAAAACTTTAAAATAGCCGACAATTGGCTTTTTATCAAACATCAACTCATAAGAAGTTTTGTTCAAAAATGGTCTTAGTAATACTCTATTCATTACATAGCAAGCCGTATTTACGGCTTCCGCCCAAAAATATTTTGGTAAATCATTTTCACTTGACATGATTCTTGCGACTTCTACAAGTGTTCTATTTTTTCTTTCAACAACACCATTTTGTTGAGGAGCTTTTACAATAGAAAATTCATGAGTTATTCCATTATGATCACAAAATTTCGGAAATCCACAATATTTAAATTCCGAACCATTATCACTTCTAACTTTGATAATATACAAGCCAAGTAAATTTTGCACTTTTGCAAAGAGAGAGACAAAGCTTTTAAAGGCATCATCTTTATGAGCAAGAAAAATAGTCCATGTATATTTAGAATAATCATCAACAATTACAAAACAAAATCTTCTACCACCTAGACTAGCAATAGGTGTAGGACCAAATAGATCAAGATGTAAAAGTTCCAATGGCTTAGATGTAGAAATGTTTTTCTTAGGTTTAAAAGATGTTTTGGTTTGTTTCCCAAATTGACATGCATCACAAATCTTATCCTTTTCAAACTTAATCTTAGGAAGTCCTCTAACAAATTCCTTTTTTGAAATTTCATTTATCACATCCATGTTAAAATGACAAAGTCTTCTATGCCACAACCAAGGATCTTCATTTGAGATTTTAAGGCATTTAAAACTAGAAGAGTCAATTTTCTCAAGAATCAAAACATAGATGTCATTGTATCTTTTTCCTTTGAAAACAATATTAAATTTCAAGTCAAGGACCAAACATTCATGCTTTTTGAATAAAACAAATAGATCTTTATCACAAAGTTGACTAACACTAAGCAAATTATAGCTTAGATTGTCTACTAAAAGAACATTATGCACAAATGTTTCACCATTCTTACCCACATCACCTACTCCAATTGTTTTAGCTTTCATGTCATCTCCAAAAGTCACTTTTTCACTTGACTTTGATTTGAGTTTGATGAATTGTGAAGGATCGCCGGTCATGTGCCTTGAGCATCCACTATCAATGAACCATTTTGATTTCTTCATATCTTTTTCAATTTTTACCTACAAGAAATAGAGAATTCGGTACCCTTTTAATTTTTGGGTCCTTGACGGTTAGAATCATGTTTGACTAACCACATGCATCTCATTTCTTTTCTCATATTTCTTCTCACATAGCAATCATGCTTCAAGTGACCTACTTGGCAGCAAAAATCACACATAATGGTAGAGTTGTTTACATGAATTGGTTTAATGAATCTAATTTCACTTTTCCTATGAATAGTAAATTCATTTGCACTAAACATAATTTTCCTTTCATAAGGATTAGAATGAGACTTAAATACATTTCTTGTGAAAATATTTTGTTTCTTGTTTTGAAGGATCATGTCAAGATTATCCATTCTCTTCTTCAAGTCATTTTGTTTTTCTTTAAGCATTTCACAAAGGCTTGTTTTTCTATCAAATTCATATTGTAACTCCATTTCAGTTTTTACTAGGCAATCATTGTCATATTTTAACTTCTTGTTGTCTTGAAACAGGTTTGCATTGTCTTGCAAAAGAAAAATAATTTTTTGTTTTAGTTCTTTGTTTCTAGCATAAGACTCTTTTAAGCTTTCATGCAGTTTTGCAACAAATGACTCTAAATCATAATTTATTTAAATACTCATATACAAGTATCCAATTAAATAAAATTCATATATGTTCCATTAATTTATATGTACTACACTTAAACTAAATTAATAAAGTCAAAGTCAAAATGTAAATTATTAGTTACCTTTAATATCCCGCAAATGAAATATGCGGCACGGAAAATAGATGAACTGGAATGTAGTTTCGGAGGCAAAATTGCTTCGGATGACTTTGCTGCTTCGTGGCTAAACTGTCAATTTTCTCTCAGAAGAAGCGGATGAATTTTGTGAGAGAAATTGAGAGGAAATGGATGCATTTTGTGAGAGAAACTGAGAGGAAGTAGATGAAACTGAAATGAACGAATGCATCTGCTTTTATAGACGAAATTTGACAAATTGCAACCGTTGGATGAAATTGGACAAATCGTAGCCATTTAATAGCTCCCACCTACCCAAAACAAGGCATGTGCGGCAGCAGACCCTGCTGCTGCTGCTGCAGGAGCAGACCCTTTTGGTCTGCTGGGTCTGCAGCGGGAGCAAACCTGCGGAGCAGACCCTTTGGGTTTGCTGCTGCACAATGCCAAACTAATTGGGTATTTGCACATTAGCCCTTTGGGTATTTTTTTAATTTTGCACTTAAGTCCTCCGGTAATTTGTTACCAAAAAAAAATTATTTCAGGTGCCGTATATGTGACATGCGGCACCAATGGATGAAGGAAAAAAAAAATTTCAACACCATAATTCAAACTTTTTTGCAATTCACCAATAATTTGAGTAATTTTCCCCATTAATCTCACAAAACTGGCTAAGTTAGGAAAGAAGAGGTGGAAAATTTTCCAAAACATTTAATTAGCAAATACTTATTAGTGTTAGGATTGGAAATTGACGATGGGTGTGACGACCCCACCTCCCCCTAAGGCGAACCAGAGGGTTCGGTGGATCGCCTGCCCAGCTCTCGCCAGGATTCACTCGCTCGAATAACTAAAAAGACTTCGAAAGTAAATGTAAATAACCATTCCAAATCACACCACAACTAATAACATTACTAAATCCAACTTACAACTCAAATTCTCAAATTACAGTTCAATGTACTTAAGGTACAACCACAAATTCATCTTACAAACCCAAAATATCAAATTTAGCATTTCAAAGCGAAATTCAAAAGATACGTTCCAACCCTAACTAATCATGTCTTCACTCGGGTTCTCGATCCCTGTTAAAGAAATCAAATTTAAAAGAATAAGCTAAAAGTCCAGTGAGTGCCAAAAGACTTGCAATTCACGTAAAACAGTTCAAATCATACTTCAAGTTTCAAAAATTTAAAACATGTAGATAAACACGTAAATAGGTATTGCCTGGATATACCAGGTAAACTACTCGAGAGACATCGCCCAACGAAGTAGACTAGTGGAGGGATTTCGCCCAACAACGTCACAATAATCCACTGAAATTACTCGAGAGATTTCACCCAACGAAATAGATTAGTCGAGAAATTTCGCCCAATGACGTCACAATAATCCACTGAAACTACTCGAGGGATTTCACCCAACGAAGTAGACTAGTCGAGGGACTTCGCCCAACGACGTCACATTTGTCACAAGATAGCACACTATTTATTTTAATACCCAAAATCACACGAAAAGGAGAAAACGCTCACGTGATAGATCAAATCATAAAACAGATCAAGCATATTTCTTATGAAATTCAAGTTTTTCAAATAACTCAAATTCATTTCAACAAGTCATTTTTTTGCAAACAATAGCAAGATTTTCATTTTGAAAAGCAGTTGGAACATTCACCGTGAGTCGGTGAAATAGACGAGCAAGCAAGAAGATCAAACTTGTGTAGTCGGGTCGTCCTCGATGAAGTCTGGGTCACCTGAGCCAAAGTTTAACTATCACACACTGGCCAAACAACTAAAACTCAACACTTAACTTAAACTACTTAAAATCATCTAAGGCCAAACTGTCACAGTTCCTTGTTTAGTCCATATCTTAGGTTACACTTATCGAAATTAGGCAAGGTCTATGGCTATGAAAAATAGACTCGGAGTACTACAATTCATTAGAAGGGCTCGCTCCAAGATTCATTTTGTAAAGTGAGCAAAAGTACGACATAAGAAGTCGCGAGGAACATAAATAGGCAAATCAGTCTTGAAAAATGGCCATCTTTGCCGATTTTCTTGGATTGATAGAAAATGAGTTAGCACACAATCCATATACCGTTAGAAATCCCTTGAAGTCTAGTTTCTAACGCCACCAACAGTGCCCAATTTCGACTCCCGAGCACGAAATTATAGCCACTTAAAGTTGGGTCAGTAAGCTGCCTGACAGCTTGGTTTTTCCAGGTTTGAAAAGCTATATTTGGAACAACATTTGGGTAATGAAACGATACCGAAAAAACACCAAATTTTTTAGGAATAAACCTCAATATGTGAACTACATTTGTACCAAAATTTAGCCAAAAAATCATATGGGAAGATAGTGATCCACTCCCCCAAAGTCGACTAAAAATTTGAAGTTCTATTCTGCAATACGAAATTCTTTTCTTTTACAACCTTTGGTTCATCCAAAACAACCCTCATTCCATTCCATTTTCAAAACCAAGATTCTAACAACATTTCTTGATCAAATGGAGGTTACGTGATAGCAAAATTTCAGACCAAAACCACACTAAAATAGAACAGCCCAAGTGGACAGAATTGAAAGCAGATTTTCCAGTTTTTACAGCATTATTTGAAAAACCATAACTAGAGCTATATAAGTCCAAAATTTATGAATCTTATACCGTTGGAAAATAGACTCAGTGACCTAAAACTCTCGAGAAGACACCTATACAAATAAATTTTAGCCTAGTTTCAAACGCAATAAACAAAACTCAATTTGGACCTTCCTACACCAAGATACAGCAGATTTAAGAAGACTGTTTCATCAATCCTGCTACCCGAAATTCCAGATTGCAGGGTTGAAAAGAATGGTTCATTAGGCCAACAAAAACCCATTATAAAATCACCACATTTTCTGCACTAAAACTTCAGTATATAAGCTAGGTCTGTACCAAAATTCAGCCCAAAATTCGGAGGAAAAGTCAGTTATCTGAGGAACCAAAATAGGGCAGCATTCAATTCCTTTCCTCTCGGTTTTTCTCCTCTTTCTCTCTTTCCGAATTTCTAACTCCATAACTCGTCATAAACCACAAACATATTCCATCACATACATATATATCATAATAGCTAATCATTAAGAATTGTGAGAATTCATAGAACGCACATAATCATCCAAATTCAACACAAAGGCAAACCAAGAGCTACAAGCTCCAAAATCAACCAATGGAAGCCAAGAACTAGGGTTTGATGGAGTCATTTTTACCTCTAATAGTTCAAGAGGAAACCTTTGTTGGCGGTGTGCCTAAGCTCCCAAAAGAGTCAAATAAGATCTTCAAGAAACTAAACCCTCACCTAGGGCTGCAAACGAGCCGAGTGGAGCCGAGCTTTGGCCTTATCGAGCGTGGCTCGACTTATTTTTTATCGAACTTGAACTTGAACTCGACAAGCTGAAAAAATGAAGTTCGAACTCAAGCTCGAGTTTAAATCGAGTCGAACTCGAGTTCGAACTCCAACTCGAGCTCGAAAAAATAAATAAATAATTTCTTTATTTTTAAAAAAATAAATAAAATAATTATTTTTTTAATAAATAATAAAAATATTAGGGATATATATGTAATTTCACTATTACAATAGAAATAAAAAAAATAATATATATATAAATTCGAGCCTATCGAGCCGACTCGCGAGCTATCGAGGTTGAGAGAATCGAGCTCGAACTCGACTCGAACATGGAAACGAGCCGCTCGAGCTCGAGTCGAGCTCGATATTTTCGAGCTCGAGTTGAGCTCAAATTCGAGCCGCTCGCGAGCTGCTCGAATCGTTTGCAGCCCTACCCTCAACCACCAAGAATCTTCGCTCGATATTTTCGAGCTCGAGTTGAGCTCAAATTCAAGCCGCTCGCGAGCTGCTCGAATCGTTTGCAGCCCTACCCTCAACCACCAAGAATCTTCCTTTCCACAAGCCTTCCACTAAGCTTGAAGTTGGTCCAAGGTTGAAGCAAGATGTAGCAAGATTTGGAGGAAGAAAATGAAGCTCAAACTAAGGGAAATGGGGGAGGGGAGTTCGGCTAATGAGAGGAAGAAGAGAGAGGGATTTTGGGGTGTTTTTGGTGAAGTGAAAATTTGAGAGGAAGAAGAGATTAAAGCTTTGCTTTATGGTGCCCAAAAGTCAACTTTAATTTGTGGCCCAAAATGCTCCAATTGGAGTTTAATCCTAATCACTCACTTCTAATCCCTCAATTAGCTTTTCTTAATCTACTAATGATGATTCTTATTCTCCAAGAAGACGTCACTCCCAATCCAGATATTTGCCTCAAAAAACGTGTCTTTCTCATTTTTTCACAGTTGAGTGCAAGAAAAATTAAATTGAAGGTTAAATAAGGTTTTTAAAATAAAATGAGGTAATTTAAAGTGTAATTGCAATTAAAATGATTTAAATCAATTATTCAGAGAAAATAAATAAATATTTAAATAAATAGGTCAGATAAAATAAATTTTCGGGTCCTCACAACCTCCCCTCCTTAAAAGAATTTCGTCCTTGAAATTCACATTCTCCATTCAAATAACTCTAGATAATTCTTCTTCACCATATTCTCTTTCAACCCTTAATATCCAATTCACTAAACCTATTAACAACTTTCGCCTTCTAATCCGAAAATTCACAATCCCTACGTACCAAGATCGTAATCAAACTCTGTCCTCATGAAGTGTTCTAATTCTTCAAATCATAAGGCAATCTAATAGGTTTTAGGTCTACACTACCCATAAAGATAAGGTTCATAATGAATGTATAGCGCTTGAATCAACCACTACTTTAGCTAGTCGATGAGAGATGGCGTAGTACCTTCAGCAACTTCAGTTGGATTGGGGCTTTCTTGATGATTAATAGCATATACCCTGGCTGGAACCCTCGATCGTTTTCCCACAGTGCTAGCCTGATTAGAGTTTGGCCTATCTATCCGTCGGTCTCCACTTCTCTCTTGGGCCTTGGGGCATGTAGCCACTCGATGCTCACTACTTCCACATTTCAAATATTTCCCTTCTTTCCTCCAACACCTGTCCTTCGTATGATTTAGCCTCCCACAAAAATTGCAACACAAACCGGGAGTTAATGCTTGGCTTCCTTGCGGGACGCTCCTTGATTGTCCCTTTCCACTTGGTGACCCACTAGAGAGTGCCCCTTTCGTCACAGCTCCTCTCGACTTTCTAGAGGTGTTCACTTCACTTATTTCTCTACTAAGCTTGGGAGGTGGAGCATTCACATCTACTGGTTCATGACCACTACTAGGAGCATTCCTTTTTCTTGCATTGAAAGCCCTCACTTGAGCCTTCGCACTTTCAATTCTTTGGGCCTTCTCGATTGCGTCACTAAAACTAGTAACTTGAGCTGTCGACAAACCTTCTTGTATCTCTACATTTAATCCCTAAACAAACCTCCTTATTCTTCTCTGCTTAGTTGCCACTAACTCAGGGGCAAATCTCGACAATTTACTGAATAGTGTCTCGTACTCCGCGACACTTAAAGTCCCCTGCCTACACCTTATAAAATCGTCTTCTCTCTTCTCTTGGATTAGCAGAGGGAGGAACTTAGCATTAAATTCCTTGGAAAAGTTCACCCAAGTCCTAGGGATTTGTTCTCTATCCGACTTGGCTCTTATCATGTTCCACCAGGATCGAGCGGCTCCCTCAAATTGAAATACGGCAAAAGCTACTTTCCTTTTCTCGGCGTAGTTTAAAGTAGCAAAAATGTCAGAGATTCTCTCTAACCAGCCCTCAGCTATTTCGGGTTTGGGTCCTCCCAAGAACTTAGGTGGGGAAAACCTTTGGAATCGTTCTAAGGCCCTATCCTCACCACCCTCGCGGCCTATAGGTTGATTTACAAGTCCAGGACCTTGTTGGTTAGCCATATGCTCTAGAATGTCTGTCATGCGGTTAATAGCAGTTGCTACTTGTTCCGCAACCTCAACCCTAGGCTCAAGGTTTTGGTCAACCGTTGACCCCCAATCACCTCCCATATTTTGGGGTTGTCTAACTCTTCTCCCACGGCCTCGTCCCCTCCTTCTACCGTCTATGATCTTTTAGAGAACCAACATTAATATAAATGCAAAATAAAATATTAGCAAATGAAATTCTAGGTGAAAATATTATATCTTTATAACAAGAGAATGAACACTCAAGTATGCCACAAAAGTACATTCATTTTTAAAGGAAACACACCAAGTCACATCACACTTACAAATAGAAGCAAGTAAAGAAATAGTAGTTAGAGCAATTATACAAGCATACAAATAAAGGGACAAGAACCATCCAGTGGTTTTCTCACACAAGAGGGTGCTTGGTATTCCATCTTCTAACCTCTCTACCCCCGCTAGGGTTTGGTGTCATATTGTTCTGGTCACTTCATAACGAAGTCAGATAACTATAGAAATCCAACACTAAAATCCTGATAACACACATTTTCAAGCACCAAAATAAGAAGAAAGTCAATTCACCTCATGGTTGGCCACCCGAGAGGTCAATCAACTCAATTCTCATTCCTGCCTGACATACCAAGTAGATTACACAATCTACTACAAGAATACATCCAGTGCTCAAACCATTCCCATAGTTTTCTCTTCCTTTAATTATCACAGTTATTGGACTCTTAAAACTATTCACAAAATGCTTAGCATATTCTCGATTCCTAATCACACTAACTGCAAGTTCTCAGATGCGCTCGCTCTACCTTCTCAATCCTTATACTTGAATTATAGGTTCAATTCCCAAAGTAAGCTTTTGAAAATACAACAAGAGCTATTCGAGTTACGAAATTCTCTTCAAATTCAGGGTTTACCTTACTAAAATGTAAGTTCACAATTCTTTCGAAACTTAAGATTTCTTTTTCAAACATGGCCAAAGTCATGGGCGAAAATATATCAATTTAAAATCAATAATTGAAAAACATGGTTGGAAAACCTCAACTTTCCTCTTAGATCCTCTATACATAAATCTATTAGAACTCATCAATTTCTTTCCAACTCTTAATTCAAAAATTACATATCAAGAGTGACATGCTATAAAATATTTAAAGCACATATGTGTCATTTCCAATCATCGTTTTGAAAATAAAACTAGTACATTTTAGTTTTCTTTTGGATTTCAATGTGAAAATTTCTAACAGTTACACAAGTAGGAAGACGCATTTTGTTCTTTTGAAACACCATTTTTTTTTTAGCTCAAAACCATCACATGAGGTATCAACTAATAATTTTCATAAATCTCTCACATAATCTTTCACTTCAATGTAACATTACCTAGTTCTTTTTCCACCAATCCCATATAAGAAACTCTCAAGTAATAAATCCTCTTTAATCACTAGGATACAATAGGTTCTGCAATTCACATATTACTCAACTTAATCCCACAGTCCGGTATCCTAAACCTCCAATCTAGGATACACTACAGGGATCTGAAGCCTAGGCTCTGATACCACCTGTGATGATCCCACCTCCCCCTAAGGTGAACCAGAGAGTTCAATGGACCGCCTGCCCAACTCTCGCCAAGACTCACTCGCTCGAATAACTAAAAACACTTTGAAAGTAAATGTAAATAACCATTCCAAATCAAACCACAACTAATAACATTACTAAATCCAACTTACAACTCAAATTCTCAAATTACAGTTCAATGTACTTAAGGTACAACCACAAATTCATCTTACAAACCCAAAATATCAAATTTAGCATTTCAAGGTGAAATTCAAAAGATACGTTCCAACCCTAACTAATCATATCTTCACTCGGGTTTTCGATCCCTGTTAAAGAAAGCAAATTTAAAAGAATGAGCTAAAAACCCAGTGAGTGCCAAAAGACTTGCAATTCACGTAAAACAGTTCAAATCATACTTCAAGTTTAAAAAATTTAAAACATGTAGATAAACACGTAAATGGGTATTGCCTGGATACACCAGGTAAACTACTCGAGGGACATTGCCTAACAAAGTAGAATAGTCGAGGAATTTCGCCCAATGACGTCACAATAATCCATTGAAACTACTCGAGGGATTTCACCCAACAAAGTAAACTAGTTGAGGGACCTCGCCCAACGACGTCACAATAATCCACTGAAACTACTCGATGGATTTCACCCAACGAAGTAGACTAGTCGAGGGACTTCACCCAACGACGTCACATTTGTCACAAGAGAACACACTATTTCTTTTAATACCCAAAATCACACGAAAAGGTGAAAACGCGCACGTGGTAGTTCAAATCATAAAGCAGATCAAGCATATTTCTTATGAAATTCAAGTTTTTCAATAACCCAAATTCATTTCAACAAGTCATTTCTTTGCAAACAATAGCAAGATTTTCATTTTGAAAAGGAGTTGGAACACTCACCGTGAGTCGGTGAAACAGACGGGTAAGCAAGAAGATCAAACTTTGGTAGTCGAGTCGTTCTCGACGAAGTCTGGGTCACCTGAGCCAAAGTTTAACTATCGCACACTGGCCAAACAACTAAACCTCAACACTTAACTTAAACTACTCAAAATCATCTAAGGCCAAACTGTCACAGTCCCTTGTTCAGTCCATATATTAGGTTACACTTATCAAAATTAGGCAAGGTCTATGGCTATGGAAAATAGACTCGGAGTACTACAATTCATTAGAAGGGCTCGCTCCAAGATTCATTTTGTAAAGTGAGCAAAAGTACGACATAAGAAGTCGCGAGGAACATAAATAGGCAAATCAGTCTTGAAAAATGGCCATCTTTGCCAATTTTCTGGGATTGATAGAAAATGCGTTAGCACCCAATCCATATACCGTTGGAAAGCCCTTGAATTCTAGTTTCTAACGCCACCAACAATGCTCAATTTTGACTCCCGAGCACGAAATTATAGCCACTTGAAATCGGGTCAGTAAGCTGCCTGACAGCTTGGTTTTCTAGGTTTGAAAAGCTATATTTGGAACAACACTTGGATAACGAAATGATACCGGAAAAACACCAAATTTTTCATGAATAAACGTCAATATGTGAACTACATTTGTACCAAAATTTAGCCAAAAAATCATATGGGAAGGTAGTGATCCACGCCCCCAAAGTTGACTGAAAATTTGAAGTTCTATTCTGGCATACGAAATTCTTTTCTTTTACAACCTTTGGTTCATCCAAAACAACCCTCATTCCATTCCATTTTCAAAACCAAGATTCTAAAAACATTTCTTGATCAAATGGAGGTTACGTGATAGCAAAATTTCATACCAAAACCACACTAAAACAGAACAACCCAAGTGGACAGAATTGAAAGCAGATTTTCCAGTTTTTGTAACATTCTTTGAAAAACCATAACTAGAGCTATATAAGTCCAAAATTTATGAATCTTATACCGTTGGAAAATAGACTCAGTGAACTAAAACTCTTGAGAAGACACTTATACAAGATTCAAATCAAAAACCAATTAAATTTCAGTTTAAAGTTGCTGCTATAGTAATAACAGGACATAACAGTTTTTGACTTTTAGTCAAATTTCAAAATTCAGCAAAATTCACAGAATTCAAACTAACCCTTGAAATTTATCACACTTAAATAACTTGGAGCCCAGTTTCAAAATCAATAAATGGAACTCAATTTGGACTTTCCTACGCCAAGATACAACAGATTTAAGAACACTGTTTCATCAATCCTGCTACCCGAAATTCCAGATTGCAGGGTTGAAAAGAATGGTTCATTTGGCAAATGAAAACCCATTATAAAATCACCAAATTTTCTGAACTAAAACGTCAGTATATAAACTAGGTCTATACCAAAATTCAGCCCAAAATTCGCAGGAAAAGTCAGTCATCTAAGTAACCAAAACAGGGCAGCATTCAATTCCTTTCCTCTCGGTTTTTCTCGTCTTTCTCTCTTTCCTAATTTCTAACTCCATAACTCATCACAAACCACAAACATATTCCATCACATACACATATATCATAATAGCTAATCATTAAGAATTGTGGGAATTCATAGAGCCCACATAATCATCCAAATTCAACACAAAGGCAAACAAGGAGCTACAAGCTCCAAAATCAACCAATGGAAGCCAAGAACTAGGGTTTGATGGAGTCATTTTTACCTCTAGTAGTTCAAGAGGAAACCTTTGTTAGTGGTGTGCCTAAGCTCCCAAAAGGGTCAAATAAGATCTTCAAGAAACTAAACCCTCAACCTCCAAGAATCTTCCTTTCCACAAGCCTTCTACTAAGCTTGAAGTTGGTCCAAGGTTGAAGCACGGATTGATGCAAGATGTAGCAAGATTTGGAGGAAGAAAATGAAGCTCAAACTAAGGGAAATGGGGGAGGGGGAGTTTGGCTGATGAGAGGAAGAAGAGAGAGGGATTTTGGGGTGTTTTTGGTAAAGTGAAAATATGAGAGGAAGAAGAGATTAAAGCTTTGCTTTATGGTGCCCAAAAGTCAACTTTAATTTGTGGCCCAAAATGCTGCAATTGGAGTTTAATCCTAATCACTCACTTCTAATCCCTCAATTAGATTTTCTTAATCTACTAATGATGATTCTTATTCTCCAAGAAGACGTCACTCTTAGTCCAGATATTTGCATCAAAAAACGTGTCTTTCTCGTTTTTTCACAGTTGAGTGCAAGAAAAATTAAATTGAAGGTTAAATAAGGTTTTTAAAATAAAATGAGGTAATTTATAGTGTAATTGCAATTAAAATGACTTAAATCAATTATTCAGAGAAAATAAATAAATATTTAAATAAATAGGTTAGATAAAATAAATTTTCGGGTCCTCACAATGGGTTCTTGGCAATCAAAAGACAAATAACAGAGCAAAAAAAATAAATAAATGAAATAAAGACTCAAAATTTAAGGTTTGATGTAAGTACAAAAGTTTTAGAAAAGTTCTAAGTCTAAAATAAAAAAGCGTTTCTAAGCCTACAAGCAAAAGTTTTAGAAAAAAATAGAAAAATGTTAGGAAAAAAAGTTTTAGAAAAGTGTTTCTAGGCCTAAAATAGAAATGTGTTTCGAGGTCTAAAAGCACCTAGAGTACAAAAAGCTTTGGAAAAGTGTTTGTAGATTTAAAAGCACCACTGAAGAGAGTGCAAAAAAAGTTTTGGAAAAGTGTTTCTAAACCTAAAATTTATGTAAATCGTGATCCCCAATTTTGACATTATAAAACAATTGAAGAAATCAATTTAATGCTTTCCATTGAGTGTATTGGCAGCTCAGGTTATCAAGGCAAATGATGCAATTGAAGAACTCAATCAAAAGGACCAAAGGACACCAAAGTCTGTCGGATGCTCGATAGCTTGTATGACGTCCGATAAAAGTCGAGAACACTCTATCAGACACTCAATTTGATGTACCGGACGTCCCATAGACAGGGGAATTATCGGACACTCGTATCGGACGCATATCAACCTCACCGGACGTCCGATCGTATCCAAGAAAATTTCTGAGCTCTCTGGTCGCTGTCAGACGCAAGCTTCATCGGACGCAGAAATTTGAATCGGTCATCCGATAAAGATCGAAACAACCTGTCGGACGCATAACATTATGTCGGACGTCCGATAGCTCCAACGGCTAGTTGACTCTTCAGTTGCCTTCTATCCGTTGACCACTATTATCAAGGCACTTTTTGGTCCCCTTTAAATAGAGCCTTGTCTGAACTTAATAGCAACTTTTTGTACACTTAGAATACAAGTTCTTGAGAGTGATTTTAGCAAGAAAATACTCTTGGTGTAAGAATTGTAGGTCTTGAAGTGTTAGTTCATTTGCAAGCTTTTCAATTGTGAGTGAATTTTTTCAATAGTGTAGCTTTGAAAGGGTTATCCGAGTGATTGTAAAACTTCTTAACTTGACTAAGTGCTGCTTGGGGTAAGGAGGAAGTGAGCCTTCCATTGTACACAACATTGGTTGAAATTTATCAAGTTGAAGTTGCTTGAATTGAGATTTATTCTTCAAGCTCAAGAGGAGCATTGAAGAAGATCGGTTTGCTTACTATCATCTTTATTTTCAGCTTACTTCACTATTCATCTATTGCTATATCATCTACTCTTCTTAGTTTCTATTGCTCATTTGATTGACAAATTGATTGTGTGAGAAGTTGAATTTGTCATTATGAAAAAGAGGCATTATTACTTGATTGATTTTAATCAACCTAATTTACCCCCCTTTTAGGTTGTCTTTGGGTCTTACAAGCACCTAATACTGCCTAAAAACATCTAAGCATTAAAACACAAGAGAGAGGTCCAAAAAACACCTAAATATTAAAACGTAAGAGAGAGGTGCAAATAACAGACTAAAAACTCTTTTGTTTTGGTGCACTTAATAATGTGATTCCTATACTCAAGAAAGATGTAGAAACGCCCGCAAGTCCAAAAATTTGGAGATATCAATGTTAGATGGACTCGACGTCACGACGTGGACAACACAAGACATGATTTGAGGGTAGAAGACACCACAATCAAGAAGTTATTTGATTGATAAGTCAAATGAGCACCTAAGTACTGCCTTACGATGTGCAAAGAAAACTTTGACAAGCCAAACGAATTGCTCTTGAAGAAAGAAGCAAATCTAGAAATTTCATAAATTCTCAATAATGGTCTCATGTCTTGGATGAATTTTAGACTTATTTATATCTTTACAGAACCTACTAAAACTAGGAAACATTGAAGATAAAAGCTCAACCTCAATAAGACAAGTTGGACCGAATTTAAGACCTAATTCAATTAGGAAAGTCGTACTTGGATTACACTAAATAGATGACACTTATAACTACTAAATGGAACTAAAGACTATGCTAGCAATTTGGACCATCCAATCAACTTGAGTTAGCCAAATGCAACTTATTGAATAAACGCAATAAACGAGAAGACTAAACACCAACCTTATCAACTAAGCTCAAAGCCAAACTTGTTCTTGATTTTGTTCATCGAACCCCATCTAATCTTGGATGGAACTTGATAAACACTTAAGCCTCAACAAGAGCTTTGAACTAAGGCACATGAGCCTCGCATCATTCCCCTCCTCTTGAGAAGATTCGACCTTGAATCAATATGTTGCATTGAAGAGAACAACCCAAAGAACCTCTCACGGATAGCATTGCGTGTATCCATCTTCACTCGCCAAGGCAGCTGCATCCATGTCATTTCCTTAGGAAACCTTTCATCCGTTGAAGTGGCTGAATGTCCTTACCATAGGAAAGCAATGAGTCCTGGGTCAAAGATAAAACACACAAAACCAAGTTTACCAAATGGATATCATAATGACAATAATGAACTACTATGTGTCATGGAACACAATTCCGTCATTAAAGAAGACTTATGGAAATCAATGGATTGATTTGCACAATTGCGATTGAAAAACCTATGCTGACTCACAAGATAATTAAAACAGCAAGCATTTATGATGACACAACACTCACATAGAGCTAACAAGTTCGTTTGGCAAAGTATAAAAGAATAGACAGCACCTCGAGTAAAATCCAAACAACAATTTTCATGCAAACACAAAATTGGGGCAGCTTGCAAATCTTAGCAACATAAAAATCAACGTGCAATGACTCACAAACAAACTGGAAAATATCACGAAACAACCTAAGTGTAGCACTTGAAAGCAAGTCAAAAAATACAAACAAGGAAGAATCACATAAGACTTCAAATGCGCAACCACTAGAATCATGCAAAATATGACAAATTCAAGAACTACCATATTCTCACTAAAACTAAAGAAATCTGTTTGGAACTTCCCTTTTTGATCATCAATTGCCGAGGAGTAATTGCAAAAACATGGTCAAAAACACTTCAACTAGGAAGCAAAGTATAAGTCCAGGAGCTAGAAGGTTCAATCCTAGCTTGAAACACGTCATATTTAGCTTTAATCGGGTCAAGAACAGTGCTGGTTTCATGACTTCTAGCAACTCTTGTAACCTGCAAATAATCAAGGAAAACACTAGGCAACAAGTTAAGGTCAGGAGTAGAAAACATGGACTGGACTCCCTCTCTAACTCAACTCTCATAAGAAAGTTATATTTTCACTCATTTCTAGCCACCCTAGCTATACACACAATTGCCTTTTTCCCCTCACTAGGTTCAGCCATATCCTCCCTCTTTTCCTTCTCTTGATTTTTCCTTTCAAGCTCTAACTCATACTCCCTTTCCAATTGAATTTGATCTTCATACACTTGGGTAGGGGATAAGGGAACAAGAATAATTCTCTTATTACAACGAGTAAAGATATATTTGTTATGTTTTCCTTTGAAGTCCACATCCTTGTCAAATTGCCAAGGACGCCCAAGTATCATATGGCTCACATGCATTGGTGCCACGTCACAAATCACTTCGTCTACATATCTTCCAATGCGAAATGGTACACAGACTTGTCTAAACACTCAGACTTCTCCACAATCCTTAAGTCATTGCAAATGATAAGGCTTAGGGTGCTTGTTAGTAGAAAGATCCAATTTCTCGACCATGAACAAGTTAGCAATGTTGGCACAACTCCCACTATCAATTATCAAACTATACACCTTATCACGAATATGATAATGCATGCAAAAGATATTTTCCCTTTATGCACTAGTCCCCTCATCAATGACTCGAGTAGTGAGCAATTTTCGCATCACAAAATACCCAACTTGACCACTAGGTGGTTGCTCTTCATCTTCCTCCTTTAGGGGTGGCATGCCTTCATATTCACTCTCTTCATCCGTTACAACCTCCTCATTAGTTAATAAGAGCACGGCACGTTGGTTAGGACATTGAGATGCAATGTGGCCAAACCCTTGGAACTTAAACCATTTGGTGTCGTGAGTACGCCACCTAGATGGCTCTTGGACAGCTTTGGTCTCCACCTTTGGATTCGATTTTGGAGTAGTGATTTTCAACTTGAATGGAGGTGTTGAGGCCGTGATTTCCTCCCTTTTAGGTTGAGAAGTCCTCCAATTTGTAGTTTGGTAATTGGAGTTTTGGCGAGTGTTACCCCTCCTTTTGAGATGCCTCTCCACCGTGAAAGCTTTATCAAGCATCTCATGCATGTCGAGGTAGTGTTTCAACTCCACAACTTCTGCGATTTCAGGCCTGAACCCATGCAAAAATCTCACCATAGTTGCTTCAATATCTTCATGTATGTCAGCTCTCATCATTGCCATCTTCAACTTTTTGCAATAGTCTTCGACGGACATGCTTCCTTGGGTCAAAGTTTGCAGCTTTCGATGCAAGTCTTGATGGTAATAGTTAGGTACAAACCTTTTCCTCATCAAGCCACGCATCTCTTCCCAAGTCTCAACCTTGCACTCAAGATTCCTTCTTTGGCTAAGGCGCAATTAATCCTACCAAACAGATGCATAGTTAGTGAATTTGATGGCGGCAAGCTTCACCTTTTGATCCTCCAAGTATTTGTTACACTCGAAGATCATCTCCATATTCCTTTCCCACTCCAAATAGGCCCTCGGATCTGATTTACCTTGGAAGGAAGAAATTTGGAATTTGACGCCTTTAATAGATGCATCTCCGTGCTTAAGATTGTGCCAGGCAGATTTGGATCGCCTATCCACTTGTTCCTCTTCACTATTAGAAGAATTAGTCTCTACATGCTTAGGTTTTCCCTTCCTTGAGCTGCCTTGGGTTTTAGAAATTTTCAATTTGTTGACTCGCTCGTGCAAACATTCACTGGCGTTCTTAAGCATTCTTTGGAATTCCCCCCTCATACCCTCCATTTGAAATTTTATGTCAAGAGCTTGCGAATCACCTCTGTTTGACATGATTAGGATACCTGCAAAAGGGTTAGTGAAAAGAAAAGATCCTCGCCTCACTCCTTCCCGAGTTTCTCTCAACACTCGTGTATATCACTCAAAGTGTTTGACACTCTAATAGGCTCACCAAAGCAGCTTCTTATGAATGTGATTTGCTCTCCTTGAATAAGGTACTGTCAACCAAAGAATGAAGCTCAATTTGACCAAACAATCAACAAGCACAATTGTAGCAACTTGACTCGATAAATGACTCAATTAAACCGAATCATTGGAGATTATTTGGACGAAATTCTGACAAGAATTTAAGCTTAAAGAGACAAAAAATATTCTGGAAAAAAATTTGGTCCAATTCAGTTTAGAATAGGAAGTTAACCGGTCGGGGTAAAATTGAAAATTTACATTTGCTTAAATGCAATCGTATGGAATATTCTTGTAAACAACTTAATAAATCTTGAAGTTGACTTTAAATCTTGAAACCAATCATATTTGGTAAGTTCTTGATGGATTTAGGCACCTTTGACTAGTCAAACATGTAAAACCTGCCTTTAACTAGTTAAACATATAAAGTCTGGTTTTGACTAGTTAAACACGTAAAGTCCGGCTTTTAAGGCAAGATAACCCTAACTAATCTAGAGAAGAGTATTTTTAGTCAATTGGAAGTTTCCTAATCCAAGTTTAGAAGGATAGAATCAGTTTCAATGCTTTTAGAAGGTCCAACCGAACTTCCTTTCCAAATTTGATATGGAAACACCTTTTCGACAAATTTGAATTAGCAAAACAAGATCAAGGCTGGTCATTTCTTTTTCTTCTTCTTTTTTCATGAAATTAAAAGGTTTCAACCAAATACAAAATTTTAGAATTTTGTTTTGTGAAGCTTGATTCGGTTTCAACAACTTTTAGGGCAAGATTCCCATGTTTACACTATTGTTCTTCAAGAAATTCAAGGTTCTTCTCTGTTAGATGGAAAGTTTTCAAGAAAGTTTCAAGGCAGGTCAAAACTTCAAGAAAAACACAAGTTGAACCAAGAATTCCAAGAATCACTCAAACAACTAGCACAATTCAAGAAAAACTCACGAAGCACACAAGAAACCCTAGGCAAGAGTTTCAGATTTCAAGAAAAAAGTGCGGTCAAATTCTAATTTTTTTACTACGATTTAGCAAAAACAAGACACAAGATATAATCAATATAGCAAGATTGAAACAAGAACAAGAAACACGACACAAGAAAAATTCAGACAGCAAGATACTCAAGAGAACTAGACACGGATCAAGCCAAAAGAGAAATAAGAACAGGGCAAACGACACAACAAGGATAAAGGAAGATTCGGATCAACAAGAAATGAAACAAAACAAGATAAACAATGCAGCAAGAATCAAAACTTTGGACTACACAAAGCCTCGCACCAGCACCACGATAAGAACAAGATTTGACTGTTTACGTGTGACGGCCCCACCTTCCCCTAAGGCGAACCAAAGGGGTTAGCGGACTGCCTGCCCAGCTCTCGCCAGGACTCAATAGCCAATATAAACCAACAACTCGAAACTTATAAAACTAAAATCTTCCAAATTCGAAAGTCACCCAACATAGATACATAAGTTTAACACCACCATTCAAACTTAAAATTCATCAGGGAATTAAGGATACAAGACCAACATCTAAACTTATCCATGATAGGGTTTACTAGTACATCATCCCTTACACAAATTACTCGTACGTATAAGACCAACTACTCGTACGTACTTCCAACCCTAAGCTCAAGCAAATCCCCCTGCTAAGGAAAACAAAAGGGAAAATAGGGTGAGCTAAAAGCCCAGTGAGGTTCCAAAAGACAGGCATGCAAAATAGCAATTAGCATATTTACACCACAAAGCTTTTGATACATAATCACACTAGCACATTCGCATAAAATTTGAAATTTCAAGTATAAGTACAGGGATGATCACATTAGCACTGTCAACCAGGAGATGGTGCTCATGTACTACTCAAGCCGCTTGACTCGGAGATCAGTGCTCACGAGGAGTTCAGCACTCAAGCTTCTCTTACTGGAAGATCAGTGCACAAGGATCACTTAGATAACAATTTAAATATAAAGGGATACAGGTGGCTCTCAGGAGCCAAGTTCCACGGCAGCAGCTTGATCCAAGTCCGTTGACACTCCGTCAACTAAGGAAATGTAAGAATTAATGTCCAGTAGAACCCTACTCACCAGCCATTCTCGTTCACCGATTCTCCCACCTTACCGGTCCCGAACACCAACACAGGAGGTAATACTCGAGTATACCAAAAGCAAGAAACAGGATCCAAGGGCATCATTAGTCTCCTTGACCAAGCCCTAACTGGCTCGATTCGACCAATGAGCGGATGGGGTGGACTCCGATCACGAGTCCCAGGAACTGATAACAAGATTATCCCTTGTGATATCACACAAGTGGCCATTTCACAGGCACAGTTAACAAGCACAGGTAAACAAGCTTCTAAAATGATTAGTTGATGGGATATTACCCAAACGACTCACAGATCAAATATAAGCAAGGGCCAAATCCACAAGTATCACGATATCAAGGATATATAGTTCAAGCAAAAGAGATCGAGTATAATAAAGTACGCACTCGTCTCAATCAAAATAACACAAGAGAGTGTCCAAGCCAATAGATTTTAAATAATTCACGTAATCAAGTAGGTCAAGATTAGACAATCCAACTAGTCACATTTAACAAGTAAACAAGCATTGGAACACTCACCTTTGTACTCAAAACAACTTTAAGTATCTACTCCCAGATTCCCTTCGTCCACCGTCAAGGCCTAATAACAAGCAAATAAGAGACATTTAGGTTTGGCTATCCCAAACTTAGGCCAACTAAAATACACATGCTAATCGTCACTTAAATCGCTAATCCAAACCATCATAATGTATCAAGTTCAAATCAAGGGTGTATAACAAGGGAAAATGTCAAATTTACAAGAGAACAATGAGTCAAGTAGGTTATGGCGCGGAAAAAGGGCATAATGAACCAAAAAAAGTGGAAAGTGAAGAATGAGGATTCACAAGTGAAGATTTAAGGGTGACAGCTTTGCCGCCCTTCAGAAGTTGGATCATAACTGTGGCCACACTTATCGGATTGGGGTGTACTATATGGAGTTTCGAAGCTAAGACATAGCCCTACAACTTTCATGAAGGGGTCAGATATAAATTCATGCTTATTCAAGGTCAAAATGGCAGATCTCAGAGTCGCAAGAAAACTGCCAGATTAGTGACAGGTTGGCCAAGCAGTCTCGGGAAAACAGCCATAACTCAACGTAGGAAAATTGAAATCAAGCTCCGTCAGTGTAGTTTAAAACTAGGTTCATAGAGCTTTCTAACCGTATAAGGCTAGGGCACTAGTTCATTTTCTACAATCAACAGTAATCTCAGGAAGTGGACTGATTTCCATTTCTGATTTCCTGCGAAAATTCAGCCTTAGAACATTTTCTTCAATCAATTCTTTAAAGTCATTTCCATCACTTAACAAGGTGTTTAACATGCTAAAAAAGTAATTAACTCCATCATCAAGGCATCACAAATCAACAAACAATTCATCAAACACTTGGCGGCCTACAATAAAAACGAAAACTCTACTTATCAAACTCAAGATTTCCTTCCATAATCCTTCCTTCCAAACAACCATAAGCACATTAATTATGTCTAACTAACATTGTGGCGGCCCCACCTCTCCCTAGGGCGTACCCTAGGGTATGAACGCTCGCCAGACTCTCGGTCAAATTCATTCTAACCATGGTTTACGTTAAAGATACAACCATCAGATTGGTTCAACTTAATACATCAAATCAACCACCGTAGTTCATACTACAAACCCTTAACATAACAATCCAAAGGTAATTCACAGGAATTGTTTCCCAAAGTCATCAACTGGAAAGATTTTTACACCAAACAACTTCAAAAGACTAGATCTGGTCTCTGGCCTCCGCCCGATCTAAAACCCAAAATTCTGGAAGGGAAAATATAAGGGTGAGCTTCTAAAGCCCAATGAGAGTCCGAAAACACATAGCAATTAAGCACATAGACATAACAGCTTTAGTAAAACATTAATGTCCATATAGGACCAGTTTTCAAGTCCGTAAAGTTTCCAATTAGGAAAGTCGTAACGTAGTTTCTTTTCCAAATATCGGTTTCAAAGTAACTTTCATGGTGCTCATTGAGCCAATTAAACAAGAGTAATTATGGAATAATAACAATGGATTGGTAACGGCTCTAGAGGTGGCCCCGTCGAGCGTGGCACTTAGCCCCCAATCAAACAATCAACAAAGAATGATCGGTCGGGGAGAAAACAAAGTCTGCAGAACTCTGGTCATTTTATTTCTTTCTCCATCCCCTTTCACCCAACGGATCCGAACTAAACAAGTGAGGCGGTGTACACTCGAGGTAACCTTTGAGCGGGACCTGTGGTCCGTCGACGACCAAGCCCCACCGGCTCGAATAGGCCGACTCGCCTCTAGGGTTTGGGATCCCACCATGTCATGCTTGACATGCACAAGCACGGTATGGTGGTTTAGTTTATTATTTTAGAGGCAGGGACAACCGACAATCAATTTCAACCTCAAGCCCCCTTAGGAGAGTGCACCAGCCTTTAGGGGCGAGGGGGCCTTGAAGGCCAGCCTCTTCACCTCAAGCCTCGAAAAGAAAACAAGTTTTATTGTTTTAAAACAAAACATACTAAACCACCTAAGCACGTTGAGTCAAATCAAGAAATAAACTCATTTTACATAAAACCCTAGTTTCAATCATTCAACGATAATCACATTTAGAAACCAGTCATACAATAACAAGTAATATCTAGCAACAAGGATCAAGTAGCAACAAATAGGAACCCTCACCTTAGTTTGGTCAAGGTTGAGTAGGTGAATCAAAATCCTTGGTCTCAAAGCTCTTGTTTGTATCACCGACGGGTCCTGAGGTACATAATTACTATATCAATTTCTAATTATAAAAATCAATTTTGACCAATTCACTTCTTTTATGAAAAGCAAGGATGTATTTAGGTTTAACCGAAATATGAGTAAGTTTCGAGAGTTTGGGGAAATTCGGGTTTAACAAATTTAGTAATTGATACACTAAAAGAGTTTTGATAACGTAATGTATCACCTTTGAATAATTTAGAAATAGTTTGCCTTAGTTAGAAAATTGACTAACGGAGGTTTAGTTCTTTTGTCATAGTACAAAACGAGTTTTTTATAATTTTAATTGGTTTGAGAGACAATTTGATTCCGTTTTACCCGTTTTGGTCTTGCTAATGAACAATACCTCTACGGGATTAAAACAAGTTTTATGTGTCTGAATTTGAGTTTGTAAAAGTTAAAGTTTTAGTCAAATGACCAAATGTTGTAAACGAAAGTTTCATAAGGTGCATCGCGTAAAACCAGTTTTGCCACAGTTTCTTTCAAAAATCGAATCGGGGGTTTTACTCGTGCGAATTGCATGATTTTGGAACCGTCAAAAACTAGATTCATAGTTCTTTATTTTCTCAGAGAACATCGAAAACAATTCAGACCAGAAATCATTCAAATTTGGCCATTAAGTTTCCGAAACCATCATTTCCAGAAAATTCGCAGGTTTGATTTTCAGCAATATTCATCAGTTCGCCACGGCGTGTAAAAAAAATGAGTTATGGCTCGTGTGAGGTACCGAATCGAAGCTCTTTGGGTCTAGTTTCAAATGCCACTAATAGTACCTGATTTGGACTTATAAATTGTGAGATGCAAGCATTCTGTTTTAGTCCAATTTGCTCACTGATTTCTGGAAAAATGCAAGTTTTGAGCAAACTTTGTGAAATTCTAAATACTTAGCCACGTGGTTAAAGGTCTGGTTTGGTTCCCAGAAAATCAAACCTTAGGTCATCATCATCAACTATCAGTTAAACATCAAGGCATGCACGAATAGCAATAGACAGTCAAGTATTAACCAAAGCAGTGAAATATCAAGCTCAAACTCATCAATTCAAGATTCCAACTTTTGGTCCGAGTGATTCAAGTTCATCAAGCATTCATGAAAATCTGGAGATATGCAAGATCAAGTCAAAATAGGCTGCCAAGCAGCATTTTAATACAATGCTCGAGTGAAATAGGTTCAAAGTTTTGTTTTAAAACCTGAGAATGAAAACAGTTTTGAATTTCAGCCAACTTTGAAGATTTACTGGGATTTTTAAAAAACGAATTAGACTCTGAAATTTATAGGGTTTAAACTTCTCTGAATGTAGTTTCCAACGCAACAAACAGAGCTCAAATCGGATTTTCTACATCAAATTGTGCTTGTTTTCCAAGACTGCTCAAGCAGTCCTGCGAAAATTCCAGAACGTAGATAGTTGAGGAAATCAGTCTTTCTTCCTTAAAACATTATATTTTCAACCCAAAACTGACAGGCATACATATATATATAAGATACAAGTCAGCAGCACAAAGCAGTAAATAAGTCTCAACAGCTTTGGGGTTCTTCATCAAATTTTCAGCAGTAATCTGCTAGCTGCAAAACAGCCTTGTGCATGTCATTTCCTTAGCTAAAATTGCAAGTTTTAAATGCTTAGACTCTTCATGCAGTAGGTTAGGGTCTTAGCAACAAGATTCCAGTTCATTTTCAAACATTTAACCAACTCAAACAACACACTCAAGCCATGGATCAAGGCTGAAAACTCAAAACAGTTTCAAGAGTGCAGGAACTAGATTCCAGCCATGGAACTTGATTCCTTTTAGCAATATTCAACATGCAAGCTCAGATTTCTAACATACTTTGAGTACACAAGATGTCATTGAGATTTTAGCTTCAAAACATAGATAAAATGAGAGGTTTTAAACTTTAGCTTTGTTGAATTTTGTTCCAGCAGCTATGGAACCCAAGCAGAAGTTTTTCAAGGCTTAACCATCATCATCAACCATCTACTATCCATAAACAAGCCTCCATACTCATATATATATCAAATATACATGATTCTCAACACTAAATAGCCATAACTCCAGCTTATTTTGTAAGAAAAGTAAAGGTTTAACACATAAGAAAGCTGGAAGTTTTCTAGAATGAAATTTCAGCAACATGCATGGTCATTTCTAGGCTAGATCATAACTCAAAATCAACATGCATCTACTATATAATCAAGAGAGAGTAAGGAGCATCTTATACCTTCTAATGAACAAGAAACTTTGAAGAAAAACAGCCCCAACTCAGCCCACAACCACACCAAACACCAAGTTCTCAACCAAGAGTAGAAGCAAAGACTAGTGAAGTTTGTTGGTGATTTTGCTAGCTATTTGAGGTTTTGAAGAAGAAGATGGAGAGATTTTTCTGGTTTCTTGCTCTTCCTCGGCCTCCTCTCTCTCTCTCTCTCTATGGCAAGACAACAACTAACAAATGAATGGTTTTGTCTTGATGTTGGGTGGTTTTATTGAAAGTGGCATTGGTTGCATGGTAATTTGTTTGAAGTTGAGGGGAAAATGGTCTTTTATAAGATTTTTGACAAATGGCACAAGGAAGTTGCCACTTGTTGTTTCATTGCATGAAGTTAAAATGCTTCCAATTTGACCCCAATTCTTAGGTACTTGTTTTATCTAGAACCCGAATAATTTCTAACTTATCTGATTAAATCCTCGGGATAAATTTAGGGTGAAATAATTTATATACAAGCTAAAAGAAATAAAATTCTACTTATAAAAATTAATACATTTAAAATAGATTAGGAAATTTTTTTTTTTTTTTTTTTTTGGCCCCTCACAAACATCCTTTAGAATTTAAGACTCATTAAAGTGTAGATAAGAGAGGTTTTACCTTGTTAGAAGAGTGAGGAAAAACCAAGGAGCTTCACTTGCAACAAAACTTGAGGTTTAAGTGGTAATCTAGGTTGGATTTTACCTAAAGCTGTTTTTCCTTCACTAAAACCACCAATTTCTAGCTTAGGGTTTTGGGTTTTTGTTCTTCATGTAGCCGGCCAAGAGAGAGAAGATAAGAGGGAAATTTAGTTCAAATTTTTGAAATGGAAGGTTTAAATAGAAGTCTTAAGTCAAGGGGTTAAGGATGGGTTGACAAGTGGCTAAATCTTGGCCATGAATTTGATGATATCTTTGCTAATTGCCATCAAATCTTTTAATGCAAATTGTGACCCACTTATTCTACATAAGTTTCATGCATTTGCCCATATAAAACATGAAAAATGAAATCCTAAATTAAACCATGCAATACACACGAAATTAAGTACTTTGGGTGAAATAATGCACTAGTTGATTAAATGGTGCTCTTAATTGAAAATTTTTTCTAGAGTTCTCACACACTCTCCCCCTTAAAAGAATTTCGTCCTCGAAATTCTCACCTTATGTCTGATTTTTGCATATCCTTCTCTTTTCGGGGCTCCTTTGGGCTAACTGGGCAGTCAGCAATTTGATGCGTGGAACTGCCGCAACGAAAGCATTTTCGTCCTTTCTTCCTACACTTATTCTCATGATGATTGGGTTTCCCACAATATCCACAAATCAAGCGAACTCCAACCGAAGCATCTCCTGATGTCTCCAGGAGTTTTGTTCCACTTGTTCCTTTTCCAATCTTGGAGGGTGGTGCATCTTGTTCACTATCAACTTTTCCAAGATTCTCACTAGGTGCTTCTCGTTTCCTTGTTTGAAAAGCCTTGACTCGAAGAGTTGCACTCTCCACCCATTGAGCTTTTTCTAGAGCTTCTCCAAATGTATTGATCTGAGTTGCTGCTAAATCCTTCTGAATTTTCACATTTAGTCCCTGTACAAATCGCCTTATCCTTTTTTGTTCGGTGACCACCAACTCTGGGGCAAATTTGGATAACTTGGTAAACTGTGTTTCATATTCGGCAACACTTGAGTTGCCCTGACGAAGTCTTATAAAAGCATCTTCCCTTTGTTCTTGGATCAACGGTGGAATGAATTTCTTATTAAATTCCCTAGTGAAGTTGACCCAAGTTCTCGGCGTCTGGTCTCTCTCCCATCTTGCTCTTATCATATTCCACCAGGATCGAGCTGCTCCGTCGAACTGGAATACAGCAAAGGCCACTTGCCTCTCTTCAGTATAGTTAAGGGCTGCAAAGATGTCAATCATTTTATCTAACCAACTCCCCGCCACATCAGGATCAGGTCCTCTGAGGAATTTTGGTGGAGAAAATTTATGAAATCGTTCTAGTGCTCTATCTTCTCCTTCTACAGGATTCTCATTGTTCCTAGGCTGATTATTAGGGTTTTGGCCTTGGTGCTCCACTAATTGTGCTAAAAGATCAGTCATTCGGTTTATGGCCGTGGCCACTTGGTCTCCCGCTTCAGCCCTTGGTTCAGTATTTTGAGTGGCCGCAGATTCTCTCTCACTCCCTTGGTCTTGGGGTTGTCTAGCCCTATGCGGTCGTCCCCGACGTTGTCCCCCAGTTTCCATCTCGCACAATTAATCTCTCTACACATGAATGATAACAACAACTTACCACATGCTCCACAAGTCGTATCAAGTTAAACAAGTCAAATCAAGATACTAAGGGCAATTCAAACAAATCAAACAAGATGACATCACAAGAAAGCCAAATATCGATTCAAGCAAATCAACAAACCAAGTCAACTATCAATATTAAACCACGAGATATCACCAAAATACTCCATAATGGAGCTAGAAAATTCCACTTTTCTATCAAATTCAACTTCATATCCAACACTAAAATCCAAAAGACATACTCGTACTCAAGCGCCAAAACAAGAATTAAGTAAATTCACACCTAGGTTGGCCACCCTAGAGTGTAAAGCAACTCAATCCCCATTCTTGCCTGACATATGAACCAGATCACACACATGCAACAAGAAACACTCACTCGCACTACCCATAAAGACCCGAACTCGGCGCTCTGATACCAACTGTGACAGCCCCACCTTCCCCTAAGGCGAACCAAAGGGGTTAGCGGACTGCCTGCCCAGCTCTCGCCAGGACTCAATAGCCAATATAAACCAACAACTCGAAACTTATAAAACTAAAATCTTTCAAATTCGAAAGTCACCCAACATAGATACATAAGTTTAACACCACCATTCAAACTTAAAATTCATCAGGGAATTAAGGATACAAGACCAACATCTAAACTTATCCATGATAGGGTTTACTAGTACATCATCCCTTACACAAATTACTCGTACGTATAAGACCAACTACTCGTACGTACTTCCAACCCTGAGCTCAAGCAAATCCCCCTGCTAAGGAAAACAAAAGGGAAAATAGGGTGAGCTAAAATGTGACAGCCTCACCTCCCCCTAAGGCGAACCAAAGGGTTCGGCGGACTGCCTGCCCAGCTCTCGCCAGGACTCCCTACATTCCACAATTTTTTTTTCACAGACACAGGTACTCAAAAGTCTATTCGAGATGACATAACCTTGAAGGTACTTCATAATAACATTTACATATCTCCAAAGTAATTACATAAACTCATGGACCAAAAGGTCAGGCGTTTAGAATTCAACTTAAGTACATTCGTCTCTCCTAGAAGTAAAGAGGATTACAAATAGATATACCAGTCAAACAAACCTAAAATCCCAAAATGATCTAATGTTATCCTTGAGCCCTTTTTGCCTCGAATCCTGTTAAGGAAAATAAATACGTGGTATGAGTTTACGCCCAGTAAGTATTCCAAGAAATCAAGCAAAACATGAGCAATTCCAAATTCAACATGTTAACATGTAATTCAAGAAACATAACACCAGGTATAACCATTACCAAATTAAGAATCAAGAAATAAGGTCCGGTATATAGTGAGCGATAACGATATCATTAATTCAAATAAACATTTACTCATTCAAGTAGATCAAATAATAAGTACTAAATACGATCTCAAAAGGATACGGAATTCATTAGGAGCCATATTCCACCTCATAACTTCCAATAAACAATCCCCTACATTTTCCACCTTATAACCTCCGAACTCCCACCTTATGACCTCCAAAACGATAAACAATCCCCGAAATTTACTTTCGCCTTATCACCTCCAAAACGATAAACGATCCCTAAAATTTAACATTCGATATTATACTCAAAGCCTTTCGGTGAAGAGTTTTGAGCTTTGCACTTAACATTCGTAAGTTATTACCCAAAACTGTCCAGCTGATCCGATCTCGCGATGCCGGGTCCAGGATGAGCTTTTGGCTTACCGGACCTCACGATGGCGGATCAAGGATAGGGTTCCAGTAAAGAGTATCTCAGTTCAGTCGATGCGATAAAGTACACATCGGCCTATATTTTTACACATTTAACATTCAACTATGCATTGTGAACAAGCAATTATTGAAAATCAATTAAATTAACAAATCAAGGGAATCACAATAACATGACACTCATTAGTGTGCTAATCAAAGAGGCTTTTAAAACAAATAATAGCATTTACTCAAGTATCATGCATCGTCAAGGAAACATGCATTGGAACACTTACCAAGTTAGCAAAATAACTTCAGGTGTTGGCTCCCAAATCTCCTTTATTTCCTCCTTTCAAGTCTAGCGGCAAATGAAATGAAAACATTTAGGATTGACTACCCCAAACAAGAGAGACCAAATGCATACACTAGTTGTTTCTTTGTTTGATAACAATCACAATTTGGATGCACAAAATCATAAGAGGTCTAATACAAAGCATGAGTGTAAACAAATGAGGAATCTTATAAACATAGTAAAATCATGAGTTAAGTAGGTTGGAACTCGGCAAAGGTGAATATGAGTCAAAAGGAATAAAAGAAGCCATTATAGAAAGGAAATGAAAATTGACAGGTTTGCCACCCTTTAGTGTTTTAATCATAACTGTGGCTATGGTTATCAGATTGGGGTGAATTTTATGGATTTTCGAAGCTAAGACATAGACCTACAACTTTTATGAAGAGGTCAGAAATCAATTCATGCTTAATCAAAATGGCAAATATTAGAGAAGCAAGAAAACTGTCGGAATAATTTCAGGCTGGTCAAACAGTCTCGGGAAAACAGTCATAACGCAACGTAGAAAAATCGAAATCAAGCTTCGTCTACGGCGTTTAAAACTAGGTTCATAGGGCTTTCTAACGGTCTAAGGTTCGGATGCTAATTCATTTTCTACAGGCAACAGTAACCTCAGGAAATGGGCTGTTTTTCATTCCTGTTTTCTGAGAAAATTTCCAGCTTTGAAGCAACTTCTTCAATCAACCCCTTAAGGTTATTTCCATCATATGCCAAGGTGTTTAACAAGATAAAACAGCAATTAAATCCATCCTCAAAGCATCACAAGTCATTAAGCATTTCATCAAACACATGGTAACCAAAAATGAAAACCTAAGTTCTAGTTTTCAAACTCAAGATTTCCTTCCATACTTTTTTCCTTCTAATCAACCCCAAACACCTTAAACTTAACTATCATGCATCCTTTTTGAATTTAAACATAACTAAAGCAAAGTTAAGTGTCTAGTTACCTTGAGAGTTGAGAGAGAAAACCACCCAAAAAGCTCCAATTCTTCCAACCAAGTTTGATGATCAAGCAACAATTTAAGCTAGGGTTTCACTTGAACATGTTTTTCCTCACCTAAAATTGCTAGAATCAAGCTTAGGGTTTAGTGTTTTCTTGCTTGAGGAGTTCGGCCAAGAGGAGAGAGAAGGGAGGGAGTTTTTGGTTCAAAATTTTGAAAATGAGAGGTTAAATAGAAAGGCTTAAGTCAAGACTTGTTGGATGGTTGATAAGTGGAAATGTCTTGGCCATGAATTGGGTTAAAATTCTAGACAATTAGCTTCTAATCCTTCAATTAGAATGTAACCTACTTAATGCCACATAAATTTTATGCATTTAGCTACATAAAACATGTAAAATACAATTCCAAATTTATGTCATGCTATGCATACAAAATAAAGTATTTAAAATGAAATAATGCACTTAATGCTTTCATGGTGCAATCAAGCCATTTTTTTTTATTTTCTTTAAATTTTTTTTTGGGTTCTCACATAAAAGCCCAGTGAGGTTCCAAAAGACAGGCATGCAAAATAGCAATTAGCATATTTACACCACAAAGCTTTTGATAAATAATCACACCAGCACATTTGCATAAAATTTGGAATTTCAAGTATAAGTACAGGGATGATCACTTTAGCACTGTCAACCAGGAGATGGTGCTCATGCACTACTCAAGCCGCTCGACTCGGAGATCAGTGCTTACGAGGAGTTCAGCACTCAAGCTTCTCTTACTGGAAGATTAGTGCACAAGGATCACTTAAATAGCAATTTAAATATAAAAGGATACAGGTGGCTCTCAAGAGCCAAGTTCCATGGCAGCAGCTTGATCCAAGTTCGTTGACACTCCGTCAACCAAGGAAATGCAAGAATTAATGTCCAATAGAACCCCACTTACCAGCCATTCCCGTTCACCGATTCTCCCACCTTATCGGGCCCGAACACCAACACAGGAGGTAATACTCGAGTATACCAAAAGTAAGAAACAGGATCCAAGGGCATCATTAGTCTCCTCGACCAAGTTCTAACTGGCTCGATTCGACTAATGAGCCGATGGTGTGGACTCCAATCACGAGTCCCAGGAACTGATAACAAGATTAGCCCTTGTGATATCACACAAGTGGCCATTTCACAGGCACAGTTAACAAGCACAGGTAAACAAGCTTCTAAATAGATTAGTTGATGGGATATTACCCAAACGACTCACAGATCAAATATAAGCAAGGGCCAAATCCACAAGTATCACGATATCAAGGATATATAGTTCAAGCAAATAGATCGAGTGTGATAAAGTACGCACTCGTCTAGATCAAAATAACACAAGAGAGTGTCCAAGCCAATAGATTTTAAATAATTCACGTAATCAAGTAGGTCAAGATTAGACAATTCAACTAGTCACATTTAACAAGTAAACAAGCATTGGAACACTCACCTTTGTACTCAAAACAACTTTAAGTATCTACTCCCAGATTCCCTTCGTCCACTGTCAAGGCCTAATAACAAGCAAATAAGAGACATTTAGGTTTGGCTATCCCAAACTTAGGTCAACTAAAATGCACATGCTAATCGTCACTTAAATCGCTAATCCAAACCGTCATAATGTATCAAGTTCAAATCAAGGGTGTATAACAAGGGAAAATGTCATATTTACAAGAGAACAATGAGTCAAGTAGGTTATGGCGTGGAAAAAGGGCATAATGAACCAAGAAAAGTGGAAAGTGAAGAATGAGGATTCACAAGTGAAGATTTAAGGGTGACAGCTTTGCCGCCCTTCAGAAGTTGGATCATAATTGTGGTCACACTTATCAGATTGGGGTGTACTATATGGCATTTTGAAGTTAAGACATAGCCCTACAACTTTTATGAAGAGGTCAGATATCAATTCATGCTTATTCAGAGTCAAAATGGCAAATCTCAGAGTCGCAAGAAAACTGCCAGATTAGTGACAGGTTGGCCGAGCAGTCTCGGGAAAACAGCCATAACTCAACGTAGGAAAATTGAAATCAAGCTCCGTCAGCGGTGTTTAAAACTAGGTTCATAGAGCTTTCTAACGGTATAAGGCTAGGGCACTAGTTCATTTTCTACAGTCAACAGTAATCTCTGGAAGTGGACTGATTTCCATTTCTGATTTCCTGCAAAAATTCAGCCTTAGAACATTTTCTTCAATCAATTCTTTAAAGTCATTTCCATCACTTAACAAGGTGTTTAACATGCTAAAAAAGCAATTAACTCCATCATCAAGGCATCATAAATCAACAAACAATTCATCAAACACTTGGCGGCCTACAATAAAAACCCAAACTCTACCTATCAAACTCAAGATTTCCTTCCATAATCCTTCCTTCCAAAAAACCATAAGCACATTAATTATGTCTAACTAACATCCTCTTAGAATTTAAGACTCATTAAAGCGTAGATAAGAGAGGTTTTACCTTGCTAGAAGAGTGAGGAAAACCACCAAGGAGCTTCACTTCTTGCAACAAAACTTGAGGTTTAAGTGGTAATCTAGGTTGGATTTTACCTAAAGCTGTTTTTCCTTCACTAAAACCACCAATTTCTAGCTTAGGGTTTTGGGTTTTTCTTCTTCATGTAGCCGGCCAAGAGAGAAGATAAGAGGGAAATTTAGTTCAAATTTTTGAAATGGAAGGTTTAAATAGAAGTCTTATGTCAAGGGGTTAAGGATGGGTTGACAAGTGGCTAAATCTTGGCCATGAATTGGATGATATCTTTGCTAATTGCCATCAAATCCCTTAATGCAAATTGTGACCCACTTATTCCACATAAGTTTCATGCATTTGCCCATATAAAACATGAAAAATGAAATCCTAAATTAAACCATGCAATACACACGAAATTAAGTACTTTGGGAGAAATAATGCACTAGTTGATTAAATGGTGCTCTTAATTGAAATTTTTTTTTCTCGGGTTCTCACATTACGATTCTTATATTGCTTATATCCTCTATCTTTCTTGAACACTATTATTCCTTCTTTGATAAATTCATTGTGTGTAAGAGGGTAAATTTTTTTGTTGTGAAAAAAGGATATCATAACTTGATTAATTTTAGTTAACCTAATTCACCCCCCCTCTTAGGTTGTCTTTGGGCCTTACATACTTTTAAAATGAAAGGTTGCCATTTGACGGACTTTTAAAATTAAAAAGGGTGCCATTTGATAGATTTTTAAAATGAAAGGTTGCCGTTTGATGGACTATTGAAATGAAAGGATGCCATTTAATGAACTTTTGTAATGAGAGAGGGCACCGTTTGACGGACTTTTAAAATGAAATGTTGCCATTTGACGGACTTTTAAAATGAAAGATTGTTGTTTGACGGACTTTTGAGATGAGAAAATGCCATTTGATGGACTTTTAAAGTGAAAGAGTACCGTTTGATGGACATTTAAAATGACAAGGTGCCTTGCATATAACTTGAATTCTCAGACTTGTTTGATGCAACTCGTGCCTTCTAGCAATTCCTGGTAAGCTTGAAGCAATAGAGTAAGTGTGGAGGAATTTCTTCATCAGCTTCTTTTATCTACAAAACAAACATCATGAAATATGCTTTTCATGCAAAATATGATGCATCGTCATGATCTGAGTTTTTCCCAAAGACTTTGCTTGTTTGTTCATGATTTCATGCATGTGCAATGAGGTTGGATGAAATGTAATAAAAGATTTCAGTTCTTGAAAATTAAGCATGATAAAGAAATGCATGGATTTGAAAATGTTATTTAAGAAACATGAATTTTATTGTGATCCATTCCTTCTCAATCAAGAACACCTAGGTTCGGAAAGAACATTTGGATAATGGTTGAAATGGCACTCTAGAAAAAATTCCCCCTAATACGATGGATTCGGGCCTGCCCTAGTTTGCATTTCATTCCTCAAATTCAACTTTAAGCTCTAGAAAACTTGTATGACTATGCCAATTTTAACAAGGAGATGGAATGAAATCACATTTAAGTTGAAAAATCAAATGTTTTTCATTGAGGAGCTGTAAAACCACATTGGAGAATAATTTTGATCCTAAGCATGCATCCTTGAGAAAAATAAGGGGGCTTGCCCTAGTTTGGAATTAGAGATCTCGCTACCCAATTGCTTCTTTTGTTAGGCAAAAGAGCACTTAGACTTGTAATGTGGCTGGGGTTTGAAGGTGATCAATGAAAAGATATAAAGGCTCAACATTTATTAAGTGGGTTTGCCTGTGATCATTTGTCATTAAAAAACCCAAAATACTAGCAATAGATTCCTTTGAAGATTTTTTGAAAATTAAGAAAAAATAGAAAGGACACAAGAGTGTGAAATTCCTCTTTGCATCTTTCCTTCATCTTTGTTTTTCTTTTTTTTTCCTTTTTTACTTTTTTACTTTTTCTTCTCCTTTATTCTGTTTTCCTTTTTTCTCTTTACTTCTTTTGTTCTCCTTTCTTTCTTTTTTTTTGATGTTCTTCTCTCTTCTTTTTTTTTGGGACACACGGAGCACAAGATTTGCCGTAGTTTAACACTAAATGGACCCAGATATAGAAGCTAAGAAATAAAAAAATAAACTTGATACATAATGCTCATTGATTTTCAATTTAAAATGTAAATACTTGAATAACATTTAGAAATGATTTCAAAGTAACTTTATTAAAATCTTAGGGGTCATTGCCCTAGTGTAGATTGCAACAGATAAACTCAACTCTAATTTTACCCCAGTGTGGAGGTGTGATCAACAGGATAGGTTTAACAAATTAAGTTCTTTCCCCCCCCCTCTCTCTCTCTCTCTCTCTCTAAAGGCTCAAGGGGGTTTGCAGTGAATAATTTGTGTTTGGATAGCAAAAATGATATCCTCCTCATCTTCCTATCATTCTTCGAAACAATTGAATTGTTAGAGTTCTTGTTCCAATGCCCCATTTGATGCATTCATGAGACCAACACTTATGAATTTTGCTTTCTTTTCAAATCAAAATAAGATTGTCCAATATAAAGTGACCATTTATTTCAAAAGAAAGAAACATGAATTATGGATAGCCTTTCCAACCAACACAAGGAGATAGCAGATTCTCCTAGAAAGCTCTGCGAAAAATGCTTTCATTGATCATCATCACTTTTCTTCTCCAATAGCATTTTGGTCATGATTGGGAAGCGGAACTCCCTTAATCACGATCTTCTTAGCATCTATCATGTCTTGAATCATGTGTTTCAAATGAATACATCTTTTAGTAGAATGCCCAACAATCCCAGGGTGATAAGTGCAAGTTTCATTTGGTTTGAAATATGTGGGATCCTGGTGCTAAAGAGGCTCCAAAGGGCTGATTCTTTTCTGAGCTAGTAAAGCCTCATAGAGTTGTGTACATGACATAGGAAGAGATATGAAATTTCTAGGAGGTTTCTTCGAGACCTACTACTGGGCGGGATAGAATTGTTGAGAATAAAAACCTTGGGTCTGAGAGTTTGAAGGTTGTTGACAAAACAGGGCAGTGGTGGCATGCCACATGACTGTATGTAAGGTGGATATGGATTTTGTGGAGGTGGAAATGAAGGAGGGTATGCAAATTGTTGATTCTTAGAAGAGTATGGAATGAGACTTTAAGGAGTAGGGTTAGCATTAGCCATATTGGTTTCATTTTCTTTCTTCTTTGGAAACATTGGCCTTTGCCATTAGAAGGAAGGAAATTCATATTCTCAAAGACCTCAGCACTCTGTCCAGAACAAATTCCAATCCAATGAACCAACATTGTTACTTTAGAAAATAGACAACCTTGCATGGTTAACAATCACTTATTATAGGGATTTTGTTGAGTACAAATGAAAAGCAACCATCTCAGATTCTTTCATAGGAGGTTGCACTTGTGCTGTTATGTTTTTCCATCTTTGAGCATAATCCTTGAAGGACTCACTTGGCTTCTTATACACAGACAACAATTCAAATGTACCTGGCACATTATCTATGTTATGCTTGTCCTATTTCAGGAAATGGGTAGTAATATCATCCCAAGTATGAAGCTCTGCAGAGTTCAAATCATGTACCATTCTAAAGCATTGTCAGATAAATTTTTCTAAAACAATTCATGCTTAATTGCTCATTCCCCACATAACTTCCCTAGTCATTGGCATAAATTTGCAAATGCAAAAAAGGATTGCCAACTCTATTGTACTTGGTGAACTCAAGCATTTTGAATTTCTCAGGGTATTTTAGATTGCGGAACAAAAGAAAATCAGAGAAATGGCTATGTGGGTAAGAATTCAACCCTTGTTGAGATCAAAAAAATCCTCAAATGATTGCACCTTCAAAGGTAATGCTTTAGCCTCCTCAAACAGGGCTAAAAAAGGTTCGCTAACCACTATATTCTTAGTGAAAATTGGAGGGACAGAGGTAGTGTTGAGAACAAATAGATTTTGACTGTTCAAAACTAGAATATGCCCAATTGAAAAGGTAGGATTAGGAATTGAGCTTTGGTCATTGAGATTCAAGTCTTGGAGAGGTGGAACAACAATAGAGTTAACAAGGGTAGACATTGGAGGGACATTGGTGCCACTAGTGTTTTGGTCAACAAGTGCCTAAGATTGTTGGATAGAATGGTTAATTTGTGGATCAACTTGAAGGTAAAGACTCGTCATGTTCATAAAAGTTCCCATTTTTGTAGTTATGTTGTCCTACTATTTGCATAAGTGGTATCCCTCCTTTTTAATCATTTTTTAGAGTGCTTAAGGAGGGATCTTGGATTCGATTAAGAGGGGATCTTGCATTTGATTATTAAATAAGTTCATCTTCCTCATTTAGTACATAATTGGAGGAGCGGACCATTCCCTACTGCTTGTGGATTTTTCTCGATTTGAAGCTACACAATCCAATTTATTACCCAACATCAATTTTTAAGCTCAAAATGATGTTTGTTTATCCTATTTTTTAACTTATGCCGTTTGGTGTTTCTTTTCTTTTAACTCTATATCGATTTTTAGACATTAGTATTTCTACCAATGATCACACATGTCAAAATTTAATGAACCCCTCTCGCTAACTACACTTTTTTAATAATTTTGCTTTGTCATTCACATTCCTATTGCACTTGGTTCATGAATTACTATTCGACATACATTGTTCATAAACTAATTTGACAGTGGTTTACTTGCTACAATTGAATTGGGATCAAAATAATTTCAATTTTCAAAACTTGTACGACTCGTGTCTCTGGTATGTTGTTTAATGTTTTCTGTGTACAAAATATGCCGATAGGTAAAATGTTATGCACAAATATCATCGATTGATTTCCATCTCATTTCAACAGAGATATCTCCAATCCCCACAATTATGTTTGTTTCATGTTTGATTGATCTCATTTTTCATTTTTATCACAATATGAGAAACGTTTGATATCATGCTACTTATATATTAAAACTAGTTTTTCAATGCAAAAAGACAAGGTTTTGAATTTGTTTCCACAACCCTTACCTAATTCCACATTTGCTTTAATTTCACATTTCATCTATCCGTTTTTTTAATCTCAAAATAGTTAAATTGAATATTATGTTGCATAATTACTGTAAGATTAATCTTCAAGATTGAATTAAAAAATTAGGATAAAAATGTATTTAAAATATGTAAACCTATTGTTAGCCTAATTCAACAAAAGAAAAAAAAATCACATCTTTCATTTTTCTTTTTTGATAGAAGAGGAGAATTAATGTGATATAAAAGTATTGACTATTTAATACTCATAAATATTTCTAATCACATATCAGGATAGTTGCCTCAAGTCACCAGATAATTGCCCCCAAGTCACTAGAATGATTTGGTTAATCATGTACTACCAAGCTTGGATGTCTAGCAAACATTTTTGTATTATTTGCCAATTACTTTGATTAATAGTCTAAAACGCAATTAGCTGATTGATGTTATCATTGACAGAGTTGGAATTGCATTAGAATTCAAATTTAGAATATTAATAAGGGTTTGAAACAAGGGTGGTACCATGCCAAAAAAAAAAAAAAAAGCAGTGCTAAGTATAAAATTGCACTATAGTTTGTTTGACTTCCAAAAAGCAATTTTAAGTTTCAAGTGGAACTTTGTTGACTTCTTAACACCTCTTTATTCATGCATTCATGATATGGAACTTTAAGAAGAAGTTCCACTGGAAGCAGTTGCAGTCCACCTTGTCCAACACTTAACCCCCTTCTCCTTCTTATAACTCCCAGTGGTAATACTCGAGTATACCATACAGTGCCCTAAGTTACCAACCTACCCGACCGAGTCTGCTTTCAGCTCGAATAGGTCGATAACGAAGGGGAAAAGGGCTTGTTCAACCTATGTGTTAGTACACATGGCCTACAATCATACACAAATAATATACAAATAGTGGAAAAGTACACAGTTGAACAGTAAAATGAAAAGTAGGTCGAGTGCGATAAAGTCCACCACTATGCGACTCATTAACAAGTAAATCTCTAATGGAACCACGAGGGACACATAACTTGTTAAGATAGAACAGAAAACCATCATGCAAGAAGTACTTGTCACACTTAGATTTGACACATAGAGCGTAGATCTCAGCAAAATCGACATCCTTAGCATACAATTCTTTCATGAGTTCAAACCCAAGCAATTTGGCATCTAAAGTAGCAAGCAGTGAATGTCTACGAGATAAAGCATCAGCAACTACATTCGACTTACCTGTCTTGTACTTGATGACATAGGGAAAGGACTCGATGAAGGCAATCCATCTCACAATCCTTTTATTCAACTTACTTTGTGCCTTCAAATACTTCAACGACTCGTGATCAGTATGGATCACAAACTCCTTTGCTCTAAGGTAGTGTTGCCAAGTTTCTAGTGCACGAACTAGGGCATACAATTCCTTATCGTAGGTTGAGTAATTAAGTGCAGCACCACTTAATTTCTCACTAAAATAAGCAACAGGTTTCCCTCCTTGCATGAGCACAGCCCCAACTCCAACACCTGGTGCATCACATTCCACTTCAAAAGTTAGATCAAAATTAGGTAGAACTAGGAGTGGTGCATGTGTGAGTTTAAACTTAATCAATTGGAAGGCCTTATCTTGATCTTCCCCCCAAGCAAACTTCTCATTCTTCTTCATGGCAGCCGTGATTGGTGCCATGATGGTACTAAAGTCTCTAACAAACCGACGGTAGAAGCTTGCTAGACCATGAAAGCTTCTGACTTCACCAATAGTCTTTGGGATTGGCCACTCTTGAATAGCCTTCACTTTGGCTTCATCAACATGAATACCTTGTGAACTAATAACATACCCTAGGAACACCAAACGATCAGTACAAAGACGACTTCTTGAGATTGGCGATAACCTCTCTCTTTGAAGTACCTCAAAACAGCTCTTAAATGTTCAACATGTTCTTCCAAACTTCTACTATAAATAAGTATATCATCAAAATAGACAACCACAAATTTACCAATGAAATGTCTTAGAACATGATTCATTAACCGCATAAATGTACTTGGAGCATTGGTAAGTCCAAAAGGCATAACCAACCATTCATATAAACCATATTTAGTTTTGAAAGCAGTTTCCACTCATCACCCTCTTTCGGTAATTTGATGGTAACCACTTTTCAAATCAATTTTGGTAAATATGATTGCACCATGAAGCTCATCTAACATATCATCTAACCTAGGAATAGGATGACGATACTTTACCGTTATAGCATTGGCGGCTCGACAATCGGTGCACATCCTTCATCCACCATCTTTCTTAGGCACAAGAATAACCGGTACAGCACACGGACTTAGACTCTCACGTGCCCAACCTTTCCTAAGCAGTTCATCCACTTGCCTTTGAATCTCTTTAGTTTCCTCAGGGCTGGTTCTATAAGCCGCTTTGTTGGGTAGTAGAGCTCCAGGAACCAAGTCAATTTGGTGCTCGATTCCTCTTAAGGGTGGTAATCCATCAGGGATATCTTCAGGAAACAACTCTCCAAATTCCTGCAAAAGAGAAGACGCACTTAATGGTAGAGAGTTAGTAGAGGTAGAAGGTAAATCTAACTCCCCATTGCACACAAGTATAAGTAAAAGTTGGTTAGAAATCAAAGCTTGTTTTACACTCTTGGTTTTTACAATCAAACTTTGTTTTCTCTCTTTTCTTTGCTTCATGGCCGAGTCCTCCCTCTCTTTTTTCTCACTGTTTTCGGCCATGCTCTCTTGTTTCTTTTCTTTGGTCTTCTCTTTCTTTTTCCACTCAAGATCTTTTTCATGCTCTTGTTGCAATTTCATTTGATCCTCATAAACCTGTCTTGGTGTAAGTGCAAGCAAGTGATACTTCTGTTACAATGATTCACAATGTATTTATTGGTCTTCCCTTTGAAGTCGACATCACGATCATATCGCGAAGAATCACATGGCTTGCTTGCATAGGCACTACGTCACAAATAACTTCATCTTTATACTTGCCAATGCGGAATGGTACTTTCACTTGGCGGAAAACTCGAACATCTCCCCCCTCATTCAACCATTGCAGTCGATAAGGTCGAGGATGGCTAGTAGTCGGTAGTCCCAATTTCTCAACCATGAGTAAACTTACAACATTGGCACAACTACCACTATCAATAATTAAGCTACACACTTTGTCTTTAATGTGACAACGTGTATAGAACAAGTTTTCCCTTTGAGCAGCCTCTTCATCCTCCTTAGCTCGGACGGCAAGCACCTTTCTCATAACTAAGCATTCCAACTCTTGGTTAACTAATTCATCCCTCAATTCATCTTCTTCCCTCGCAGTGGGGCATGTCGGCATACTCATCTTAATCATGGGTTAATACTTCCCATTAGGCAAAATAATCATTGTACGTTGATTGGCACATTGAGATGCAATATGACCGAAGCCTTGGCACTTAAAGCACTTTACCTCACGGTTCCTTGGTTTAGATGGATCACGGACAGCCTTGGGAATTTCTTTGGAGTTCGATTTTGAGGCTTCAACTGGCTTGAAGACGATGAAGAAGCTGAATTCCTTTCCTCCCTTTTCATCGGCACACTCCTCCAATTTCCAGCTTGAGGAATTGTGTTTTGACGAATATTGCCCCTCCTTTTGAGACGCCTCTCAATAGTGACGGCTTTCTCAAGCATCTCATGAATATCCAGATAATGTTGAAGTTCCACAACCTCGGCTATCTCAGGCTTCAGTCCATGCAAAAAATGAGTCATAGTTGATTCCTCATCTTCATGGATATCGGCTTTCATTAGCGCCATTTCCATCTCTTTATAGTAATCCTCCGCACTTAAGCTACCTTGGTACAAGGTTTGCAATTTTCGGAGCAAGTCTCTATGATAGTAGCTTGGCACAAATCTTTTCCTCATAAGACCACGTATTTCTTCCCAATCTCTCACAGGTTGTTGTGGTTCCTCCTCCTATTCGAACTGATCCCACCACACGGATGCATAATCAACGAACTCAACAGCAGCAAGTTTTACCTTATGTTCCTTTGAGAAGTTATGGCACTCAAAGGCTGCTTCACTTTTCCGTTCCCATTCCAAATATAACTCTGGATCGGATTTACCTGAGAAGGCTGGAATATTGAGCTTAACACCCTTCAAGGCATCATCACCAAGTCTTCGGTTAGCTCGGGCAGCTCTAAACCGAGGCTCAAATTCTTCTTCCTCACCATTAGAGGATTCGGATTCAGCCTTCTTATCTTTACTCTTAGTTGAGCTAGTTCGACTTTTATCTTGTTCAACTTGGTCCAACCGTTCATGCAAAGGTTCTATGGAATCCTTAATCACTCTTTGAACTTCCTTCATCATAGCTTCCATATGAAATTTGAAGTCAATTGGCTGAGATTCGTCCCCGTTAGACATGCTCAATCCCTGCAAGAAAGGTTAGTAGAAAACAATAATTTCCTCACTTCACTCGCTTACAATGTTTTCCCTCAACTCTCGTGTATGTCACTCAAATACTTATACGCTCTATTGAACTCACCAAGTCAGTTCTCTTGGCCGTGATTTGCAGACCTTGAACAAAGCAATTCCGACCACAAGATGCACGTTCAACCCACCAAACCAAACAACCAACAAACTATGACAACTTGACTTGAAATTTTGGAGTGGCCTAAACGACTTGCCAAGGAGACGTTTGAGAGATGTCTTGGACCAGATATGAAGGGGAAAAGACAGACTTAAGAATTAAAGGTTGGCCCAGATTTTAGTTTTGACAAATTTTGGCTAGAGGGTAAAATTGTAATTTCACACTTGCCTAATACAATTCTTGAAATTTTCTTGAAAATATCTTAACAAATCTGTAAATTGATTTAAGAATCTTGGAAAAATCAGATTTGGAAAGAGAATTGGTGATTTAGGCAATCTTTGACTTAGTCAAACACGTGAAATCTGGCTTTGACTTGGTCAAACACGTGATTTCCTGCTTTGACTTAGTCAACAAAGGAAATTTGGTCCTTTTGGATAATTGTACCCTCAATTAATTTGGAAAGTAATATTTTCAAGTGGAGGAAGGTTTCCAAATTTGTTTCAAGAAGGGTAGAATGGAGGTTTAGCAATTTTTGGCCAAATCCAATTTGGATTTTTTTTTTAAACTTGAGTAGGAAAGTTGGGGTGGCCTTTAAATATGAGTGGGAGTGCAAGGCCAAAATTTTTTTTCTTGAACGACTTTTGTACTCTTTTTTTTACTTTCTGGCCGGATTCACTCCTTCCCAAACTAGGGTTTTTGTTCAGGTTTGGCAGCAAGAAAACAAAACACACGGATCAGCTTCAAGATTTGGGTTTCAAGATTGTTTTTCAAGTCTCTTCTCAATTCAAAATTTGCAAGTTAGAATCAAGAAGTTCAAGAACCACAATCAAGCAATGATGAAATGCCAATTTTATGCCACAAGATTCAAGAGAAACCCTAGTCTCAATTTCGGACAACAAGGAAGAATTCTAGACAGCAGCAAACAACGACACAAGATCAAGATTGACTCAAGAACACACCAAGAAGTACGGACAGCAAGCGACCTTACCACAACAAGTTCGGACAGCACGCAACTTGTTTGGACAGATTGACTTCTCTAAGGCAAACAACAAGACACAATTCGGATGGAATCAAGAAACCACAACGAGACACAACACAAAAACAATTCAGTTTCGGATCAAGACACAAGACAAAAGCACACCTAGATGCAAACCCTAAGACACGCGGACAAAGAAAATTGAAAGGGATATATTGAAGATACCTCAACCCAAAGCTCTGATACCAACTGATGTGATTCCTACAACCCTAAGAAGGAGAGAAATCGCCCACAAGTCCTGGAAATCTGAAGTATCAACGTTGGGATGGAATTGATTCAATTCTTGGACCGCACAAGAACAAAACCGATGGTAGAAGACGCCACAATCAAGAAGGTGCTTGATTGATAAGTCGACGAACATTAAAGGGCAGCCTTACAATGTTCAAGATTAGCTCACACAAGCCAAAAGTTTGCTTAAAAATCTCGTTAAAAAAAAAACCTCCTTAAGAAAACGGTTTAGGCTTATTTATAAGCCTTACAAAACCCTAATCCAATAAGGAAACAACTAGCTAAATTTGGCTCTACTAGAAATCCTACCTTTTAGGAAAGTTGCATTCGGATCTAAGAAACTAAATTAACTTAAACTAAGCCACGTGATACCTAGTTACATTCGGACCTCAATTAACACTTGGAGACCGAATGGCCAACTTTTATTTTAACTACTAGTAATAACGAAAAATTAACAATGATTGAACAAGTCTTCAACCATCTTCAACCATGATCAAAGTCTTGATCGAATGTGCTTCATCCTCTAATCCTTCAATGCTGGAATTTGTGCTATTTTGTTCTTGGATAGCTCGAACCAACGCTTGAAGGGATTCTTTGAATTGTTTAGCACGGGCACGGGTCACGGGTCCAAGTGGAACTCTTGTAGGCTCGTTGACTTGCATTTGAACAGCACTTGATTCTTCATCACTTTCCCTAGCCCCTATTGCCGGACAAGGTGAAGGGATCCCCGATGGGGTTTGGGCGTCCCCACACTTATAAACAATATAAACAGTTCAATCAATTCAAGCAGTCAAACAAGTAACCATTTAAGCAGTTAAGCTCATTTTGAGACAATTCAAGAATGTGAGCGTGATAAAGTATACGCTCACCGAGGAACACAAGCATGCTTTCAATTTATTTACATCATTTAAAGCAATTAAACACGCACTTGAACACTCACCAAGTCAAAAGAGAAAGTAATTGTTCACACAGGCAGATTACACTTCCGCAGGTCCTTCCTCGAGGAAACTTTGATCACCTGAGGACAAATTTTAATCACTAACCAGGCCAAGTGAGTCGGTATGCCAAGCAGTGCATTTGAAATTTAGATAACTAGTACCACTAATTGGCACTTTCAAAGAAAATTCATAACTAAAGTTTTATACATCGGAATTGGGCGAGGCTTGAGCCGTTGGAAACTAGATTCACCCCTCTAAAAGTGAAAGCATCAAATGCAAATTACCAAAGCAGGGAAGTAAATTTTTGGAGATTAAGTGGCTGCTGAGACAAAATCCAGGAAAACAGGCAGAATTTTCAGTCATTTTCAAGAATCACTGTAGCTCAAGGGAATGGATTTAGTGTACAAGGGTTATACCGTTAGAAAGATCTTTGAGTCTATTTTCAAATGCCTCTAACGGCACTTAATTTCAACTCTCGAGCGTGAAATGACAGTCGTTAGCACAGAACAGGACAGGCTGCCTGACAAAGCAGGTTTCCAGATTCACAGGGCCGACTTTGGTAAATCTTTTGGAGGTTGAATACACATTGGATTGACACCAAATTTGGTATACATACTCTTCTATATAAAGAATATAATCCTGTCAAGTTTCAACCATAGACTCCCGCGGGAAGGTCAGTTTCCAAGTGTATAAAGTGTGTCCAGGTTTTCAAGTTCAAATCTGGAAATTTGTTCAACTTCCTACTTGGGTAGAAATCTTTAAAAAAACACAACTTGAGTTATATAAGTTCAAATTTCACACACTTGGTACCTTTGGAAACCTCTTTGAATGTTATAAAACTTTACAGAAGACACCCAGTTAAAATTCTGGGCAGAAATTGCCCAGATTTTCGAGAAAGAAACTGCTACAGTACCAAAATAGGGCACATCAGGTTGGTTGACCAGTCCACTTTGAAAATTCACCAAATATTGTAGAAAATTAATTGGCCTCTTAAATTTAGACAGTTTAAATTCATATATAAGAAGTTTCAAACGCCACTGACGGCACTCAATTCTGACACTTGAGAAAGAAATTATAATGGTTCAAACATGGCAGGTTCACAAAACTGAATTTTCTGGAATCTGAATTTATAGGGAAGAATTCTAAACCTTGTTTGAGTGATGGTTTCTTGTCCAAAAATTACCAAATTTGGTACACTAATACTTCCATATATAATATATGTTCATACAAAAATTTAACCAAAAATTCAAATGGGAAGATAGTTTTCTACTTGCCCAAAATGAACTGGACTACACTTGATCATTCCTGTAGATTTCACTCCCTTTCTTATCATTACCTCTAACACATCTAAACCACTTCTGATTGACCCCAATTTCGTACCTAAGCTAGCATTAACCTTCCTAAGCCTAATTATGATAAAAAATGATAAAGGCTTATATATATTTTTCAGCATTAATTCATCCCAAAATTCGGCCAGCTTACTTCCCCAAATTTCCAGATTTGATCTCATCATAACACTTATTCTTGCTACAACTTTTAAAGGGCTTCTTGTGGGGAAAATTGACAATTTAACACCCAAAATTTAAACATCAAGTTCAGCCCTAAAGCCAGCCAAAACACAGCCATGAAATTAAGGAAAAATCAGCAATTTTCACCGTCATTTTCCTCTCTCTCTCCCATGGTTCTTCCTTGAGGTTTCCTACCACCATTTAAGCTAGCCATTTTCCATATAACCACACACAATGCATCATTATCATGCTAGAAATTACATTCTCATGCTTGTGGGAGTCCAAGAGCCTACTCAATCATCCAACATCAAGCAAGGCAATTTAAAGGATTTTAACATCTTCAAATGGCAAACCAACACAAACTCATTTTCATCAACAATCATCAAGGTTTTAGCAACCTCTCAAGCTCCCAAACCTAATGTTATGCTTGAAAATGAAATCAATGAACAAAGATGGAAGCTTTAGATCATTACCTCTTCCAAGAAGTGAGCAAAATTCACCCAAGAAAAGCCAAGCTAGAATCCCCAAGCACCCCTCCTCAATGCTCCTTACTCCAAGTCCAAGCTTAAGCCAAGATTATTAGGAATTTACAGGTGATTTTAGAGAAGAATTTGAGAAGAAATTTGATGAAACTTCAACGGAAGAGGGGGAGGGGAGTTCGGCCAAGGGAGGAGGAAGAAGAGAGTGGTTTTGGTGAAATTTTGAGTGAATTAAATGAGAAGGGAAAGACAAGACATAAAGCTTGTCTTATGAGATAAAAGTCAACAAATGAATAGTGATCTTTGGCTAACAATTTTGGAGAGAAAATAATCATCTCACTTAGTTAGAGATTAAAGGGTTAATCTAGGTTAGGAGGGAGAAATGAAAAGGAATAAATTGAGAGTGAATTAGGGTGAATTAAGTGGAAGAAACAATGGCTAAATAAAATTCTAGTTTCAAGGAGGTTAATTCAACTTAAACTAAGATTTCAAATCCCCAATGATAATCACTCTTTTTAATTCACCTCTAGTCACTAGATTACATTTCTAACCTTCAGGTGATCATCCTTACACTCCAGCGCCACTTCACTCATTGCCCGAATTTCTACCTCAAAAACCATGTCCATATTCGTTTTTCACAATTAAGTGATAGAAAATCAAATTAATAGTTAAACATGGTTTTTAAAATAAAATGAAATACTGTATGATGTAATTGTAATTAAAATGATTTAAAACAAATTAAATAATTAATTAAATAAATAGGTCAAATAAAAATAAAATTTTCGGGTCCTCACAGTAAAGGAAAGAAACAAAAAAGGAAAAAAGAAGACAAAACAGACCAAATGCTACTGGAGTAAAAGAGATGCAAGGAGGACCGGTCAACCTCTAGTCAAAACCATTTTTGACTAGCTCTATTTGCTGGATTTTGGCCAACTTCCGGCCAAAGTGGCCGGGACTTTGAAGAAAAAAATTTTCCGACAGCTTTTCAAATGAACTTAAATAAATCAACTCTCCTCCTTATTCCAAATATGTTTATAATATAAAGATTGACCGAAATGCATCATCTAACATCCCTGACCAATATTGTCCCACAGTTAGCCACCCTGAAGATCGTGGGTTTTGTTCCTGGAGGTGGGGTTATAGCCCACAACAAGTGCAGATCCCAAGCCCGCAGGTCAAGAAACCCAGCACCCCTCCAAAAGGCCTCGGTCAGGTGGGGAGTTACCCACAACAGGTTATAAAGCGACCAGAATCCCTCCTCCAAACCGATGTGGGATCGTTACACATCACACTTGGCACAAAAGGGAGACAAAGTTCAAGAAACAAACCTACACTTCCATATAATATTGTTCTCCTAAAACTCAACAACAAGCAAAGGAAAACACATAGTTAGATTCTTGAGACGATAGGAGGCAAGATGCGCTAAAGTTTCTGGTCTCAAAACCATCAAATGAAACTTTGCCATTTTTGCCATAAGGAAACTTTGAAATCTTGTTTTTTTTGTCTTATCATTTTTGGAACATGAAATTCATTTCTTTAGTTTCCCTAAATCATCACAAACTTGATTGAAAGAACAATCTATAACAAGAAACATATCAAGGCAAAGAATGTGACAACTTCACGGTGATATGTTGGGTAACAAAACTCAAAACCCAAAGGGAGAATTAGCTAAAAATCATGAAATATGGGTCAAAAGGGTTTACCTAAACTTTAGCAGCTGAGGGAGTGAAGACTCTAATGCAGGGAATGAGTTTTGAGTTCTCTTCTTGAAATCGAACAACTTCAAGGGTTGGTGACCAGCTAAATTTGGGTGGATTTTTATTTTCCAAACAATGATTTTTTACAAAAATGTTGAACTCCAAAAATGCTCTTGGATGTTTCAGAAACATGCAGGAAAAATAATTACTTCAAATGGATCGATGGATGAAGAGAAATTTTAGGATGAACAATGTTGATTCGTCAGCCATATAGCTTCGTTTTTATGCAAAAAAAAAAAAATTCCATTCTTTCTTCCTTTTTTTTCATCAATCTTTTTGGGTGCTGCTTCTTGTAAGAGACTCTCCCCTTCTTTCACTCTAAAACCCTTGAGTTGTGGCCTCTATATGGCCTTGAAATTTAGAAAAGAAAACCGTACCATTAAAGGTTAGGATTGAGGCTTGTAAAAGTAGATGATGTGTTCCTTTTGCAATCTTTGATGAATATCACTTCCTGAATTAGGATAAGAATTAGGATTGCTAACTGTTTTGTATGAGATTTTCTTGAAGGGAAAGGAAGACAAAAAATAAAAGAAAAGGAAATGGAATTGCCATGGCTATGGTACCAATTTCATACTAGTAAGAGAAGTGGAAGTGGCACGCTCTCGTGAGGAACAAAAATCTTTTTTTTTTTGGGGCCAAAACTTGTGGGCTTTGGTTTCTTTCTTTGGGCTATTTCTTTTCCTTTTGCTTGGGTTTGAGGTTAGCTTAACTAAAATTTTTGTTTCCTTATTTTTGGGCTTTGAAGTTGGGTTTTGGTTTGAGTTTTGGGATTTGAAAAATATTGGGTTATTTCTTTTCTTTTGTAGAGAACCTACAAAATAAAAATAAATAAATAAATAAATGGTAATTTACCTAGCAAACTCAAAATTATAACATAAGACACTCGGGCTGCTATATGGACGGTGGATATGGGTGCCACGTGGATTCCACCCAATATAAGTGGGCGGTTAATATTTTTGATAGCATATACAAAATTACCTTTGATCAATCTTGAGGGAATGCAAAGCTTATATTCTTTTGGTTGAGGGAAGTAAATTAGAATTAACCCTTAGTTGAGGGGCTAAAGTGTGCTTGAGTCAGTCTGATTATTGTAACAACAGTTTTTCCTCAAATTTTATATTTGTAACAAGATGAGATGGGTGTGATTTTATTTGACAAATTTTTTCCTCAAATTTTATATATAGACACGCGTGATTTGGATGAAGAAGTATATATCCAACCATCCAAAGGATTTGTAGTACCTGGACAAGAGCATAAGGTGTGTAAACTTGTTAAGTTTTTATATGAACTGAAACAAGCACCTAAGCAGTCGTATCAAAAATTTGACCAAGTCATTCTTGCTAATGGATTCAAGGTAAACGAATTTGATATTACCTTGAATTTGATAAATGCATTTATAATATGTTTAATGATGGCTAAGGCATTCTAATTTGTTTATAAGTGGATGATATGTTAATATTTGGGACTAACTTAGAACAAGTTGAAGTCACCAAAACTTTGCTTTCTAGCAAATTTGACATGAAAGACATGGGTGATGTGAGGGCCTCAAAATTCTTTTTTTTTTATTGAAAAATAAATAATAATATTTATATTATGTTTATTCCCTAAATTATTAGTGAATTTATGCTTTGAGTTATTATTTTCTAATTTAGAGAATTTTTTGTGAATTAATTGCTGTGTTTGGTTTCAGCCAGTTTTAGCGTCGATTTTCGAGCCGTGACGTGAATAGTAGCTCTAAGATGAAACCGAGCATATGTAGAGATATTACAGAGATATATTTAAGGTAGGACAGTGCCAGAAGGAGAAAAACCAGTAAAAGTCAGAGTGTCGCGCGTCGACGTGACAAAAAGTGAAAGTTGACCACTTTTCCCTGAATTAAGGCCAACCAAGTATCTTGTCTTCTTAAAGCCGTATTTCTTGCTCCTTTTCCCTTCATTTTCAGCTGCCATTTGAAGCCTAGAGAGAGAGAGAGATCCAAAATAGAGAGAGAGAAAGAGTGAGAGAAAGCTCATCTTGTCATCATCTTCTTGATCTTGAAGCTTGTGGAGGAAATCACCAAGGAACAAGCTAGTTCTTGGCTAAACTTGATGGATCTCGAGGTTTCAAAACTTGGAAGGTCATCCTTGAGTGGAGCAACACTAGATCTTACTTGATCTTGTTAGATTTAGCTAGATCTTGAGGTACAATAATTAAATCTTTTAGTTTTAACTTTAATAGTGCTAGATCTTTTAGATCCATGGTTTATTTTGCTAAAAATGCTAGTGTTTGGTACATTTGAGTTGGACTCTTGAATTCCCAACTTAGGTAGTTGTCTTGAGGTGGCTTCTTAGGTAGCAGACTTGAGGATTTTGTTGTGGTTGTGATTGTTGATGTTAGATGAGTTTATTTTTATGGATAGGAAGTAAAAATGTTGGCTTGTTTTAGGTGAGAAAGTTTTGGAAAGATTTGGAGAGAAGAGAGAAGCATGCTGCCCGAAATTTCTGCTGCATTTTCCCTTTTTTTATTTCTGAAATTTTGATGCCTCTTGATGCTAAAATGCTTGTCATATGTTCGGTAATGTGTGTGTAAAATATCTTTCAAAAATCACTTCATTTGGTTGAGCAAAAGTTGAGTTAAATGAAGAACAAGAAAGCTGGAAAACTTTCTGCTTCAAAGCTGCTAGATTTGCTTCTTCATCTTGGCTTGGTTTTGTCAAAAATTTTGGGGTGTTTTGGTCTCTAACTACTCAAGAAAGCTTTGCTAGATATTTGGCTTCAAATGCGGATAAAATGAGTGAAAAATACCTGCTCAACCAAGTTCAAAAAAAAAAGCAATTTTCGTGTGCACTCCTGCTGGAAATTCTGATAGCAGGGTAGTGAACCAGCCTTTAGAAAACAGGCCATAACTGAATGTACAGGAGTCAAAATTGAGTGCCATTTATTGCGTTTGAAACTAGATTCCAAGAGGTTTCTAACAGTATAAAGCTTTCACCCTAGTTCATTTTCTACCAGTTGCAGCAAATCCGTGAATTTGACTGATTTTTAGGACTGTTTTGACTATGATTCCGAAACTGCTGCAGCTTGTGACTCAATTTAACCCACTTTGTGAAACGAATTTGCAACTGATGCTTTCTAGTGATTTCTAGTGTTTTGAATCTAGTTTTCAACGATATAAGCCATGTTAATTTTTGACTTGTGTGGCCTTAGTTATGAACTTTGTTAGAGACTGCGTCGGATGAGTTAATACTTGGAAGTTGGGTTTGTGAGAGTAGAAATTTAGCTACTCACACATAAGCTAGTTTGGATAGCTTTTTATGATTATTCTTGGCTCAGGTGATTAAGGCAATCTTGAAAGCGATCCTAACTTGGATTGTCAACTGTGATTAATTGGTGAGTGTTCCAACCCTTTTAAAATGAAAAATCTTGTTATTGTTTGCAAAGGAATGATTTATTGAAATGATTTGCTAGTATTTATAAGGAAATGATTGACTGTTAATTCCAAGTAAAATGCTTTTACAAGTGAAATAATTACGAAGAGTTTTTGAGTTTCCATGCATATTACTTGACGTGATTTTCAAAAGTGACTTGAATTGTGATTTGTTTATGTGAACTTGAGATGAATTTGGATTATTTGAAGACTTGAATTTCATGAGAAATATACTTGATTTGTTTTATGATTTGAACTACCATGTGAGTGTTTCTCCTTTTTGTGTGATTTTGAGAATTAAAATGAATAGTGTGCTATCTTGTGACTGCTATGACGTCGTTGGGTAAATACCCTCGACTAGTATGTGATGTCATTGGGTGAATACCCTCGACTAGTATGTGACATCATAGGGTGAATACCCCCGACTAGTTTGTGATGTCGTTGGGCGAAGTCCCTCGACTAGTCTACTTCATTAGGCGAAGTCCCTCGAATAGTTTAAGTGAAGTATTGTGATGTCATTGGATGAACTCCCTTGACTAGTCTATTTCATTGGGCGAAGTTCCTAGAGTAGTTTCAATGAAGTATTGTGATGTTGTTGGGCGAAGTCCATCGACTAGTCTACTTCGTTGGGCAAAGTCTCTCGAGTAGTTTCAGTGAAGTATTGTGATGTCGTTGGGCAAAATCCCTAGACTAGTCTATTTCGTTGGGCGATGTCCCTCGAATATTTTACCTGGTATATTTGAGCAATTCCTATTTTCGTGTTTATCTACTTGTTTTAAATTGTAAAATTGAAGTATGATTTGAACTGTTCTACGTGAATTGCAAGCCTTTTTGAAACTCACTGGGCTTTTAGCTCATTCCTTTAAATTTTGTTTTCCTTAACAGGGATCGAGAACCCGAGTGAAGACGTGATTAGCTAGGGTTGGAACTTATCTTTTGAATTTTGCCTTGAAATGCTGAATTTGATATTTTGGGCTTGTAAGATGAAATTGTGGTTGTACCTTAAGTATATTGAATTGTAATGTGAGAAGTTGGGTTGTAAGTTGAATTTAGTAATGTTATTAGTTGTGGTTTGGTTTGGAATTGTTATTTACGTTTACTTTCAAAGTGTTATTAGTCATTCAAGCAAGTGAGTCCTGGCGAGAGTTGGGCAGGCGGGCCGCCAAACCCTTTGGTTCACCTTAGGGCGAGATGGGGTCATCACAGGTGAGGCAAATATCATCCTTGGCATAAGAATCTCAAGAAATAAGGCCAACATAATGTTATCTCAAACACAATATTAAAAAGATTTTTAGTAAGTTCAATCAAAGTGATTGTGTTCCAACCTCAACACTGTTGGATTCCAAAATAAATTTTGTAAAGAATAAGGGAATCCAATATCTCATTTGGAATATGCCAAAGTTATAGGTTCCTTAATATATGCAATGACTAGTACTAGATCGAATATTGCATCTGCTGTTGGTGTATTAAATAAATATACAAGCAACCCTAATATATTATATTGGCAATGCGTAATTAGAATTTTAAAGTACTTAAAGGTCACTAAGGATTATGGTATATGTTATATTGGCAATCCTTTAGTTTTAGAAAGATTTTCAGATGCTATTTGGATCACAAATAAAGATGATCACTCGTTGACAAGTGGTTGGATCTTTATGCTAGGTGGTGGATCAGTTTCTTGGGGATCTAAAAACAAATTTGTATCACTGATTCAATAATGGCATCTAAGTTTGTAGCACTTATTTCAGTTTATAAAGAAGCTAAATGGCTACGAAATTTACTTTATGATATACCTTAGTGGGCAAAATCATTGTCACCTATCTCAATTCATTATGATAGTGTAGTTACACTTGCTAAAGCATATAGTCAAGTGTATAATGGTAAACCAAGGCATATTGGATTAAGACATAGTTACGTGAAAGATTTGATCACAAATGGAGTCATATCAATTTACTTTGTGAGGTCTAGTGAAACTTGAGTGGTCCTTTGACAAAAGGATTATCAAGAGATTTGGTGTTAAAGACATCAAGGGAAATGGTTTTAAAGTAATGATCATTAATGATGAAACCACAATTCAATGCTAGATACAATGTCTAATCTTAAATTGAGTGAGTGAAAGTACATCATTCTAATGGTTGCAATCCAAGATTATATAGTGCATTTTTTCTCACCTGCTCAAATTTAGGTTGAGTCATTGGACTCTTAACGAATCTTGAAAGTGCTATCAATGGTTGAGGCACTGAGACATCGCCTATATAAATATTGGTCTTCAGCAAACTACAAAGTTAAGGACTTTGCTTTATAGCATTTATAAAAGGATAGTCATACAATGCCGTGAAATGTATCATTGAAGAATATATAGTTATGTATTGATAAATATGTGATATGTTTATGAGGTTTGTCTAATATAGAAATGGTTCAAATCTTGTCTACCATCTTGTAAGATTGATTTCAAAGAACTTTCACTAGAATAGTGGTTCAATTGAAAGACAGCATTATTTATGCATATAATTGTCAGATTATTCGGTGACCTTTTGGAAATCCATTTTCTAAACTTTTGAAAATGGTGAGGGATTGTTAAAGATTTTTAAAATTTGTGTCATGGATTAAGTGTCTTTAGGATGTACATACATAGTGATAAATGTATATACATTCATGAATTTGGAAGTTCTATGAATATATTCATGTTTGTGGAATTCCATGAATATAAGGATAGATTCATAACTTTAATGATAAAATCTTGTGATGTATTAATTAAGGGACATAACTTTGATCAAATGCCTTGAATCTATCCATAAAAGTACTTAATAAGTTGACTTGATTCTTAAACAATCTCTCATATATAAAGAGATCAAGTAAAGAGTGATTTGCCGCAAAAAATCACTTTTCTACTATTTTGAATTCTATGCAAAAACACACCATAGTTCAAGAAGGTTTGTTTTTCTTTGCACAAGTGTTTAGAACAAACAAATTTCATCTTCTCCTAAAAGATATTTGTCCAAAGTTTATTGCCCATTATACCAGATAAATAAAGTGTAAAGGAAAGTGATTAATTGAAGCCAATTCTTTTTACTGTATTTGTCATTTTATTGTGGTATCTCCAACAATGAGATGTTGAGAGAGATATGAAAATTAGGGATTTTGCCATAGGGGGCTTGTGTTACAATGAAGTGAATAAAAAATTAATCCTAATTTTGAGGCAATTGAGGTAACAGAGGATTTGACTCCTAATTGGGTGATGAAAGGAGGGTTGAAAACAAAACAGAAACTAAAAATCAACTTGAGTGAAGTTGTGAAAAGTCACTTCCTATTTACTAGTGCTTTTGACCTTTTTGAGTTCTTAAAATTAATGGGGAGTGTCAGCTTTCTATTTTTTCTTCCATTACTTTAGGCCCTAACTATTGGATGTGGCGGCCCCACATTTCCTAAGGCGAACCATAGGACCCGTGGTCGCCGGCCCATCTCTCGCCAGGACTCAAGCAAGCAATCAATCCAACTAAGGTGTGTTAAACTGGATATATCCTTAAAATAGATCAATATAGCTTACGACCAACATCCATCAGGGTTCGATCCAAAAATCCTTACCACGATAATTCAAGGGAAATTTCAAACATTGTCATCAATATCATATTAGACAAATTACATCAAGCATTCAAAAGATTCAACTGGCTTGACTTTCCTTCACCGCTCAACTTAATACCTGGAATCCTGGGAAGGGAAAATATATGGGGTGAGCTTCTAAGCCCAGTGAGAGTCCCAAAATACATAGCAATTAAGCACATAATCATAACAAGCTTTTGTAAAGCAGTAATGTCCATGTAGGATTAGTTTTGAAATACGGTAAAGTTTCCAATTTAGGAAAATTGTAACAGTAGTATCTTTTCCAAATTTCAGATTTCAAAACAGTAACAATCAGGGTGCTCATTGAGCCAATCAATCAGGAACAGTCACAGTAACAATGGATTGGTACGGCTCTAGAGGTGGCCCCCGTCGAACGTGGCACTTAGCCCACCCAATCAAACAATCAATAGTAACAGTAACAATCTCAGGAGGAGAAAACAGAGTCTGCAGTACTCTGGTCATTTTTTTTTCATTCTCCAACCCCTTTCACCCAACTTCGGATCCAAAAACCAACAATCAGTAGGTGGTGTACACTCGAGGTAACCTTTAAACAGTACCTAGGGTCCGTCAACATACCCGACCAAGCCCTACTGCCGGCTCGGAATAGGTCGACTCGCCTCTGGGGTTTGGGATCCCTACGGCCAACGGTCATGCACAGTTGACATGCACAGGCACAATTACAGTGGTTTAGTTTTTTTTTTTTTTTTGTAGAGGCGAGGGACAACTTACAATCAATTTAAACCTCGAGCCCCCTTAGGAGAGTGCACCAGCCTTTAGGGGCGAGGGGGCCTTGAAGGCCAGCCTCTTCACCTCAAGCCTCAAAAAGAAAACAATTTTATTGTTCTTTTAAAACAAAACATACTAAACCACCTAAGCACGTTGAGTCAAGTTAAGCAATAAAACTTATTTTACATGAAACCCTAGTTTCAATCAATCAATGATAAATCACATGTAGTAACAAGTATCATACAATAACAAGTAATACCTAGCAACAGTTTCTTTTACGTTAAAGAGGATATAAAAGACCCCTACCTCCAACTGGCCTCAAGAGCAAAGGTATAAAGTGTTATTGGAGCTAGTGAAATCCAATGTCCAGCTACAAGAAGAAGAGTAAATCTAAGAATGGAAAAACTAAGCTGTGAAAAAGTTCATACAAGTGGCTATGGCTTACCCTCTTTGTTGAGCAAGAAACCGGATGAATAAGACTGCTTGAGGGTGGATTCAACCCTGTTTTCCAGCTTCAAAAAAAAAAGGGAATAAAATAAGGAAAGTGTTTTCAAGCTAACTAGGAAATTTTTACAAAGAAAGGAAAAGACTAGGGTTTACCTCTTGCTTGCCCTAGTTCTGTTGGAAGTGATAGCTTATTCCTCTAGAATTTTAACTTGTTTCCAGCAGCTTATAGCCAAGAATATCTTCTTGGTGCAAGGCTTGAGTGGTCAAGGAAAGGTCAAGTGATGGAGGAACAAGGGGGAGCTTTCGGTTAGAGTTTGATGAAGAAATTTCTGGAGAAAAAGGGAGTTAGTGGGGAGAGTGTTTCAGGTGAAGCTTGAGGGAAGAAAATGCTGAGTGAAGGTAAGAGAGTTTGAGGGGATTTTCGGTTGGGGCTTGGAGAAAATGCTGAAGTGAATGAGAGTGAGTTTTGGGAGAATGGAAGGAAGGATTGAGGTGATTTTTTGGTGAGGATTTCGGACAGCAAGAGGGAGAAATGCAGCTGAAGTTGCTTGTTCAAATGAACAAAGCTTGGCTAAATTGAGTGCCAAGTGTCATAGCTCCTTTCATGCATTGGGCTTGAAGGGAGGTGGAACATCATTAGCTTGACTAATGGGTCTGAAAATCCCATGCTCAAGACTAATGATGCTGCCGGTTTTGGAAGAGAGGAAAGATGCATGCTTGCTGCTAGATTTTTAGCTCAAGCTTGACAAGTGGCAGCCATGGAGTTGAGGTGAATGGGAGGCTGATTCTTGCTGGAATTTCTGGTAGAATTTCGAATTGGATGTGGAGGGAAATGTGGTTTCAAACTTGCTGGGATTGATCCGATATTTGGCTGAAATGAATTGGTTCCATTCGTGATCATGTCGGTTAAGATTGATGGAAGTGAAAGCGGTTGGAAATTGGAAGAAGAAAGAAACGTTTAGGGTTTAGAGCACACTATTGTCATAGTTTCAAGATGATTCATTTTAAGTACGGTTGGACCCTAATTTTATTGAAATGATTTCAAATACTTACTTGGGCTATCATTGGAAATTTTTTCGTCGGTTTTAAAATTTTTCATGATCATGCACATGCAATAGTGAAATTACGAAAACCGTTCATGAAAAGTCTAAACAAGAGTTAGCGTTTAGTTACGGCCCTCACATTGGACATCCTGCATCTTCTTATTGGGTTATAAGGCCCAATCGGCTGCACAAGTATCACCATATCAAATCTAGTGTATTGTGTTTTAAAGGGATAATATGTGTAGCCAATTCGACAAATTCAGTATCAAATTTTCATGAAAATTTTGAATACAAATTAAGTAGTACTTGATCTTTTTTGTGATGTCATTATGTAGAATGATTAAAGATATTTACCATTTTTAATATCGGCACATATAGTATATTCTAGAGATTTCTTTTACTTTTTTTGGTTATTTTTGTTTAGCATAGTTTTTCATATTTTTAATAAATTTCACAATATTTAGAATACTAGATACTTCAAAATATGTGTCTTTCTAAGATAGTGATCTATATGCCTGGATCGATGTGGATCATTAATAGCTGTGACTGAGACTATGACCGTAACTGTTACTTTGAACCATGAATCAAATATAGAAGTGTTTTGCATTAAAACTACTGATGGACGTGTTAGTGCGTGTTTCCTAAAGTCAATCAGCTTCTAGGATTTAATATAAACTTTGACTATTTATGTAATAATAAATGACATCTTTATCATATTGATTGCTTATATATTTATAAGTATGATAAAGCCCTTAGAATAAATCTAGTCGATGAAATCATAAAAGTTATAATAGTGAGGTTCATTCGATTATAAATAAGGTTTATTCTTAAATATTTTTAGTCATAGTATTAATAAGAAAGGACATTCTTAATATGATTAGGCTAACATATACTATGCCTCTTCTATGAGAGAAGTAGTAGATCTCATCTACTATGGTGTGTGAGACACCTAAACTAGTGTATGGGTGCTTGATAGTATGATCAAGTTCGTAAGATGGACCCACATAGAGATATCTTTTAAGTACCAAAGAATTAATCTCTAAGTGACATTTATATAAGTGATCCTTAGATTTAAGATTATCTTGAATATGAATAGTTATACTTTCTTTGTTATATGATTGCTCCCGCAAAAGGGAATGCTCACACCATTAGCAAATGGGTGTACACTTGAAGTATGGAAAGATGATGAATAACCTATAAGGGTTTATTGTCTCTTATGGAAGAGGAGTTATCTCATGTTTGACCACTTGTAAAATTATAACACAAAAATCTTATCGCTAAGTAAGAGAGTCTTAGAAAGTGTTTCTAAGAACTTCTTTATTTGAGTTATATTTTGGTATATGAGAAAAGAGCATTAATCACATAATGAATAGGTACAACTTATTCCAAAATTAATGTGGGATAAATACAGTAAAGGATATGATAAGTGCAGTAAAGGATATTAGTTACACAGTAAATGTTCATTGAAAAGTGAAATCATCCACTTGACTTTTCTCATTACTTGGGTATTCATAAGATGTTGCTAGATGCCAATCTTAATCTATAAGTATGAGTTGATTGATTAGTGTAATCAATGATAAATTAAAAGAAGTTTTAATTTATCTAGTTCTTATTTATTAAGAATTTATAACTCATTGCCAATGTATATGAGAACATAATGGGTCACACACATTAAGAACTTCCTTAGTTGGATTAAATGAATTTCAAATGGGACTTGATAGATAAGTTTTTATAACTTATAATTTAATTTGTAAGACAAATTAAACTTGAGGGACTTATAGTGCAAATAAGTTTTAGTCTTCCAAATACAAGAGTTGTATTAGAATATGGAAGCGAAATTCTATTGGAAGCTGATTTCAGGTTTCCATAAGTATTTGACAACTTATTTGTCTATAAATACTCACTAAGTTTTTGCTAGCAGGATGAATCAACACAGAAATTGTCTTGTGAGATTTTTGAGAAAAATCTTGACAGAAAAATATCCAAAATTCGTCCAAGGAAATAAGAGAAAAATTGCATCTCTTATTTCTCATAGTGGGACGAGTTTTTTATGGTGAAAAATTAGGGTTATCTCAATACACTTGCGTGTGGTTGTCTTGACAATAGACAGCACTAATCTAGTTTAAGTTAATTCGGCCTTGGAGGTTCTACCTATGGTGGTCGTGTGGGTCACCTTAGAGGTCGGATGCATGTACAGCTACGTAGATCTCTTTGCCATCCTCTGCGTTAAATCTCCACCAAATTCAAGGAGGTCTTTATGGATTGAGGTAATGTTCTTGAACTAAGTCTATGTTACATGGACTTAATCAAAAGATAATCTATTGGAAGGAATCAAAATTTTTTAAATTTCCACTACAGTTATCTCTATGATTTCTAACAGTGGTATCAGAGTCAACTTTGATTGAACCATAGAACATGTTTATTTAGTTGTCATGTATGTCAAATTAGATTTGATTATATGCGTTTCAAGAGATTTAAAATTTATAGCTTTGATGAAAATTAAATTTTTGAAAAGGTTTCAAAATTTTAATGATCTTTCAGCGGATGAATTTTGTTGAAAAATGATATTTTTCATGATATGAAAATTCATGAAGAAGCTTGAAACGTTCAATCAAAGACAAAAATTTGTGATTGCCTTTGTGATGAGATCACAAATGGAAAAATAGCAACATAAAGAAGAAAAGGGAAAGCCGTCCAAAGTTGATTGGTAAGACCACGAGTTTTATCGCATTAGTCGACTTACTCCTTTCCATGCATTAATTAGTTGATGCACACATTTCTTTTGTACTTGGTGCTATTGAACAATTCAACAATTAAAAAAGAAACAATAAAAAAATGTGGCTATGAATTAAGATAAGCCAGATAACTTATTCACATATTTGACTTTGTGAACTTAGAAATCTTGGCCTAATCTTTGTCATAGTTAAATCAATTGTTTTTTGTTTCTTCTTCCATGCATAAAAATGTTTCATGCGTGTATTGTTTGATTGCTGTAAATTTTCTGATAAAAGGAAATTTGAGAAACAAATTAGTTTCCAATGACAAATAGGATTTGATCATTGATTTCCTTAATCGCCGGGGTTTCTAAATTAGTATGGAAATTTCCTATAGTTCTAATGTGATTAGAAGTAAGGTATTTTTTGAAAATTTTAGAAATCCAAATTGGACAAGAAGTTGTTCAATTAAATTTTGGAAACTTACCTAAATTTTAGTGAGACTAAAATTAAGGGGGTGTAACCAACTTTAGAAATTACCAAATTTGATGCGATTAAGTTTGGTAAGTGTTCAAATACTTTTAGAAACTTTCTAATTCAATGAGATTTTATTAAGAAAGTGATTTAAGATTAGTATTTGAAATCTAAAATGGTTTAAAAGAAAATTTCCAAAACAAGTGAATTAAAAAATTCTAGTTAGATTCGAAGATCCTAATTTTGACTTGGATTGTGAAAAGCTTCTTGTCATGGTTTTAAAGTATGGAAAATCATTTTAATGAGATTAGAATGTGGTTTCCATAATCTAAAACAAAAGAAATTACAAAGAAATTTGGAAACTATTTAATATTCCTTAAGAAATAAGATTTCCTAAGAAATATGAATTTCCAAATTCATGTTGGTTTCTAAAGTGATTTGAAAATTGTATCTATGTTTTATTATGAGTAAAATATAGTTTCCCAATCATTAAATTTGCCAAAAAGTATTCCTTTCATTTATTCTTTTTGGAAATTAAAAAAAAAAAGGAAAAGGGTACTAGTCTTGACAGTCAAGTCCAGTCTTTTCCTGATTGTCATTAAAAGTTTTAGCAACAATTTTCTTATGAAGAAATTTTGTCGCTAAAACCAAGTTATTGTCACTAAATTTTTTTGAAAAAATTAAAAATTATTCAATTGAATTTGATTCAATAATTTTTAAACCTCTTGAGTTGAACCCTTTTGAGATTAAAGGCTTGCGCATATAATGATATATGATTGGAACTTTATAAATATTTATGTTTTCATTTAATATTGTATTTTATAAATGCATGATGGATGATTATAGACTAAGACCAACATGATTGTGAATAGTTGAATATATATGTGGTTTGGTTTTGATATTTTTGAAATAGGGCCGGCATGTCCTACCTTCTCCTTATATTCTCAATGTAAAAAAAATCTTTTCTCATCTCACTTCCCTTGAATGTAATTCAAGGTTTCTCTCAATGTTATGTAATGTACTATATTAAACATAGGAAGCGGGTGAAGATCTAAAATGTTTAGAATAGATTTACATTTTTAATGTACAAAAGAGATGGAGATGACACCAATTCCACCATGATGGACATACAAAAGGCATACAGGACATGAAAATGTTGCCTGTCCTTTAATTTAACCATCTAGTTTCCTTTTGGTTCAAGGAAACTAGTCTAGGAATAAAGTCTATAATCATGCATGTTTAATTATAGTATGTTTTTTTTTATTTATGTTGATGAAATAGATATACATGCTATATATTTGATGAGACTAACTTGGAATATAACATATCTAAAATCCCTCTATTCAATTATTAAATCAAAACGTAAGTTACCTTCCATTGTTATAGTTAAAATGAAATATTCGAGTTAACTTGTTGAGTATACTCAAGGTTCCTCTACCATGCGGAGTTTTAACTATGAGATGAGATTTCGGAATAATGGGTATGAATTAACTAAAACTTGTGATTTGTTGAATACACTCAAGGTCATAAAGTTTTAGAGGCAAAAGTTGGGTAACACTTATGATGTGATTTATCAAGAGTTGATGACTCAACTATTTAGAGGTTATAAGAGTTGTAATTGGTAATAAGTACCTACCTGTTAAAATTATTTTAATTTGTTGAGCACACTCAAGATCAAAATAACTAGATGAGATTCTAATATACTCGAAATTTTGAAATTCCTGAATTTAATAAGAGGGTTATAAATTTGAATAAAATAGTGGGAGCAAAACCAAATTTAATTTTTATGTCATTTTTACTTGGTTTTGTTTTGCATAAATAGCAATTCTCTTTTATCTTTACTATCCATTGTAGAAATTACGAGTAATTGCATATTATTCTTGATATAATTGATATTTCCAATTTCTTGGATTGGCAAATTAAATTGAGAAAAGTTCTCAATAAAAAATTTGGCTATATCATTTAAAACCTTAGCACTTCCAATTATGGAAGATGTAATGGAATTAACAAAAATTACTTATAGTAAGCAAAAGGAGATGATAATAGTATATCATAGTTGCTTCCTAAATCTCCTATGATACAAAACGTTTCAATTTCTTTTACCATGATTATACATCTCAAGAGTTGAATGGTGAATAATCAAGATATAAGATGAATGAAATCCTTGAGTAATAATTTCATTACAGGATGACAAAATTTCTCTAATTAAATATTGATTTATTGGAGAATAATTGACTATATTGAGAAATTTAGATCAATCAAAGTTTTGTGATGAAAAATTAGTCAAGCGTTGACTAAAAGAATTATTTATCAAGAGTTTGTAAATCTTGATTCCGGATTTTGACAATTACAAAACAATTGAAAATTCAATCTAATGTCTTCCATTGAGAAATACGACAGTTTAGGTCATTGGTGAAAATGATGCAATTGAAGGACTCAATCAATAGAAGATGCAACTCTGTTGGACGCTCGATAGCATGTATCGGACGTCCAATAAAAGTCAAAAACTCTCCATCGGACACTCAACTTGAAGTACCAGACGTCCAATAGACAGGGGAAGTATCGGACACTCCTATTGGACGCATATCATCATCATCGGACGTCCGATAGAATTAAAGATGAAATCCAAACTCTCTAACCAGCATCGGATGCAAGCTTCATCAGACGCAGAAATAAGCATCGGCCGTCCGATAAAGATCGAAACAACCTATCAGACGCTTACATCGGACGCACAACATTATGTCGGACGTCCAATAGCTCCAATAGCTATTTTTTAATAGCCATATTTTTAACCATTGGAGAGATTCTTGAGGCCATTTCTCACACTCTATAAATACCCACAAATTCAAGAGGATAAGAGACTTTTGCCTACATGAAATACAAGCTTACAAGTGAAATATTTGGGTAGAAATATTCTTTGTTTGTTGTATAGGTGTGGGAAAAGTGGGGTTTGTGAGGTTACTCAATAGGAGGAGTAAATCCTTGGTGAAGGTTGCCTCACTTCTAATAGTAGTTCTTAATTGGTTGAGTGAGCTTTCAATTGTAACTTGTTAAGGGTTAACTAGGATAGTTGTAAAACTCCTTGGCTCAACTAAAGGCTTTTAGGGTGAGGAAGGAGTGAACCTTCACTTGTACAAGTTGGTTAGTTTCACCAACAATTGAAGAAGCTACTAGTGGATTTTATCCATGTTCGGTGCAACTTGGAAATTTGGTTTACAATTCTTTCTATATCTCCTTTTTTTTATTGCTCAATTGTGACATCTTTATTGTGATTAATTTGAAATACTTTTGTGCACACTTGAGAAATTGGTTGTGCTTGGTTTATTGGGTGAATTCTTGCATACTTACTTGTCTTGTTAAACTACCAAATTCACGCCCCTTTGGTTGCATTTGGACCAACAGAGTTGACAAGGAGAATTAATTATCTAGAGTTGATAAGTTAAGAGATTTTAAAGAACTAGCCTTGTGGTATAAACTTTTAAAGCATGGTTTTAAAATGCAACTTTATGAAAGTTTTTTTTTTTGAGATTATAATTGAGATTAACTAATGGACTTATTTTAGAACTTAATAAGTGTTATTATTTCTATAATAAAAGAAGGTCCATTTCTCAATATAACATTGGATGATTTGAAACCATCTTTAACATTTATGAATTAGTCTTTTGAATGAGAAACATATTTTTTAAATCACATGATGATTTCACTCAATTGACTATGAATTATTTGACACATATGAATCTTATTCACTAATAAAAAGACTAATTTGATCTTTTATGAAAAGGTTTAAGGAATTGTTAGGATTCATACATTCTAATGTATGTGGAAGATCAACAATTCATATTAGAAATGATTATTTCTCATACTTTATTACTTTTACTAATAACAACTCAAAATAGATATATGTATTTTTAAGGTACAAATCTAAGACTTTGAGAAGTTAAGAGATTTAAGTATAAAGTAGAGAAATAATTTTGTCAAATATTAAAATACCTAAACATGATCAAAGCAAAGAATACTTGAGCCATGGTGAAGTGTTGGAACACCATGATTTGATCAAGGTGGAGAATACTTGATCTAAGAGTTTCAAAATTAACTAAAGGAGAATGAGATTCTCAAGTAAAATAAATTTTTCTAGTCATCTCAATTATTGTTGAATAATCTAGATAAAGAATTATATCTCATGAGATGAGATGTCCCATGCAAGTTTACCAAAATAGTTTTGGGGTTTGTGGTAGGTAAAAGTGTCTCTTATACACTAAATCTTATTCCATAAATGTATTTGCTCAAAGTGTGCCCATGTGAGATATGAAATGTTAAGGAATCCATATTTGTGAAAGTATGGATTGTGCTATTTATGAAGTGCACATCATAATCGAATAAAATGGAGTTAAGATCCAATTAAAACCTCTTGTGAAGTATTCTTGAGAATTAAAGGAAAAGAAAAAGAGGGCCAAAAAGAAGAAGAGCAAATCGGTTCTTCTTATTTTATTTGATTTAATTTTTTTAGCACATATTCTAGAATTTCCTTATTTTCTCCAAGAGTTTTATAATTCTGTTATCTCCAAGAGTAAAAGTGTTTTATCTCTAAAACTATTATTTTCTAAGTAAATGATTTATTCTAAAAAAAGTAGTGGGAGAAAGATAGAAGTTAAAAAGAGTTCAAAATTCACAAAAGGAAGTTGAATAAACGCATGGAATTGGAGCTTGCATTTCATGATGATGAGGCGCAGTGAAAGCTCCTAAAATAAGGGTTTCATAAGTCTTAGAAACATAGATTTCTTGTGGAAGATCATGATATTTGATCATGGACCTTTTAATGAATTATAAATATTTTTATAACTTATAGAAATGGTTGAGAACTATAAATCTAAAATAGATTCTATATTTGATGAAGGGTAATGATCTTAGTCAATCCACCTAAAGGTGTAAAAACCTATTAGATGTAAAAGAGTCTTTAGAGTAAAGACCAATATGGAAGGTAAAGTATCACTTATAGAGCTTGATTGGTAGAGAGGTCACCATTAAAGATAAACAAATAGCTTTAAAGAAAACTTTTTACTAATCAATATGCTTAAATTCATTTAGATTTACTTGCTTATTTTAACAATGAGCTATGCCATGGAAAAAGATGTTAAAACCACTTTTCTTAAATGGAAATAACAAATGATTATGTATATGCCACAAATTAAAGGTTTTATATCTAGTGTGCCAATAAAGCAAATCTCTAAAAATTGTATCATCCATTTTGATGCGATAGTCAAAGAGTTTGATTTTATCAAAAGTATGGATGGGCCTAGTACTCATACACGATTTAGTGGGAGCTATTGTTATCTTCATGCGTTATATATAGTTGACATATAATACATGGAAATGATATACCTATGCTCCAAAATTATAGGTACAGCTATCCAAGACTTCCTTCATGATACAAAGGAACGGCAATTTTCCTTTAGAATAAAGGTCTATGTTGATAGGTATGATTGCTTGAGTTTTTTAAGTTCTTAGATAAAATGCTAAAGATGTTTAGCATGGAGTAATCTGAGAATGGATTTTATTTATATTGTATATGTCAATCTTGATCCCGAATTTTGATGTTTACAAAACAATTGGATAATTCAATCTAATGTTTTTCAATTGAGAGAAACGTCAGCTCAGATCCTTAGGTGCAAATGGAGACAACAAAAGATTCAATCAAAAAGAGTAACAGAAACTCAACTCTTTCGGACGCTTGAAAGCTAGTACCGGACGTTTGATAAAGATTGAGAACTCTTAGAAGAACTACTGTCGGACGCTCAAACTAATGTACCGGACGTCCGATAGATAGTGGAAGTATCGGACACTCCTATCGGACGCTTATCATCATCACCGGACGTCCGATCAAATTAAAGAGGAAATTCAAACTCTCTGACGCGGTTCGGACACAGACTTCATCGGACGCAAAAAATCCATTGGCCATCCGATAAGCGTTGAGAAAAATGTACCGGACGTCCGATACTCCAACGGCTATTTTTCTAACAGCCATATTTTTAACCGTTGGAAAGTTTCTTGAGGCCATTTCTCACACTCTATAAATACCCACAAATTCTAGAAGATAATTGATTTTTGCCTACATGAAATACAAGATTACAAGTGAATATTTGGGTAGAAATCTTCTTTGTTTGTTGCATAGGTGTGGGAAAAATGGGGATTGTGAGGTTACTCATTTGGAGGAGTAAAACCTTGGTGAAGGTTGCCTCACTTGTAATAGTAGTTCTTAATTGGTTGGATGAGCTTTCAATTGTAACTTGTTGAGGGTTAAGTAGGATAGTTGTAAAACTCATTGGCTCAACTAAAGGTGTGACAGCCCTACCTCCCCCTAAGGCAAACCAAAGGGATCGGCAGACCGCCTGCCCAACTCTCGCCGGGACTTACTACATTCCACAATATCTTTGCAGAAACAAATACTCAAAATCCATTCTCGATAACATAACCTTGAAGGTACTTCATAACAACATTTACATATCTCCCAAAAGTAATTACATAAACTCGTGGATCAAAAGGTCGAGCATTTGAAGTTCAACTTAAGTACAATTGCCTCTCCCAAAAGTAAAGAGGATTACAGCTAGTTATACCAGACAAACAAACCTAAAATTCCCCAAAATGATCTAATGTTATCCTTGAGCCCTTTTGCCTCGAATTCTGTTAAGGAAAACAAATACGTGGTATGAGCTTACGCCCAGTAAGTATTCCAAGAAACCAAGCAAAACATGAGCAATACCAAAATTAATCATGTTAACATGTAATCAAGAAGCACAGCTCCAAGTATAACCATAACCAAATTTAGGAATCAAGAGAATAAAGTTAGGTACATAGTGAGCGATAAACGATAATATTGTTTCAAATAAACAATTATTTATTCAAGTAAATCAAATAATGACTAATAAATGAGATCTCAAAGGATACAGGACTCATTGGGAGCCATTTTCCACCTTATAACTTCCAATAAACAATCCCTTACATTTTTCCACCTTATAACCTCCGAACTCCCACCTTATAACCTCCAAAACAATAAACAATCCCCGAAATTTACTTTCACCTTATAACCTCCAAAATGATAAACAATCCCCAAAATTTAACATTAGATATTATACTCAAGGCCTTTTGGCGAAGAGTTTTGAGCTTTGCACTTATCATTGGTAAGTCATCACCCAGGGTTGTCCAGCTGATCCGATCTCGCAATGGCGGGTCTAAGATAAGCTTTTGGCCTACCTGACCTCACGATGGCGGATCAAGGATAGGGTTCCAGCACAGAGTAAGCTTAGTTCAGCTGATGCGATAAAGTACACATTGGCCTACATTCATGTACATTTATCATTCAACTATGCATTGTGAGCAAGCAATTATTGAAAATTAATTGAATTAATGAATCAAGGAAATCACAATAACATGTCACTCATTGGTATGTCAATCAGAGAGGCTTTTAAAACAAATAATAGCATTTACTCAAATATCATGCATCGTCAAGGAAACATGCATTGGAACACTTACCAAGTTAGCAAAATAACCTCAGGCGTTCGCTCCCAAATCTCCTTTATTTCCTCCTTCCAAGTCTAATGGCAAATGAAATGAAAACATTTAGGATTGACTACCCTAAACAAGAGAGACCAAATGCATACACTAGTTCTTTTTTTGTTTGATAACAATCATAATTTGGATGCACAAAATCATAAGAGGTCTAATCCAAGGCATGAGTGTAAAACAAATGAAGAATCTTATAAACATAATAAAATCATGAGTTAAGTAGGTTGGAACACGGCAAAGATGAATACGAGTCCAAAGGAATAAAAGAAGCCATTATAGAAAGGAAATGAAAATCGACAGGTTTGCCACCCTTTAGTGTTTTAATCATAACTGTGGCTGTGATTATTGGATTAGGGCAAAATTTATGGCGTTTCGAAGCTAAGACCTAGCCCTACAACTTTAATGAAGAGGTAAAACATCAAATCATGCTTAATCATAGTCAAAATACCAAATCTCAGAGAAGCAAGAAAACTGTCGGAATGGCTGCAGGCTGATCGAACAGTCTCGGGAAAACAGTCATAACTTGACGTAGAAAAATCAAAATCAAGCTCCGTTAGTGGCATTTAAAACTAGGTTCACAGAGATTTCTAACGGTATAAAATTAAGGCTCTAATTCATTTTATAAAATCAACAGTAACCTCAGAAATTTCACTGATTTCCATTTTTGATTTCCTGTGAAAATTCCAACTTTGACACAATCTCTTCAATTAATCCTTTAAAGTCATTTCCATCTCTTAGTAAGGTGTTTAACATGCTAAAACATCAAAGAAAGTCATCAATAAAACATCACAAAGTCTTAGACATTTCATCAAACACATAGAGAACATATGGTATAACCTAACCTAAGCTTTTACAAGAACAAGAAACTCTTCCATAGTTTTCCATCTCCAAGCATTAAAAACACTCTCACACACCCTAAATTTCATCTAGCATCATGAGTTCATAAATTTAACATCATCAAAAAGAAGTCAAGGGGTAGTTTTACCTTATGCCAAGCAAGAGAAATCCACTCAAAAAGCTCCAATTTTCCAACCAAGCTTGATGATCAAGCAACAATCTAAGCTAGGGTTTCATTTGAACATGTTTTTCCTCACCTAAAATTGCTAGAATCAAGCTTAGGGTTTAGTGTTTTCTTTCTTATGGAGTTCGGCCAAGAGGAGAGAGAAGGGAGGGAGTTTTTGATTCAAATTTTTGAAAATGAGAGGTTAAATAGAAAGGCTTAAGTCAAGACTTGTTGGATGGTTGACAAGTGGAAATGTCTTGGCCATGAATTGGGTTAAAATTCTATGCAATTAGCTTCTAATCCCTCAATTAGAATGTATCCTACTCAATGCCACATAAATTTTATGCAATTTGCTACATGAAACATGTAAAATGAAATTCGAAATTAATGTCATGCTATGTATGCAAAATAAAGTGCTTAAAGGAAAACAATGCACTTAATGCTTTCATGGTGCAATCAAGCCATTTTTTTTTCATTTTCATTTTTTTTTCTCTGGGTTCTCACAAAAGGCTTTTAGGGTGAGGAAGGAGTGAACCTTCACTTGTACAAGTTGGTTATCTTCACCAACAATTGAAGAAGCTACTAGTGGATTTTATCCAAATTCGGTTCAACTTGAAAACTTGGTTTGCAATTCTTTCTATATCTCTTTTCTTTATTGCTCAATTGTAATATCTTTATTATGCTTAATTTGACATATTTTGGTGCATACTTGAGAAATAGTTTGTTCTTATTTTATTGGGTGAACTGTTGTCATATTTGATTGTCTTGTTATACAATCTAATTCACCTCCCTTAAGTTGCATTTGGGACCAACAATTGGTATCAGAACTTAGTTTCCTTGAGATTAATCTCAATCGGCTTAGGAGTAAAAATGGCAACCAATAATGCATTGTTTTTAGAAGGGCAATCCATCATTAGACCTCCCATGTTCAATGGTATAAATTATGTTAGTTGGAGGGATAGAATGGAAATATTTTTGCAATCTATAGTATAGAGTTGTGGTTTATTGTTAGTGAAGAACCTTATGAGACTACAATTATAGATGAAACAACCGGTAGAAATAAAATTAAAACTAGAAGTGAATTAAGTGCTCAAGATAGAATTAGTCCCTCTTTGAATGCCAAGATCATGAATGTATTGTACAATGCTCTAGATGCAAATGAATCTACTAGAGTAAAAAGGTGCAAATCGGTCAAAGAGGTATGGGATAAGTTGAGAGATATGTATGAAGGAAGTGACAATGTTAGAGAGCAAAGAAAATTTATACTTGTTGCCCAATATAAATCTTTCAAAATGTATCCTCATGAGAATGTTGATAAAATGTTTTGTAGATTCAATGATATTACTAAAGATCTTGAATTGCTTGACAAGGTATACACTTTGGGTGAGAAAAATAGAAAAATTTTGAATACCTTACCAAAAGAATGGGAAAGTAAAGTTACCGCTATAGAAGAGGCAAAAGATTTAAATTCTATGTCTATTGAATCTCTTGTAAATTCGCTAACCTCTTATGAGTTGAAATTAAATTCAAATACACAAGATTTTGAGGAAGCAATGATCAAGAGAGACACAGCACTCAAGGCCTCACAAAATGATGATGAAGATGTGGAGCTAAATGACATGGTAAGGACATTGAAGAAACTTCTAAATAAAAGGAGTTCTAGAGGAGGAAGAGCAAGTAATGATAGAAGACAAAAATTCAAGAATTTCAAAATTACTTGGAATGAATGCAATTTGGATGAAGAAATGGAAGAAAAAGAAGAATCAACTCACATGGCACTTATGGCCTTTGGAGATGATAAGGTAAACTCTAATCACTATCTTAGTGATGAAGATGATGATAATGATGATATGCAAGTTCTTATGATCAAAATGCATAAAAATTTGAAAGAATCTTATGCCAAAAACAAGGATTTGAAAATAAAAATAAATGCTTTATTGGAAGAAAATAAGAATTTGAGAAAAGAGAATGATGATTTGAAAAAGTACAAAATTGATTTTGATTGCAAAAATGATTTGAAAAAGAAGTTGGAAAATAAAACAAAGTTTTATGAAAAAATGTTGGAGGAACAAAATCTTTTAAAGAAAAGAATTAATGATTTGAATACTTCTCTCCAAAAGGAGAAACAAAATGTTTTACAAAAAAAAAACATATTTTACATGGCCAAAATGATCTTATTATTTTGAGAAATAGAGGAACTAGATTTATTAAATCTACTTTTGTAAATGATCCTAGTATCATGTGTCATTTTTGTTGCCAATTTGGACATATGCAAAATGATTGCTATGTGAAGAAAAATGTGACGACCCCACCTCCCCCTAGGGCGAGCCAAAGAGTTCAGCGGACCGCCTATCTAACTCTCGCCGGGACTCACTACGAAACCCAAATATCGATCCGAACATTCATTCGTAAAATCATCATTAAAAGTTATTAAAATTACTAATAAACTTCCACAAAATACAAATTCCAAAATTACATCAAAATTACATTGATAATAACTTCAAAATACCATAAACCATCAAATTCATCCATTAATTTCAATCTTATACAAAATGAGGAAATCCTACAAAAGTACTAAGTTCCTCGATTCACGTGCCTCACCTCAAAACCTGTTAAGGAAAACAAATTGGGGTGAGCTATCACTCAATGAGGTCAAGAGAAACATGCACAGGCAACTCAAAGCAATTAAAGAAATTAATGAAACAGTAAAAAAGCAAAATAATTAATAAAATATTTAAACAGTACAATTTTGAAGGATACAGTTGGCCGGCTCCACATTTCCGTAATTCTCTGCAATTATTTTCTTCACCAGCATCAATTCAAGTCACACGTTGACACTCCGTCAACCACTCACTCTCACAGTCCATATTCACCACTTTTATCCCTCTCTCGTCTACTTACACCCCCTTGACCGGGCCCGAACTCCTAAATTTAAACAGTGATTGGCAACCCACTATGAGTATGCCAAGTCGGCGGACTCATTCCAACCGACGTGCTTTAAACAGTAATAACCCATGGTTCACCCATCCCTTGCCCTAGCCCCTGTTGCCGGACAAGGTGAAGGGATTCCCAATGGGGTTTGGGTGTCCCCACAGTTATAAATAAAACAATCAGTTCAAGCAACTCAAGTAGTCATTCAGTTAACATTTTAAATAGTTGAACTCACTTAGAGGCAATTCAAAGAAGGTGAGTGCGATAAAGTACACGCTCACCGAGGCACACAAGCATGCTTTCAATTTATTTATATTAGTTAACATGCACTTGAACACTCACCAATAGTCGAGAATAAGTGAGAGCAATTCACGAGATCAATCAAGGTTCTCGGTGTTCACGTGATCACCTGAGAGATGCACAATCAAAATGACCTAAGTATGCATTCAAGGTCAATTTTCAAACAGTTAAGCTTTTTGATTCCAAATTAAAAGGAATCTCATGAAATTGGAAAATCCATTTTTTTCAAAATTGGAATGGTGTACAAACACTCAAAAGATTACGCCTGAAAATCAGGAAATGTTTCCAAGGCATTTTTAAGTTTTCGTCGCCTCCTTGGGGAAATTTCAGTTTTGCGCGACGTTCTGTGAAAAATCATAACTTGAGTTCTATAAGTCCAAATTTTGCAAAGTTGGTACCGTTGGAAACCTCAATTTGACCAAACAATCAACAAGCACAATTGTAGCAACTTGACTCGATAAATGACTCAATTAAACCGAATCATTGGAGATTATTTGGACGAAATTCTGACAAGAATTTAAGCTTAAAGAGACAAAAATTATTCTGGAAAAAAATTTGGTCCAATTCAGTTTAGAATAGGAAGTTAACCGGTCGGGGTAAAATTGAAAATTTACATTTGCTTAAATGCAATCATATGGAATATTCTTGTAAACAACTTAATAAATCTTGAAGTTGACTTTAAATCTTGAAATCAATCATATTTGGTAAGTTCTTGATGGATTTAGGCAACTTTGACTAGTCAAACATGTAAAACCTGCCTTTAACTAGTTAAACACGTGAAGTCCGGCTTTTAAGGCAAGATAACCCTAACTAATCTAGAGAAGAGTATTTTTAGTCAATTGGAAGTTTCCTAATCCAAGTTTAGAAGGATAGAATCAGTTTCAATGCTTTTAGAAGGTCCAACCGAACTTCCTTTCCAAAATTGATATGGAAACACCTTTTCGACAGATTTGAATCAAAAAAACAAGATCAAGGCTGGTCATTTCTTTTTCTTCTTCTTTTTTCATGAATTTAAAAGGTTTCAACCAAATACAAAATTTTAGAATTTTGTTTTGTGAAGCTTGATTCAGTTTCAACAACTTTTAGGGCAAGATTCCCATGTTTACACTATTGTTCTTCAAGAAATTCAAGGTTCTTCTCTGTTGGATGGAAAGTTTTCAAGAAAGTTTCAAGGCAGGTCAAAACTTCAAGAAAAACACAAGTTGAACCAAGAATTCCAAGAATCACTCAAACAACTAGCACAATTCAAGAAAAACTCACGAAGCACACAAGAAACCCTAGGCAAGAGTTTCAGATTTCAAGAAAAAAGTGCGGTCAAATTCTAATTTTTTTTACTATGATTTAGCAAAAACAAGACACAAGATATAATCAATATAGCAAGATTGAAACAAGAACAAGAAACACGACACAAGAAAAATTCAGATAGCAAGATACTCAAGAGAACTAGACACGGATCAAGCCAAAAGAGAAATAAGAGCAGGGCAAAAGACACAACAAGGATAAAGGAAGATTTGGATCAACAAGAAATGAAACAAAACAAGATAAACAATGCAGCAAGAATCAAAACTTTGGATTGCACAAAGCCTCGCACCAGCACCACGATAAGAAGAAGATTTGACTGTTTACGTGTAACAGCCCCACCTTCCTCTAAGGCGAACCAAAGGGGTTAGCGGACTGCCTGCCCAACTCTCGCCAGGACTCAATAGCCAATGTAAACCAACAACTCGAAACTTATAAAACTAAAATCTTCCAAATTCGAAAGTCACCCAACATAGATACATAAGTTTAACACCACCATTCAAACTTAAAATTCATCAGGGAATTAAGGATACAAGACCAACATCTAAACTTATCCATGATAGGGTTTACTAGTACATCATCCCTTACACAAATTACTCGTACGTACAAGACCAACTACTCGTACGTACTTCCAGCCCTGAGCTCAAACAAATCCCTCTGCTAAGGAAAACAAAAGGGAAAATAGGGTGAGCTAAAAGCCCAGTGAGGTTCCAAAAGACAAGCATGCAAAATAGCAATTAGCATATTTACACCACAAATCTTTTGATAAATAATCACACTAGCACATTCGCATAAAATTTGAAATTTCAAGTATAAGTACAGGGATGATCACATTAGCACTGTCAACCAGGAGATGGTGCTCATGCACTACTCAAGCCGCTCGACTCGGAGATCAGTGCTCACGAGGAGTTCAGCACTCAAGCTTCTCTTACTGGAAGATCAGTGCACAAGGATCACTTAAATAACAATTTAAATATAAAAGGATACAGGTGGCTCTCAGGAGCCAAGTTCCACGGCAGCAGCTTGATCCAAGTCCGTTGACACTCCGTCAACCAAGGAAATGCAAGAATTATTGTCCAGTAGAACCCCACTCACCAGCCATTCCCGTTCACCGATTCTCCCACATTATCGGGCCCGAACACCAACACAGGAGGTAATACTCGAGTATACCAAAAGCAAGAAACAGGATCCAAGGGCATCATTAGTCTCCTCGACCAAGCCCTAACTGGCTCGATTCGACCAATGAGCCGATGGGGTGGACTCCGATCACGAGTCCCAGGAACTGATAACAAGATTAGCCCCTGTGATATCACACAAGTGGCCATTTCAGAAGCACAGTTAACAAGCACAGGTAAACAAGCTTCTAAACTGATTAGTCGATGGGATATTACCCAAATGACTCATAGATCAAATATAAGCAAGGGCCAAATCCACAAGTATCACGATATCAAGGATGTATAGCTCAAGCAAAAGAGATCGAGTGTGATCGAGTGTGCAATGAGGTTGGATGAAATGTAATAAAAGATTTCAGTTCTTGAAAATTAAGCATGATAAAGAAATGCATGGATTTGAAAATGTTATTTAAGAAACGTGAATTTTATTGTGATCCATTCCTTCTCAATCAAGAACACCTAGGTTCGGAAAGAACATTTGGATAATGGTTGAAATGGCACTCTAGAAAAAATTCCCCCTAATACGATGGATTCGGGCCTGCCCTAGTTTGCATTTCATTCCTCAAATTCAACTTTAAGCTCTAGAAAACTTGTATGACTATGCCAATTTTAACAAGGAGATGGAATGAAATCACATTTAAGTTGAAAAATCAAATGTTTTTCATTGAGGAGCTGTAAAACCACATTGGAGAATAATTTTGATCCTAAGCATGCATCCTTGAGAAAAATAAGGGGGACTTTCCCTAGTTTGGAATTTGAGATCTTGCTACCCAATTGCTTCTTTTGTTAGGCAAAAGAGCACTTAGACTTGTAATGTGGCTGGGGTTTGAAGGTGATCATTGAAAAGATATAAAGGCTCCAACATTTATTAAGTGGGTTTGCAAATCCTGTGATCATTTGCATTAAAAAAACTCCAAAATACTAGCAATAGATTCCTTTGAAGATTTTTTGAAAATTAAGAAAAAATAGAAAGGACACAAGAGTGTGAAATTCCTCTTTGCATCTTTCCTTCATCTTTGTTTTTCTTTTTTTTTACTTTTTTATTTTTTTCTTTTTCTTCTCTTTTTTTCTGTTTTCCTTTTTTCTCTTTACTTCTTTTGTTCTCCTTTCTTTTTTTTTTTTTTTGATGTTCTTCTCTCATCTTTTTTTTTTGGGACACACGGAGCACAAGATTTGCCCTAGTTTAACACTAAATGAACCCAGATATAAAGCTAAGAAATAAAAAAATAAACTTGATACATAATGCTCATTGATTTTCAATTTAAAATGCAAATACTTGAATAACATTTAGAAATGATTTCAAAGTAACTTTATTAAAATCTTTAGGGGTCATTGCCCTAGTGTAGATTGCAACAGATAAACTCAACTCTAATTTTACCCCAGTGTGGAGGTGTGATCAACAGGATAGGTTTAACAAATGAAGTTCTTTCCCCCCTCTCTCTCTCTCTCTCTCTCTCTCTCTCTAAAGGCTCAAGGGGGTTTGCAGTGAATAATTTGTGTTTGGATAGCAAAAACGATATCCTTCTCATCTTCCTATCATTCTTCGAAACAATTGAATTGTTAGAGTTCTTGTTCCAATGCCCCCATTTGATGCATTCATGAGATCAACACTTGTGAATTTTGCTTTCTTTTCAAATCAAAATAAGATTGTCCAACATAAAGTGACCATTTATTTCAAAAGAAAGAAACATGAATTATGGATAGCCTTTCCAACCAACACAAGGAGATAGCAGATTCTCCTAGAAAGCTACAACTGCGAAAAATGCTTTCATTGATCATCATCACTTTTCTTCTCCAATAGCATTTTGGGCATGATTGGGAAGTGAAACTCCCTTAATCACGATCTGCTTAGCATCTATAATGTCTTGAATCATGTGTTTCAAATGAATACATCTTTTAGTAGAATGCCCAACAATCCCAGGGTGATAAGTGCAAGTTTCATTTGGTTTGAAATATGTGGGATCCTGGTGCTAAAGAGGCTCCAAAGGGCTGATTCTTTTCTGAGCTAGTAAAGCCTCATAGAGTTGTGTACATGACATAGGAAGAGATATGAAATTTCTAGGAGGTTTCTTCGAGACCTACTACTGGGCGGGATAGAATTGTTGAGAATAAAAACCTTGGGTCTGAGAGTTTGAAGGTTGTTGACAAAACAGGGCAGTGGTGGCATGCCACATGACTGTATGTAGGGTGGATATGGATTTTGTGGAGGTGGAAATGAAGGAGGGTATGCAAATTGTTGATGCTTAGAAGAGTATGGAATGAGACTTTAAGGAGTAGGGTTAGCATTAACCATATTGGTTTCATATTCTTTCTTCTTTGGAAACATTGGCCTTTTGCCATTAGAAGGAAGGAAATTCATATTCTCAAGGACCTCAGCACTCTGTCCAGAACAAATTCCAATCCAATGAACCAACGTGGTTACTTTATAAAATAGACAACCTTGCATGGTTAACAATCACTTATTATAGGGATTTTGTTGAGTACAAATGAAAAGCAACCATCTCAGATTCTTTCATAGGAGGTTGCACTTGTGCTGTTATGTCTTTCCATCTTTGAGCATAATCCTTGAAGGACTCACTTGGCTTCTTATACACAGACAACAATTCAAATGTACCTGGCACATTATCTATGTTATGCTTGTCCCATTTCATGAAATGGGTAGTAATATCATCCCAAGTATGAAGCTGTGCAGAGTTCAAATCATGTACCATTCTAAAGCATTGTCAGATAAATTTTTCTGAAACAATTCATGCTTAATTGCTCATTCCCCACATAACTTCCCTAGTCATTGGCATAAATTTGCAAATGCAAAAAAGGATTGCCAACTCCATTGTACTTGGTGAACTCAAGCATTTTGAATTTCTCAGGGTATTTTAGATTGCGGAACAAAAGAAAATCAGAGAAATGGCTATGTGGGTAAGAATTCAACCCTTGTTGAGATCAAAAAAATCCTCAAATGATTGCACCTTCAAAGGTAATGCTTTAGCCTCCTCAAACAGGGCTAAAAAAGGTTCGCTAACCACTATATTCTTAGTGAAAATTGGAGGGACAGAGGTAGTGTTGAGAACAAATAGATTTTGACTATTCAAAACTAGACTATGCCCAATTGAAAAGGTAGGATTAGGAATTGAGTTTTGGTCATTGAGATTCAAGTCTTGGAGAGGTGGAACAACAATAGAGTTAACAAGGGTAGACATTGGAGGGACATTGGTGCCACTAGTGTTTTGGTCAACAAGTGCCTAAGATTGTTGGATAGAATGGTTAATTTGTGGATCAACTTGAAGGTAAAGACTCGTCATGTTCATAAAAGTTCCCATTTTTGTAGTTATGTTGTCCTACTATTTGCATAAGTGGTATCCCTCCTTTTTAATCATTTTTTAGAGTGCTTAAGGTGGGATCTTGGATTCGATTAAGAGGGGATCTTGCATTTGATTATTAAATAAATTCATCTTCCTTATTTAGCACATAATTGGAGGAGCGGACCATTCTCTACTGCTTGTGGCTTTTTCTCGATTTGAAGCTACACAATCCAATTTATTACCCAACATCAATTTTTAAGCTCTAAATGATGTTTGTTTATCCTATTTTTTAACTTATGCCGTTTGGTGTTTCTTTTCTTTTAACTCTATATCGATTTTTAGACATTAGTATTTCTACCAATGATCACACACGTCAAAATTTAATGAACCCCTCTCGCTAACTACACTTTTTTAATAATTTTGCTTTGTCATTCACATTCCTATTGCACTTGGTTCATGAATTACTATTCGACGTACATTGTTCATAAACTAATTTGACAGTGGTTTACTTGCTACAATTGAATTGGGATCAAAATAATTTCAATTTTCAAAACTTGTACGACTCGTGTCTCTGGTATGTTGTTTAATGTTTTCTATGTACAAAATATGCCGATAGGTAAAATGTTATGCACAAATATCATCGATTGATTTCCATCTCATTTCAACAGAGATATCTCCAATCCCCACAATTATGTTTGTTTCATGTTTGATTGATCTCATTTTTCATTTTTATCACAATATGAGAAACGTTTGATATCATGCTACTTATATATTAAAACTAGTTTTTCAATGCAAAAAGACAAGGTTTTGAATTTGTTTCCACAACCCTCACCTAATTCCACATTTGCTTTAATTTCACATTTCATCTATCCATTTTTTTAATCTCAAAATAGTTAAATTGAATATTATGTTGCATAATTACTGTAAGATTAATCTTCAAGATTGAATTAAAAAATTAGGATAAAAATGTATTTAAAATATGTAAACCTATTGTTAGCCTAATTCAACAAAAGAAAAAAAAATCACATCTTTCATTTTTCTTTTTTGATAGAAGAGGAGAATTAATGTGATATAAAATTATTGACTATTTAATACTCATAAATATTTCTAATCACATATCAGGATAGTTGCCTCAAGTCACCAGATAATTGCCCCCAAGCCACTAGAATGATTTGGTTAATCATGTACTACCAAGCTTGGATGTCTAGCAAACATTTTTGTATTATTTGCCAATTACTTTGATTAATAGTCTAAAATGCAATTAGCTGATTGATGTTATCATTGACAGAGTTGGAATTGCATTAGAATTCAAATTTAGAATATTACTAAGGGTTTGAAACAAGGGTGGTACCATGCCAAAAAAAAAAAAAAAAAAGTGCTAAGTATAAAATTGCACTATAGTTTGTTTGACTTCCAAAAAGCAATTTTAAGTTTCAAGTGGAACTTTGTTGACTTCTTAACACCTCTTTATTCACGCATTCATGATATGGAACTTTAAGAAGAAGAAGTGGGAGATCAATAATGGTTTAAGAATAGTCTGAAGAATTTTAGCTAACTAGTGAGATGGAAGGATGAGGCTAAAGTGTACAACTGAATTTCAAGAATATCTACTTAATTTCAAGAACAATTAAGATACTGAACCCTCCCCGATGTTAGTCACATTGCTAAACAAACACAAGCCTTCATATAATTAATCAGTAATATCCACTTACATTGCATAACATACTTTGCCAACAAATATATGTTCATGCTTATGCAAATTTTTCACTCAAACAACCGGGGTAAATGTTGAAATCTCATCAAGTTGAACATGTAGTTTAATGGTTTACCTTATAAGTGTACTATCTTGTACTCTGTCTTGGGCATGTCATATGTATAAAAACAGAGAAACAATAAGGACAGAGAGAGTACATAACAAGTCATTAATTTCCTGCAAGAGGACCTCACCCATCAGTGCAGAAAGACTTGGTTTAAGCTTGTGCTATATGTAGTGCTCTCATTCCCCGCTGGTAATAGCCCCAGTGAGTATCAGCATAGTCCTTCACCATCTTGAACAATTTTGGGGTTCTTTCATTTACTAAGCCATCTTATGGTCCAATCTCTTTTCCTACCTCAGGAGTATAGAATACAGCCACAGAAATCCTATCTCTCACGGAGTTACTAAGTACTCTATGCACTGGGCTCTTGAATATTCCATTGGTCATTATCTGTCAAAACACAAAACATAAGGAAAATCAGAACTAAAAATTACTAGGCAATAGACAATAAGTTTCAAGAATGGTAATATATCACACCTGATCAATTTTCCTTAGATGCAAAAGCACTCACTTTTGAATGCACTAACATAAAAGGGACACAAACTGCCATTAAGGTTCTAAATACAGGATTTTGTGGCTTACCTCCATTTGATCAGCCATAAGAACAAGGAGGGCATGGGTATTTTTTGAAACCTTATACCATTTGTCATCTTTGAAAATTTGGAGGCCGACTTCATCTTGCATAATGATGGTATATCCTGATCCATCTGAATGGGGTTTTAAACCAAGCACAAGATCAGGTCTTTTGCAAGGCGAATAGTAGTTAAACCTTGCTGGTAATTGTGATCGCTGGCCAAACTGTTTCAAAAAGCAATTCTCATCCAGATTCAATGATTTTGCCATCGCTCTGGAGATGAGCTCTGTTACTCTTTTTATCTCATCAGTGTACTCCAGTAGAACATTTCTGCCCAGTGAGATCAAGTTACATAAATTTCTACCACATACTCTACATAGATAAAGATTGATCAAAAACCAATACACAAGTCAGCAAAAATTGTTTTCATAGGAAAACAATCACCTGAAAGACTCTGGATTCGTTGGCCAAAATTTGTAGTTTCTTTGATCTTCAGGTTGTACGGTAAGCATGAGCCGATCCGACCAATCCAAGGATTGACCTTTTTCCGGGACAGGGTCAACTCCATAACCCTCAAAGTCTACAACTATTTTTGCATATTTTTTCTTTTCTTCCATCGGCAGCGCAAAAAATTCTCTAGCAACTTGTCTCACCTTATCCAACAAAAGACTTGAAACCTCATGACCACCAGCCTGAAAATTTCATTAATATCGAGTGATTAGTTCTTTCAATTAGCAATATTATCTCACTACCAAAAGGAAAAAGGCAAAAAGTAACAAATATAGTTCAAGACACATCAATTATTTTGAAGTTGCAAAATCAGTACGAGAAAAGCTAGTTGTGAATGGACCTGAAAGCATCCCCATGAAGAAAGAGCTGCTTTAATTTTCTCCAGTACTTCTACAATTTCTTCTGCAGGTACCTCTGAAGAAGAAGACAATAACAAATGGCCTAGATCAACAAGTGGGATTGGTGACATGGAGATGAGATCATTATCTTTAGAATTTGCATCATCCCTACACTTATATGGTACGGGTGGCTCCTCATCATCCAGGACCATTTCTTGGACCCGTTTGGACGGTAATATTTCTGCTGGGAGGTCAACAGAAGCTTCAACCATGTTATCCATGTCTATGCTCGTAGGATTTCAGACTCAATGCCCGAATGAGTGAATGTCATCAGTACTAGTTATAGAAGATAAATCAAGTAATTTGTTTTCATTAGTTGTTCCTGTGGCATTTTTCTATTGGTTAAGTCGTACATTATTGTCCTCATATCTGATTGAAGTCATTGAATATTGGACTCAAGCCCAAGCTGCAAAAATGATTACACCTGTCAGCATAGTGTTTATATGGTATTATGTCCCCCATACGTCTTTGGTGACGCTTATCATTCCCAGTACCAGTCCCAGTCCGAGTCCGAGTCCGAGGTTACAATATGTTCTAGTGTTATGTCTACTACCAAACTTTCCCTTTGTATGTACACATACGTATGTACTTATGTACTGCTCTCCAAGTTATATTTGGGAGCACAGGCAGTGATGGTTGCTTGGAAACCGTCCCAAATAATTCACAGTTCCAATTCTTCTACCAGTACAAATTTTGAAAATGTACCATTCAAATCACAACTTATAATTTTGATGCAATTGATATGTACAATTCTATATAAATAGTAACTGACTATAACATGATTGTTATAGAGTTGTACAAATAGTTTGTGATGAATTAGAATTTATTTTAAAAATGTTATAGCATTTACATATAGTTGCACTAATAATTGTTTGAGTTCCTTTCTCTTTTATTTGAGAAGGGTGAAAGAACAAATTAAGAGGCTAGAGAGAGCTTTCCTTAAGGTTAATCACACTTTGGCTTCAGGACTCTGGTTAGAACCTTTCTTTGCCCCACTCAATTGAAAGAATACTAGGAGAAGATCACCGTGCGCATCAGAAATTTTAATATACCTACTACTGGTAAATAATGATTAATGTTGCGCTAAATTGATTGAAAATTTTGTCATTGAAGAGACTTAACATGTTCTTAATATTTTATTGGAGAAATAAAATAAATAATTATAAACCTTTTAGTAAGATTCAACGGCTGAAAAAAGATTGCATACATATTTTAGGTCTTAGGGGAAAAAAAGTATTACAAATGGATCATACAAAAAAAATAATTAGTAATAATCCAACCTAGAAGATATTAAATGAGTAAATAGTAAAGGTAAAAACAATTAATAGTTTTTGGACACTAGACCATTCTACTGACTTCTAAGCTGCTTACAAACATTGAGAATTGAGCAAGCGCATGCAGTGCTCTATTATTACTTCTTTTTACCCTTGATCAAAGTAGTGTAAGTTAAAAGACCAACAAACTAATCTAACACATGTATCAAAGGTCCTAAAGACAAATCACTTTGATCTGAATTAAGTTGTCTTATAACATTCAGTAGATCATTCTACATAACATAACAGCGCCATCAGTGCTCTTAGTTCATGTTTTTGCTCTCTTCTTCCATGGTAGAGAAACAATTGTTCACCACATAAAGACCAATAAGCTAATCTAACACGTGTACCAAAGGTCCTAAAGATAACAAATCATTTCCATCTGAACTAAGTTGTCTTATAACATTCAACAGATCATTCTACAATACAATTGAGCCATCAGTGCTCTTAGTTCATGTTTTTACTCTTTTCTTTCATGGTAGAGAATCAATTGTTCACCACATTATCAGTGCTATCTGTAAAGGTCAGAATTTAGATTTCAGAAATTGAATCACTTTGGTCAAATTATGCAATCAATTTTAGATAAATATTATTTTATGGAAAATCCAACTCATCATGTCCAAACTAAAGAGAAAATAAACATCAATAAGATCCTTCAGTTACTCTGTCAACTGATTTCATAAAGCTGAATAATTTCATGAAAATGAAAAAGTTTCAAAGGCCCGTGTATATTAGTAGCCAATAGCAGTATAATAAAGTGAAAAATGGATGATACTAGCAAAAAAATGGGGCAAGCGATAGTACATTTGTTAGAGAAGGTAATAAATGTTTAAGTCTTGCAGATAACAAAGAATAACTGAAATACAATTACAATGACCCTCAAGCAATATCAGCCTATCCATATTAAAATATTTATTACGAATTAAACGATGTCAACCCAATTGACCATTTGCACTAGCACAAAACAACACAATATAAAAAAAGAGAGAATCCGTGATAGCATTCAAAGGCTGACTTTGTCTTCTATTTTATGCCTTTTTTTTCCTAATTTATGCCTTTTTTTCCTTTGTCTTTCAATATAGAAGTGGAAGGAAAAATCATATTCAAATGAGAAAGGAATGCAGTTTAAAACAAAAAATAATAAGCATTATACGACATATAGGCACATGTTGTTCCACTTAAATAAGCAATACTTGCAATTTCTGTATATAAGGTAAAAAATTAAAATGAGATACTTTCTTTCAACTTCTGAAACATTAGAAGATAAAGAAAATGTCAAGTTTCTGAACCCAATAACCAAACTAAAACTGAAAGGGAAAAGATAGAAATTCAATGAAGCAAGACATCAAAATACTATTTCTGTTTGAAAACTTCCAAATGAAGTTTTTTCAAGTAGTCAAATAAGGAAGAAAATAGAAAAGGAAAAATAACAAGGAGAATATAAGCACAGCAGGGATAATCAAATGACAAAAAAGGATAAAAAAAAGGAGCTATTACTATATTCAGTTGATCTATCAAAAGAAACCATATATTACAAACTTTCTAGAGAGCAGGTAATGTCCAACTTTCTATAGAAGCATTTTCTGTGATTATTGCTAATGCTTCTAAGATGCATAAGAATGTAAAGTTTTTTTTTAAGGCTATTAAAGTGAAAAGTTATTGATGCATAAGAATGTATTGCTGAAGCTTTTTTTTTTTTTTATTACCTTGTTGACTAAATCAATTTGCAATCCAAGATTTGATTGATCAGATCAGAAAGCATAACATTGAACTTCATGGAATGTTCAACCATCATCATAATTAACTCAAAATTTCTTTCAATTTGTCTATCACAGTGCTTGGACAAAGTGAATCCACCATGTAACATAGACAACAGGCTTCAAAATTAGGCCAGGACTCAAAACTCTAAATTAAAGAAATCAAAAAATCAAAGATAATAAGTTTTGAATTCATACCTATATGTCAATGTATTTAAGCTTTTCTTGAGCAAAACTTCACATTGTTTGCATCTCTAACATCACAGGTGGTACCCTGTAGAAGGTTAATTGGGAATTAATATATACACAAGGAAAACCTCAAACTGGATGAAGAATTTAATGCATAAACACAACTCAAAAGAAGACCTTAAGGTACTAAAAAGATACACCTAAAATGAGTTTTCATGAGCATACGTGTTTCTAAAAGTCTTTTTCAATAACTAGGGTAGGAGAATACAACATTACATAATTGAAAGAAAGAGGGGTCTGCCCTCGACGATGCATTGGCTAACATTGGGGTTCAACGTTCCGGAATGTATCATCTGCAGCAAGACTGCCCTCGACGAGTTCAGGGTTTGATACGGATGGATCAACTTCAATTTCCCAACTTTAGATTTTCCTCGAAATGATAGGGTTTGTTCCTCTTTTTGTAAATGCTTCTTTTGGATATATTAATAAAGGGGTAACCAAGCCCGTCCGCCAGATATGATTGGCGGTTTTCAAAAAAAAAAGAAAAAAGAGGGGTCTGCCAAAAAAAATTGTGATTGAAGATATTCAAGGAGGAGACATTATATATGCTACTTCCTGAGTCAAAAATTCAGAATAAAGAATGTCACCAAGAATCTTTTTAATCAAAATGTCACAAGGATAAAGAGGAGGTACCAACACATGCCGGTTCCTTGATTCCATTTTTAACTCCGAATGGCAGATTTTACATAGTCAACCGAGAAATAGCCAGAGAATAATAAGCAGAAGAATCTTGGATGTTCAAATAATTTTCAAGGAATCAAATCACTACAAGCTCCCGCTGCAAACCCCTGCATGTTGAATCTCATATTGGGATCCTCTCCAACCACCAAAGACAACAGCTAATTAAAATTCATTTACTTTATTAAAGTAAATCTATTATACCATAAAGAAATGCTGGAAACTAAAAAGTCTGTACACTAACTAATCCAAGCTTAAACTCTGAAGTGTTGATATTGAATGAAAAACTCAGACTTAAGTTGTTTTCCAGGTCATTTCACAGAAGATATTAGTAGTCCTTAAATTTCTTTTGCAGCTTTAGCTAAAATGATACACCTTGGCAGAAAACTCTACCTTCTTCTATTCTTTCTTGCAGGAATCTAGTCAACTTTCTAGCAAATATTGCTAACGTCTCAAACTAAAAGGATGAATATTTTCTTTTGGTTCTCATTGGCTGTGTAACTTATGCAATGAATTTTTTTTTTTTTTGGTAATCTTTTTAGAGGATCTCAAGCTATTACTACAGAAAGGCTGGATACTTCACCAAGTCAAGTGAATAAGAATGACAATATGTATTTAGGAAAGGAAGTGTGGAAAACTTAAGTAGTTGTCTCAAGGCAAGTCTTTCCATCAAGCATTGATGCAAATCAACAAACATTTCCAATAAAGAAAACTAGCCAAAACATAGTCAATAAGCTTTTATCTTCGACGAATAATGTTCAGATTTTTACTTATTACCTAGGCACACTGTAATTTTTGTTTTAAGTAAACAGGGGATCTTATCCAAAATTCTTATTGCAATGTAAAAATAAAAGCAATAACTATCAAGAGCTTTCATAAATAAAGAAATAAAGATTGGAAAATTAAAAAGATAGTTTTGTGAAAAATAAAGATTAAGGAGGTTACCAGTTATATAATGCTCTAGTATCTTAGAATCAATACATACTTCATCAGCTCCATCGTTGTAATATCGGCCAGCAAGTTCTGCCGGCTTTCCAAGATTTTGCACCTTCAAGAACGATAAATAGACAATAAATTTAACATTTTCCTCTCTATCTTTATTGATAACTTTTAACTCCGATTTAAGATTGTGATATGGTCAACTAAAATAGCGAGCTCACTTTTATGTCAGGAAGACATTAATTCCTTGTAAACCAGCTATGAAGCTATAGTTTTATAGGCAAGAATTTAGAAGCATATGCAACTAGAAAAGTTAAATAAGCAAAAAAAAAAAAAAACAAATCAGATCAGGTAAGGTCTGGAAATTTTTTGAAGAAAATGATAAAGCTGGAGGAGGAGAACAAAATTCACCTAAAGAGTTTCCTAGTGATCGTTCGCCGCAATGATAACTGTAAACAATCTCAGTAAAAAAATTGACTTTATAGCTAAGGGAAATATTTGGAAATTAGGCACAACTAAGAAAAGGGAAAAAATACCTTGAGATCCTCTATTTGAACCTCCTCTGCTCCTTATTCATTCTCTCCATCTAGAAAATAGAACATCCAAAAATATACCATAATGTAAATTTTCTCAACAACATCAGACTCCATAATAGTTGTTTAAAATGGAAAAACATGCAAAGCAATGGGGGTAAGGATGACGAAAAATGAACAGAAGAAAAGAAAGGGATGCAGGAGAAAGATACGAATGATGAAAACAGAGTAACCCTAGAATATTAGGAAAACCCTCGAAGAAAAAAAAAGGGAAAAAAAAGATCTGCAAGCTCCCAACTCATGGCAAAAAAGGAAAATAAAAAAAGCAGGGAAGAAGGTAAGTTTTGAAAGGGGAAAAAGGGAAAACCACGGAGGAGGTTGAGTTACCTGGAAAGAAAAGAACGAGAGTAAACATACTAAGAAAGAAAGGAAGCCAACCAAGCATGTTCAGATGTCAATAATGGCCCTTACAAAGACTCCTAGCTTTTTTGTGCTTTTGAGAATAAGCATTCTCCTATTTACATGCTTTTGATAACAACACAATCATATCTTCTTAGTTCCAAGACAGCGTGGGAAAAGGGGAAAGAAAACATTCCACACACACAATAAATTTCCACTGGAACAACAAAAAGGAGAAGGAAAATAAGAAAAAAAACACAAACCCAATTCTTACACACACGCACAGGACAACCACATGGAGGATGACCACCTTAAAACCTCCTTCTCCGTTTATACTACATCTTTAATAAATTTTGTGCCTCCAACCTAATGAATGTCAACCTTTAACAGTTTCAACGCACGTGAAAATTTTTATTCCAAAATTATGTTAGGGTTGATCACGATCTTCAACCCTTGCCCCAAAGTGGGGGTAAACCCACTGTGGCCCGATGACCAAGAAAAATATATATGCTACTATTTTTTGAGTGATTTGTAATTCTATTTTAAGTATATAAAAAACTTATTATAAGGTTAATGTCATATATATGGCTTAAAACTGATATACTTGTTGCAATATGTTATTGACAATTTCTTTGAGATAAACTTCCTATTATGGGATTTGTAATATCAACATTTCTTCAAATTATATCTCCATAAACTTTGGAGAAAGGATTAGCAGGTTTTGTAGGTCATTTTTGTTCACAACAAATATTAGTAACCTTATCATCCGCAATATATGTTGAAATCTTTAATATTAGCCTTAAAAATGTTTGACCTCCTCATTGTCTTAATGTGCTGTGTAAGAAATCAATAAATTTGCTATTACTAGAATGTTCTTGGCAGAATTTTGTCATTGAATATCTTGGAAGAACATTATCAAAATTTATATAGGGAAAGACAATTATGAATGGAATGTAAATATGAATTGACAATCATGTGGTTTTAATTAAATTAAAATGACATGAATATGTTTTAAATACTTAGAATATCTACTCTAGAGTAAAAAAGCATGCTCATATATATATATATATATATATATATATATATATATATATTGTCGTGCCCTATTTTTAAGAAAAAGAATTGAAGCTGTTTAAAAATGAGTTTTAACTTTAGAAAAATAAATGAAAAGGGGCCAAATGGGGTTTTGAACAAAATAAGCCTGATAGGTGTCGAGCCTGTGCAATAATAATCAATAAACCTAACTGCCAATAAAATAGCCAAAATCCAATTCTAGGTACTGGAGTAGGGACTCCGGATATGCAATGAGTTACTTGCTTCACCCTGATTCCAAGAAGTATGCTTAATTTGATATATCAGAATTAATTAACTTGGGTACAGTGGCAAATAGGGTCGTCTCCACAGGGACTGGAGAAAGTTAGCTCCTTTTTCAGTTGTAGGAAATGGGGGAATTTTAAGAATTAAATGCTAACAAAAGATTAACTAAATAATCAACTATGAAAAATAATTAATAGAGAGAACCAATGGGCAAAACTCCAGCCAAGAATACACTTCAGAAATGGATCAAATAACTGATCATTGATGCAAATACAATTCCAACATTCATCGACAAACAGGTTTTTAATTGCCGATACGATCTGACAATTAGTTTCTCCCTACCGTTCTGATAGCCAATGTATGACCATTGACAATTTTCCTAATTCAGAAATAACCCTAGGTACGATCATAGGATTTAATTCCTGATTGCATTAAAAATTAGAGAAACCCTGTTCTAATTAATAAACACACTACAAGGGTTTAATTAAATTAGATTGTATATTTTCCTGACACAAACCCAATTATGCCAGTTGCTATCGGGATTAGAGTAATCAAACAATTACGGATTCAACTACTCTAATTAGCAAATAGATTATGTGAATAATCAAATATTGCGCATCTATTCAATCACATACAATAATCATAACCAATAAAGCAGAAAACATACAAATACCAATGAATAGAAGAAATAAATAAAATCAATTAGATCTCACAGTAATAGTTGAACCAAATCCTCAGTTGCCTCTTGACGAGAAATAAGAAATTAGTTCTCCATTAATGGAGAACAAACCATGAAGAAAAATCCGTTGGAGGCTTCTTTAATTGTTTCCCAAAGATGTCGAAAAACAAAGAGAAGCCAAGCCTATTGTCTCGCGTCTCGCGTCTCTACTACTTTTCTACTAGTTCCCCCGAGCCAAAAACCAACGAAAAAGACTAATAACAAAGGAAAGTAAAAAACATCTCCCTATTCTCTTGGACCAACCACACTAGTCATGATTTGTCTCCAATTACCAATCAATAAAGCTCCTAGTCTCGGAAAAATAGGAAGAAAATTCCTTTTCAACTACTATTTCCTAATCGAGAATAATGTGAAAATACAAACCAAGGAAACCCTAGCAGCTATCAATTTGAAATTTGACTTGAATTAGGAAACTGGTCGAAGTCTATCCCGACTTCCTGGCTTTGAGCCTTGAGCTCAAACGCGTCCACGTGCAAGTTACTTTAAAATCATCAATTAGGCATGTTTTGCTCTAATTCCTGCAATCAACACTAAATACCAAATATAAGTAGAATCAATCAATTAAAGCAATATTTGTTATAAACAAAAAAGGGAAAATAGGAACAAATATATCAAGTAATTGCACCCTATCAACTCCCTCACACCTAGATGATGCTTGTTCTCAAGCATACTCAAGCTCAGAAGTACAATCAAGGATTCAAGTAATTTTTTTTTTTTTAGGATTCAAGTAATTCGCAGCAACCAAAATTAGCACAAATAACTTGTACTTCCAACAACTTAATTGGAGTCAAAATATGCCAAATTCAACAGTCCTCACAACTTATAAGCGCTCATCACTCAAAAGTGTATAAAGGGAAATTTTAACTCTCCGAACGACACTATGGAGCGACATTACCATATGTTTGCTCCTATACCATATCTCCACCACTAAAAGTGAATTTAACACAAAAATCAAAGGGACTTTAAAAGGGTTGTAATAGGGCTTAAGGTAAGGGCAGGACAAAAGTAAGTGAGAAGGTGAAAATATGTCAAAGAAAACGCCAAAATTCACTACGTAAAAGAAATTCCAAATTCACAATGACAAGGCATAACTCCCTTCCATCTACTTAGCAAATGCAAAACATGTGTTTTTTTTTTTTTTTTTCTTTTAGCTTTTTTTTAGCACTTTCCTTCTCTTTTTTTCTTTTTCTTTTTTTTTTGTTTCTCTTCTTCTTTTTTTTTTTCTCTTGAATCTACAAACAATGTAAAACAATTTACTTACCAACACTTGCTACAACACTTCATTGGCTTCAATTAAAACTTGGGATTTTCATGTAGTTAAACTAAGACATTGCATTGACATAAGGTTCCACAAGAAAGTAAAAAGAGAGGTAATGGGGTAATAATTGCAGTTTTTTTTTTGAAAGAAAGAAAAAGGTCAAGGCTCAAAAGTGGTCTTCTAGTAGTAAACTAAATAAGGAGAATTTTTTTGAAGAAAGTAAAAAATGGCTAAATCCTAGGTGCCCTTATCATTTCAATGTATCAAATTCAACAAAAATGTGGCCTCGACATGCATAATAGAGCAAGTTCTAGAATGACAAACCATATGCGTTAATCACACAACAAACGAAAGTAAAGCAAAATATGAATAAAGATATGAGCAAAATGCTCATCACAAAGCTCAAAAGCTCACAAGGTGGTTTAAATTTGTCAAACTCAGCACATTTATCATCCAAATTTATTGTCAAGAAAAATAAGAAATTTAGCTATTATGGATTTACTACTCAAACTCGCATCTTGATTGTAACAAAAAAAAAATAAGAATTATGCACATACACTAGTCAACCGAGTCCCTCTCCCATACCTAAACATTACATTATCCTCAATGTAACAAGTGAAGAACAAGAGAAACAAAAGAGGATAAAGGCACTTCCCTGAACAAGGGAGAGAGGACGGCAGGCTAAGGCGCCGAAGGAAAAGATGGAGAAAATCCCACATGGTGAAGGTACGGCACCAATTTCTGTGCCATATGAGACACTTGAAGCTCCATTTGCGAAAGATGATCATCCATGTTGCCCATCTGTAGCAAATGAGTACGAGGCCACTACCGACAATTACTGGTAAAAACAAAACTCACGGCACCTGTGGCTGGGAAATTCAGTCTTTTCCTGACACGGCATTGTCGAGGGCAGCAGAAGAGCAGCAACAACAGTGGCAGTGAGCCACAGAGGTGGCGGCGTGTGAATAGCAGATTCCAACTGCACGGACGGTGAACGGTAGAGCAGTGGCGAAGAATGGTGGTGGAGCGCGCGATAGGGGATAGCTTAGGCGCAACGGTGGTGGATCGGAAAGAAGAAAGGAGGAGGAAAGAAAAAGGAAAGAAGAAGAAAGAAAGAAAGGAAAGAAAGAAAAGGGTTTCGGGGATCTTTTTTTTTTGACCACCGAGTTAGGTGTGGGCACTCCTAACTACCCTCGACTCTTTTGACCAATCGTCAACAGTTGAGTTTCTTAGGCGTGGGCACGCCTAACTAGTGCCAAGTTTCTGTCCAAGCGACGAAATTTCGTTCCTTAAGCGTTATCACTTGGCGTGGGCACGCCTAACTACCTGCGAGTCTTCTGACTGCAGACGGAAATTGCAATCCTTAGGCGTGATCAATTGGCTTGGGCACGTCTAACTGGTGGAGAGTCTTCTAATTGCAGGTGAGAATTACCTTCCTTAGATGTGCCCAATTGGCATGGGTATGCCTAACTGGTGGCGACCTAACACATGAAAAGTTTGTCATATCAACTGAACCTACTTGCTTAATAAGACACAAAAATACTAATATAATAAAATAAAGCAAATCATAAATTCTTAGATTGCCTCCCAAGCAACGCCTTTCTTTAATGTCTTTGGCTAGACATAAAGTCTTATTTGTTCAAGGAGGATAAGAATTTTCCATTCTTGTCATGGCTTGCTCCATATGTTCCTGATAGCCCTCATAGATGGAGTAGTTTTTGAACTCATGAACTATGGTGCTCTTTTGACTCGGGGATGATCTTAAGTGGGCAAACAATGGCTTGGATTCTGCACTTAATTGCTCCCGAAGTTTGGCCACCACAACTTCTAGATTCTCCCTGTCATTCAATTCAAATGCCTCTTGCACAACAGGGTTAGTTATACTGGTAGCAAACATGGAGTAAGATTCAGTAGGATGTTTCTTTGCATCAAAAACATTGAAGTAAATTATTTCTTCATCAAATTCCATCATAAGTGTACCCTTATTAACATCAATCCTAGTCTACGCAGTACTCATAAATGGTTTTCCTAACAAAATAAGTGATGGATTTGGAGAATTCCTGTCACCCATATCAAGCACATAGAAATTAGCAGGAAAAACTAATCCTTCAACTTGAATCAAAACATCCTCAATTAAACCCTCAGGATAAACATTAATATGATCAACCAATTGAATTATCACTCCCGTTTTCTTTAATGGCCCTAGATTTAGGGAATCAAATATAGATTTAGGCATCACATTAACAGAAGCCCCTAAATCTAACATGGCACCTCTAGTTCTAGAATTTTCAATTTTATAGGTGATGATGAACATACCTAGATCACCATATTTAGGTGGGAGCTTTCTTTGCAATACTGCTGACATATTTTCTCCCACTACAACTCTTTCATCTCCCCTTAACTTCTTTTTATTGATGCATAAGTCCTTCAAGAACCTTGCGTACTTGGGCACCTACTTGATTGCATCCAATAGACGTATGTTTATTTGCACTTTACGGAACACCTCTAGGATTTCTTTTTCCTTCTCCTGCTTCCTCGGCTTCTCCAATCTACTAGGGAAGGGTGGTGGATGGACCTTAGTTTTAATCACCGAGTCGGAGATTACCTCAGGAATTGCCTTGCCCATTCCTTCTTCTTTCAACTCGTTCTCAATTTGATCCTCATTTTTCTCTTTGGAAATCATTGGCTTGGGACTTTCGATCTCTTTTCCACTTCTGAGGATCATAGCACTCACGTTCTTTGGATTCACCTCAAGTTGTGAGGGTAATCTCCCATCCACTTTAGCTTCCAAATGATTGATAGCAGCTGCTAACTGACTCATTTGCATTTGTAGACTCTGTATGCTAGAGTCTGTCTTTTGCTGGAACTGTAATGTGTTAGAAGCCAAGCTCTTGACTATATCTTCAAGAGATGTATTAGATTAACTAGAGGAGGGAGGTTGAGGCTTGGGCTAATATGATTGCAGAAATCCTAGAGGGTGATTTGGAAATGAATTCTGCTGCCTGTTCCTATAACTGAAGTTGGGATGATCTCTCCACCCCGGATTGTACGTGTTTGAATATGGGTCATACTCTTTTTGGGGCGTGGGCACACCGCCAGCCATATTCATCTGTTCAACTCCCACTTCTTGTAGCATTCGGCACGTGTCAGTGGAGTGCCCTACATTCATACAAATACCACACACCTTGGCTTGTTGAGAGTTTCCTGCAGCCAGTTGTCGAACAAAGGAAGTCAGTTCAGACAATTGTTATTGGATAGATGACACCTCCGCTTCATTCACTCTGTTGATGGGTGTATTCTCACGGGGGTCAAATTGTTGTGAGTTTTCTACCATTTCTTTGATTAGAACCCATGCCTGGCTAGGGTCTTATTTGCTAATGCCCCACCACTTGGAACATCAATGATATTATGGTCAGACAGTTGAAGTCCTTCATAGAAGTACTGGATCAATAATTGTTCACTAATTTGATGTTGTGGATATTTAGTGCACAATTTATTGAATCTCTCCGGTACTCATACAGGGATTCCCCGGTGTGCTGTTTTATGCCACATATCTCTTTTCATAGACTTGCAGCTCGGGAAGCAGGAAAGTATTTTTCCATAAATTTTTTCTTCAGCTATACCCATGTTGTGATACTACTTGCCGGTAAGTAGTATAGCTAGTCTTTAGCTACATCCTTAAGTGAAAATGGGAATACTTGAAGTTTTATTTGTTCTTCAGTAACCCAAGGCGACTTCATACTCGAGCAAACCACGTGATATTCCGGAAGATACTTGTGGGGTTGTTCACCTGAAAGTCCATAAAAAGATGGTAAGAGGTGAATCAAAACAGATTTTAACTCAAAAGAAGTATTTTCAACTAAATTTGGGAAAGAAATGCATAGGGGTTGTTGTGACGACCCCACTTCTCCCCAAGGTGAACCCTAGGGTATCGGCGGGCCGCCAGCCTAACTCTCGCCAGGACTCACTACAATTCACGATTCAATAATGAGCAAATACTTCAAATAACAAGGTAACTTTAATATCCATCAATTCAACAAAACATTTAAACCCTAAACTTCATTAAATACTCGTAACCGTCCAAACTAAAGTTACAAATACAAAAGATTATTCCTTCAGAATCTCATAAGTACAATCCAAAATATAGTGATTACATCAAAATATAGCTTAAAGTCTCCAAACTAAACATCCTAGAGCAAACCTTGGAGGCTTTCGTTCTCAAACCCTGCTAAGGAAAACAAAGTTGGAAGGAATGAGCTAAAAGCCCAGTAAGCGATCCTAATAACATGCAATCTCATAGTAGCAGCGTAACAATATATATATCAGTTAAGCACTCAATAGATCAATATAATTCAGTTTGGAAGCATAAAATTTAGAAAACACATAAACTGAGAAAATACTCAGTGAAAGGAAACAAATTCCACTGGAAGCAGTTGCAGTCCGCCTTGTCCAACACTTAACCCCCTTCTCCTTCTTATAACTTCCAGTGGTAATACTCGAGTATGCCATACAGTGCCCTAAGTTACCAACCTACCCGACCGAGTCTACTTTCAGCTCGAATAGGTCGATAACGAAGGGGAAAAGGGCTTGTTCAACCTATGTGTTAGTACACATGGCCTACAATCATGCACAAATAATATACAAATAGTGGAAAAGTACATAGTTGAACAGTAAAATGAAAAGTAGGTCGAGTGCGATAAAGTCCACACTCGCCCTTCACATAATCATTGAAAAGCATTTAACATGTCAAATGAGCAATTCATCATGAAGTATTTCACACTTAAGCAATCTATTCACAAACACGCAAGGAACACTCACCGTGATTTAATTTAACGAGCAATCAAGCAAGAAGGTTAAACTTCGATAGTCAGGTCGCCCTCGGCGAAATCTTGGTCACCTGAGCCAAAATTCAACTATCAATCACTAGCCAAAATAACTAAAACTCAAACCTTAACTCAACTACTTAGAATCACTAAAACCTCTCTACCACAGTTTTTTGTTCGGACCATATCTATGGTTACACTCATCGAAATTAGGCAAGGCTTACGGCTATGGAACTAGATTCAACATACTAAAAATCACTAGAAGACATCGCTTGAAGATTCATTGAGCAAGATGGACTAAAATGAGCTGAAAAATCCAGCAAAAGTAAAAACAGGAAATCAGGTTAGAAAATCAGCCATATTTGTGGCTTTGTTGGTATTGATAGGGAAAGAACTAGCATGCGAGTCTTATACTGTTAGAAAGCTTGTGAAGTCTAGTTTCAAATGCCACTGACGGCACTCAATTTTGACTCCTGAGCAAGGAATTACAGTCTATAGAAGGACAGGGGTTCACCAAGACTGACGGCCAAATTTCCAGGTTTGAAGAGCTGTTTTTGAAACAACATTTGGGCATTGAAATGCCGCTGAAAATTTACCAAATTTTGTACACTCAAACCTCACTAGGTGAGCTATGTATGTGCCAAAAAATCATACGGGAAGATAAATTTTTAGATGGCCAAAATTTGTAAAAAGTTCTTGGAACTACTCTGCCAGATCTTCCTTCTTTGATTTGCAAACATTTTGTTCAACTAAAACAGCCCCAAATCACTCAAATTTTGACACAAAAGCTCTAGCAGCATTCCCTTATCAAATGGAAACAAAATGGTAGTAAAATTTGAATCAAAATGTTTCCAAAAGTAGAGCAACCATTCGACAAAGTGCAAGAAGGAAAATTTCCAGCTTTTAAACTATCATTCATGAGTTTTTACCAAACTTTTGATGTACCAAAAATGCTCATTTTAGCAAGAAGTCTAGCCCTCATCTAGACCATCATCTTAGCAGTGAATAACCACGAGAAAACCAAGAAATAATGGGGTTAAAACAGGGCAAAATGACCTCAATAACAACCGGCAATCTTGAGCATTCAAATTTCCAGATTTTAAACTTTCTTAGAAGAGGTTTCGGTTTTGAGCAGTATTCTTTGAAAAATCATAACTTGAGTTCTATAAATCTAAAATTTAAAAATCTTATACCATTGGAAAATAGACTCGATGAACTAAAACTCTCGAGAAGACACCTATACACGATTCAAATCAAAAGCCAATCAAATTTCACTTTAAAACTGCTGTTATAGTGAAAACAGAACATAACTGTCTTGCTTTTCAGTCAACTTTGAAAATTCTCCAAAATTCACAGAAATCGAATTACACCTTGAAATTTATACTTCTAAAATAAATCAGATTCTAGTTTCAAACTCAACAAACAGAACTCGATTCGGACCTTCCTACACCAAGTTACAATAGTTGTAAGTAGGCTGATTCATCAGCTCTGATTTCTGAAAATTCCAGATTTTCAAACTTTCTTTCTCAACCATTTTGAAACATTAAACAAAACTATTTTTACATGAAATTTCTCCCAACCTTAGGCCATCATATAAGCATCAAGAATCAACAAGAAAATCATGGAATCATTGAGCTATAATTGGAGGAAATAAGCTGCAATAAAACCTGCACACACAATCCCTCTCTCAGCTCTTCTCTTTCTCCTTCCTCTTTCATTTTTGGCAACAAATCACCACATAAAACACCTCACACACACACATAGGATCATCAACAGCCCCAAGTTCATATATGGTGGGATTTCATAGAGCCCACATTCATCAATTAACAACAAAATCTAACACAAAGAACTACAAGTTCTCTTAGCCAAATAAATGAAACAAATGAGCAAGGTTTTTGGGTTTTGCCAACTTAACTCTACTCAAACAAGAAGCTTAGCTTTTGGTGGATGAACTAGCTCACAAAAGCCCTTAAACTTCAAGCTCAACAACCAGATTCTCCCCTCCTTAAAGCTGGTCCGAAGTTTCACCAAGAAAACTAACAAAATCCTAAAGCTTTTGATAGCTTTGTGTTGGTAGTTTTTGAAGAATCAAGAAGAGGAAGATGATGGAATTTTGGAAACGAAATGAAAGGAAAAGAAGAGGAAGTGGTCGGCCAAGCTTGGAGGAAAAGAAGAAAATGAATAGTGTTTTTGACTTTTAGGGCTTTTATGGAAAATGGAAGAAATGAATGAAAACTACCGATTGGATATAAAGCCTCTTTTTGTCGTGTCGGGTTGGTTCACCCGACACAACACTACGATCCCGGTTTCTCTCATTTATATACCCAATACATGTTCTAACATTCAAAACTTATGTCTAGTAGTAGACCCTAGACCTGAGTATGAAATTTAAACATTCAAGTGAAGCAATTAACAACATAATTTAAATGTGCAAAATGCATTTTGAAAAATTTTGTGCTGATACAATTGATATACGAAAATCAAATATTTCAAACTAAATTTATAAAATAATTTTATTAAAATATGAAATTTTTGCAATTTATAATTTAAATTGGTGGTACGGGGCCTCACAGTTGTTGGGTCAAATCAGGAGCAGCCAACTCCCTGAGTGTCCTATTATTGGCCATGATGTACTTCTCTTGCTTCGAATCACTAGAGTAGTTAGTTGAAGACTCTGCCAATCCAATTTCCAAATTAAACCTAGGAGATGTCGTAGATGACTGTCCTTCCTTGTGTTTCCTGGTCTCTTGTCTTAGCCTACGCGCTGTCTTCTCAACCTCAGGATCATATATCAATTCACCTGTGCGAGAAAAACGAGGCATAAACTAGCAAAAATACTAGAAACAAAATAAGAATAAAATAAAATAAACTCCAAAAGGAACGAATAATTCAAGCACCAGTCCCCGAGAACGGTGCCAAAAATTGATAGGTGTCGAACCTGTGCAATAAAATAGCCAAAATCTAATTCTGGGTACTAGAGCAGGGACCCCAGATGTGCAATGGATTACTTGCTTCACCCTGATTCCAAGGAGTATGCTTGATCTGATATACCATAATTAATTAACTTGCATACAGTGGCAAATATGGTCGTTTCCATAGGGACTGGGGAAAGTTAGCTCCTTTTTCAATTGTAGGAAATGGGGGAATTTTAAGAATTAAATGTTAACAAAAGATTAACTAAATAATCAACTATGAAAAATAATTTGTAGAGATAACCAATGGGCAAAATTCCAGCCAAGGATACGCTTCATAAATGGATCAAATAACTAATCATTGATGCAAATACAATTCTGGCATTCATCGACAAATAGGTTTTTAATTGCCAATACGATCTGACAATTAGTTTCTCCTTACCGTTCCAATAGCCAAGGTACGAGCATTAACTATTTTCCTAATTCAGAAATAACCCTAAATACGACCATAGGATTTAATTCCTGATTGCATTAAAAATTAGAGAAACCCTGTTCTAATTAATAAACACACTATGAGGGTTTAATTAAATTAGATTGTATATTTTTCTGACACAAACCCAATTATGCCAGTTGCTACCGGGATTAGAGTAATCAAACAATTACAGATTCAACTACTCTAATTAGCAAATAGATTATGTGAATAATCAAATATTGCACATCTATTCAATCACACACAATAATCATAACCAATAAAGCAGAAAACATACAAATATCAATTAATAGAAGAAATAAATAAAATCGATTAGATCGCACAGTAATAGTTGAACCAAATCCTCACTTGCCCCTTGACTAGGAACAAGGAATTAGTTCTCCATTAATGGAGAACAAACCATGAAGAAAAATCTGTTGGAGGCTTCTTTAATTGTTTCCCAAAGATGTCGAAAAAGAAAGAGAAGCCAAGCCTGTTGTCTCGTGTCTCGTGTCTTGACAACTTTTCTACTAGTTCCCCCGAGCCAAAAACCAACGAACAAGACTAATAACAAAGGAAAGAAAAAAACATCTCCCTATTCTCTCGGACCAACCACACTAGTCATGATTGGTCTCCAATTACCAATCAATTTCATAAAGCTCCTAGTCTCGGAAAAATAGGAAGAAAATTCCTTTTCAACTACTATTTGCTAATCAAGAATAATGTGAAAATACAAACTAAGGAAACCCTAGCAGCTATCAATTTGGAATTTGACTTGAATTAGGAAATTGGTTGATGTCTATCCCTACTTCCTGGCTTTGAACCTTGAGCCCAAACGCATCCGCGTGCAAGCTACTTTAAAATCATCAATTAGGCATATTTTGCTCTAATTCTTGCAATCAACACAAAATACCAAATATAAATAGAATCAATCAATTAAAGCAATATTTGGTATAAACAAAAAGGGAAAATAGGAACAAATATATCAATTAATTGTACCCTATCAAAGCCCATAAAATAGTCTAAAAAGGGTTTTTACAAAGTTGCCACTTGATATTGAGTTTTGGTATACCAATTCATGTGGAAGAGTTTTTAAAATAAAAAAGAGTAAAGCCCTTTTAAAAAAGAGTAAAGCCCTTTTTAGATGACTCCAGGATTTTAGAAACAAGAAAAAAAGGTTCGGGAGTCACAATTGAAGAAATGGAAGGCAAAGGTTCGATTGACTCGGATCTAAAACACCCTTTCAACCTAATCTAAACTAGTTGCAAGGTTTAGTCAAAATTTTCCTAACATAACTCTTGAACATATCACATTTGGAGGTTTCTACATGGATGTAAAATCTAAACCTAAAATAGGGTATTGGGGAAGCAATATGTCCTTTTAATGTTGAATTGGTGCCAATTACATAATTGCGAAACCCAAACAATAATCCCTTGAAAGGGTCATGAATATGCAAAATGAGATTCGAGAAAAATGAAAATAATATATAGATACACACACACACGCACACATATAAGTGATCAAAGAAAAGAGATGCAACATAATGGATATGGGGGATGAAAACTCGTGACTCATTTTTCCTTCTTATAGAGGGGGTAATGGTGTGTTAAGGCTAAAAAGCCATACTCTCTCATTTCCCACATTCGAAGGGTGACTCTTCCTAACTTAAGCAAGCACATGAACTAACTTATTTGTTCTAATTTTCTAGATGAAATGCAAGTCCAAATGAAATGATTTACACAACATAAAGGGATTAGGGAATATAGTAGGGGGATTAACATGGAAATGAGGAAAAAGATCCTAAAAAATGGAAAAAATATGCATGAAATATCATAGATGTCACACAATCATGAATCTAGCGTGTGGGACGTCTAAGGGTCTGGCATTGGACTAACCCATTTCTACGAACTAGCATTGGACTAGTGTGAAAACGGAGGAGATGCCACGACTAGCATTGGATTAGTGTGGTGACATCATACATTATTCATATAAAACACATAAAGTATAAAGCAAGTAAACACATAACAGCACGTAGGGCACATAGCCCATAAGCATGATATCTAGATGCAAAATCCTAAGGAAAGCGGGTAAAACATAAAAGCACAGAAACCACACAAAACCTATGTATTATATTGGGGACCCTAACTGCAATCTAAGAGGAGGGAAAATATAGGAATATGGACCTATCTAGTCTATCTACTACATATCTATCTAATTTACAATATTTACAAAAGTATAGCCTATCTATTACAATTCGGGCATTCGAGTACCCTTTAAATAATTACATAGCTTCAATCGCATAAACTAATAAAAATTCAAAACAAATAAATAAAAGAAGGAAAATAAGGAATAAAATAAAATAACATGTAAACGCATAGGAGCACGTTGGTTTACATAAGAGTACATAATTGAGATTTAAAGGGTATTAGAGTTACCTCCCTTTGAAATAGTGGCCAAATGAGTGATTGGAGTTTTATCTATTGCTCAAAATCAATAAAGGGGGTCAAGGTACCAATTTACTTGATAAATAATCATTAAAGAATAAGCAAACATTCCAAACATCGACATAAAATTAAAGGGCCAAGGCAACTTTAGTAGCAAAAAGAAACAACCATTTCAATGAGCCAAAGTGAGAGAATTAAGAATCTTTGGGGTCAAAACAAAATTTACAAAATCTAGGGATCAAAGTGTAAATTTTGGAAAAATAAGTTTTACTATCATTTTATTCATGAACTACTCATGTTTGGCCTAGTTAAGTTATTAAAATGATTTATAAGTTAACAATCGAAGGGTATCTATATTAGTTACTAAATTACAAAAATTAAAGTCCTAAATTAGTAAATTTATTTAAACCTTTCACTAACTAGAAAACTTGAGTTAATTCACCAAATATGCACGAATCTTTCAAGAGAAAACCAAGAATCTAAAACTGAAATTTTGTCCATTTTCACAATTTTAGGATCTTTTCATAATTATAGAAAAATTATGGATCAAATCACATATTATTCTTTGGGGTAAGGAGTTTAAACAGAATCAACAATTACAGCAACACACACCAACTTTCCACAAAAGTTAAAGAACGCCAAAAAATCAACAGAATATCTAAACTAAGCACTCAAGAAAAAAGAAAATGAAAATGAAGGACAAATAAAATAATTTGGATCCAATTACTCTGACCTTTAACATAGCAATGTTTGGATATTTAGGCTATCTTCTACCCCAAAGAAAAGATCCCACTAGTTTAGAAGAAATGCATATAAGTCCAGATAAAAAGAAACAAATCGGTCCAACTCAAAGTTAAGGTAGAGCCAAATTTAGACCCAAGCAAAATCACTTCTTATAAGTTAATGAAAACCCAATTTTCAGTGCATAAATGCTCCTAAATAAAGTAGAGCCAAATAACAAGAGAGCCCGTTAAAAGCATTAACACATCCCTTGTTATAAGTCAACACTTACTTATGTCACAAATGGTAAAAGGAAAACAGTAAAGGAAAGAAGACAAAACTTATGTCACAAATGGTAAAAGGAAAACAGTAAATGTGACAGCCCCACCTCCCCCTAGGGCGAACCAAAGGGTTCGGCGAACTACCTGCCCAACTCTCGCCGAGACTTACTACGGACACCCAAATATCGATCTAAAAATTCATTCGTAAAGTCATCAATATAAGATATTAAAACTACTAATAAACTCTCACAAAATACAAACCCCAAAATTTCATTAAAATTACATTGATAATAACTCATTGATAACAACCCCAAAGTACCATAAACCATCAAATTCATCCATTAGTTTCAATCTTATACAAAAAGAGAAAAATCCTACAAAAGTACTAACTTCCTCGATTCACATGCCTCACCTCGAAACCTGTTAAGGAAAACAAATTGGGGTGAGCTAACGCTCAGTGAGGCCAAGAGAAACATGTACAAGCAACTCAAAGCAATTAAATAAATTAATAAAACAATAAAAGAGCCAAACAGTGAAGTTAGTAATAAAGCTTTTAAACAATACAATGTAAAGGATACAGTTGCCGGCTCCACATCTCCACAATCTCTGTAATCACCTTTTCCGCTTCACAAGTATTAATTTCTGGTCATATGTTGACACTCCATCAACCACTCACTCTCACAGTCCACATTCACCACTTATTGCCTTTCCCGTGTACTTACACCCCCTTGACCGGGCCCGAAACCCTAAATTCGAACAGTGTTTGGCAACCCACTATGAGTATGCCAAGTCGGTGGACTCATTCCAACCGACGTACTTTAAACAGTAAAAACCCATGGTTCACCCAACCCTTTCCCTAGCCCCTGTTGCCGGACAAGGTGAAGGGATCCCCGATGGGGTTTGGGCATCCCCACAGTTATAAACAATATAAACAGTTCAATCAATTCAAGCAGTCAAACAAGTAACCATTAAAACAGTTAAGCTCATTTTGAGACAATTCAAGAATGTGAACGTGATAAAGTATACGTTCACCGAGGAACACCAGCATGCTTTCAATTTATTTACATCATTTAAAGCAATTAAACATGCACTTGAACACTCACCAAGTCAAAAGAGCAAGTAATTGTTCACACGGGCGGATTACACTTCCGCAGGTCCTTCCTCGAGGAAACTTTGATCACCTGAGGACAAATTTTAATCACTAACCAGGCCAAGCGAGTCGGTATGCCAAGCAGTGCATTTGAAGTTTAGATAACTAGTTCCACTAATTGGCACTTTCAAAGAAAATTCATAACTAAAGTTTTATACATCGGAATTGGGCGAGGCTTGAGCCATTGGAAACTAGATTCACCCCTCTAAAATTCATGAGAAAGCATCAAATGCAAATTACCAAAGCAGGGAAGTAAATTTTTGGAGATTAAGTGGCTGCTGAGACAAAATCCAGGAAAACAAGCAAAATTTTCAGTCATTTTCAAGAATCACTGTAGCTCAAGGGAATGGATTTAGTGTACAAGGGTTATACCGTTAGAAAGATCTTTGAGTCTATTTTCAAATGCCTCTAACGGCACTTAATTTCAACTCTCGAGTGCGAAATGACAGTCGTTAGCACAGAACAGGACAGGCTGCCTGACAAAGCAGGTTTCCAGATTCACAGGGCCGACTTTGGTAAATCATTTGGAGGTCGAACACACATTGGATTGACACCAAATTTGGTACACATACTCTTATATATATATAATATAACCCTGTCAATTTTCAACCATAGAATCCCATGGGAAGGTCAGTTTCCAAGTGTATAAAGTGTGTCCAGGTTTTCAAGTTCAAATCTGGAAATTTGTTCAACTTCCTACTTGGGCAGAAATCTTTAAAAACACACAACTTGAGTTATATAAGTCCAAATTTCACACACTTGGTACCGTTGGAAACCTCTTTGAATGTTATAAAACTTTATAGAAGACACCCAGTTAAAATTCTGGGCAGAAATTGCCTAGATTTTTGAGAAAGAAACTGCTACAGTACCAAAATAGGGCACATCAGGTTGGTCGACCAGTCCACTTTGAAAATTCACCAAATATTGTAGAAAATTAATTGGCCTCTTAAATTTAGATAGTTTAAATTCATATATAAGAAGTTTCAAACGCCACTGACGGCACTCAATTCTGACACTTGAGCAAGAAATTATAATGGTTGAAACATGGCAGGTTCACAAAACTGAATTTTCTGGAATACGAATTTACAGGGCAGAATTCTAAGCCTTGTTTGAGTGACGGTTTCTTGTCCAAAAATTACCAAATTTGGTACAATAATACTTCCATATATAATCTATGTTCATACCAAAATTTAACCAAAAATTCGAATGGGAAGATAGTTTTCTTCTTGCCCAAAATGAACTGGACTACACTTGATCATTCCTGCAGATTTCACTCCCTTTCTTATCATTACCTCTAACACATCTAAACCACTTCTGATTGACCCCAATTTCGTACCTAAGCTAGCATTAACCTTCCTAAGCCTAATTATGATCAAAAATGATAAAGGCTTATATAAATTTTTCAGCATTAATTCATCCCAAAATTCGGCCAGCTTACTTCCCCAAATTCCCAGATTTGATCTCATCATAACACTTATTCTTGCTACAACTTTTAAAGGGCTTCTTGTGGGGAAAATTGACAATTTATGTAGCGGCCCCACGACTCCCAAGGCGAACCCTGAGAACCGCGGCCACCAGCCTAGCTCTCGCCAGGACTCAATCGATCAGTTTAGTCAACACAAATATATTCTCAATTGCAGCTAGATAGTTCAAACTAAAATTCAACATCAACCATCTAGGATACACAATTCCTAGGCAATGTTAACCAAAAGGATTTCAACATCATTAGTCTTAACAAGGGTAAAGGTTACAACTAACAAAATCCAACAGCTCTCAAATCCTCTGCTCGAGTCAAACCTGGAACCCTGGGAGGGGAAAATATATGGGGTGAGCTTCACAAGCCCAATGAGGATCCTAACACATAACAATTATCACATTTGCAGAGCATGCTTTCACTTAATCAATCACATAAGGAAAATTTTCACAACAGCAATTTCCTTCAAGAATTTCATGAAACATTGAATTTCAATATCACATTGGAAAGCATCAATAACATTCATTGTGGAAGGATACATTGCTTCCATATTGTTCAATAGCACGTCTTTGACTGCTTCCCACTCTCCAACCCTTACTCCGACTTGGACAACCAACATTCATTGGGTGGTGTACCCTCGAGGTAACCTTTCATTTCATTCCCCAGGGTCCGTCGACGTACCCGACCAAGCCCTAATGCCGGCTCGGAATAGGCTGACTCGCCTCTGGAGTTTGGGATCCCGGCCGAGCCAATTGCGGCACATTCGCAAAGGCTTATCACTCATGCACATTTGACAGGCACATACACAATTATGGCATTTCGAAATCATTTGTAAAATGAGAGGGTCAGTGCGATAAAGTACACACACGATCTCCTCCTTTTGATCAATGGTTTTGAAATAATTCAACCATGGAATTATATACTATTCAACATTAAGCACGTTAATTGGCAAATAACACTTAGCAAATACGTGCTTCAATCAACAAGTAACATTTTTTTCCATCAAATACAATTCTAACATGTGGCACATTTCAAACAAGCATGTTCTCATTACTTAATAAAACATTTAACAACAATTTGGAACCCTCACCTTAACTAGGGCAAGGTTGGGTCGAAGGTTTCGATGTCAACGTCCTCGACTGGGTCACCGACCGATCCTGAGGTAAATATAATTTAACTTTTAATTATTAAAATCAATTTTGACCAATTCACTTCTGTTATAAATAAGAAAGTAGTTTTTATATAACTAATGAGTAATTATTATATCACTACGGCGATATGAACCTTGGTAATTGAAGTTCTGAAAAGATATATATTTTAGGTCAAAACACATAAGTGTGAAAACTTGGAAATTCTGAGGATTTGAAATAGGTTTGAAGAAAATAAACTATCTTTTAAAGATTTCAATAATGGGGGGTATTAAGATGGAAAAATTGCGGTAGGGTTTTGAGGTCGTTTGTTGTCGAAAAGATAATTTTCGTGAGGTTCGTTTTAGAAGAACATGACTTTGAAATTTGCTCGTTTGGATTTTGCGTGGGTACAATTCCCTTACGAGATTTTAAACGAGTCAAGTTTTGGAAAAAAAATCAAGTTTGTTTGAACAGTGTAAATTTCCGATCGAGGGTTTTAAAAGGTTTGCATGAGAAACCCTAATGTTCGTGGTTTGATACAAATTAAGTTGGAAATCTTCTTTGTGAATTTGTATGGTTCCATAACCATAAGAAACGGAATTTTCTTCTCAGAAAATATTAAAATCGTTTTGGTTCAAAAGTCCATCAAGTTTGTCTTTAAAATGTTTGAAATTCTAATTCTAGAATTTTCAGGTTTGATTTTCAGCGATTCTCATTTGCTTGCCATGATGTGTAGAAAATGAACTACGGCGCGTGCGTTATACCGAATCGAAACTCTACGAGTCTAGTTTTGAATGCCGCAAGTAGTATGTGATTTGAGTTTATAAATCGAGAGTTATGAACATTCTGTTCTGGTCAGTTTAAAATTCCTGTTTCCTATGGAAAATTCTGGTTTTGAGTATTTATTTATTATTATTTTCTTTTTTTTTTTTGTAAAACAGTTTCATTTGCACTTGGTTTGTGGTTTGAATTCATTTCCAGCAAGCTAAATCAATCCATGTACAGCTAATACATCCATCATAGTGTTAATTTTCAAGCTGACCGAATGCATGTCTAGCATGAAACATGATCTCATGAAATTCTTATGAGGGAATAAAACTCACACACGCATAGGTTAGTTTAAAACACATTAGTCATGCAGCTTTTAAGATGAACCTAACCAGCCTTGGAAAAATACCAACAGGCATGAGTAATCTATGAATTTTATAACCAAGCAAGTTCGATTATCATCTACACTAAGCAAGAGATAAAGTTCGGAAGAAGAAAATGAGACATTTCATCACTCATTCCAAGTTTTCAGCCAATCCGTGGCTCTCCTTCATCAAGAAGGTACGAGGTAAGCTTCTACCATGCATGCAAGAAGTGGTATAAAGTCTACTATTTTTCAGCTATGGAAAAATTAAGTGAACCGAGAATAATAACCATTCTTTTGTTAACTAGAATTTTTAAATCAAGTAAAGAACATGTCAAAAGTGAAATGGTGAGTGTTCTCATCTCATCCGAACCATGCATGATAATTTCAAGGTCGATCGAACATGTAAGAGTATTTCAGCTTTAAGGTAAGGGTTTATGAAAAGGAATTTCATTTCTTTTCGGCTGAAAAGAGTGAGAAGAATCCTTACCTTCAACCAGCCTTCACAACAAGAGCACAAGGGGGGTGACCTAGGTATAGCAGTCCGATTCCTTAGCTACAATATGAAATAACATGCTAAGGATGAAGGAACTAAGTTGAATAAGAACTTGTACTAGTTGCTATAGCTTACCGGCTGGTGAATCAAGAATGGAGGAATATCGGCTGCTTGGAGGGGATTCAAGCTAGCTTTTTCTCAGCTACAACAAGTAAAAGGAGTCAAGGATAGGAAGCTGTAATGCTAAGCTGCCCAGAATCTCTTTCGAGGGGGAGAGGACATCTTACCTTGACTTACTCCAGGTTCGAATGGAAGATGAAGCTTTGATTCTGTCCAACCTCTCAGTTCGGGTTTGGCAGCTTGTAGTTGAGGTTCACAGCTCTTTTTGTTGGGCTGAACTGCTCCAGAAACGAAAACAAGGAGGGAGGAAGTGAGAGAGGGACTTTCGGTGAGCTTAGAGGAAGAAGGAAAATTTTGAGACAAGATGCAAGTGAGGGAAAAGCTCTCTCGGTTGGTATGGTTTGTGATGGAAAGCTGAAGTGAAATGGGATATCAAGGCTGATGAGGTCGGACAGCAAGAAGGAAAGAAAATTTCTGAAGGTAATTTGTTCAAATGGCCAAAGTTGGCTGAAGTGAGCAGCCAAGTGTCCAGCCTTCTTCATGCATTGGGCATGAATGAGGTGGAATAATCATTTGAAGTTTGAACCAGTTGAAGAAGCTTCTCATGCTTGCCAAGCATGCTGGTCGGACATGGGGAGAGAAGAAAGGTGCTGCTGCTGCCTGGAATTTTCAGCTTCTCCTTGCCAAGTGGCAGCCGTGGAAGGGAAGGGAGAGAAGGCTGCCTCCTTGCTGGAAATTTTGAGGGGAAATTGCAGGTAGTTTTGGGGAAAAATCTGATGGTTTATGGTTTTGAATTCATGGTCCAATTGACTGAGGTGCATTGGTTCAATTGGCGGTCCATGTGATGGTTCAAGAGTGACAACTTCCAAGCTGGAAATTTGATAGAATCCGAATTGATTTGAAAGCCAACCTATCCGGACTTCATTTTGCTATGGAGCATGAATCGCACTTGGTTTGAAGAAATATTAGGGTTGGGTTTAGTATTTTTAAATGACAAGGATTCTAATGCAATTAGTCTAGGTTTTTTTTTTTTAGAATGGAATCCTACAACGGTAAACTCTGAGAAATTTTGAATCGTTCACCTTCATAATTCGATTATGTGATTAGGGTTTTCCAAATTAGGTATTTTGTAAATTTTTAAAAGTCAACTAGGGTTTCGAAATTCTAAGTACATTCTCAAGCAATAAAATTAATCACACAAAATCATTCAACCCATTGTTAAGATAAAATTCTACGGCCCTTACAATCTCCCCTACTTAAGAAATTTCGTCCTCAAAATTATTACTTTTTTCCAGTTGAAGCTCTGGGTATCTTTGATTCATCTCCTCTTCTAACTCCCATGTTGCCTCTTCTAAACCATGGTGCCTCCAAAGGACTTTCACCAAAGGAATCTGTCTCTTTCTTAAAACTTTAACCTTCCTATCGACAATCTTCAAGGGGTTTTCCTGATAAGTCAGAGATTCATCTAAGTCGACCTCTAGGGTTGGTAGAACATGAGACGGGTCCTTGTGGTACTTCCTCAACCACGATACATGGAAAACGTTATGGACTCGTGCTAGGCTTGCAGGCAGTTCCAGCTGATAAGCTACCTTTCCAATCCTTTGTGAAATCTTAAACGGTCCTATGTACCTCGGTTTAAGCTTCTTTCCTTTCCCAGACTTGAGGCTTCCTCTCAATGGCGTAACTCTCAAGAAAACTTCATCTCCAACTTGAAACTCTAAATCTTTCCTTCGGTTGTCGATGTAGCTTTTCTGTCGACTCTGAGCTACTTGTATCCTTTGACGGATCAGTTTAACCTTCTCATAGGCCGCTTCGACCCATGGTATCCTTTCAGCACCCAAAATCTTGCGTTCTCCCACTTCATCCCAGTATACTGGTGATCTACACTTTCTCCCGTATAACGCTTCATATGGGGCCATTTGAATGGAAGAATGGTAGCTGTTGTTATAGGCAAATTCCACTAAGGTCAAGTGTTGATCCCAACTACCTCTGAAATCCATGATACATGCCCTCAACATGTCTTCTAGGGTTTGTATGGTCCTTTCAGATTGTCCATCTGTTTGAGGGTGATAAGCTGTACTGAGATTTAACTTGGTTCCCAAGGCACTTTGAATCTGTTGCCATAGTCTGGAAATAAAACGGGGATCTCTGTCTGACACTATACTTACTGGCACTCCATGAAGCCTAACAATTTCATCCAAATAAATTTGGGCCAGTTTCTCCATCTGATATTTCATATTAACTGGTAGGAAATGGGCTGACTCCGTCAACCGATCCACTATCACCCAAATAGCATCATGACCTCGACAGGTATGGGGTAATCAAGTGACAAAATCCATGGTAATCTGGTCCCATTTCCACTCAGGTACCTCTAATGATTGTAACAATCCTGAAGGTCTCTGATGTTCAGATTTAACTTGTTGACACGTTAGACAGGAGTGTACAAACTAAGCTATGTCCCTTTTCATATTATTCCACCAGAAAAATTTCTTTACATCCTGATACATCTTTTTTCTTCCAGGGTGGATAGCATATTTTGACTTATGTGCATCAGCCATAATTTCTCTCTTCAGTTCATCCTCATCAGGCACTACCAATCGGTTTTGATATCTCAAGATCCCATCACTCCCCAAATTGAAATTAGGCAACTTCCCTTCTTTCACTTTATTTACCCAATTCTGTACAAGGGAATTCTTGCTTTGAGTCTCTTTAATCCGCTCAGTTATGGAGGAACTTAATGTCACACTTCCCAAGATCACTTTCTGCTGCATTAACCGTGGGTTCCAAGTACTGACCTCTTCTAACATTTTCCATTCCTTAACCATTAATCCAGAAATCTGAACTTTTCTGCTTAAGGCATCTGCTACCTTATTAGCCTTTCCTGGTTGATACTTAATGGTAGATTCATAGTCTTCTAGGAATTCCAACCATCGACGTTGCCTCAAATTCAGTTCTTTTTGGGAAAACAAGTACTTAAGACTTTGATGATCGGTGTAAACCTCAAAAACCATACCATATAAATAGTGCCTCCATTTCTTCAAGGCGAACACTATGGCTGCCAATTCAAGATCATGGGTGGGATAATTCTATTCATGAGGTTTCAGTTTCCTCGAGGCGTAGGCCACTACTTTACCCCCTTGCATTAAAACACATCCCAGTCCTTCCTTAGATGCATCAGTGTAAACCGTAAAACTCTCCTTCTCATTTGGCAATGTCAACACAGGGGCTTTAGTTAGTTGACTCTTAAGCTCTTGAAAGCTATTCTCGCATTTTGAATCCCAAACGAAACGACTGTTCTTTCTAGTCAAATTGGTCAAAGGACCAGCAAGTTTGGAAAAATCCTAAATGAACCTTCGGTAATATCCAGCCAACCCTAGGAAACTACGGACTTCCGTTGGATTCTCAGGCTGGTTCCAATCCACCACCACTTTAACCTTAGCTGGATCCACAGCGATTCCTTTTTCAGAGATCACATGACCTAAAAAAGATACTTCTCTCAGCCAAAATTTGCTTTTGCTAAATTTAGCATACAGCTTGTGCTCCTTCAGAGTTTGCAAAACTAACCTCAGATGTCGTTCATGATCTTCCTTGGACTTTGAATAAATTAAGATGTCATCTATGAAAATCACCACAAATTGGTCCAGGTAAGGCTTAAAAACCCTATGCATTAAATCCATAAATGCCGCCGGGGCATTAGTTAGTCCAAATGGCATGACCAGAAACTCATAATGCCCATATCGAGAATTAAAGGCAGTTTTTGGAACGTCTTCCTTTCTAATCCTCAATTGATAATAACCTTGTCTAAGGTCAATCTTAGAAAACACTACTGCCCCTTGCAGTTGGTCAAATAATTCATCAATGTGGGGAAATGGATATTTATTCCTAACAGTGACTTCATTTAATCCTCGATAATCAATACAAAGTCTCAATCCTCCATCTTTCTTCTTCACAAATAATACTGGGGCTCCCCACGGAGACTCACTTGACTTTATAAACCCCTTTTCTCAAATCCATGGCCGAATTAACTACATAGCCGATTAGATTAATGGGCTAGATTCTAACCCGAAAGTTTTTTACATTCTACCTTAAATCCAAGCCACAAAACATTCACAATCCATGGCAAGATTCAAATTCGGACCTTATCCATAGCAGGATTCAAATCTGATCCAAAATCACATATCAATCCATAGATGGATTTTATATGTGTTTTCAAAATATTGAAAACCCTTTGCTTGTCCAAAGTTATAAGTCTTAATAAGTTTTAATTTCATTTCAATTCACAAACTATTCCAACAATTCCCCACTAAGTTTGTAAATGAAATAAGCAAACTACCACATAAAAATACCATGCATAAAGATAAGTATAGTTAGATTTAAATTTTCTCTTAGTATAAGTATACCACCAAGTGTAACTAAATCAATGTTGCATAAAGTATTAAACCATGATTTTGAAAAATTAGACTAGATATACTACACACATAATAGTTTAGACATTGGTCAATTCACAAAACACTTTAACACTTTTACCGGTCATGTGCTCAATCCTAGAATCATGACCAATTAAAAAGTACAAAACTTTGATAGAAGCGGCACTACTCCTATGGTCATTTAGGTGAAATCACTCTTAAGTTTTATGTAACAAAACATGAAGAAAATTTACAATTTCATTAAGAATGTATCTCAACATACATTCAACCTCCCATTTAAAATACTAGTGGAGTAAGTTCTAGTGCTCACAATAACATCACAACTTATTATTACCTTTTAAACCTTTTCATCTAGTGGTAATTCTAAAATCAAGGTAGGGTTCCCATTGCTTTGTGATTTTAATTAAAATGGTTTCAACCCCATTTCCAATGATGTTGCATTCACTAACTCTTTTGGTAAAGCTTAGTCAACGGATCCGCTAAATTGTTGTATATTCTTACATATACAGCAGTCACAACGCCATCTCTTAGCATTTGTCTAAGATACTCATGTCTTAGACTAATATGTCTAGACTTACTATTGTATATCTTATTTAGACCTCTAGACATAGTGACTTCACTATCACAATATAAAGAGACTGGAGGCATAGGTTGTGGCCACAACTTGATATCAAGTAATAAATCCCTAAGCCATTCTGACTCTTTACATGCATCAGCCAAAGCTATAAATTCAGCTTCCATGGTGGAATGAGCAATCATGGTTCGCTTCTTAGAAGCCCATGAGACCGCACCACCACCCAATATGAATATCCATCCAGGTGTGGAATTCTTGTCACTCACGCTAGTGAACTGACTACTGTCCGAGTAACCCTCAAGTATTATTGGAAATTTATTATAAAAGAGTCCTAGACTCTTGGTTCTTTTAGATAACCAAAAAACCTCTCAATGGACTTCCAATGATCCATACTAGGATTTTTAGTGTATCTAACAAGTCTACAAATAGCATATGAAATATCTGACCTTGTACAATGCATTGCATACATCAAACTTCCAATTGCACTAGCATATTCAAGTTGAGCAATTGGATTTCTAGAATTTTCATGAAGTTTCAAGTTAGGATCAAAGGGAGTACTCACTTCTTTGACCTTAAGATGTTGAAACTTGTTCAATATCTTGTCAATATAGTGAGATTGATACAAAGCATAACCCCCACTATGTTTTCTAAGTTTGATACCTAAAATAGTATCCACCTCACCATGACCTTTCATCTTAAACCTTGAAGAAAGATACTTCTTAATATCTTTCACACCTTTTACATTATCACTAACAATTAGCATGTCATCTACATAGAGACAAATAATCACATAATACTCTTGAGTGTATCTAGCATAAATGCACTTATCAGCATTATTATACTTAAATCCACTTGAGAGTAATATAGATTCAAATTTCTCATGCTATTGTTTAGGTGCTTGTTTCAAGTCATATAATGATTTAACTAGTTTGTATCCTTTCTTTTCATTTCCAAGGATAACAAATCCTTCAGGTTGTTTCATATACACCTCTTCATCCAAGTCACCATTCAAAAATGGTGTTTTAACATCCATTTGATGTACAAACAAATTATACAATGAAGCTAAGGACATCAGCACTCTAATGGATGTTATTCTAGCAACTAGTGCATATGTATCAAAATAGTCTATTCCTTCTTTTTGTTTAAATCCTCTATTTACTAGCCTTGCTTTAAAGATTAGTAAGGATCCATCAGTGGCATATTTTCTTCTAAATACCCACTTATAACCTATAGATTTTGAATCTTGAGGTAAATTAACTAGAACTCAAGTATTGTTAGGCAATAATGAGTCCATTTCATCATTTACCGCTTCTCTCCAAAAAGAAGCATCTCTTGATGACATAGTTTCACCAAATGTTTTAGGATCATATTCTGCATTCAACAAGATTGTAATCTTATTTTGTAGAGATTCCCTATTGCCTTCAACTAAGAAAAGAATAGCTTGTGAACATATAAAATCTGAAGATAAATGCTTTTTTTTCCTTGGTCTTTGACTTCTCCTTCAATAGGAGTGTTATCTACCTTCTCTTATTACTTGAAGAAGAACCAATATCTTGGAGTGATTCTAAACCATTAGTAGGATCCACAATAGATTTTGAATCTTTGAGAAATTTATTCTCAAAAAATTGCATATCTCTTGATTCAACTATAACTCTAGAATCAAGATCAAGCAGCCTATAAACTTTAGAATTTTCTATACAGCCTACAAACACAGTTTTAAGTGCCTTTGGTCACAATTTAATCCTTTTATTATTCGGAACCCTATAGTAAGTAATGCAACCCCAAATCCTAAGATAACTTAGTTTCCCCCCCCTCTACATGCCTCATATGGAGAGATTTTGTTTTTAATGAAGGAATTCTATTATACACATGACATGCAGCCAACAGTGCTTCAGCCCACAAGTTCTTTGGCAACCCAGAACTTACTAACATGGAATTAACCATGTCTTCTAAAGTTCTATTTTTTCTTTCTATCAAACCATTTTGTTGTGAAGTATAAGGTGCACTTGTTTGGTGTATAGTTCCATTTTATTCACAAAATATTGAGAATTCACTAGGAAAATATTCACCTCCTCTATCACTTCTCAATAGTTTGATTTTCTTTTCTAATTGATTTTTAACAAGTGATTTGTAAGACTTGAACATGGTAAAACTAACAAATCTTGAACAATCATCAATAAAAGTAATAAAATATCTATTACCACCTCTTGTTAGAAAACCATTTAGTTCACATACATTAGAATGAACAAGTTCAAACCAATTTGTATTTCTTTCAACCTTAGGAAATAGCAACTTTGTCATTTTTGTTTGAACACAAGTTTCACATTTCTTTTCTTCTTTACCACCATTTGCAATTAGGCTACGTTTGGACATAAAACATAAAGTTTTACTACTAACATGTCCTAACCTTTCATGCCATAAAGAATAAGAAGAATCAACTATATAAGAAGAAACAAAAACTTTATTAATATTTAATTTGAAAATTCCATCGCAAGAATAACGTTGTCCTACAAACATACCATTTTTGGACAAGATTATTTTTTCAGATTCAAGTACAACATTCAAACCACTTTTATTAAGCCTATCAGCTCTAATTTCTTGTCGGAAGTGAATTGTAAATTCACAACCCCTTTGCCATGCACCTTAGTGGTGTCATGATTGCCCATCACAATTACATGTCCTTCAGGAATATCTTCATAGGTCTTGAATACAGATTTGTCATTGCATACATGTACGGTTGCACCGGAGTCACACCACCAATCACTTGAATTGAACGAAGATGAAGCTACATTCAATTTGGAGATCATAGATATCCTCCATTCAGACACCATTGCGACAATTTCTGTAATATCTTTATTTCTAACACGGCATGCTTGGGCATTGTTTTTCTTTTGTTTATTATTCTGGTTACAATCCTTCTTGTAATGCCCCTTTTTGCCACAATTGTAATATATCCGATTCTTCTTTTTGTCATTTGCGCTTTTAGTATTTTTTCCAGAAGATTTTCTCTTCTTAGACCCTTAACCATTGTTGTGATTTTTCTTTCATCCATATAGTTCACGTTAGGACTAGATTTTGATTCTTTCTTTTGAAGAATCCTAGCATCTTCTATACAAAGATGCTTCAATATTTGGTCCACCAAGAACGTTTCAATTGTGTGTAGAAGTTTCTTTTGATAATCATTCCAACTAGGAGGCAACTTTGATATGATCGGCCCTACTTGCAATGATTCACAAATCTCAACACCTAGATCCTTAAGTTTTGAAACCAAAATTTGCAAATCATTCACTTGATCAAGAATAGAAGAACATTTAGTAATAACAAATCAAAATATTTTCTAATAAGAAATTTGTCTGCACCTTGCTTTTGAGTAGTGTACTTGTACTCCAAAGCGATCCAAATCTCCCTTGACGACTTGACGGATGTATACATGTCACAGAGCCTATCTAAGAGAGTATCCATGATATGGCCTCTACACAATACTTCATCATCTTCTTGCTTATGTCTTTGTGCCTTTAACTCCTCAGAATCACTATCCTTTGGCTTTAGAATTGGCTAAAGATTTAGGTCAAGCACATAGGCCACTTTGAGGGCAGTGAAAAAGAATAACATTTTGTCCTTCAATTGATTAAAATTTGTTCCCGTTTCATCAAACATATCGAGTTTCATAACATTTTGGCATATGGTTTTGAGAACATTTTCTGCTGAAGCCTCCATTGCACTCAAAAGGTGAAAACAACAACTTAAGATTGTTAGATTTGAGGGTTGGTAAGCACTACAAAAGTACAGAAATTTGGAGAACCAAATTTCACATGAAATGGGGAGGAAGATGATAATCTTGATACGTGTGAAAACACTATCCTTAAGATGTTATTTGCCCCCACTATACAAAGTATTTGCTATAGGGTTATGGCAAATTACCTAGGATACAACAAGATTTAGAAGAAAACTCAATAGCAAATGTTAAGTTTCCTCACAAGAATGATCAATGGTTAAAATCAATTTGTTATACTAGAAACTTGTCATTTATACAGAAATAGACATCCCAAAAAACACCAAAACTAAAGAGCCATATTTTCCTCACTTAAATGACCATCATGAGGTTGCAAAAATGCTAAAACCTTTTCATCACAGTAATGGTCATCAAGAGATTCTTTAGTCTTCTTTAATGGACAAATCAACAGACAATTCGAATCCATGGTCGGATTGACTATGTAGTTAGTCGGATTACTGAACTGAATTCTCAAATTCATGGTTAGATTGACTACATAATTGACCAGATTAATAGGCTGTGATAGGGTGCAATTTTAGTTATTTCTTGTGTTAATATTTCCTAGTTATTTAGACTAAAAATTGCATTCTTGGGTGGATTCTGCTGAATTTATCTATTTGGTGGTCAATTGCAGGATTTGGTGAAATTGTGCTGAAAAAGAGAAAATCCAGAAGCGTTCCCAGCAGTTAGGCGCGGGCGCGCCTAAGGTGGACATCCAGGCCAGATTTCTCGGATTTTCAAGGGCTCGTGGGAAATTTCCAAGAAGTGTGGAGTCCAAATTTTGAAAATATTGTGGAGTCAAATTTGATGTTTTCTTAATTAGTAGTTGGAACCAATTTGGTATTTGTTTTAGGAAATCTTTTTAGAATAGGATTTGGTATTGTTGGTAATTTTTGTTTCTTGAAGGACAAAAAGGAAACAGATGAAAAACGTGGCTGCAGGTTAATTTTCAGATTTGGAAAAGGAGTGTGCAACGTGGGAGTTTGAATTGGAAAAGGAAGCCAACAAATGGAAGGTGGGTCGTGAGAGGAAAAACAATTACCTCGGTGACCATTAGTAAAAAAAGGGGACCCAACTCCTGAAATCAGCATCTTTTGTTTAGAGAGTCAGGCCCCTTGGCTGCGTTTTCCATTGGGGACAAAAGCACCTCTCGGACTAACCAATTAATCTCCTAGACGGCAACTTCTGGAATCCAGTTTTTAGGCTACATCGTTGTGGCTTGGAAGACAATACGGAAGACGGCGGACGAATAGGCAAAAGAGGAACCCAGCAATAGTTTTTCATTTTTTTTTTCTTTCTTCGCTACTTTTGCATATTTAATATTAGTAGATGCCTCTCCTATTTGCTTTCAACAATTTGGGTGGAAATTCAAACATGGTGTATGGCTAATTTCTTATTTCTAGTCAAGGAGTACTTGAGGATTTGGTTCATCTATTTCTGTGAGATCTAATTGGTTTTATTTATTTCTTATATTCATTGGTATTTGTATATTTTCTATTTTTATTGGTTATAATTATTGTGTGTGATTAAATAGTAGCGCTATATTTAATTGCTCACGTAATTTATTTGCTAATTAGGGTAATTAAATCCGTAATTGTTTGATTACTCTAATCCTGGTAGCAACTGGTATAATTGGGTTTGTGTCAGGGAAGTATGCAATCTAATTTAAATGAACCCTCGTAGCGTGTTTGTTAATTAGAATAGGGTTTCTCTAATTTTTAATGCAATTTGGAATTAAATCTTATGGTCGTACCTAGGATTATTCTGGGATTAGGGAAGTAGTCAACGGTCGTACCTTGGCCATCGAAACAGTAAGGAGAGACTGCTGTCAGATCGTATCGGTAGTGAAAAACCTGTTTATCAATGAATGTTGGAATTATATTTGTATCAATGATCAGTTAATTGAACCATTTCTGATGTGTATCCTTGGCTAGAGTTTTTCCCATTAAATCTCTCTCTTTCAATTATGTTCCATAGTTGATTATTTAGTTTATCTTTGTTAGCATTTAATTTCTAAAATCGCCCCATTTCCTGTAACTGAAAAAGGAGTTAACTTTTCCCAGTCCCTGAGGAGACGATCCTACTCACCCTTATACTCAAAATTTTTATTTCCTGGAGTAGGTATTTATTATTGCATAGGCTCGACACCTATCAATTTTTGGCGCCGTTCCCGGAGACTGGTGCCTAAATTATTCACTTTTTTTTTTAGTTTACTTTGCTTTATTTTTTTTATTTCTATTTTATTCTTGCTTTTATTTTTGGTGTTCTTTGCTAGTTTATGCCTCGTTCTTCTCGTATAGGTGAATTGATATACGATCCAAAGGTTGCTCAAGGTTTGCTCAAGTATGAAACCGCCGAGGGTAACTGAAGAGCAAATCAAGCTTCGAGCTTTCCCATTCTCACTTAAGGATGCAGCCAAAGATTGGTTATACTACCTACCAGCAGGTAGTATCACCACGTGGGCACAGTTAAAGAAGAAATTCTTAGAAAAATATTTTTCGGCATCCTGAGCTGCCAGTCTACGGAAGGAGATATGCGGTATCAAACAGCATCCTGGGGAATCCCTGTACGAGTACTGGGAAAGATTCAATAGATTGCGCACAAGATGTCCACAACATCAAATTAGTGAGCAACTATTGATCCAGTACTTCTATGAGGGACTTGTTCTATTTGATAGAAATATCATTGATGCTGCAAGTGGAGGGGCCTTAGCTAATAAGACCCTTGACCAAGCATGGGCGCTAATTGAGGAGATGGCAAAAAATTCACAACAATTTGGCATCCGTGAGAATTCATCCATCCGTAGAGTCAATGAAGTGAAGGTATCTTCTATGCAACAATAGTTGTTTGAACTAACATCCTTTGTTCGGAAACTAGCTGTAGGAAATGCTCATCAGACCAAGGTGTGTGGGATTTGCACCAATGGAGGGCATTCCACTGATACATGCCCCATGCTGCAAGAGGATGGGGCTGAACAGGTGAACATGGCTGGAGGCGTGCCCGCGCCTAGAAGACAATATGATCCCTACTCAAACACGTATAATCCAGGATGGAGGGATCATCCTAACTTTAGCTATGGCAATAGGCAGCAAAATTCATTCCTTAACCGGCCCCTAGGATTTCAGCAATCTTACCAACCCAAGCCACAACAACCCCTTCCAGTTCATCCAATGCATCTCTTGAGGACATAGTGAAGAACCTGGCTTCTAGCACTTTGCAATTCCAGTAGAAAACGGACTCCAGCATACAAGATCTACGGACACAAGTGAGTCAATTAGCTACTGCCGTCAGCCGCCTAGAAGCCAAGGTAGATGGGAGGTTGCCCTCACAACCTAAGGCGAATCCCAAAAATGTGAGTGCTATGACCCTTAGAAGTGGAAAAGAGATTGAAGGTCCTAAACCAACAATTCCCAAAGACAAGAATGAGGACCAAATCGAGAAAGAATTAGAGGAAGAAGGAGAGGGCAAGAAGGCTACTGAGGTAACTCTGGATCCAGTAATTCAAGTTAAAGCTACTCCACCACCATTCCCCAGTAGGTTGGAGAAGCCAAGGAGACAAGAGAAGGAAAAAGAGATACTAGAGGTATTCAAAAAAGTACAAGTAAATATACCTCTTTTAGAAGCAATCAAGCAGGTGCCCAAATACGCCAAGTTTTTGAAAGACTTGTGCGTTAATAAGAGAAAGTTGAGGGGAGATGAACGAGTTATGGTGGGTGAGAACGTATCGACTGTGCTACAAAGGAAATTACCACCAAAATGTGGAGATCCAGGTATGTTCTCTATCTCATGTAGAATAGGGAATCTTAAAATTAGAGATGCAATGCTAGATTTAGGAGCATCCATTAATGTGATGCCAAAGAGTGTCTACACCTCCTTAAATCTAGGGCCATTGAAAGAGACTAGAATCTTAATTCAGTTAGCGGACCGTACTAATGCCTATCCTGACGGACTAATTGAAGATGTTCTGGTCAAAGTTAATGAATTAGTGTTCCCTGCTGATTTTTACGTGCTTGACATGCATGACGAACACTCCCCTAGTCCATTACCACTCATATTAGGGAGACCCTTTTTGAGCACTGCTGAAACAAAAATAGATGTAAAAAGGGGGACCCTGACAATGGAATTTGATGGGAAGGTGGTCCATTTTAATATATTTGATGTCATGAAGTATCCTCCTGAATCTCATTCTGTTTTTGCCATAAGTGTAATTGATCCGGTGGTCCAGGAAGTTTTTGAGTTGAATGGCAGGGATGAACCAGAAGTTGTTTTAACCAAGCATCTTGAGTTGGGGACAACTTATGATGTGGAGTTAAGTGCAGAATTGACGAATATGGTTGGAGCACTGCAGTCCTTGGCATCTGTTACAAGCAGGTATGACCTTGCACCCCTCTTTATACCTGAATCTCATCAAAAGTTGTTATCCTCTGTGGTGCAGGTGCCAAAAATAGAGTTGAAGCCCTTGCCAAATCATCTCAAGTATGCATATCTTGGTGATGGGAAGACTTTGCCAGTCATTATTTCAGCTCAACTATCACCCATGCAAGAGGAGAAGTTGATAAGAGTGCTTAGAGAACACAAGGAAGCAATAGGATGGTCTATAGTTGATATAAAGGGCGTAAGTCCCTCCTTATGTATGCACCAGATTCGACTTGAGGAAAAGGCAAAGCCAGTGCGACAAGCACAAAGAAGGCTGAACCCAATGATGATGGAGGTGGTAAAGAATGAAATACTCAAACTTCTAGACGTAGGAATAATCTTTGCCATTTCCGATAGTCATGGGTCAGCCCAGTGCAAGTAGTTCCAAAGAAAGCTGGAATCACAGTGGAGGCAAATCATGAGGGTGAAATGGTTCCAGTTTGTAAACCTACAGGATGGCGTCAGTGCATTGACTATCGCAAGCTCAATGCAGTGACTAAAAAGGACTACTATCCTCTTCCTTTTATTGATCAGATGGTTGAAAGATTAGCCTGCCGTGCTTACTATTGTTTTTTGGATGGTTTTTCAGGTTACTTTCAAATTGCCATAGCACCTGAGGATCAAGAAAAGACAACATTCACATGTCTATTTGGTACCTTTGCTTATAGGAGAATGCCTTTCGGACTGTGCAATGCTCCAGCAACTTTTCAAAGGTGCATGGTAAGCATCTTTTCTGAATATGTGGAGAAAATCATAGAAGTTTTTATGGACGACTTTAGTGTTTATGGTGATAGTTTCGATGAATGCCTTGATAACTTGACTTTGATCTTAAAACGATGCACTGAAACTAATCTTGTGCTTAATTGGGAAAAATGCCATTTTATGGTTGAACACGGGATTGTTTTGGGTCACATGGTATCATCTAAGGGCATTGAAGTCGACAAAGCTAAGATAGATCTTGTTTCTTCCCTACCTTACCCCGCAAGTGTGCGGGAAGTGCATTCTTTTTTGGGTCATGCAGGTTTCTATCGGAGATTCATTAAAGACTTCTCAAAAATTGGAGCCCCTTTGTTCAAACTATTGCAAAAAAATGTGGCATTTGATTTCAATGAGGATTGCAAGCAAGCATTTGACAAGTTGAAAGAGCTTTTAACCTCACCACCAATTATCCAACCCCCGGATTGGAGTCTCCCATTTGAGATCATGTGTGATGCTAGTGACACAGCAGTGGGAGTAGTCTTGGGGCAAAAAGTTCGAAGAGCTGCTCATGCAATTTATTATGCTTCAAAGACACTTAATGGAGCTCAGTTGAACTACTCCACTACAGAAAAGGAGCTCTTAGCTGTGATTTTTGCCTTGGAAAAATTTAGGTCTTACTTGCTAGGAGTTAAAGTGATTGTATATTCTGATCATGCAGCGTTACGGTACCTGATGACAAAAAAAGAAGCCAAGCCAAGGCTAATCCGGTGGATATTACTGCTCCAAGAATTTGATCTGGAGATACGTGATAAAAAGGGAGCGGAGAATCTAGTTGCTGACCATTTGAGCAGATTACCTACCGCCAAGGATGATTTTCCCTTAAGAGAAACTTTCCCTGATGAGCATTTATTTTCTGTTCAATCGTCTCTTCCTTGGTATGCAGATATGGTCAATTTTTTGGTTACTAACCAGTTTCCTACAGGGTGGTCGAAGGCACAAAGAGACAAACTAAGGAGTGATGCTAAGTACTACATATGGGACGATCCATATCTTTGGAAGCACTGTGCGGATCAAGTAATGAGAAGGTGCATAAGTGAAAGTGAATTTGCCTCTATCCTTACTTTCTATCATTCCTATGCATGTAGGGGTCATTTTGGACCAAAACGAACAGCCCGTAAGGTGTTGGAAAGTGGGTTCTATTGGCCTACTATTTTCAAGGATGCTTACTTGTTTTGTAAGTCTTGTGATAGATGTCAGAGAGTATGCAACATTTCTCGTAGAGATCAAATGCCCCAGAACCCCATATTCTTTTGTGAAATTTTTGAAGTATGGGGGATTGATTTTGTGGGGCCATTTCCCTCTTCTTATGGTTATCTGTATCTTTTATTAGCTATTGACTATGTTTGAAGTGGGTGGAAGCAAAAGTCACTCGGACTAATGATTCTAAAGCAGTCGCAGATTTTTGTGAAATCTCACATCTTTGTCCGTTTTGGGATGCCAAGAGCTATGATTACTGATAGAGGGAAGCACTTTTGCAATAGGGTGATCGCAACTTTACTCCACAAATATGGGGTCATTCACAAAGTTTCTACATCCTATCACCTGCAAACAAATAGACAAGCTGAAATTTCCAATAGAGAGATCAAGTCCATCTTGGAGAATATGGTCCGGCCCGATAGGAAGGATTGGAGTTTAAGACTAGAAGATGCACTTTGGGCGTATAGAACTGCATACAAGACACCTATTGGGATGTCTCCCTATAGGTTGGTGTTTGGAAAGCCATGCCATCTTCCTATTGAGTTAGAACATAAGGCATTTTGGGCGATTAGCAATGCAATATGGATTTGGTTGAGGCGGGAGTGCAAAGGAAGCTTCAATTACAAGAATTGGAAGAGTTGAGGAATGAAGCCTATGAAAATGCCATGATCTACATGGAGAAAAATAGGGCCTTTCATGACCAACAAATTTCACGGAAGACTTTTGAAATTGGGCAAAAAATCCTCCTCTATCACTCCAAACTTAAGCTTTTTCCAGGTAAACTGCGCTCCCGTTGGATAGGTCCATTTGTTATTACTAATGTATTTCATTATGGTGCAGTTGAGATTCAAAATTTGAAGACGGATAAGAGATTCGTTGTAAATGGCCATCGTCTTAAGCCATACTATGAAGGCTTTTCTGTAGAAGAGGTTGAATTAATGCACCTTGAGGATCCCACTTACACGAGTTAAAAAGCTTCCGGCATTGTCTAGCCAAAGACATTAAAAAAAGGCGCTACTTGGGAGGCAACCCAAGGATCTCTGCTTTGCTTATTTTAAGTATTTCTGGTATTTTTCTTTGTTTTTAGTGAGAGTATGCTTAATTTAAATGTTCAATCTCTCATATGTTAGGTCGCCATTAGTTAGGCGTGCCTACGTAAATTGGACACGTTTAAGGAAGGGAACTATCGCTTGTGGTCAGAAGCGTTACCAAGGGTTAAGTGCCACGCAAATTAGTCCAATTTTAGATCGTGGTCGAAGCAATGGAGCAGTTCGTGTGCCAGCCAATAGGCCACTCTTCAGGAGTCAAAATTCCGTCGCCTCATCAGAAGCATTGGCATAGGTTAGGAGTGCCCACACCTTGCGGTCACGCCTAAGACACTAAATTATCGAAGGCCAACCAGAAGCGTTAGAGACGGTTAGGCGTGCCCACGCCTAACTTGATTGAACCCAAAAAAAAAAAATCCTTTTTCTCTTTTCTGATTTTCAGTGGTTTCGCTATTTCTTTAAAAAAAAACTCAGACTCTTTTCCTTTCTTTCTTTCCTTTTCTTTCCTTTTCTTTCTTCTTTCGTTCTTTCTCCCTTATTTCTCCTTTCTGCAAGTCCTGCCTTCTCACCAATTTGCTCACCGTGAACCTCCACCGGTCTGCGCAGCGGTCTTCTACTCCAGTGGCCGAGCCTCTCTTGGGCGATTGGCTTGCCTCGTGTGCCACCACCTCTGCTTTCGGGACAATCAGTGCTGTCTTCCACCAGCCGCCTTGATCTTCTTTCGTCAGCATGGTTTGTAGCCTGGTTGCCTCTTCAGCCTGGACCCAGCTCGCTTTCGCTCCGTCGCCTTTAACAACCTCTCGCCTTACTAGACGGACGATCTCATTGCTGTCGGCGTCTTGCTGCTTCTTTGTAAGATCCCGGTCCGCCATTCGCGACTCACGAGATCTTTATTGGCGAACATAACTGCCATCCGAGACTACGCCATTCCAACCGCTATGCAAGCGGCAATCTTTGTGAGATTTTTCTGATTCTTTTCTAAACCCCTTGATGGTTTGTTAATTAAGTTGTATGGCTGATTGGCTAGTGCTTCTGATTTTGTGCATTAGCATCGTCTCTCAATTCTGTTGTGCTGTGGAGTTTTATTGTTGTGGGCTCGAATGTCTGATCATGTGCACTAGTTGATTGGCTGAATTAGTTGAATTAGTTTAATTTGCACATGCTTTTGTGACCTGTGTCGGGAATTTAGGGAACAATTGTGCATTATGTTGAGTAAACTTTAGTGGACTGCTTGTCGTTGGTTGGAAATTTCAATTGGGTATTTTGCCCTGTGGTCCTGTTCTTTAACTAATTGATTGGGTATTTCGCCTTGTGGTCCTGTTCTTTAACTAATTGATTGGGAAACTGCCCTGTGGTTCTGTCATTGCTATTGTGTTGGGATTGCTTTGGTCTGCTTTTAATAGACATCATGCCTAAAACTAAAGATAAAAAACGAACCCGACCACCCACTTCTGCACCCCAACCGACTGTTCCTCTACCTGGACCTTCTCCAGCATCTAGTTCCCGGTCCTGCCTTGGAAAAAGTAAAGAGGTGCATCTATCCTTTGGTGGGCATTTAACTTTCCCTAAGGTGACTGACAAGGAACGATATACTACAGCCTTTGCACGCAAGATAGTCCCTTGCAAATACATACTTGGGCCCACCCTTGACACTATGCACATCAAGGAGGACGTCACTAAGAGGATAGCTGCTATTGGGTGGAATACTTATACTTCCATTATTTTACCTGCTTTCACTAAATTGACTTGGGAATTTTATGCTACATTTGAATTCACTATCCCCGATCAATTTTCTGTCTCCACCCCTGAGCTGATCCGATTTAGGTTGATGGGAAGGGAATTTAAGATATCTGTTACTGAATTTAACTTGGCTTTTGGATTTATTGATGTCCCCTATTCCCAAACTACTGAATACTTGCATAGCCCTTATGACTACTCTGAACCATTTTACTCTCATAACACGGGCTATTGGGCTGATCTGTCAGTGGATAAATACCCTTATGATCCTAGCAAATCTAAGGCTTCCTTTCTCAAAGATCCTACTTTCCGTTATTTGCATAGGTTCATGGCTTACAGTTTTTCTGGTAGACTAGATAGCTCTGGTATATTGACAAAGACTGAGTTTTTCTTTCTATGGTGTATGATTGCTGATGTCAAGGTCAATTTGGGCTGTTGGTTAGCATCTCAATTTAACAATGTGCTTAATAAGAAAAACAAGCCATTGATTCTAGGGTCTTATATCACTCACTTGGCTGTAAATCTTGGGGTTCTAGATTTAAACAATTATAACTTGCATAAAGCTTGTGATATGGAACCACTTGACTTAGCTTGTTTGGAAAAGATGGGTCTCATTCAACAGGTTAGTGGCGTGTTCCAATTCACTTCTCCATGCCCCATTCACTTGCCTCCCAAGCGGTCAGCCTCCAACGCCACCTCTGCCGATGCCCAAGGTGCTTCTACTTCCAGACCACCACCACCATCCTCTAAGGAGCAGTTTCCCCCCGGTCTCCGCCTCCAGTTACATCACCTGGATGCTAGAATGGAGCGGATTGAGTGCCAAATGTCACGGATGACCCAAAATTTGGCACAGTCTTTCACCATATGGGCTTCCAACCTCCATTTCCCCTCGAGCCATAGGTGGATGGTTGCCCTCCTCCACAATTCAGGGGAGTTCCACTGTCCCTCTTCACTTGCCTTTCCTGTTCTTTATGTGCTACATTAAGGACAATGTAGGATTTAGGTGTGGGGGAGGGTTAACTATACTTGTGGGTGATAGTTTGTCTTCTTAAGTTTGCTTTTCTTTTCTTTGTTAGTCCTCTGATTTTAAACAATGATGAATGCAATCAAGATGTGGGTATGAGTAGTGAGTTCATGCCATAAGGTTTCTTATTTTTCTTGATGATAGATTTAATTGATGAATATATTGGATTTGGCATCAATTCTTTACCACTTGTGAGATTCTTGGGCCTGAACGTGAGCACTTGCCTAAATTTGCTGTATATTTATTTGTTGAGTGGTATTCCATATGGGTTGAACATTCTAGAACTTGCTCGGTTATGCATGTCAAGGCCACATTTAAATGAATTTGGTGCATTAAAATGACAAGGGCGCCTAGGATTAACCATTTTTGACTTTAGAAAAAAATCCTTCCTTTACTTCATCTACCCCTAGTGAACCAATTTGAGCCGTTAACCTTGTTTCTTTGTTTAACACTACATTTGTTAGCCTAGGACTTGTGATTAGACTTTCTTTTTAGCCCATATGTTAAAGAAGTGCTTGAATTTCAGTGCATGTGGGCCTAGTGTATTATTTGCAAGGCAATGAAAAAAAACAAGAAAGCAAGTGTAGCGAGTTAAGGTGCTTTATGCGTGTTTATTTCCTTTGTCTTGGAAGAAGCCAAAAAAAAAAGAAGGTGAAAAAAAAAGAATAAAAAAAAACAAAAGAAAAGAATGAAAAATGGAAAAAAGATGTGTGAAGTTCTTGTGTTGTGAAATGTGATAAGTACCAATACAAGCTACACTTGTTGGGTTGATGAAGTGCTAAACTGCCTTGAAAGTTACAATTTGTAAAGAAATTGTGCATTAGGACTCTAGCATTCTCTTTGACATATTTACACCTAAATTAACCTTTTATCCTACCTTCACCTAAGTCCCATTACAACCTTGTGAAAGTCCCTTTAATTTTTGCATTTAATTCATTATTGAGTGGTGGAGATGTGATATATGAGCAAGCCTATGGTAATGTCATTCCATTGTGTTGATTTGAGTGTTGTTTTATACCTTATACACCTTGGAATGCTTGGGCGTCGAATTCTATGTGAGGTTGTTAATTTGATATATTCTGATTTTGGTGAAATTGTTGGGGAGTATGGGAAGTTTGATTGGTATGGAATTGCTACAATTATCCTATGTCTTGATTGTGCTTCTGAGTGGGATATGCTTGAGGACAAGCATCATTTAGGTGTGGGGGAGTTTGATAGGGTGCAATTTTAGTTATTTCTTGTGTTAATATTTCCTAGTTATTTAGACTAAAAATTGCATTCTTGGGTGGATTCTGCTGAATTTATCTATTTGGTGGTCAATTGCAGGATTTGGTGAAATTGTGCTGAAAAAGAGAAAATCCAGAAGCGTTCCCAGCAGTTAGGCGCGGGCGCGCCTAAGGTGGACATCCAGGCCAGATTTCTCGGATTTTCAAGGGCTCGTGGGAAATTTCCAAGAAGTGTGGAGTCCAAATTTTGAAAATATTGGGGAGTCAAATTTGATGTTTTCTTAATTAGTAGTTGGAACCAATTTGGTATTTGTTTTAGGAAATCTTTTTAGAATAGGATTTGGTATTGTTGGTAATTTTTGTTTCTTGAAGGACAAAAAGGAAACAGATGAAAAACGTGGCTGCAGGTTAATTTTCAGATTTGGAAAAGGAGTGTGCAACGTGGGAGTTTGAATTGGAAAAGGAAGCCAACAAATGGAAGGTGGGTCGTGAGAGGAAAAACAATTACCTCGGTGACCATTAGTAAAAAAAGGGGACCCAACTCCTGAAATCAGCATCTTTTGTTTAGAGAGTCAGGCCCCTTGGCTGCGTTTTTCATTGGGAACAAAAGCACCTCTTGGACTAACCAATTAATCTCCTGGACGGCAGCTTCTGGAATCCAGTTTTTAGGCTACATCTTTGTGGCTTGGAAGACAATACGGAAGACGGCGGACAAATAGGCAAAAGAGGAACCCAGCAATAGTTTTTCGTTTTTCTTTTCTTTCTTCGCTACTTTTGCATATTTAATATTAGTAGATGCCTCTCTTATTTGCTTTCAACAATTTGGGTGGAAATTCAAACATGGTGTGTGGCTAGTTTCTTATTTCTAGTCAAGGAGCACTTGAGGATTTGGTTCATCTATTTCTGTGAGATCTAATTGGTTTTATTTATTTCTTATATTCATTGGTATTTGTATATTTCCTATTTTTATTGGTTATAATTATTGTGTGTGATTAAATAGTAGCGCTATATTTAATTGCTCACGTAATTTATTTGCTAATTAGGGTAATTAAATCCATAATTGTTTGATTCTACTGGCATAATTGGGTTTGTGTCAGGGATGTATGCAATCTAATTTAAATGAACCCTCGTAGCGTGTTTGTTAATTAGAATAGGGTTTCTCTAATTTTTAATGCAATTCGGAATTAAATCCTATGGTCGTACCTAGGATTATTCCGGGATTAGGAAAGTAGTCAACGGTCGTACCTTGGCTATCGAAACAGTAAGGAGAGACTGCTGTCAGATCGTATCGGTAGTGAAAAACCTGTTTATCAATGAATGTTGGAATTATATTTGTATCAATGATCAGTTAGTTGAACCATTTCTGATGTGTATCCTTGGTTAGAGTTTTTCCCATTAAATCTCTCTCTTTCAATTATTTTCCATAGTTGATTATTTAGTTTATCTTTGTTAGCATTTAATTTCTAAAATCCCCCCATTTCCTGTAACTGAAAAAGGAGTTAACTTTTCCCAGTCCCTGAGGAGATGAGCCTACTCACCCTTATACTCAAAATTTATATTTCCTGGAGTAGGTATTTATTATTGCATAGACTCGACACCTGTCAGGCTGAATTCTAACTCAAAAGTTGTTTACATTCTACCTTAAATCCTAGGCTCCAGACATTCACAATCCATGGTAGGATTCGAATCTAGTCCAGAATCACATATCAATGCATGGATGGATTTTATATGGGTTTTCAAAATATTGAAAATCATTTCTTTGTCCAAAGTTATGAGTCTTAAAAAACTTTAATTTCATCTCAATTCACAAATTATTCCAACACAGATTAATACTTTAAGATTCTATGTAATTTCAGATTAATACTTTAAGACTCTATGTATCCTAAACTTCATGCTATTGTAAAGCATGAAATGGGTGAAGCGAAAGAAATCTATGTGTGTTTGTGTGTATATTTGAAGACAACTTTTTAGATAGATTCCACCTCTTAGAGAGTTTCCAACCTCTTATCCTTTTTTTTATACTTTTGATTTATTTTAATTAGAAAAAAAACTATATTAAATGCTTCATTACATACTTGCTATGTACATCTATCAATCAGCACCATTTTCCAAAACCAACACATTAAAAAAGAACTAACATGGTAGTTCAATTTAAAGAACCTACCAAATTTATAAGTTGCTATGTTGAAAAAGGAAACAACAACGTTTTAAATCTTTCAATTTCGTTAAGAATACAACTAGAACAATAGATTAACAAAATTATAAGGAGTATCAAATTCGAGAAGGAAACACCATTAATATTCCAATCTTTCTTTTGATGAACCAATATAAATATGTAAACATTAATCAACACAAATTACAATATGAAAGCTTAAGAAATTTATAAACTTTAATTAAAAAAGTAATAACAATAGTCCAAATCATTCAAATTGAAAGAATTTAGTAACAAATTAAAAATAAATTTTGAATAAAAAATAACAGTACATTAGTCTTTCAATTTAGGCACATGGATTAATGTGACAGCCCCACTTCTCCCTAGGGCGTACCCCAAGGTATCTGTGGGCCACCTGCCTAACTCTCGCCAGGACTCACTCACTCAACGATCATTAATAACCAACTAAAACACTATTCTCAAACCAACCAAAAGGTTAACCCATACATGCATAATCCCAAATCTTACAATCTCATCACTTCCAAATTACAAGCCAAAATACAAAGAGTACTTCTCACATACAATCAGGATACGTAGAACAAAATCTTTCAACCACATAATTCAAACTTCTCAATACATATGTATAGAAGTAGACCCTACTTCTAAGGGTTGGCACCTTCATTTGGGTTCTCAGGCCCTACTAAGGAAAACAAATATAAAAGAGTGAGTTGAAAGCCCAGTGAGTTCCCAAAAACATGCAAAGCACATAACACATATGAAACTTCACTTCACTTGAATTTAGACATAAACCAAATAGGAAAGCAATTAACAAATTCAGGGTAGGATACAGGGGCTCTCAGGAGCCAAGATCCACGAAACTTGAACACGATCCTCGTAGTTGACACTCCGTCAATTTTCACAGGTACAAACTATGTAGAACTCCACTTACTCCTTACACCACCAAACCCCCACCGACCGACTCCAAACACTTATCACTTCACTTTACTTCACTTTATGTATATACATTGTGTATTTCTCTTTATCAGGGACAAGTCCAAATGCCAAGTCCCTCGTACATTTAACTTCATTTAAGGAACCCTATGGTTTGTATCTTTCTCCTCGGCCTAGGCCTAGCCTCCGGCTCGAGTCGATGGTCTCACCGATAGGTCTCAGGAATTTCCGACATTACACATACACACATAAGTTACTACAAAATGCTTTCACAATTATTTTCCATTCAAAATATTTTTCACTCAAATAAGGATAAGTGTGATAAAGTACACACTATCCCGCTTGATGGTTCGAAAACAAATCATGTTTCACTTCAAATCACTTATCTGAACATAATTCCAATCACATTCATATAATCACATAACAAGCATGGAAACTCACCGAAATAATAAGGTTCGGCTTCCAAGTTAGGATCAATTTCACTTCCTTCCACACCCCCTAAAACAAATGAAAACAATAGTTGAGATTCACTTCCCCACTTATTAACTAAAACAAATCACTTTCATTTATTATATTCAATCAATATTTTTTTCCCAAAATTCCCTCAAGGAAAAGCATTCATTTCACACAATACAATGACTTAATTGGATCTTTTAAAAATCACTATATCATTCCAAATATAACACTCCATCAATGTACTCCCTAAATACTACTTCTAAATTCTCTTTAATACAATATTTTAAGTGAGGTTTCTTACCTCAAAATTGCTCTTTTCACAATTAACTCAACACTTGCTCTTAATCAAAGCTTTAACACAAGTTTAGAACAATTCTCACCACGTCTTTATATTCGAAATTCATAGAAATTAACCAAAATATTGCAAACCCTTGAATCCATCTAATGAACACTTTTTATTCAAAACTTTATGAATAGCTTCACTTTTCAACCTTTAAAATCCAAGACTTTACCCTACTCAAATGCACACTCACAAATATCGTATCACAAATATATATTAGCAAAATCTCTTCCAGAAATGTCACAAAATTTCAAAATCAAACATCAAAAATGCCAAGCATAGGTTCAGCCATCTCACATCTCTTTCCTTCAAAATTTCCAATAACAAAATCTATTTTCTAACCATAAAATGAACTAATTTCACGAATATCAATCAATCCACAATCAGGTCCTCAAGTCCGCTACCTAGGTTGGGAATTCAAGAGCCCAACTCAAAATTTCAAATATAAACATTTCTAACAAAATAAACTGTAGATCTATCTTATTGAACACAAATCAAGTTAGATCTAAAAGGTTCAAATCTTATATCTTCAGATCTAAGTAGATCTAACAAGATCACACAAGATCTTGTGAGCACTTCACAAGAATGATACTCCAAGCTTGATAACTCCAAAAAGCCCCAATCTTAGCTCGAGATGCTCTTGCTTTGATGGTGATTTCCAACAACAAGCTCAAGAACAAGAACAAGGCAACTCTTCCAAGCTTTCTTTCTCTTCTTTTTCTCTATCAAACTTTCGGATCTTCCCCCTCTTCCTCTTACTCTCACATGGCTGCCAAGGATGAAGAGGAACAAGCCAAAATCCTCCACTAAAGTCTCACAACTTCAAGATGATAGATGAAGAAGAAGAAAATGGAAGATCAAGTGACAATTTTCCTCTCTTTTCCCCTTCAAATTTTTCAGAACAGCCCCTCTCTCTCCTTCCCTCTCTCACGGCTGCTCCAATGAAGGAAATGAGTGTCTTCAATGGTGGCTTAAAGCTTCAAGAAAGGAAGGAAGAAGAAATGGAAGAAGAATGCAAGCTTTCTCTCTCTCTCTTGCTCTTCACTCTCTCCGCCTCCCTCTCTCTCTATGCTCTAAATTGCAGCTGAAAAAGTGAAGTTTTAAGAAGCCAAAAAGTCAAGTTTTATGGGACAAAAAGGTGACATTTCCCTATTTTAAGGAAAAGTGGTCTTATGACCACTTTATGTCGCGTCAAGCGTGATACTCTAACTTACACTGTTTTATTTCATTCCAACGCTGTCCAATCTTAAATATATATCAGTAATATCACTACATATGCTTGTTTTCAACTTAAAGTCACTATTCATGCTTCGGAACAAAATTTAACGCTTTAAATTGGCCGAAACCACACACCAGCAAATAATTCTTAAAAAATTCTCTAAATTAAAAAATATTCACTTTAAACATAAATTCACTCATATTTCAATGAATAAACACAATATAAACATTATTTTGCATTTTTAAAATAAAATCCAAATTTTGAGGCCCTCACATCCTTGCCCCCTTAAAAGAATTTTGTCCTCAAAATTTCTTACCTTTCTAAGTAAACAGCTCTGGGTATTTCTTTTGGATTTCTTCTTCTAACTCCCAAGTTGCTTCTTCAATATCATGATTTCTCCAAAGGACTTTAACCAAAGGAATCTTCTTGTTCCTCAAATCCTTTACTTCTTTATCTAGAATCTTCACAGGACGTTCTTCATATGTTAATGATTCATCTACTTCGATCTCCCCTAATTGTAGCACATGATTTGGGTCTGGATGATGCTTCTTGAGTATGGAAACATGAAAAATGTTGTGAATCTTAGACATACTAGGGGGTAAATCCAATTAATATGCCACTTTACTGACTCGCTTGAGGATTTCAAATGCACCTACATATCTTGGTTTCAATTTCATCCCTTTCTTGGATACCACTCCTTCTTTCATGGGTTTAATTCTCAGGAACACTTTATCTCCTACTTCAAACTCCAAATCCTTTCTCCGGTTATCAGCGTAGCTCTTTTGCTGGCTTTGAGCCGTCTGCAGTCTTTCATGAACTAATTTTACTTTTTCACAAGCCTCCTCGACCCAAGGAATAGTGATTGGATCCAGAATTTTCTTTTCCCCCACTTCATCCCAGTGAATTGGTGACCTACATCTTCTCTCATAAAATGCTTCATATAGGGCCATCTGAATTGAGGCATGATAACTATTGTTGTAGGCAAACTCAACTAAAGGCATGTGTTGATTTCAACTTCCTCCAAAATCCAATACACATGACCTCAACATATCTTCCAAAGTCTGAATTGTCCTGTCAGACTGTCCATCTGTTTGAGGATGATATGCGGTGCTCAAATTCACTTTAGTTCCCAAAACCTCTTGTAATTTCTGCCAGAACCGGGAGACAAATCTCGGATCCCTATCAGAAATGATACATGCAGGAATACCATGTAATCTCACAATTTCATTTAAGTACAACTGAGCTAATTTCTCCAAAGGACATTTCATACTCATCAGTAGAAAATGTGCAGTCTTAGTAAGTTGATCCACTATTACCCAAACTGCGTCATGTCCTTTTTGACTTCTTGGCAACTCAGTCCCAAAATCCATAGTGATATGATCCCATTTGTGACGACCCCACTTCTCCCTAGGGTGTACCCTAAGGTATCCGTGGAGTGCCTGCCTAGCTCTCGCCAGGACTCACTCACTAGAATAACCAATAATACTTCAAAAGTGATCATAAACAACCATTCCAATCCAAATCACAAATATTACATAATGAAATTCAACTTACAACTCTCATTTCCAAAATTCAATTCAAAGTACTAAGAGTACAATCACAATTCCATCTTACAGACCCAGATACAGCGAAATCCAACCACCCATGATTACCAAGGATACAAGGGTAATTCAATCCAAAACACTAAGAAGGATCTTGTCGCACGCTATCCATCGTCTTGAGCCTTGTGGGGGGGAAATAAAACATTTTTGGGGTGAGTTAGGAGCTCAGCGAATGTCCAGTAAAAGCAAGAAATTCATGGACCTTTGAGTTAATAGTCACTTTGTAAAACAATTGAGTTTTCAAGCAATCATTCCATCAATACTCAATTTAACAATAACATACAGTAAACAGTAATTCAGTACACAATCAAATCCAGTATTGGAAGGATACAGTGCTCACTTGGAGCTATTTCAGTAGTCCACTTCACCTTATAACTCCTGATCAATCCCCTCAGTACAACTGGCCATCACCTTATCCCTCCAGTGGTAATACTCGAGTATACCGAATCAGTGCCCAGGGTTCCAACCTACCCAACCGAGTCCGCTTCTGGCTCGAATAGGCTAGCAATCAAGGGTAGGGCCCAGTTCCGCCAAAGGCGTACAACATGCGCAAATAATGATCAGTCACGACCAAGGAGTTTGTTTTAAGATAAAGCTTTTCCAACCTATCCAGCCACCCTAATGGCGTACTCAAGTAGGCTTTTGACCCACCGATCGCTCAAGAAGGGGGTCTTAGATAGGCTTTCTAGCAAAAGGGTCTTGAGACCCAGTTCAGTCGATACGATAAAGTACACATCGACCTACAAGTAGTGAACGATGCGATAAGGTACACATCGGACTACAGGGGTAAAATGCCCCTTGGTACACCACTATCAAACAATCAAGTTACCAACAAAACAATCAAGGAAACAAGTAATATGCAAGCAATGGAAGTGTAGACAGTTGAACAGTATATTAACAGTTAGGTCGAGTGTGGTAAAGTACACACTCGCCTAGCAACAAGTATGTAATTCACGTAACATACGGGAGGATATTCACAAACTCATTTCTTTGCAAGTATAAGTTGAGTATATCGTATCACAAGTCATTTTCACGTAGTAGCGAAACATTTGATTTAAAATGGATTTGAACATCCATAAACTCTTCATAAATGGTTTCACTTGTAAAGCATTTAATTTGGAAGTGATAGTAAATCTTTTCAATGAATCATTCATTTGGAAGCTATTGCCAGATTTCATTTGAAGGGGAGTTGAATCACTCACAAATCCTTTATAAGCTATTTCACGGGTAAAAGCATTTTACTTAGAAATAGTGATGAATCATTTCTTGGTAAATACTAGCAAATCATTTTACAAATCATTCATTTACAAACCATGGCAAGATTTCTATTTAAAAAGGGAGTTTGAACACTCACCTCGAATCACTCAAACTAGTGAGTAAAGAAGAACGCTAAACTTCGTTAGCTGGTTCACCCTCGACAAAGTCTTGGCCACCTGAGCCAAAGTTCAACTATCAGATACTTGCCAAAATCTCATATTCCAAGTCTTAACTCAAGTCCACAGAAGCACCAAACCCTCACTACTATGAAGTCTGGTTCGGGCCATATTTAAAATTACCCTTGTTGAAATAGTAAGGTCTCAGACCTCAAAAATCATTATTTTCAAAATAACTTGACACCCACTCATAGTCAAACTATACATTAATTTAAAATACTTCATACCAAGCTCTTATATTCGAAATCCATAGAATTTGACCGAAAGTATAATAAAACCCTCAAATTCATTCAAATGACACTTTCATTCAAAATACATGAAAAACTTCACTTTTCATCTTTTAAAATTCAAACATTCCCTCCACTCAAACATACACTCACAAATGGACAAAATACATATTTTCTCAGAGGAAAAATTCTTCAAGAACGAACACAAATTTCGAAATCAAACATTAAATTTACCAAGCATGGGTTTGGCCATCACATCTATTTTCCTTCAAAATTCTCAACAACAAAACCCTACTTTTCTAACCATATCCTCATATATTTCACAAATATCATTCAAGGCCACAATCAGGTCCTCAAGTCCGCTACCTAGAGGCCACCTCAAGTCCGCTACCTAGGTTGGGATTTCAAGAGCCCAACTTCATCTTTTCAGATGAGATCATTTTACCAAAATCAACCATAGATCGCTATTTAACACTAATAAAGCTATATCTACAAGGTTCAAGCTTTATACCTTCAGATCTGACTAGATCTGACAAGATCCAAGATGATCTCGTGGGTTTCCTCTTTCCAAGAGTGCTCCCAAGCCTAGCAACTCCTCAAGCTTCGATCTTTACCCAAGATCTTTGAGCTTTGACGATGATTTCTAACACCACACTCAAGAACAAGCTCGAGACAAACCACCCAAGCTTTCCTCCTCTTTCTTTTCCTCCAAATTTTCAGATCTTTCCCTCTCTTCTTCTCCCTTCACACGGCTGCCAAGAAATGGATGATCAAACCCAAGATTCCTTCACTAAGATCTCACACTTCAAGTTGATGGATGATCAAGAAGATTGAAGCTCAAACCTCAAGCTTTTTCCTCTCTTTCTTCCCCAAGAAAATCGGCCAGCTCTTCCCTCTCTCCTCTCTCTCTTGGCTGCAAGAAGTGGTGGGGAGGATGGGCTTCAATGGTGGTTGAAGCTTGAAGGAAGCAAAGAAGAAGAAGATGATGATGATGCAGTGCAAATTCTCTCTCTCTCTCCCCCTTAGCTCTCGGCTGTCTCTCTCTTTCTAAGGCTCCAAGATGGCTGCTGAAAAGTGAGGAAAGGAAGCAAGAAACAAGGCTTTAAGGGGGCAAAAGGAGTGGCTCTCCTTAATTTATGGAAAAGTTGTCTCATGACCACTTTATGTCGCGTCGAGCGCGGTATTCTAACTTACACTGGTTTCCTTCATCCTAACATTGTCTCACCATAATAATATTTCCAAAATATCACTACATATGCTCGGTTTCAAGTCCAAGTCACTATTCACGTGTCGGAACAATTTTTAACGCTAAAATTGCCAAACCACCCACACCGGCAATAAATTCGTATAAAATTATCTAAATTGGAAAATAATCACTTTAAACATATATTTACTCATATTTCAATAAATAAAAATAATATAAATAATATTATGCATTTTTAAAATAAAATTTGAATTTTGGGGCCCTCACATCCTTCCCTCCTTAAAGGAATTTTGTCCTCAAAATTCTTACCTTCTACTACCTCAGTTGACCCTGGAGTCTGTTGACCGAAAATGGTATATACTCTAGCTGGCGCTCGTGGTCGTTCCTCTCTTTCAATAGCTTGTTGAGAAGTATCCACATTTCCTTGGCGAGTACTACTATCTCGCAGTTGCTTCCTCGGGCAAAGGTTAACTTGATGGTCAGCACTCCCACATCGTAAACACCTTCGTTCTTTCACCCAACAATTGTCCTCAGTGTGATTGCTTTTTCCACAATATCCACAAGTTGGTTGAAAAATCGTGGTTCGACTCCCTTGTGTTATTTCCTTTGATTGGACTCTTCTCGCTTGGGTTCCTTGTGATGTAGCTCTTTCTATTCGCTCCGCTCTATGAGGAAAAGAAGGAAGAGGTGGTAGTCTCATTCCATCAGCCACTTTTCCAACTTTGAATGGGGATACACTCTCTCTAAAAGATTCAAAGTGACTACCACTAGGTGTATCTCTCTTCCATGTGTGTGAGGCTCTCAGTTGGGATTTCGTAATCTCGACCCTTTGGGCTTTTTCAAGAGCATCAGTAAAAGTCTCAATTTGAGTTGCTGCCAGAGCATCTTGAATTTCTAGATTGAGTCCTTGAATAAACCGCCTTATTCGCTTTCGCTCTGTAACCACTAATTCCGGGGCAAACCTAGACAATTTGGTGAATTGGGTTTCATATTCAGCCACACTTAAGGTTCCTTGCCGAAACTTTATAAAATCCTCTTCTCTCTTTTCTTGGACTAGTGGAGGAAGGAACTTTTCATTAAATTCTCGCACAAAGTTCATCCAAGTCCTAGGAGTTTGTTCCCTTTCCCACTTGTTTCTTATTACATTCCACCATGCTCGAGCGGCTCCTTCAAATTGGAACACGGCAAAGGTCACTTGTCTCTCCTCTGAATAGTCCAATGCATCAAATATATTTCTTATATTTTCTAACCAATTCTCAGCTTTATCAGGGTCAGGATCCCCAGAAAACTTAGGCGGAGAAAACTTCTGAAATCTTTCTAAAGCCTTATCTTCTCCTATCTCTTGGTTTCCAAGTTGATTCACTTGTCCAGTTCCATGGCCTTGTTGAGGCACTAAACGTTCTAATATATCCGTCATACAATTTAAAACCTGTGCCATTTGATCATTTGCCTCTGCCCTTGACCCAGTGTTTTGGTTAGCCATAGATCCACTCTCTTCCTCTTGATTTTGGGGTCGTCTACGTGGACGTCCCCGTCGTGGTCTTCTAGCTTCCATTTTTCAACTAAACGATAGGGACATGTATTAATGCAATATACACTTGGAGCATACACATACAAGTATCAATCCATAAAAACAAGAGAGACAGTTCCATTTTTGCACGTAACATTTTCACAACACAGTTTAAACTCAGTCATGTTCCAATCCAGTACAAACCAGAGCTCATTAAGTTAAAACACAAGTTACAGTCAAGTTGAGTACATATCCAGTCAATAATATCAAACAAAAGCAAGTAAATTGTTAACAAAACACATTGGTCCCCAAGGTAGAACTCTCGACATTCTAATCCTGTCATCCTCATACAAGAGGTCAAAAGCAATACATCACTAGACTAATTAGAATCAAAAGATTCCCGTTCTCTAACACGTACACCTTCATTTCCAACGCTAGGATCTTCAGGGCCACGATCTTCTCCACCTCTCTCCCTTAGTTGTTGAGTCATTCGAGCCAAACGATTATTGGCTTCTTGTAATTGTACACGCAAAATATCAGTTCGTTCTTGCTCCTCGAGCACCCTAGTCTCCAACTCTCGAATCCGGTCATTTGCTCTTGCATTTGCATGGACTAGCCTTTGCCTCTCATCTACTATAGCTAGCACCACACGATCGGGATAGGAATATGTCATCCAACAATTACATCGACTATCCACCCTACGTCCTGGGACGAACTGCCGAAATGGCTCATCAGATCCTGTCTGAAACATAATAGGACAAAGTCGCCTTCAAGGTAGTTCTCGTACTCCATTTTCTTCCATTCCTACAATCACATCTAGGATTAGTCTTCGAGGTAAACTATTACCGTAAATCACATCACTTAATAGTCAAACCAGTCCCACAGTCCAGCATCCTAAACTTAAAGCCTAGGATACACTACAGAAATCTGAAGCCTAAGCTCTGATACCACCTGTGACGACCCCACTTCTCCCTAGGGTGTACCCTAAGGTATCCGTGGAGTGCCTGCCTAGCTCTCGCCAGGACTCACTCACTAGAATAACCAATAATACTTCAAAAGTGATCGTAAATAACCATTCCAATCCAAATCACAAATATTACATAATGAAATTCAACTTACAACTCTCATTCCCAAAATTCAATTCAAAGTACTAAGAGTACAATCACAATTCCATCTTACCCATACATAAATCCAACCACCCATGATTACCAAGGATACAAGGGTAATTCAACCCAAAACACTAAGAAGGATCTCGTCGCACGCTATCCATCGTCTTGAGCCCTGTGGGGGGGAAAATAAAACATTTTTGGGGTGAGCTAGGAGCTCAGTGAATGTCCAGTAAAAGCAAGAAATTCATGGACCTTTGAGTTAACAGTCACTTTGTAAAACAATTGAGTTTTCAAGCAATCATTCCATCAATACTCAATTTAACAATAACATACAGTAAACAGTAATTCAGTACACAATCAAATCCAGTATTGGAAGGATACAGTGCTCACTTGGAGCTATTTCAGTAGTCCACTTCACCTTATAACTCCTGATCAATCCCCTCAGTACAACTGGCCATCACCTTATCCCTCCAGTGGTAATACTCGAGTATACCGAATCAGTGCCCAGGGTTCCAACCTACCCGACCGAGTCCGCTTCTGGCTCGAATAGGCTAGCAACCAAGGGTAGGGCCCAGTTCCGCCAAAGGCGTACAACATGCGCAAATAATGATCAGTCACGACCAAGGAGTTTGTTTTAAGATAAAGCTTTTCCAACCTATCCAGCCACCCTAATGGCGTACTCAAGTAGGCTTTTGACCCACCGATCGCTCAAGAAGGGGGTCTTAGATAGGCTTTCTAGCAAAAGGGTCTTGAGACCCAGTTCAGTCGATACGATAAAGTACACATCGACCTACAAGTAGTGAACGATGCGATAAGGTACACATCGGACTACAGGGGTAAAATGCCCCTTGGTACACCACTATCAAACAATCAAGTTATCAACAAAACAATCAAGGAAACAAGTAATATGCAAGCAATGGAAGTGTAGACAGTTGAACAGTATATTAACAGTTAGGTCGAGTGTGGTAAAGTACACACTCGCCTAGAAACAAGTATGTAATTCACGTAACATACGGGAGATATTCACAAACTCATTTCTTTGCAAGTATAAGTTGAGTATATCGTATCACAAGTCATTTTCACGTAGTAGCGAAACATTTGATTTAAAATGGATTTGAACATCCATAAACTCTTCATAAATGGTTTCACTTGTAAAGCATTTAATTTGGAAGTGATAGTAAATCTTTTCAATGAATCATTCATTTGGAAGCTATTGCCAGATTTCATTTGAAGGGGAGTTGAATCACTCACAAATCCTTTATAAGCTATTTCACGGGTAAAAGCATTTTACTTAGAAATAGTGATGAATCATTTCTTGGTAAATACTAGCAAATCATTTTACAAATCATTCATTTACAAACCATGGCAAGATTTCTATTTAAAAAGGGAGTTTGAACACTCACCTCGAATCACTCAAACTAGTGAGTAAAGAAGAACGCTAAACTTCGTTAGCTGGTTCACCCTCGACAAAGTCTTGGCCACCTGAGCCAAAGTTCAACTATCAGATACTTGCCAAAATCTCATATTCCAAGTCTTAACTCAAGTCCACAGAAGCACCAAACCCTCACTACTATGAAGTCTGGTTCGGGCCATATTTAAAATTACCCTTGTTGAAATAGTAAGGTCTCAGACCTCAAAAATCATTATTTTCAAAATAACTTGACACCCACTCATAGTCAAACTATACATTAATTTAAAATACTTCATACCAAGCTCTTATATTCGAAATCCATAGAATTTGACCCAAAGTATAATAAAACCCTCAAATTCATTCAAATGACACTTTCATTCAAAATACATGAAAAACTTCACTTTTCATCTTTTAAAATTCAAACATTCCCTCCACTCAAACATACACTCACAAATGGACAAAATACATATTTTCTCAGAGGAAAAATTCTTCAAGAACGAACACAAATTTCGAAATCAAACATTAAATTTACCAAGCATGGGTTTGGCCATCACATCTATTTTCCTTCAAAATTCTCAACAACAAAACCCTACTTTTCTAACCATATCCTCATATATTTCACAAATATCATTCAAGGCCACAATCAGGTCCTCAAGTCCGCTACCTAGAGGCCACCTCAAGTCCGCTACCTAGGTTGGGATTTCAAGAGCCCAACTTCATCTTTTCAGATGAGATCATTTTACCAAAATCAACCATAGATCGCTATTTAACACTAATAAAGCTATATCTACAAGGTTCAAGCTTTATACCTTCAAATCTGACTAGATCTGACAAGATCCAAGATGATCTCGTGGGTTTCCTCTTTCCAAGAGTGCTCCCAAGCCTAGCAACTCCTCAAGCTTCGATCTTTACCCAAGATCTTTGAGCTTTGACGATGATTTCTAACACCACACTCAAGAACAAGCTCGAGACAAACCACCCAAGCTTTCCTCCTCTTTCTTTTCCTCCAAATTTTCGGATCTTTCCCCCTCTTCTTCTCCCTTCACACGGCTGCCAAGAAATGGAGGATCAAACCCAAGATTCCTTCACTAAGATCTCACACTTCAAGTTGATGGATGATCAAGAAGATTGAAGCTCAAACCTCAAGCTTTTTCCTCTCTTTCTTCCCCAAGAAAATCGGCCAGCTCTTCCCTCTCTCCTCTCTCTCTCGGCTGCAAGAAGTGGTGGGGAGGATGGGCTTCAATGGTGGTTGAAGCTTGAAGAAAGCAAAGAAGAAGAAGATGATGATGATGAAGTGCAAATTCTCTCTCTCTCTCTCCCTTAGCTCTCGGCTGTCTCTCTCTCTCTAAGGCTCCAAGATGGCTGCTGAAAAGTGAGGAAAGGAAGCAAGAAACAAGGCTTTAAGGGGGCAAAAGGAGTGGCTCTCCTTAATTTATGGAAAAGTTGTCTCATGACCACTTTATGTCGCGTCGAGCGCGGTATTCTAACTTACACTGGTTTCCTTCATCCTAACATTGTCTCACCATAATAATATTTCCAAAATATCACTACATATGCTCGGTTTCAAGTCCAAGTCACTATTCACGTGTCGGAACAATTTTTAACACTAAAATTGCCAAACCACCCACACCGGTAATAAATTCGTATAAAATTTTCTAAATTGGAAAATAATCATTTTAAACATATATTTACTCATATTTCAATAAATAAAAATAATATAAATAATATTATGCATTTTTAAAATAAAATTTGAATTTTGGGGCCCTCACACCATTTCCATTCTGGTATCTCTAGGGGTTGCAAAAGTTCAGAAGGTTTCTGATGCTTAGCTTTAACTTGTTGGCACATGAGACAAGTTTAAACAAATTTTGCCACATCCCTTTTCAAACCGTCCCACCAATACAACTTTTTCAAATCTTGATACATCTTATTGTTCCCAAGGTGAATTGTGTACCTAGTTCGGTGTGCTTTTTCCAAAATTTCCTTTCTTAGCTCTTCATTGTTCGGCACAATTAGGCGATCTCGGAATTTCAAAACTCCCTCAGGCCCTAATTTAAAATCTAGGGTTTCTCCTTTACTCACCCTTTCCAACCATTTTTGCACCATAGGATCTCTCTTTTGTACTTCTTTGATACGTTCTACTATTGGAGACCTCAACATTAAATTCCCAAAATATGACTTTCTATTTCTCCAAATGAGGATTCCATTCACTCACCCTTTCCAACATATCCCATTCTCTAACCATCAGTCCCGCCACTTGAGCTTTTCGACTTAGCGCATCCTCTACCTTATTGGCCTTCCCAGGGTGATAGTTTATCGTACAATCATAATCCTCAAGAAATTCCACCCAACGCCTCTGTCTCAAATTTAGCTCCTTCTGGGAAAACAAATACTTTAGACTCTTATGATCTGTGAAGACCTCAAATGTCATCTCATATAGATAATGTCTCCACTTTTTCAATGCGAAGATAACTGCGGCCAATTCCAAATCATATGTTGGATAGTTTTGCTCATGAGGTTTTAATTTTCTAGAGGCATAAGCAATTACTCTCCCATTTTGCATCAAAACGCACCCTAATCCTTCCTTCGAGGCATCTGAGTAAACCACAAATCCATCTTTCCCATTTGGCAATGTCAACATAGGGGCCGTCGTTAGACGTTTCTGTAACTCTTGAAAACTAACCTCACACTTAGGACTCCAAGCAAACTTTCCATGCTTCTTGGTCAAGTCAGATAAGGGTCCAGCAATCCTTGAAAAATCTTGAATAAATCGCCGGTAATACCCTGCTAACCCTAAGAAACTTCTAACCTCGGTAGGGTTTCCCGGCTATTTCCATTGAGTCACAGCCTCTATTTTTGCAGGATCCACAGCAATTCCATTCTTTGAAATCTTATGTCCTAGAAAGGACACCTCTTCTAACCAAAACTCACACTTGTTGAACTTAGCATATAATCGATGTTCTCTTAAAGTTTGAAGCACTATTTTCAAGTGTTGAGCATGATCTTCTCGAGTCTTTGAATATACCAAGATGTCATCTATAAATACAACCACAAATTGATCCAAGTAGGGCTTGAAAAATCGTTGCATTAAATCCATAAATGCAGCAGGGGCATTCATCAATTCAAAAGGCATTACTATAAATTCAAAATGCCCATACCTTGAATTAAAAGCAATTTTCGGCACATCCTCCTTTCTAATCCTCAACTGGTAGTACCCTTGCCTAAGGTCCAACTTAGAAAAGACCACGGATTCTTGTAATTGATCAAACAGTTCATCAATAAGCTGCAAAGGATACTTGTTCTTTATCATCACATCATTAAGCCCTCGGTAATCAATACACAACCTCAAACTCCCATCCTTTTTCTTAACAAATAGTACACGTGCTCCCCAAGGTGAGTCACTTTTCCTAATGAAACCCAGCTCTAGCAAATCTTGCAACTGAATTTTTAGCTTCTTAAGTTCCGCTGGGGCCATTCGGTACAAGGTTTTAGAGATTGGGGCTGTCCCTGGTAACAAATCAATCTTAAATTCCACCATCCGCTCAGAAGGTAGATTTTCTAGTTCTTCAGGGAAAACATCAGGAAAGTCCTTCTGTGAGAGCCCTAAAAAAAGAAAAAATAATAATAAAATTCATGCATACATTACCCTTTAATTTATTCAAGTGCATATAAATTTCTTTAGTGCATTTGTGGCATGTTTTCACTAAGTACATTCTTCGTTGGTTGATTAAATGAATTCTCAAAAATTCCATTTTAGAATTAGTGAGCATTTCTTGCATGGCTTAATTGCTAAGAAAATAGGGTATGTTGGGGTTAATTGGAGACCAAATCAAATTAGAGGAGTTAGAAAGCAATTAAGTGAGATTGTGTTAGCTAATGGCCAAGAAGTTGCCACTTGTCACCCTAGCATTTAAACCTTGATTTGATGACTTCTTTTCTCTCCAAACTTATCCCTTTAAAACACACATCTTCTTCATCTTTTCCTTGGTGTGGCCAAACCAAAAGGGAGGAAAAAGAGAGGAGAAAATCCATCATAAAATCTAGCCAACCTCTTGCTTAGCTTAATAGGAAATCAAAGGGAGGAAGTTAGTAGCTCTTAGTCATCAATCCTCAAGCTTAGTAGGGTAAAGATTTTGGTTATGTGAAGAGTTACTTCTTTGGCTTGATAAGGTATTTTCTATCCAAAACCCTAGTTCTATGATTCTTGATGTTAGTTAAATGAAGGTTGTTGGTGATGTTTATGGAAGATTGATGCATGGTAACCTAGTTTTTGGGCTTGAATGCTTGTAGTTGCAACTTGAATATGGGTTTGATTTTATACCTACAAGGTGTTTGATATTTGGATTAACATTAATCACTAGGCTATGATGCTTATTCCTTTGAGGAAAGTGCTTGATGTTCTTTCATATGCATGCTAGAAAGGCATAGAAGTTACTTTGAACTTTAAAGAAAATGGAAGAAGTTTGTGGTTCTATTCCTTTTATTTTGTGATTTCTTCTTGCTCAATCTTCACTAATCCTTGTTGAGAAACCTTGTTAAGACATTTGTGTATCAAATTGGAGTGAAATCAATCTATTTTGAAGGGTGAAAACCTGTTGAATTACACCAACTTTTGAACAGAAAATTCTGTCCTGCACCTCGTCAGAAATGAAAAAACAGCCAAATTTCCAGGCTTTCTGGTATTTATAGGAAACTAACTAGGAGCTAAACCATATACCGTTGGAAAGCCCTATGAGTCTAGTTTCTAACGCCACTGACGGTACTCAATTTCAATTTTTCTACACCAAGATATGTCCATTTTCCCAAAACTGCGCAGTGGCCACTGATACACCCGAATTCTAGTTTTGTCATAAACTTGCTCTTGGTTGAACCTTGAAGTTTCTTGAATCTTTGCGCGTTTATTTCATTCTAAATATCTACTTCACTTGTGAATCCACTAAACCTTCAATGTTTCATCATTTTGTGACTTGAATCGCCCTAGAATTTCCTAGTAAGATGCATTAGTTAGTAGCGTTTATTTTTGCACTTGATTAGGTTGCATTTATTTTGTTTTGCTTGAGTTGATGATGGTATACGTTGAATATACATAGGACTCAAAGGAGGTAACGAGGGTGATCAAGGCGTAAGTGTTTGAGTTGCTTGACTTGCTTGGTGAGTGTTCCAATGCTTGTTTACTTGTTAAATGTGACTAGTTGGATTATCTGATCTTGACCTACTTGATTATATGAACTATTTGAAATCTGTTAGCATGTACACTCTCTTATGTTATTATGATCGAGACGAGTGCGTACTTTATCACACTCGATCTCTTTTGCTTGAACTATATATCCTTGATATCATGATACTTGTGGATTTGGCCCTTGCCTATATGTGATCTGTGAGTCGTTTGGGTGATATCCCATCGACTAATCTGTTTAGAAGCTTGTTTACCTGTGCTTGCTACCTGTGCCTGTGAAATGGCCACTTGTGTGATATCACAAGGGCTCATCTTGTTATCAGCTCTTGGGACTCGTGATCGGAGTCCACTCCATCAGCTCATTGGTCGAATCGAGCCAGTTAGGGCTTGGTCGAGTAGACTAATGATGCCCTTGGATCTTGTTTCTTGTTTTTGGTATACTCGAGTATTACCTCCTGTGTTGGTGTTCGGGCCCGGTAAGGTGGGAGAATGGGTGAACGGGTATGGCTGATGAGTGGGGCTCTACTAGACATTAATTCTTGCACTTCCTTGGTTGACGGAGTGTCAATGGACTTGGATCAAGTTGCTGCTATGGAACTTGGCTCCGGAGAGCCATCTGTATCCTTTTATATTTATATTGTTATTTAAGTGATCCTTGTGCACTGATCTTCCAGTAAGAGAAGCTTGAGTGCTGAACTCCTCGTGAGCACTGATCTCCGAGTCGAGCGGCTTGAGTAGTGCATAGGCACCATCTCCTGGTTAACAGTGCTACTGTGATCATCTCTGTACTTATACTTGAAATTCCAAATTTTATTGCAAATGTACTAGTGTGATTGCTCCTCAAAATCTTTGAGGTGCAAATATGCTAATTGCTATTTTGCATGCCTGTCTTTTGGAACATCACTGGGCTTTTAGCTCATCCTATTTTTCCCTTTTGTTTTCCTTAGCAGGGGGATTTGCTTGAGCTTAGGATTGGAAGTACATGCAAGTAGTTTAAGTTTTTGTTGTACTTTTCTTTAAGGGAGAATGTACTAGCAAACCCTATCATGGATAAGTTTAGAGGTTGATTTTGTATCCTTAAATACCCTGTTATGTTTTAAGTTGGAATGGTGGTGTGAAACTTATGTATATATGTTGGTTAACTTTTGAATTTGGAAGTTTTAGTTTTGTAAGATGTGGGTTGCTGGTCTACATTAGCTATCGAGTCCTGACGAGAGTTTGGCAGGCAGTCCGCCGATACCCTAGGGTTTGCCCTAGGGAGAAGTGGGGCTGTCACACCTTCACAATTGGTACTTCTTCTAACTTCATCTTATTACTTGGAGGGTTTATAAGAAAAGCTAGGTAACCTTGAGCTCTCTTACTTAACAATTTCCTAGCCTTAATCTCCAAAATAAGAGCAGATGACGCTAACCTCCCTTTTACATCTAATCTCAAGGTAGTCTCCCCAGGAATAGAAAATTCCACTGTCTTTACCCTATAATCCAATTTAGCATAGTAATGAGCTAGGCAATCCATTCCTATAATAACATCATACCCCTTTCTATTCAAACTTATTAAATCCACTACAAGTTTTCTCTCTCCTACCCAAATGTCACAATTCTTGTACACCCAACTCGTGATTAAACTTTGTTCTCCTGTGGGTGTCCTAACTTCCAAATCATAAGGTAATCTAGTAGGTTTTATATATACTCCATTCAAAAAAGAAGGATTCACAAATGAATGTGATGCACCAAGGTCAATTAGAAGCTTAGCTAAACGATGAAAAATGGGGATGGTACCTTCAACCACCTCAGTGGGGTCGGGAACTTGCTGTTGATCAATGGCATAGACCCTAGTTGGCACCCTTGGCCGATTCTCCGCTTCACTAGCTTGGCTGGAATTTGGTCTACTTGCTTGCCTAGTTACACCTTCTCCTTGGATCTTCGGGCATGCAGATAATTGATGCTCGGTACTTCCACACTTGAAGCATCCTCCTGCCTTCTTCCAACAATTGTCCTTAGTATGGTTGGTCTTCCCACAGAAGTCACAGGGTACATTAGGGGTAGAGGCTTGACCTCCTTGAGAAACTCCCCTTGACTGCCCTCTTCCACTTGCAGTTCCTCTCGACACCCCTCCTCTAGTGTATGTTCCCCTTGAATTTGATCCCCTTGATGATCCAGAGAGGGTGGCTCTACCCATTCCTCTCCCAAACTTGGGGGCTGAAGCACCCATATCTACTGGCCCACGGCTACTGCTGGGTGCATTCCCTTTTCTGGCATTAAAAGTCCTCACTTGGGCCTTGACCCCCTCAACTCTCTGGGCCTTTTCCACGGCCTCGCTAAAACTATTAACTTGGATAGCCGCCAAGATTTCTTGCAACTCTACATTCAATCCCTGAACAAATCTCCTTATTCTCTTTTGCTTAGTTGCCACCAATTCAGGGGCGAACCTCGACAGTTTAGTGAATTGTGTCTCATATTCCGCAACATTTGACAACCCTTTCTTGCACCTAATAAAGTCATCCTCCCTTTTCTCTTGCACTATTGGAGAAAGAAACTTAGCATTAAACTCCCTAGTAAAGTTCACCCAAGTCCTAGGGGTATGCTCTCTATCCCACTTAGCCCTTATCATGATCTACCATGATCGGACAGCTCCCTCAAACTGAAACATAGCAAAGGTTATTTGCCTCTCCTCTGTGTAATCCAAAGCAGCAAAAATATCTGAAATCCTTTCTAACCAACCCTTAGCAGCTTCAGGGTTGGGTTCACCACAGAATTTAGATGGGTTAAACCTTTGGAATCGCTCAAGAGCTCTATCCTCGCCAACCCCAAGGTTAATAGGCTGTTGTTCAGGACTAGGGCCATGTTGGCCAGCCACACGGTCTAATATTTCAGTCATTTGATTCATGGCTGTAGTCATTTGCTCCACAAAATTAACCCTAGCCCCTTGATTTTGATCGACGGCCGACTCACGATCGCCTCCAATATTTTGGAGTAGTCTAGTCCCTCGCCCTCGACCCGGACCTCCTCTACCCTCCATAGTCTTTAGAGAGTAGATATTTAATATAAACACAAGAAAATAAATACACTATTAGAGCAATCATTTTGAAAAGTAGGCAAAACACTTTATAATCGCATTTCATAATAAAGAAGTGCCAGAAGTACATCAAGGGAGCATGCTTTTTAACAAAAGATACACATAGATCACATCAAGTCCATAAGCACATCTAAACAAAAGTACAATACTTGAAAAGTTTAGTAAGCATGCCAATACAGGGATTGAGAACCCACTCTAATGGTTTTTCTCACCAAAAAATTACACAAAACCTAATTTCATGCTAAACTAGAACATTATGCCTCAAAAGAAGAAGACTCCGTGGAAGCACTCTCCGATGGGTCGGACTCCAGATACTGGGGATCTCCCTCAGCCATAGCAGCCTCCCCCTCAGACTCACTCCGATAATATCCTCCCATGTCTGCATCAGTAGGAGGCTGATCAACAGAAGCCTCCTCAACTCGATTGGCCTCAACCACTCCTCTATCAAAGCCTCGCACTCAGCTGCTATGCCCTCAGCTTGCTCTCGTGCCACTCTCACCACTCTAGCTGCTCAATCATTAGCCAAGCGAACCTCCTCCTTAAGCTCACGGATCCGCTCAGCCTGATCCTATGATCCTGTGTCTCCATCAACAGCTGGTCCACCTCCTCTCAAAACTCTCTAGTCACCCTAGTCAGGACCTTCCTCTCATGGTAGATCGCCAAGACCACCCTATCAGGGTAGGCATGAGTCCTCCAACAATCACAATCACGCCTAGGTCAAGTCCTAGGGTTATAGGCCCTGTGGCCACCCGTCGGACCGGGTTGATAAGTCACTATAGGCTGTCGATCTCTCAGAATGGCGTCATCACCATCACCAGAAGCCATAACCTACAAAATGAATCCCATTAGGACTTTTTCGAACTAAACTCTCATTAACACTTAATCATAAACGATACCCATCACTTAACATTCCCCTCTTAACCTACTAAACTCTCTAATAACTTAATAACTCTCACTATACCCAGATTATTCAAACCTAGGCTCTGATACCACCTGTGATAGCCCACTTCTCCCTAATGCGTACCCCAAGGTATCTGTGGGCCGCCTACCTAACTCTCGCCAGGACTCACTCACTCAACGATCATTAATAACCAACTAAAACACTATTCTCAAACCAACCAAAAGGTTAACCCATACATGCATAATCCCAAATCTTACAATCACATAACTTCCAAATTACAAGCCAAAATACATAGAGTACTTCTCACATACAATCAAGATACATAGAACAAAATCCTTCAACCACATAATTCAAACATCTCAATACATATATATAGAAGTAGACCCTACTTCTAAGGGTTGGCACCTTCCTTTGGGTTCTCAGGCCTTACTAAGGAAAACAAATATAAAAGAGTGAACTGAAAGCCCAGTGAGTTCCCAAAAACATACAAAGTATATGAAACTTCACTTCACTTGAATTTAGACATAAACCAAATAGGAAAGCAATTAACAAATTCAGGGTAGGATACAGGGGCTCTCAGGAGCCAAGATCCACGAACCTTGAACACGATCCTCGTAGTTGACACTCCGTCAACTTTCATAGGTACAAACCATGTAGAACTCCACTTCCTCCTTACTCCACCAAACCCCACCGGGCCCGACTCTAAACACTTATCACTTCACTTCACTTCACTTTATGTATATACATTGTGTATTTCTCTTTATCAAGGACAAGTCCAAATGCCAAGTCTCTAGTACATTTAACTTCATTTAAGGAACCCTATGGTTTGTATCTTTCTCCTCGGCCTAGGCCTATCCTCCGGCTCGAGTCGAAGGTCTCACCGATAGGTCTCAGGAATTCCCGACATTACACATACACACATAAGTCACTACAAAATGCTTTCACAATTATTTTCCATTCAAAATATTTTTCACTCAAATAAGGATAAGTGTGATAAAGTACACACTATCCCATTTGATGGTTCGAAAACAAATCATGTTTCACTTCAAATCACTTATCTAAACATAATTCCAACCACATTCACTTAAACACATAACAAGCATGGAAACTCACCGAAATAGTAAGGTCCGGCTTCCAAGTTAGGATCGATTTCACTTCCTTCCACACCCCCTAAAACAAATGAAAATAATAGTTGAGATTCACTTTCCCACTCATTAACTAAAGCAAATCACTTTCACTTATTATATTCAATCAATATTTTTTTCCCAAAATTCCCTCAAGGAAAAGCATTCATTTCACACGATACAATGACTTAATTGGATCTTTTAAAAATCATTATATCATTCCAAATATAACACTCCATCGATGTACTCCCTAAACACTACTTCTAAATTCTCTTTAATACAATATTTAAGTGAGGTTTCTTACCTCAAAATTGCTCTTTTCAAAATTAACTCAACACTTGCTCTTAATCAAAACTTTAACACAAGTTTAGAACAATTCTTGTCACGCCTTTATATTCAAAATTCATAGAAATTAACCAAAATATTGCAAAACCCTCGAATCCATCTAATCAACACTTTTTATTCAAAACTTTATGAAAAGCTTCACTTTTCAACCTTTAAAATCCAAGACTTTACCCTACTCAAACGCACACTCACAAATATCATATCACAAATATATATTAGCAAAATCTCTTCCAGAAATGTCACAAAATTTCAAATCAAACGTCAAAAATGCCAAGCATAGGTTCGGCCATCTCACATCTCTTTCCTTCAAAATTTCCAACAACAAAATCTATTTTCTAACCATAAAATGAATTAATTTCACGAATATCAATCAATCCACAATCAGGTCCTCAAGTCCGCTACCTAAAAGTCACCTCAAGTCTACTACCTAGGTTGGGAATTCAAGAGCCCAACTCAAAATTCCAAATATAAACATTTCTAGTAAAATAAACCGTAGATCTATCTTATTGAACACAAATTAAACTAGATCTAAAAGGTTCAAGCCTTATACCTTCAGATCTAAGTAGATCTAACAAGATCACACAAGATCCTGTGAGCACTTCACAAGAATGATACTCTAAGCTTGATAACTCCAAAAAGTCCGAATCTTAGGTCGAGATCCTCTTGCTTTGATGGTGATTTCCAACAACAAGCTCAAGAACAAGAACAAGGCAGCTCTTCCAAGCTTTCTTTCTCTTCTTTTTCTCTCTCAAACTTTTGGATCTTCCCCCTCTTCCTCTTACTCTCACACGGCTGCCAAGGATGAAGAGGAACAAGCCAAAATCCTCCACTAAAGTCTCACAATTTCAAGATGATAGATGAAGAAGAAGAAAATAGAAGATCAAGTGACAATTTTCCTCTCTTTTCCCCCTCAAATTTTTCAGACCAGCCCCTCTCTCTCCTTCCCTCTCTCACGGCTGCTCCAATGAAGGAAATGAGTGTCTTCAATGGTGGCTTAAAGCTTCAAGAAAGGAAGGAAGAAGAAATGGAAGAAGAATGCAAGCTTTCTTTCTCTCTTGGTCTCCCTCTCTCTCTATGCTCTAAATTGCAGCTATAAAAGTGAAGCTTCAAGAAGCCAAAAAGTCAAGCTTTAAGGGACAGAAAGGTGACATTTCCCTATTTTAAGGAAAAGTGGTCTTATGACCACTTTATGTCGCGTCAAGCGTGATACTCTAACTTACACTGTTTTATTTCTTTCCAACACTATCCAATCTTAAATATATATCAGTAATATCACTACATATGCTCATTTTCAACTTAAAGTCACTATTCATGCTTCGGAATAAAATTTAACGCTTAAATTGGCCGAAACCACACACTGGCAAATAATTCTTAAAAAATTCTCTAAATTAGAAAATATTCACTTTAAACATATATTCACTCATATTTCAATGAATAAACACAATATAAACATTATTTTGTATTTTTAAAATAAAATCTGAATTTTGAGACCCTCACAACTAAAATATTATATTCTATCCAAAATATAATATAAAAGATAGTTATCCAATGATTCAAATAAAGAATCATAATGTAAACAAAATACAATGAAACTTTAATTCTTACATTTATATTAGGACATACCAAGCAAATTTCTTTCTTTTTCTCAAGATCTTTACTATAAATAAATACACATTTCTTTTCCCCTGATTTTTAAATTTCATCTTTTTATGCATATATCTTTGAAAAAAAAGAAAATATCAAAATAACAAACACACACTTGACTTTTACCTTTATATTATCATGCAATCTATACTATGAGAAAAAAGTGATAGAATAAGATCAAAGAAATGGTTACATGAAATTAGGCATAATGTATAAGTCTTTTTAAGCATCGTACTTTTCTAATGACTAAATTCCAGAATTGTTGTATAAGTCTTCTAATGACTAAATTAGACATAATGTATAAGTCTTTATAATAGCAAGCATATCGGGAGGGAGGGAGTGTAAATAAGAGATATTGGGTTTGGTACTTACACTATAAAAAAAATAGTAGACATATTATAAGAAGAGCTTGAAAGGGAAAAATAACAAACGAATGGATTATGAGTAGTAGTGTGTATTTAATTATTTTTTTCCTACTTATTTTCTTTTCCTTCCTCCTTTATACACAAATATGCAATATAGTAATGCAACTTCTTGAATGTAAAAATTAAAGATTGTAGTTTTCTTTTTGTTTACTTTTTTGCACGCAATATTAACTTGCAATTGAAAGATAAATTTTATTTATTTTGTTTTTTTTTTGTTTTTATATAAGATAGTTAAAGTTAAGCATGTATCGAAAATGCAAAAACAAACTCAAAGTCATGGGAGGAATAGAGAGTAAATGAGAGATTTTGGGTTCGATACTTACATTAAAAAAAAATAGCAGGCATAAAAAGAGCCTGGAAGGAGTTAAAGAAAAAACAAATAGATTCTGAGTAGCAATGTGTATTAATTATTTTTCCTACTTATTTTCTTTATTCTTTTATACACAAATATGCAATATAGTAATGCAACTTCTTGAATGTAAAAATGAGAGATTGTAGTTTTTTTTTTTTTACTTTTTTGGATGCAATATTAACTTACAATTGAAATATAAATTTTATTTATTTTGTTTTGTTTTGGTTTCATATTATGATAATTAAAGTTAAGCATGCATCGAAAATACAAAAACAAACTCATGGTCATGGGATCTTTTTCTAATTCAAGATTTAACTCTTGAATTTTGAGGTTGAGGATGGAGTAAACTTCTTCCTCTAACAAATTATCACCACTAAATTAAAATTTAATATGTGTTTTTTTTTTACATTACTATTTTATCAATTAAATTTCTTTACAACAATATGAGAATGACAATATGTTTACTTATAATTTAATCAAATATTAGAGAAGTTAGGACTCTTGGATCAGTGGTAGTTTTTTTTTTTTTTTTTGATCAAATAGAGTAATTCATTAACTAAAATCTTGAACTAATTTAAGGAGGAGGTTCGGTACAAATAGGAGAAAAAGGACAACCTACACTAACAGGAGCAGTCAAATCTTCCAGAAGATTGAAACTTACCATCACTTTGTCAAGCCATCAAAGTTAAAGCTTGTTATTGTACCAGAAGACACCTTTATTTTGGTCAGCTTCATCTTGCTCAACATAAATACACTCCTTTGCTTCTCTCCACATTGCCTTGAAAACCGGCATCCCATCAAATTGGTAATAATCTCCGAGTATAGGCTTAATTGCCTTTGTAGCCTCCATTGCATGATAGTGAGGCATGGTTGAGAATAGATGGTGAGCTACATGAGTATCTGTGATGTTATGGAATACCTTGTTGAATTCCATAATCTCATCAAGCGTGGCCAAAGCACCCTCAGCCAGTCCCACTCGAGGAATCGTAGTGAGGCAGCGAAGGGTGGGTGTGTTGCAAATATGTGATCAATACCAGAAACCCATTCACGATGAGCAATGGACATCCATAAACAAAGACAACCAGGCAAGCCCTTTTTTGCAACAAGCGGTACAGCCCATAAGATCTGAGATAGTACACCAGCGTCGGAGAGGTAAATTTGAAGGCGGTCATTGTAGATAGGGCCATGGGGTCATAGTGGCAAACAAACCGATCATAAGGTCGTCCGGAGACATTGAACATCAAGTACAAAGGCCAGCCAGTAAGCTGAGCGACAAGGGTTAAAACTCGCACGGTGGATTGTTAAGTAGCTTGGCAGACCACCTAAGCTTGGACTTGACTTTAGGTACAAATACTTCATCACACTCTAGGGAACCAGTGTTAGAATGGTGGCGGCGATGACTGTATTTCCAAGAGAAATATGGGACAAGGAGAGCAGAATGGAGGATTAGGCCAACAGTGTCATCAAGCCATTGATAGTCAAAGGCGTGGTAACCACATTCATGGGCTATGACCCAAACACCAGTTAGCACACAGCCTTGGCATATCAATATAGCGGCCAGGCCAAAGGGAGAGAGGCTGAGGGAGGAGGGAATATAGGTCGTTGCAGCGTAGTAGAAAAAGAGGCAATTATGAGATCATAGACTACATATGAGAAGGAGCGAATAACGGACCGCTTGAAACAATGCGGAGGGATGGCTTTCTTGATATCTCCCACAGTAAATGGAGGCTTTGAATAGGGAACTCTTTTGAGGACATCAGATTTTGGATCAGTGGTAGTAATATGCCGGTCACAATTACTTTATAAATATCATAAACATATTTTTTTGGGCAGCATTAAATGTTTAAATTTGTAATATATCTCAATAAAAAGTTGGATTAATGAGTGCGTGAATAACTATTACTTCATTTATATTAAATAAACATTAAATATAAGGGCCACTTTGGATTGTATATATTTTGGAATATTTTCAAATCTTTACTCTAGATTTTGTATTTTGAAATTTTATGAATGGGATGTTTTTAAATTTTTTAAGTTTTTTTTTAAAAATTATCACCCTCTCTTATTCCTTAGCGTGCTCATGAATCACTACCCCCATCACTTTTTGAACTCTATCCATCCTCCTCATTCTTCATTGCTATGTCTCTCCTATCCTCACTTCTTTCTCTTCATATTTGGTTAAGGGAAAGGAGTAAGGAGAGACGGAATATAGTTGAGGAGGATGGGGACTAACATATTAGTGGCAGCAATGGGGAAAATAAGGGGTGTGGGGAAGGAAGTTTGATAAGATAGAGGGAAGGAGGGACAAAGGATAATGGCGTGGGTAAGAGCGGTGATGGAAGGAAAAAGAGAGGCGAGGGAAGGATCAACAATGGGCTGTTAAGAGAAGATGTACTGGGATGATAGTAGAATGAGAGAGAATGAAAGTGTGGCAGGGGTAATAGTGGCGGAGGTTAAAGAGGTGATTATGTGGTAGAATAGTAATATGCTATTTTGACTTTTTGAGTATCTTTGGATTTTTGATGTGCGTTTGGAATATTTTTTAAGATGCTAATGTAAATTTTTACTTAGAAACAATATATTTTGTTTTTTACTTTATTTTTGCAATATATGAGATGCAAGTACCAAAAGTTTCTCAGAAGCATATAAGAGTAGATTGTTAACGTTTGACTATGTAATGTTTTCGAATAAAAAGTTTTATTATTTTTATCATCTTGTACTCTTATTCTTTTGTTTAAAATAATTTAAGTTCCATTGGTTATTCAAGCAGTTGAACATTTTTAAAAGCATAATGTGGAAATTAGGAATTTGAAACAAACTACATACTTATATTGGCAGATCGAAATTTCATTTAAATATGTTAACTTATTTTTAGTATCATGCTTCTTTCCAACTATAATCTTAATGCCTATGGTAGGAAAATTAATCTAATATTAAAAAATAGAGTAACACATTCAAATATTTTTTTAGTTTTATTTTATTTTTATTTATAATAAAATATTTTGATAGAAGTGTACACCAAAATCATTTTTTTTAACTTTCAATTTTTTCTTTCATTTTTTTTACAAGATGTTATTAGTTTGTTGCTTAAAACATAATACCCGTGCATAACACGGGTCAAAATGCTAGTATTATTGTGAGGACTCGAAAATTTATTTTTATCTGACCTATTTATTTAATTATTTATTTATTTTCTCTGAATAATTGACTTAAATTATTTTAATTACAAATGTACCATACATTACCTTATTTTATTTTAAAAACCATGTTTAACCATCAATTTAATTTTTCTGTCACTCAATTGTGAAAAACGAAAGAAGGCACATTTTTCGAGATGAACCTTTGGACTGAGAGTGATGTAAGTTTGGAGAACAAGAATGATCATTAGTAGATTAAAAAAAGCTAATTAAGGGATTAGAAAAGAGTGATTAGGATTAAACTCCAATTGGAGCATTTTGGGCCACAAATTCAAGTTGACTTTTGACTCTATAAAACAAAGCTTTATGTTTCTTCTTCCTTTCATTTTTTCCCACTTTACCAAACACCCAAAATCCCCTCTCTTCCTCTCTTGTTCCAGCCGACTCTCCCCCTCCCTCTTCCCCTTTGATTTCACCTCCAAAATTCACTCCATCCTCCATTAAATCCACCAAGGAAGTTTGAGAAATCTTCCACTACTTCACTTGAAACTTGAAGATCATCTTTTCTTGAGGGAGCCAAGCGTAGGAGAGGTTGAAAGAAGGGGCTTTGCCACATCATCTTAGGGTTTCACTTGATAGGAAGAGGTAATCTAGTTTCTTCAAATCTTTTCCTTTGATTTCATCTTGTAGCTTTAAGCTTTGTAGGTTCTTGATGTTGTTCTTGCTGAGTTGGGTTGTTGAAGTGGGCTCTATAAACTCCCACCTTTCTTGTTATTGGACTTCCATGATGTGTGTGTGTGTGTGATGGAATGAATTTGTGATGAGTTCATGGAAGTTAGAAAGCTAGGAAGAAAGGAGGAAGGAAAATCGAGTGAGGAAGGAAATGTTCTTTTGCCGGTTTCATTTCAGCATTTTTCCCCTGTTTTGGCTGCAAATTTTCATGAGTTTCTTGGCTATTTTGAGAGTTGAAATGTTGGTCTATATGTGTGTAAATTTAGTTGCAAAAATCATTCCATTTGGTGTAGTAAAATCGCATGAAAAGAGGAAGCCAAATCTGAAAAAATTTTCACTGTTTTCTGCTGCCCTGTTTTAGTCACATTGATCACTGCCTTCCCATGCAATTTTTTAACTAAATTTTGGTAAAAATGTAGTCACATACTAAGGTTTATGCCTGCAAAATTTGGTGATTTTTTAGTAATAATTCGTCACTCATTTGAGGCTTCAAAGATGCCCTGCAAATCTGGAATTTCAGAAAACGTAGAATTTTGAACCTGCCCTGTTTGGACAGTTATAATTTCTTACTCGAGAGTCAGAATTGAGTACGGTTAGTGGCGTTTGAAACTAGATACATCAGGCTTTAAACTATGTAAATTTCAGAGGCTAATTCATTTTCTAAAATTTTTGGCAAATTTCCAAAATATGTTGAAAAACCAGCCTAATTTGTCCTGTTCTCACTGAAGCAGTGTTTTTGTACGAAAATCTGGGCTACTTCTATTTAGAATCTCACTAAAGTGACTTCTCGAGAGTTTTAGTTTGTTTAGTCTATTTTCTAATGGTATAAGATTCGTAATTTTTGGACTTATATAACTGAAGTTATGATTTTTCAAAAAATGTCGTGCAAAACTGAAATTTCTCCAAGGAGGCAACAAAAGCTTAAAAATGTCTTGGAAATATTTCCTGGTTTTCAGGCGTAATCTTTTGAATGTTTGGACACCATTCCAATTTTGGAAAATGGATTTCCCAATTTCATGTGATTCCTTTTAATTTGGAATCGAAAAGCTTAATTATTTGAAAATTGACCTTGAATGTATGTTTAGGTAATTTTGATTTTTTATCTCTCAGGTGATCACGTGGACACCGAGAAGCTTGTTTGATCTCCTGAGTTCTCTCACTTGCTCTCGGTTATTGGTGAGTGTCAAGTCCATGATTTGTTGAATTGCTTGAACCTGTTAAATGCTTGATTTGAATATGTTATTAAACTTGTCGAGGCGGACGTGTACTTTATCTCGTCTGACCTCTCTTACTTGACCTGACATGCTTGCTTGTATTTTTTGTACTTGAAATGACTTGCCTGAACTGTACTTGTACTTGATTGATGATTGAGCGTTGTCTCATCATCTTACTTGCTATTTAAACCTGTTGGGGACGCCCAAAACCTCATTGGTAAACCTTTCACCTCGGGCCGGCAAGGGCTTGGTCGAGAAAATTGGTAAACCATGAGTCTTTACATATTTTCGTCAGTTGGAGTGCGTTTGCCGACTACTTACCTGGGTATACTCGAGTATTACCAAATTTCTTATTTTGACGAGCGGACCCGGTTGGGAGGTGAAACGGTGGACGGAGATGGTTGACAAGTGGAGTTCTACATGGTTATTAAGAAAGTTGACGGAGTGTCAACTAGTTAGAATGTGATCAAGATTCGTGGAACTTGGCTCCTGAGAGCCCCTGTATCCTTTATTTAATGTGTAATTAAATTCCTTATTTGCATTCTCGCCTCAAAGTTTTGGTTACCTATCTTGTTTGATAAAACTGTATATTTCTTGATCTTGCATGTTTGTATATTTTCTTGGCCTCACTGAGCTTTGCTCACCCCATAAGATTTGTTTTCCTTAACAGGTTTTGAAGCGGAGTTTGCTAATCGGGGAATCTAGTTCTTTTGTAAAATTACCTCTTTTGTATAAGAATTGTTTTCTTGAATTTTGACAAGTGTAAGAGTGAAGTGAAATGTATTTTGGAAGTATTTAGATTGCACCTGGGTTGTACAAATTATAAGGTTTGTAGTCTTGGATCAGAATCGATTGAATTTCATTTATCAAGGTTTCCTTTAGATGGTTAATTCTTTGATTTTACTTATTGAGCGAATGAGTCCCGGTGAGAGTTGGGAGAGCGGCCCGCTGAACCCTCTGGTTCGCCTCAGGGGGAGGTGGGGCCGTCACAATTATTATATGCTTGTAAGAAGTGTTGGTCAAAAAAAATGGTTAATTAAATTGCATTCTGCCCGATGGTGAAAATTGTGATAAATTATTATTAGCTTGATATATAAACCTCTCAACTACTACTCGAGGAGACTCGTGCTTTGCAAATAAATCATTCACTTAGGATAACATTCGAAAATTAATTAGCAGCACAATACTAAATATTCTTTTAATGGCAATTATCATATTCAGGCAATATTAAATACGTTTTTATTTTGTTCGCAATACATGGAGATGTAGACTAATACAAAGTAACTTTTTTATTCATAAATTCAAAACATTGGAAAATAAATAGAGCTAAAAGTTGTAAAAGAAAATGTTACTCTGGATGCTTGTTTGACAATTTGCCGTATGAATTGCAAAATTATTTTGTGTGCATGCAATTCTGATGTATCTACCTTCTATATATAAAAAATTGGCAAGGAGTTACTATGATTTGCTCCAATGCTTGCATTGGCCAAGTTGAATGGAGAGGTGAGCTACGTGGACATTCCCAAAAGGAGAGTTGGCAGGCTACATTTGTATAGTGTCAATACAACTTAGCTCTGTCGATAAAAATAGGTCATTTTTTCAGGAAAGATCATATGTTCAAATTCCACTATCGATATAAGAGTCATGTTAGTGGACGATCTGTAATATCTTTACAAGAGACTCACTCAAGGTGGTGATCGAAATTGAACCCACCAAACTTGTTCTAATCAAAGTATACATATATTTGTTGGCTGCTTTCTTTTTTTGATTTATGAAGCTGGAGTCGTTTACGAAGAAGGCATAAGAAAGAATCTTGGGCTATTTGGTGCATGCTGGCAAATTGATTAGAATAATGACAAAACCCAAAATCATCGGCAATTTGGTGCTAATTTTTTTTTATTTCTCCATCTACAGTGCCGCACATTTGATGTGTGGCACCAGAAATAATTTTGATTTTTTTTTTCATTTTTGCATAAGAAACTCCGAGGGGCATGTCTGCAAAATACAAAATTTTTTTTTACCGATGCAGCACATTGAATGTACGGCACCTCTCACAGAGAAAAAAATTACAAAAAAAAAAAATTGGACATTTGAGGTGCCGTACATTGAATGTGCGGCACCTCTCACAATAAAAAAATTTTTTTTGCAACGCTTTTACGGATAGTTTAAGGTTTGGGGTTTTGAGGGTTTTAGTGTTTGGGTATTAGGGTTTGGCTTTTAGGGTTTAGGGTTTTGTGGTTAGGGTTAGGATTTAGAGTTTAGGTTTTAGGGTTTAGGGTTTTATGTTTAGGGTTTAGGATTTCTGACGCCTAATGTTAGCAATATCTGTTATTAAAAAAGGAAATGACCCGAAACAGGAAAAAAAACAGAGCAAAAAGAAGAAGAAAGTAACAAATTGTGACAGCCCCACTTCTCCCTAGGGCGAACCCTAGGGTATCGGCGGGCCGCCTGCCCAGCTCTCGCCGGGAGTCATTACAATCCTCAATCATATTACAAACTTCAAATAATTACAATGCAAGATCTTCAAATAATAATTACATTTCCAATGAGTCCAAGTACTCCAAAGGTCCAACTGTCCAAACTACAAATAGTACAAGAGATAATCCTGCCAGTCATACTATGAAAGATCACTTCCTGCTTTCCTTCATCTCGAGCCCTGGGGGGGAAAATAAAATATTTTTGGGGTGAGCTAAAGCTCAGTGAATGTTCAGTGAAAACAAGAAAATTCACGTTTTATCAAATTCATGGACATTTGAATTAAATACTTTTGTGAAATATTTGAGTCCTAAAAAAAATACGTGTAAGTCGAGAACATGGTCAAATGTTCACTTTGAAAACATTTAAGAATCTTTTGATTAAGATGAGACAATAAATAGGCAAACAAATAGACAATCTCACATTTAATACAAAATAAAGCAATACATGCAAAATTTGGAATTTCAAGTATAAGTACAGAGATGATCACAGAAGCACTGTCAACCAGGAGATGGTGCCTACGCACTACTCAAGCCGCTCGACTCGGAGATCAGTGCTCACGAGGAGTTCAGCACTCAAGCTTCTCTTACTGGAAGATCAGTGCACAAGGATCACTTAAATAACAATCTAAATATAAAAGGATACAGATGGCTCTCAGGAGCCAAGTTCCACAGCAGCAACTTGATCCAAGTCCGTTGACACTCCGTCAACCAAGGAAATGCAAGAATTAATATCCAGTAGAACTCCACTCATCAGCCATACCCGTTTACCCATCCTCCCACCTTACCGGGCCCGAACACCTCAACTTATCCAATTTGGGTAATACTCGAGTATACCAAGCAAGTTCAAGTATGGTCGATGAGATAACTCTCCAATCGACTAATCAAGATCAAGGTACTGAGACGGTATGAGAGGTGCCTCCCACTCTATTCGAGCGTGACACATACTGCCGTTCAGTATACAAATCAGATGTAGGACTGAGACGGGATGAGAGGTACCTCCCACTCGGCTTGAGTGTGGTACATACTACCGCTCAGCACTTATAAATCAAGCACTTAATCAAGAACAACGTACTGGGACGGGATGAGAGGTGCCTCCCACTCTGTTCGAGCGTGACACATACTGCCGCCCAGCACTCACAAGTCAAGCTCTTAGTCATGCACACACCACAAGTTCATAATTCAAAGATACAAAATTTCAAGTAAAAGAGATTGAGTGTGATAAAGTACGCACTCGTCTCGTTCACATTAAGTGGCTCACAAATCACAAGAGAGTGGATCATCACATAATTCAAGTATTCAAGTATTTCAACTAATCAAGTTGGTCAAGTAAACAAGCATGAAACAGTCACAAATCCTTCAAAATTATTCCACATGAAAAAGTAAATTTTTCTTGGAAATAGTGATAAATCATTTCCTTATAAATACTCGTAAATCATTTCAACAGATCATTCCTTTGCAACAATAACAAGATTTTTCATTTGAAAAGGAGTTGGAACACTCACCAATAGTAGAGGAGTACACGTCAATCTCGGGAATATTTTCTGGATCAAAATCATTCCCTGAAGTAAAATTCATCATCACAATAAAGCTTAACTTAAGAAAATGGACAAACCAAAATATACAAGTCTAGGGTGTCCAATATAAAGCGATTAGAGCCTAACCGATCAAACTTAGATAAACTAAAGTCTATCCACGGTTCAAAAGTGTCGCCAAGGTTCAAAATGAATTGGAAGTGAAATCCAAGAAGAATCAAGTACAAGCTAGGTTAATGATTCAAGTGCAATATGGACTGAAAAATATCCATTTGAACCAAATAAAAGGGATTGAACCAAGACAAGTGAAGAAAGGAAATACAACGGTGAAGAACAAATGGTGACAGTTTTGTCACCCCTCGGAATTTTGATCATAACTGGTGCTCCGTTTATCGGATTGAGATGAATTTTATGCCGTTTCGAAGCTAAGACATAGGTCTACAATTTTCATGAAGAGGTCCAATCTCAAATGAGAATTAATCATGGTCGAAATTGGCAAAATCAGAGGCACAGGAAAACTGTCGGGTCAATGACAGGTTGGTCAAACAGTCTCGGAAGAATGGCCATAACTCGATGTAGGAAAATCGAAATCGAGCTCCGTCAGCGGCGTTTAAAACTAGGTTCATAGGGCTTTCTAACGGTGTAAGGCTTGGATGCTAATTCATTTCCTACAGTGAACAGTAACCTCGGGAGGTGGGCTGATTTCCATTTCTGATTTCTGAGAAAATTTCCAGCTTTGAAGCAACTTCTTCAATCAACCCCTTAAGGTTATTTCCATCATTTTCCAAGGTGTTTAACAAGCTAAAACAGCAATTAATTCCATCATCAAAGCATCACAAGTCATTAAGCATTTCATCAAACACTTGGAGAGCATAAAGTATAACCTAACCTAAGCTTGATAAGAACAAGAAACTCTCCCATAATCTTTCCTTCTAATCAACCCCAAACACCTCAAATTTAACTATCATGCATCCTCTTTGAATTTGAAGCTCATTAAAGCATAGATAAGTGAGGGGTTACCTTGCAAGTAGAGAGAGAAATTTCATCCAAGAGCTTCACTCCTTGCAACCAAGCTTGAGGTTTAAGAAGTAATCTAGCCTAGGGTTTCACTTGGACATGTTTTTCCTCACTTAAAATGGCTAAATCAAGCTTAGGGTTTAGTGTTTTTCTCCTTCATGAAGTTCGGCCAAGAGAGAGGAAAAAGAGAGGGAAATTGATTTGAATTTTTGAAAACAAGAGGTTAAATAGAAAGTCTTAAGTCAAGACATTAGTGAGTGATTGACAAGTGGCAAAATTTGGTCCAAGATTTGGGTTAAAATCTTTACAATTGTCTTGTAATCCCTCAATTAAAACATTATCCCTTTAATGCCATATAAGTTTATGTATTTGGCTACATGAAATATGAAAAATACAATTCCAAATTAATTTCGTACAATACATGCAAAATAGAGTACTTAAGGAAAATAATGCACTTAATAAAAATTTTATTCTACCAATGTTTAAAGAAAATGATTTGCACTTAAATGAATACAATGAGAAATAATTCATGGAAAATTTAGGGTTTCTCGAAAGAAATTTAAGCAAGTAATTCAAGAAAATTCGGGTGTACAATTCAAGAAATTCTAGGTCCTCACACAAATTATAAGAGCGAGTCTCTATTTTTAATGTTGTCATATTGGATTGAAGATAATTAATTAGGTGACATTAAAGGGGAGTTCTATTATTTGAATGCATGGCACTAGTAACTTAAAAATGATAATTTTTTTTATTTTGCAGCGGTTTTAGCGGATAGTTTAGGGTTTAGGGTTTTGAGGGTTTTAGGGTGTAGGGTTTTAGGGTTAGGGTGCCAGGGTTTTTAGGGTTTAGGGTTAATGTTTGCTAGGGTTTTAAGGGTTTAGGGTTGTAACGGTTTAGGTATTTGGGTTTAGGATTTTATAGCTTATAGAAGGTTTAGGGTATTTGGGTTTAGGATTTTATAACTTATAGAGGGTTTAGATAAAAAAGATGTCTTACCATAAATAAATTCCGACATATGAAAAACTATAATTTATAATAATAAGTGTACATAAACCGCAAGTCCACCAGAATTTAATCAACAATAGAATTTGAACATTCTCAATATTATAGTACAATAAGTTAGTGAAAGTTTCACAAATTATAAACTATCACCGATTTGCTTGCCTCTTGCCTTTGTCTCTCGGAGTAGTTGGGCAGTTGCACTTCCAATGCTTTCTTCTACATTGGACTTCTTGAACCTGCTATCGAAAAGATCTTCTTAGGTGGAGATCAAGACGGAGCTGCGGGGCTCGCCATCTGCCTCATCATCAGAATGGACAGCAGTTTCACCACAAGTCAGACATGAGGGGGGGCTAGATGGGCCGGCCATCGAACTTCCTTCGATGTGACTTATCTCAGGCGTGTGAGCAGTAGAAAAATGGCCACTTGATCCAGAGATGAAATTTAGAATGGCATCATCACCGATATGTGCATCACCCGCACTAGCAGAAAAGGGATACGAGACACCAAATACAGGAACCTGAGTTGGAGTCTGAAACAGATCGAAACTACTATTGTCGAACACTGGTCTGTAGGATTGTTGGAAGATTGCTCCATAATAGGATGACTGCGAATGACCTAAGCTCCCAGTAGCATCATGGCTGGTAGAATTGGTGGACGTAGTACGGTCCTATCTAGAAGATTACGAAGTCTGAGTATCTGTATCATCTACATCATCGCTACTCTTTACAGCAGGCTCCTGCACCCATGGACGCCGTCTACCTCTTCGGTTGAAAGTGTTTCCTGCTCGGGTCTCGAGTGCCCGTGCCTTAGGTGGCTTGTACGGCAGATCGTGGTGTAGCGATGCACCGGATTCCTGTTGATAAAATACCCCAAGTCCAGCACACATACCTCTCTGGATGTAATTCATGCTCCCAAAAGTCTCATCACAGATCGACCTAAGAGACTATTGTATACTCTCCTGTGAAGAATTCGAGGCAAGAGCATCTCATGTCTGCCATGCAATACGGGCGACCGTATCCATTTGTAGATGTATATAGAAAATTGAAATATTGACATGAGTAGACATGTAAACAAAAAGAATAAATTTAGAAATTGCGTTACATGTCCCGAAATATTTGTTTCTTACCATATAATTATGTCATCCTACATCTCCTCGATGGCCGTCATGCTCCGGATGTGCTATGATGGGTGGAGTAATGTAGCTGACAATATGAGTTGTGTACCACTGCAAATACTGGCTGGTGGGGATGTAGGGATCCACCGAAATGTCATGGAGTACTGACATGGCCCGTCTATGCCATAACTCAATCCAATTGGCGTGTATTTGGGCCCAATTTGTGCCCTGGTAACCAGAGCGAGAAAGCACGTACAGCTCTTCATAAGTCCGTGGCTCTTCTGGGATTAGCTGCTGCATGCCAAACTGCTGCAATACCTAATTTGGGAGATGCATCTCCACAATATGCCAATAAATCAATGGGACCCACACTCTCCACAGATGTGCATCTATTGTGCAATATGGAGGGAGGGATGCTAGTACATCTGCTGTGTATGGCTCTCAAATAAACTGTTTGTATAAAGATGAAAGGTAAATTTTTAAGTTTGAAAATAAAATTAATACTGAAATTCATAATGCCATTTAATGATTCGTTTGTAGTTACCTCGAACTGCCCAAGTTTTGTTAATTGGTCTCTGTAAAATGACAAAATATTTTGGGAGACGTGCACCCGAATATGCTTTGTGGCCATCTTCCAACCTGTGGGTAATCTCCCTATCCTACTGGAACGATGATTTCAAGATGAATAGTAGGAAGTCGTTCCCATGCCCACAGCTAAAATAGTTGAAAACATTTTGTCACGTTTGATGAAATGCCATGAATTAACGAACTGGAAGAAAACACAACAATAAAAATCTCGCACCTGCAATAACATATATGGACCGGCTGTGACCAAAACGTCTGATCAGCATGCATGGCACAGCTGCTAGTATAGATTCGCTAGAACAGCGCTTCCCCAACTATACTGTCCCATCTCCTCTATGTCTCTAATGTAATCAAACCAGTGTGGACTCACAAGATTGCCACACGTGTCTGAAAATAGCTGGCCCGAAAGTATCAAGAGAATGTACATGTGGGCATAGCATTGTATGACGGCATCAGATGCATCATCCGGAAGTCGTGCGTAGACGTATGGGTGTAATGCTGAATTTTTTTAGCCTCTTTTGCTTGAACTAGCTACTATTGGGATAGAAACCCAATAACTCTTGGACCTCATTCTGCAACTCATCAAGCTTCCGTCCCCTTCAACAAGAGTAATCTACAAACCATCAATCCATAAACCCCAGAGTATTTACACGTCCTAAAGTGTCACTGAAGCCTCACCCCACGGAAGATGAAAAATGTGTCTTCTGATGCCAACGCTCGATCATGGCAGTGACAAGAGCCTGGTCATACCTAACGTAGCGAGCTCGTACAACCCCTCCGAACCCAGCAAGATCGAGATAGTGTAGGATACGTCTGTCACCGTACCTGTCAACGATATCTCAGAAATAACCATCGCTCCTCTTTACCTTTAACTGTTGATTGCCTGTAATGTCAACAGCGAAGCATCCTCGAGTTCGGGTCTCGGGTGTGGCGTGGGCGCGTGAAAGATGGAAAATTCCTCCATGCGGGTTGCGTAAAATTCATTAGAAAACAGTGTCATAAATTTGACAAACATATACGTGCGTAGTAAACAAAACATGTTTTAGAATTTTAAACTGTAAAATGACCAAAAACTCACAATGCACAAGTAGTTTTCAGTAAATACATAATTTTGAATAGATGGTACAAAGCAGCACACAAGTTGATATGCTAAACCTACTCATTTATTTAAAACATTGGCACCTATACAATACTAAACAAAATGGCTTGCATAAGGACATGAAGATACATTGTGTCCCGTCATCGAACAGTGACTGCACCGCCGTGGTGCATCGGGGCAACGACAGTCCATTTCATTGCGTATTCTCGCAATCTTCATAGGTCCGAGCGGCTTTGCCTTCAACCTAGAGGCCACATATGTAATAGGCGTGTCAATTGGTTCCCAATATTGAGAATGCCTTAGGGAGTTGAATTTCCCAGAAAAGATGGTCCGGAATGCCGCATTAGTATGTTCGTGACTCACCAACTCAAATGCATTCTCACCAGAGTGTAGACATGCGGCCATGACATGGGAACATGGAAATCTAATTCCTTCCCACTTTCCACACGTGCATGTCCGAGTACCAAAATGAACAACCTGTCGATTTCCTCCCTAACCATTACGTCTCCGTGCAGTTGTTACGTAGTACACTCCAATTCTACTATCGAAGACCTGCACATAGTGGGCATGTGCCTTCAACTCGTTGGTAGTATACTTTCTCCATATCTCCCTTGGAAGGCGATACTAGGGATTTGCTGCAATTTTCCTACTTTTCTCAAATAAATCCACACTTTGCATGAAAGTGTAGTGCACACATGCCTTGATCGGTAAAAGCTTGGCACCCCAGGTAGTTTATTAAAACACTCGACAATATTTGTGGACCTATGACCCCACCTATAACCTCCATCCTTGCAAAGCGCCCATTGTTGTGGATGGACTGACCCACCCGTCAAACATCGATATGCTTCATCACTGATTAGTTGAATTTTCCACATCCATTCGTCATACTTCCTCGGTTGCATCGCCTTCCCGGCTAGCCATACCAGGTCTTTCAAACTATGAGGAAAAAAAGTGCTAAGGTTTATCAAACTCAAACGGTGAAGAAGGAAATTTGAACGAATATTGACGAAGGACGAAAGCAGTCGTACCTTTGGTTTCTAAATTTTTTGGTGAAATTTGACTGGACATGAATTAGGCAGAACCGATGAAATGCAATGGGTTCCGCCCATTCAGGCAACGATCTCATGGCATTGATAATGCCATTGTGCCGATCAGAAATTATGCATATGTTTTCAACGCTCCTAAAAACGTGTTGTCGGAGCTGTCGCATGAACCATCCCCAACTACGACTTGGTTCCTCATCAACCAGAGCAAAGGCAAGGGGTAACATGCAGGTAGCTGCATCAAATCCAACAGCAACTGGCAGTTTTGACCTGTATGCAGCTTTCATGAACGTTCCATCCACACAAATTACTGGTTTCATATTTGGAAATGCTTGAATTGACGGAGCAAAAGCCTAAAATACGAAATCGAATACTGGGAGTTGGGATGTGCTCTGCTGATGGAACTCTCAAGCAACTGTTGTGCTAGGATTGGTCGCTACCAACTCATGCATAAAAACTAGTAACTCAGATATGGAGGTTGGCCAATCACCATACACCATAGCAATCGCTCGACGCCGTGCATACCACGCCTTCTTGTACGATATATTGGTGTGGAATTGCACCTTCACCTCCGCCTGAATTTCCTTAATTGGGAAATCTGGACCATTTTGAATGTAGTGGACAATGAACTGGACGGCAATTTCAGATGATAACTATCGATGGTCATTTGAGTTTGACACTCTAACACATGTATGCTCCTTCACTAATGTGACAATGATCCATATTTTTCGTGATTTCCGGTATATTGCTCGCAGCTGCCACCCACATTTGGGGGATACATTTTTTTCCTTACAAACAACATACCAAGTATGTGGATTGCTTTCCTTGACCTTGAACTCTCGGTTATGTTTTATGGACCACAGTCTTACAGCTCTCCTTTGTCTCAAACACCTGCCCTACTTCCAACTCCTTGGACCGATCATCCCATAGTTTTAGCCGCTCCGTGGGCCCATGATCAGTTGGATCAAATGCAATAAGGTGTTCCACTCCTTCACTATATCGCAAGCTTGCCATTCTAATGTTCAAAGAAACGTCGTGATGGCTAGTGCCAGCATCATCGGTTGGATTTAGATGAATGCCTGAACCATAATGCTCCAGACCACAATTGCTCGAGTCATCACTTTCTGATTCGTGATCTCCCGACCCACTGCACAAATCATCATCTCATCACTAGCATTCATCTGTTGCAACGAGATCCCGGTGTAATATTCGTAATGCTCCATGGCATGAATTGTAATGTCCACAAGATCATCATGGGTTGTAGCCTCATAAAATTGCTTGTCACATCTACTTCTTCATCTTCTCCCTAGATCAGGGTTTAGGGGTCACTTCACCATAGTCAAAAGTGATAATTTGGAGATAATTCATCCCTACAGAGGCACTCATCCCTGCAGACGCACTTGTCCCAACAGGCACGTCGAACAGGAGTGTTGGGTCAACCGGTTCCCGGGGCACCTCAAACGAAGTTGTTGTGTGTGTGTATTCCATTGACACGTCAAAAGGGGTTGGTATGTTAACTGTATCCGTTTGATCAGCACATGACATGGAAGCAAATGCTAGGTCATCAAACTGACCACTCGAGACATCTTCACACTCAAATCCTCCAGAACCATCATGAGAAATGGTATCAACTTCCACATAAATTTCACACGGTGCGTGTGGAGCATACGCCTTCATAAGATACAGAGACTCCACATCATCGTCACCTACTATTGGGGCACCACTAAAACCACTGCCAATTGGCTTCCTTACCCAAAGAATGAATCTCGAAGAATTTGGATCTAACCACATGGCCTCGTATATTCTCTCTACCAAGCCGTCAAAGGTGACACGGCATTTTATTAGCAGTACTTTATTGCACCTTGGAAGGTAGTATGACATTGATCCTCCAAAATGAACTATTTTTCCACCCCCAGTATAGCAAAATGACTAGGCCATTGCTGTCCGACATTTCTACTAAACTCCAACTGTTATTAGCACTTATTTCACTTCATGTACATACTTTAATTTAATCATCTTTCACACCGACAAAATCTTTACTGATTTGCTCGAGTTATGGAATTTTTAGATCTGCTTTTAAAAAATTTTAATTTACATAACTTGTACTATCAATATAAAGTAATTGCCTTGAATCCCGACCTAAATTTCACAACCTATACTACATTCTCCCTAAACCCTAAACCTCTATGTCTCTAAATATAATATGAAAGAAAATTACCCTAAGCGGTATCAAACATGAATTCAAATTTGCATTAAATATAATATGCATAAGTCATTGAAGCAAAGTAGGCATATGATACACATTGAATTCTACATTAAATATGTCCATAAATTAAATTTACATGTAACTAAACAAAACAAACCCTACTAAGTGTATTTTCATATGTAATTTATTTAACCAAATACACATGTAATTAATTAGTTAAATTGTATCCACTTCAAAATGAACTTCATATACATGCAATTAATTTAATGGGCATATACGCAATTAAAAATTACATTCATGTATTGCAATTTGTATTTGTTTAAAAAAATTGGCATTATTATTATTTAAACATATACTTACATGAGTGTCAACGTAAATCGCCCGTGCAAAACTATTCACGTTTCACTTTCGCAACCTCAGTCTCCACTGCCCTGGCCATAACTAATTAAACACGTCATTAAATTACCATGTGCTCTAATTAATTCGAATACATATATGTAATTTTACTAATAATACTTATATGAAATGTTCTACGTTAAGATACGCTCGTTAGGTCACGTTCTGTATACGTATCTATTTCAAATTGCATACAATTCTTAAAATAGAGAAAAATGCATTAAAAAATTATATGAACATGTAATTAATTAAATAGACATATAAACATGTAATCAACTAAATACACATGTAATAAAAATTTACTATGCAAATTGAAATTGCAATTACTACATATAAGCATTTAACTTTTTAATTTAACATACACATATTTATTAACTGTGTTTTGTAATTGGCAAATTGCATAAAATAAATACATGATGGTAATATTTGAATAAAATACTTTACATAGTAGTAAAATATTTAAATAAATACTTTGCATATTAAAATAATTAATAAAATATGCTTGTAAACATATATAAACATTTAATTGATTAAATAAACTTGTAAATATTTAATCAATTAAGTACGAATGTAAGAATGATTATCTAAGCAATTTTAAATTGTGATTAACTATTCAAGCATGTAACTATTTAAATATATGCATGCAATTTAAATATACATATAAATGAACACATAATTAATTAAATAAATGAACAAGTAAAATTAATTTCCTAATGACATATGCAAATATTTTGCATATTAAAATAATTAATAAAATATGCTTGTAAACATGTATAAACATTTAATTGATTAAATAAACTTGTAAACATTTAATCAATTAAGTACGAATGTAAGAATAATTATCTAAGCAATTTTAATTTGCGATTAACTACTCAAGCATGTAACTATTTAAATATATGCATGCAATTGTGTAAGGCCCAAAGACAACTTAAGAGGGGGTGAATTAGGTTGATTAAGAACTAATCAAATAGTGCCCCTTTTTGATGATGAAAAGTAATTTTTTATTCAATTAATTTGACAAGCAAATTAGCAATCAAGACCAAGAAGTATAGGTGATATTTCAACCAATGAATTCAGAAAGTAAGCTGAAAAATAGAATGATAGAAAGCAAACCAAACTTCTTCAAAGCTCCACTTGAGCTTGAAGAAAAAATCCTCAATATAAGCAATTTCAACTTGATGAATTCGATCAACTTTGTGTACAATGGAAGGATCACTTCCTCCTTGCCCCAAGCTGCACTTAGTCAAGTTAGGAAGTTTGACACTCCTACAGAAAACCCTCACAAAGCTACACTTTTGATCAACTCAGTCACAATTGAAAAGCTTGCTAATGAACTCACACTTCAAGACTAACAATTCTTACTCAATGAGTATTTTCTTGCTAAAATCACTCTTAAAAACTTGTAATCTAAGTGTACAATAGTTACATTGAATTTCAGACAAGGCATGTATTTATAGGAGACCAAAAAGTGCCTTGGTATTGAGATCAACGGATAGAAGAAATTAAAGAGTCAACTAGCCGTTGGAGCTATCGGACGTCCGAGACCATGTTGTGCGTCCGATGCTAGCGTCCGACAGACTGTTTCATTCTTTATCGGACGGTCGATGAATATTCCTACGTCCGATAGGCTTTGCATCCGACAGCGACCAGTGAGCTCAGAAAATCTTCTTGAGAATGATCGGACGGCCGATGCATGTTTCTTGCGTCCGATGGGCTTGCGTCCGACAGTGACCAGAGAGCTTAAAAGACTTTTTGGATAATATCGGACGTCTGGTGGGATTGTTGTACGTCCAAAAGAAGTGTCCGATAGATCCCCTGTCTATCGGACGTCCGGTACATCAAGTTGAGCGTCCGATAGAGATGCTTCGAGTTTTATCGGACGTCCGATACAAAGTATCGAGCGTCCTACAGTCAACAGACCAATGTACTTTTCTTGATAGGATTCTTCAACAAGATTCCTTACATTGATGACTTGTACTGCAATAATCTCAATGGAAAATGTTGAATCAATTTCTTCAATTGTTTTGTAATTGTCAAAATTAAGGATCACGATTAACATTCTCCCCCTTTTTGATGATGACAAAACAATTTAATGTGATTTGAAAGAATAATGTATCAAAAAGCTCCCCCTTACGCTAGTGGCTAAGCATTACATGGCTTGTATAAATAGTGTAATATAGATGATAAACAAACTCCCCCTCACTTGATTACTTCTACTCTTTTGATTATTCAACAATCAAATTCAATGTGTAGGATTTCAAATCACAGATTTTTCTCCCCCCTTTTGTCATCACACATGAAATCTTCAATGCCAAATGTGCTTAGTAAACAATGAAATCTTCAATACCAAATGTGCTTGCAATATTATACCATCAGCAACATTCCAAATAGAATTTCAATATTATACCATCAGGATTCCAATACTTCAATCCACCGCAGTTCAAATTCAATATTAAAACACCACAATCTAAAGTCATTCGAACACAGCCAAACAAAATGCATTACTATAATACCATCGAGTTCATCACACAAACTCAGCACATATATGAAAAGAAGTCAAAGGCACCAAATTAATATAACTGCAAATGAAGTTAACAAAAGTACTGGAGTACTGATTCTCCACAGCAGTACAGCAGAAAACAGCAAAAGATTTCAATACATTTCCATCATTAGCAAAAGAGAACAAAAAGGAACTTGTGCAAGCTAACTGTGAAGTGCAAGTGCTTCTTAAAGTGCCTAAAGTGTGAACGTGGATCTTGTTCCAGGTCGTTTTCGGATTAGCTGATAATTTGAGTTATCTTCTTCTTCAGTTTCTTCACCAGCTTCCTCTTCCTCTTCCACAGTGACTGGTTCTTTTCCCTTATCAGACGTTGAGGGATCATGCTGGGGTTTTGGGGATTCAATCAAGTCATGGATTGCCAATGTAGAGTTAGGTCGAGGTTTCTTTGCTTGAGATGCACTTTCATCCATGGGAAGAGGGAACAACAGATTCCTTTTGTCCAAGAAATCAGATTTTTGTTCGGATGTCATGGTTAGCATAAGACCATGTTCAAGGAGAAGAACATGACTCTTGAGTTCAGTGAGCAGTTCAATGACCTCAGATTGAGGATAGATTTTTGACACAGACTTCCTTGGATGAATGGATGGACCAGGAGTGAATTGAAGGGTTTTGGTAATACTAGGAGAGATGGGAGTATCGTGAGCCTTCTTGGAACGTGATTCAGATGCAGCTTCTTTAGTGCACCAAGCATCATTAAAAAACTTCAAGTTTTTCCTTTCAAAATAGGATTTTGAAAAAACAGATGTGGCTGTATCCTTTGGACATACACCACTGATGGGAACTTTGAAATGCTCAAAAATGGGAGTTAAAAACTTTCCATAAGACAATTTTCGTCTTGTGTCGGTGGAAAGTTTCATTAAAAACTTGCACATGACAAAACCAAAATCAATCTTGATTTTTTCAATAAAACAGTAAAACAAGTATAGTTCATTTTATTGGCATCCGTACGATGACCATCAGTAGGTACAAGCAAGTTTGACATGATGGAGAAAATGATAAGATTTTTCGGACTTAAATCCTCCAACTTAGCATCCATAGGGGTTTGAAAAAGGGATTGAAAATATGTCATCAATTTTTCAGCATTGAAATAGTTCATGCTAGTTGGATTTTCCTCATAAGAAAAGAAATTGGCAATCTTGCTCTTGCAGCCAAATTCAATGGTTGTTTTCAAAATTTCATTAACTACATCAGAGTCAAACACTAAATCAACACCATTTACACGAGATTTTAGTTCATCATGAGAGTTTCCTTTCCTAAGATTGGCAAAGAACTGGTACAACATATCTGGATAGTAGATGTTTGGCATAGTAATGATATGAGACCATTTCTGGAATTCAAAAAGTTTAAGGACTGACTCAAGATCAATTTTCCTAAACTTAGAGGGATCAATAGACCTTTGAATAATGAAGCTTTTTTGAGAAAATAAAGAAAATCTAGACTCAGCTTCATCGTCAATAAACTTAGGCAAGGAAGTGGGTTCTGTGATAACCTGAGGGTCTGTTTGAGTGGTACGGGGTGTCTGAGCAGTAGCAGAACCACGTCTGATCCTTGATGAAGTTCGTTTGGCCTTTGGAGTAGGGGTATCTTCATCTCTCAAGGTTCGTTTGCATCCGGTAGCTGAGAGAGCTCCACGACTTCGCACCATAGTGTAATGTGTGTGTGTTTTGAGCAACGATGAAGAGTCTAGGGGAGATGCAGAGTGTTGAACTAGCAATTGTGATGAAAATGTATCGATTAAGCGGTCCAGAAAGAGGAGAAATGAAGTTTTAGGGTTTCTGTTGTGATTTGGGGGTGGAGAGATGTGTGATTTATAGTGAAGAAAATGAGTGATTTTTAGTCCGCAATGGGTTAGAGAAAAAATCTGAGCTTTCAATTTTGAGAATTGATGTACATTTGGCTGGGAAATTGGAATTTCAAATTCGGTTGGTTGGGAAAGGTGCGTCCGAATTAATGAGGTTTGACTGATGGAAATGAAGTGATATAACCTGATAAGGTGCAACTTTTCGTGTGTCGGACATCCGAACGTTGTGAAGTGTCCGACACATCCGTCTGATAGCATTTTCTGGAAAATAACCAAGAACACTGTCAGACGTCCGTTCATCAGGGTCGAACATCCGATAGGATTCGACCAGAAATACTTAAGAGTCCTTTTCTAAAATGCCCAATTTTGAAGGAAGATAAGCAAATTGATCTAAGGACAGGGCTTTTGTGAAGATGTCAGCAATTTGGTCTTTTGAACAAATATAATTCAAACAAATTTCACCTTTTTGAACAAGATCACGAATGAAATTATGTTTAATGTCTATGTGTTTTGTCCTAAAATGTTGAATGGAATTTTTTGTCAAATTTATGGCACTAGTGTTATCACAGAATATAGGCATATTATCATATGTTAAACCAAAGTCATTCAAAGTGTGTTTCATCCATAGTAATTAAGCACAACATGCACTAGTGGCAACATATTCCGCTTCGGTTGTTGACAAAGAAATAACATTTTGTTTCTTACTAAACCAAGAGACTAAACAAATTCCAAGAAAATGACATGAACCACTAGTACTCTTTCTATCAACCCTACAACCACCAAAATCAACATCCGTATATCCACACAAGGCAAATTCATGACATTTAGGATACCAAAGACCAAAATTCATAGTTCCTTTTAAATAACGAAAAATTCTCTTAATGGCATTCAAATGAGATTCTTTTGGACAAGATTGAAAATGAGCACATAAGCATACAGCAAACATAATATCCGGTCTACTTGCAGTTAAATAAAGATGGCTTCGAATCATACCTCTATACTTTTCTCATCTACATTAGTTCTTTCTTCATCCTTTTCAAGTTTGGTGGACGTACACATTGGTGTTCCCACTTTCTTTGAATCTTCCATGCCAAACCTCTTGAGAAGCTCTTTAGTGTACTTAATTTGATTGATGAAGATTCCTTCACATGTTTGAAGAATTTGGAGTCCGAGGAAGAAGTTCAATTCTCCCATCAAACTCATCTCAAACTCATTTTGCATAATGATGGAAAAAATCCTTGCACAAACGCTCATTAGTAGCACCAAATATAATATCATCAACATAAATTTGCACAATAAGGAGATCATTTGATTTTTATTTTGTAAAAAGAGTAGTGTCTACAATGCCTCTTTTGAAACTATTTTCAATCAAGAAACCACTTAAACGTTTATACTAAGCTCTAGGGGTTTGTTTTAGACCATATAAGGCTTTTGATAACTTAAACACATGGTTAGGAAATTTATCATTTTCAAAACCGAGAGGTTGATTCACATAGACCTCTTGATCAATAAAGCCATTTAGAAAAGCACTTTTAACATTCATTTGATACAATTTAAAACCTTTGAAACAAGCAAATTTATCTATCAATCTAGCCTTATTTCTCACTATTTCACCTTTGTCATTTAGTTTATTTCTAAACACCCATTTTGTGTCAATGATAGGATAATTTTGAGGTTTTTCAACTAAAGTCCAAACATTATTCTTTTCAAATTGATTTAATTTCTCTTGCATAGCTACTATCCAATAATCATCTTTCAAAACATCATTAATGTTCTTAGGCTCAATATGAGAGACAAATGCAAAATTGTCAAGTAGTGGTTTTGATAAGGAACGAGTTCTTACCCTTTCGGATAGATTACCAATAATCAAGTCCTTAGGATGATTTTGAATGAATTTCCAAGCTTTAGGAAGATCCTTTGGTGCATCATCATCCATGTCTTCTTCATCTAGCATCCAGTTTCCTTGAGACCCATTTTCCTTTGAATTTTCTTCCACTTCACCATTGTTTTCTTCTTGAAGTGTAAGCTTTTCAAGATCCTTTTGAATACCTACATCATCATCTACACAAGTACTATTGGAAGAATTGTCATTAGACTCATCAAATGTAATATGTATTGCTTCTTCAACCACAAGAGTTCTTCTATTGTAAACTCTATATCCCCTTTTATTTTGACAATATCCCAAGAAAATACCTTCATCGGTTTTCTTATCAAATTTTCTAAGGTGTTCCTTAATATTTAAAATAAAACATTTGCATTATCTTGCAAGAGAAAGGTAATTTTCTGCTTTAGTTCTTTATTTCTAACATAAGACTCTTTTAAACTTTCATGCAATTTTCCAACAAATGACTCAAGATCATCATCTTCAGCATCACTCTCATATTGAGAACTGCAAGAAGTTACCTCATTGTCACCAATAGCCATAAAAGTGATTTGAGCAAATTCCTCTTCTTCTTCGATTTCTCCTTCCGAGTTGCATTCATTCCAAGTAATTTGGAAATTATTAAATCTTGATTTTCTTTCATTCTTCACTTCTTTCTTCTTCTTTGTTGGACATTCAGCAGCATAGTGACCAGGCTGCCACACTCGAAACACTTATCTCCTTGTTTCTTGTTGGCATCTTGTCTTCCTTTATATCGCGTGTTGAGTTGATTGTGATTTTGATTGCTAGATCCTCCCTTTCTGAATCTTCTTTTGTTGAGTATCCTTTTGAAGTTTTTGGTGATGAGTACAAGATCACTATCATCACAATCACCATCTTCCTCATCTAGTGAGGCCGACTCATCCTCATCTTGAGCAGCTTTTAGAGCAATGCTTCTTTTTGCTCTTGCCTCCTCTTCATCTAGTACCTTGCTTTTAAGTTTTAATTCTTAAGATGTTGTAGACACCAAATTTTGACTATTTCTTTTGTTTTCCTATGTTTTTATCTATTAATGTTTAGTTATTTATCTTTGAATTTTCTAACGCATTTTTCTCATTTTTGTAGGTATTTCTTAATAAAAAAAAAAGTCAAAGTCATAAAACGCGGACCAGTTACGCGGATGAGTCCGCGTAACCTGATCAGAAGCGAAAAAAAATGGCGCGCGGATTTTTCCAGAAGCTTGGATCATTCTTTTCCAGCTGTATTTTCCGATGCTTGAACGATAAGAAACCTATTTAAACATTCCCCAACTCACCCCTAACCCCTAACAACTCATCTAACGTTCAAAATTAGCTCACCTCATCCCAAGAACATCAAAACCCTTAGTTCTAGGTTTGGTGGCTATAAATAGCCTAGATTAGGGTTTAACAAAGAGGTTGGAAATCTGAGAGAAAAAGAGGTAATTAGGAGAGCTTTGAGAGAGAAAAAAGCAGAAGAAAACGGCTGGGAATTGAAGAGAGAAAAAGAAAAGAAAGAAGAAAGGAAAAGCTAGGGTTTCACACTTGAGGAGATTATTCTTGGAATTTCTGTCCTCCTATCTTGTTTAGACTCAAAGCTTCCGATTCAGGTAACACCCTTCTACTCTATTTACTGTTTTTGATCGTAAAATTATGTGAGATTTGGACCTTTTGGTGGAACCAAGGTCTTGAATGGTTTTTCTTTTAGTTTGGGATATTTGATGATGATTATCAGCTGTTATATGAGCATGTTGTGTTTATAAAGCCTTGGTAAGGCTAGTAGATTTGTTTTTACGTTTAAAATCAGATGTTTGATGCTTCTGTGATGATGCTGTTGTGATTCCTGAGAAATTTCTGGAAAAATGTTCTTCACGTTTTGAAGATGTGAAGAAACGCTGACTACTATGCTGATGACTTCGCGTAACGATCCGCGTTTCCTCTTGAATGTTTGAAGTTGTGAAGAAACGCGGACCCCTTGCGTGGACTACTTCGCGTAACGATCCGCGTTTCTGTTTGAATACTTGAAGATGTGAAGAAACGCTGGATTGTTACGCAGGCCAGTCCGCGTAACAATCCTCGTTTCGACCCTGACAGTTCTTCCCTTCCCTTTTTTTTTGTCTATTTGACGATGTTGATGCTTAAGATTTGGCTTTCTTCGATTTTAGCTTGTTTTGACATGATCTGAATGCTGGTGTTTGATGTTTTAAATAGATCCCTTGTCTCTGAAGATTTTGTTTGTGATATTGTCTGAAAAACTGGAAGCAATCTTCCTGGTGTTTTGAAGATGGGAAGAGACGCGGACGGCTACGCGGCTGAGTCCGCGTTTCCCCTCTGATCTTTGATTTTTGCCTGTAACGCGGACTGTGTTGCGCGGCTCAGTCCGCGTTTCTGATCCGCGTAACCTCTCTGTTTCTGTATTATGTTGCTGTTTCCTACTCTTTTCTTCCAGAATCTTACTCTATTTCCTAGTATTATCTGTTTGCTTGCAGAATCTGTTTAGATACCCTTTCTTTGAATTTTTGATTGGTTTTCCTTTAAATTGGTACCTTGATCCCTTTTGTTCACATTGAGTCTTAGATAACCATTCCCATCATCTAATGATTCAATTAAGGCATCACATCAAGGGATGGTAACTTCTTTACCCTATTATGTGCTCATTATGTGTTTTTGCATGATTTTGCATGTTTTAAATTAAGTTTTCCTTTGCTTTTATTCATGTCTAGTTTTATTTATGTCATTTAATTTTTGAGTGAATCATTTGGAGGCCTTGGATGCCAAGTTGTAATAGATAGGTTTAATTTGGCGAAAAGTGTATTTATTCTAGAAGATGTAATAGTTAGATTATTATTTCAAATTTTTCCCCCTTAGAATGTATTTAGGTTTCCCCCAATGTAATAATTAGTTTTTATATGCTTATTTTGCATGCTTGCATGATTATGTGTTTATTTGCTTTCCTAGGGCCTTGCATTTAGATATTATGCCTATGTGTTATGTGTTTATGTGTTTTATGTGTTTACTTGCTTTATTATCATGTCTACATGTTTATTGTGTAAATATATTGACGTCACCACACTAGTCCAACGCTAGTTGTGGCCTTCCCTTTCGATTTCTCACTAATCCAATGTTAGTGAGAACCTTTTGACGAGGGCTAGTCCAATGCTAGACCCTTAAACGCCATTCATGCATTAGATACAAATTTCACACACTTTTCACTTTTAGAGTTTTCTTTCCCATTTTGCATGTCACTATTATCCCATCCCGTATGTAAAACATCTCATTTAGTTTTCTTCTTATTAGATTAGTGCATTTAAGGCATTACCCTTTGAAATAGGGAAGAGAGCGAGTATGGCTTCCTAGCCTTAGCACGCTTTTATTTCCTTCTATGAAAAGGAAGAATTAAAGTCACGAATTTAGTCCCCCGCACCCATTATGTTGCATTATCCCTCTTTAGGACATGCATGTGCATTATTTTAAACTCTATCAAACCATTCTTTAAAAATCAACTTTCTTCTTCATGTTTTAGCAATTCAAAGTTAAAAAGCCACTTTTCTTAAAATTGCATCTTTTTGGAAATTCAAGTTTCTCTTTGCATTTAAAATTGACCTTTTCAAAAATCTAATTTCTTTTCTCTTGATACTTTATAAAAATTGCATTTTTTGAAAACCCTACTTTCCGTTCATTAGATTAGAGTCTCATCATTTGCATTTTTTCGTGACCTCCTCGAGGGATCAAAATTGGATGACACAACTAATGTGATCAATTCCAATCACACCTCAAGAAGACATTTTGCCCCTCTCGATTCAACATTAGGTCTAGGTTTTGCATCCATATAGACAACATCCAAATGTGATAAATTTTAAAGTTATAAATTGAGAAATTTTCAACTAAATCTTGCAACTAGCTTTGGCTAGGTTAGAAGGGTGCCTTAGAGACGAGTTACATCGAATCTTTGATTTCCCTTCTTTCAACCGTGACCCCCGAACCTTTTTCTCTAGTTTTCAAAGACCTGGAGTCGTCTAAAAAGGGTTTTTCTTTGTTTATTTTCATTAATTAAAATCTTTTGGGTGACTTGGTACACCTAAACTCCATACCAAGTGGCGACTCCAAACCTTTTCTAAAAAACCCTTTTCTAGACTTTTGTTTTTGGGTCCAAATCGTCGCATTTTTATAGTCCCATGACCCCTTTCCCTTTCTTTTTCAAAAACCAATAAAAATCGAAATCCTTCCCTCTTTTCCATTTAATCAAAAAAATGGGATATTTTCCTCTTCTTTAATTTAATCAAAAAATGGGGCGCGACAGATGTTAGAGAATTAATAAAAGACTCAATAGACATTGAATTCAAATCTTTGGCTTCCTCAATAGCAGTTACTTTGTTCTCCCACTCTCTAGGTAGAGCATTCAAAATCTTTCTATTCTTTTCACCAAGAATGTATTCTTTATTCAACACCTCTAAATCCTTAATAAGATCATTGAATCGACAATACATTTTGTCTATGTTTTCATGAGATTTCATTTTGAATGATTCGTATTTAGTGACTAAAATGGACTTCTTTTGTTCTCTCACATTCTCACTACCTTCATGAATCTCCCTTAACTTGTCCCAAATTTCTTTGGCAGATTTACATTCTTTCACTCTAATGGATTCATTTAAATCTAGTGCACTATACAAAACATTCATGACTTTTGCATTTGATGTGAGATTAGCCCTATCCTCACGAGTCAACTCATTCCTTATTTTTAATCTAGGAACATGAGTAATAGGATCATCAATAGTTGCAGTATAAGGACCTTCATTAACAATAAACCATAGATTAATGTCAATAGATTGCAAGAATATAATCATACGTTCTTTCCAACTAACATAATTTGATCCATTGAACATAGGTGGCCTAGTGACTGATTGACCTTCTACAAACATGGCATTGTTGGTTGTCATCTTTACTCTAAGCAGTTAAGCTTGATCCTAGAGACCAACCTCTGATACCAAATGTAAGGCCCAAAGACAACCTAAGAGAGGGGTGAATTAGGTTGATTAAGAACTAATCAAATATTGCCCCTTTTTTATGATGAAAAGTAATTTTTTACTCAATTAATTTGACAAGCAAATTAGCAATCAAGACCAAGAAGTATAGGTGATATTTCAACCAATGAAGTATAGAGGGGGAAGAGGGGCGGAAGGAGAGAAGGGAGAGGAGAGGGAGGAAAGGAACGAAGGAAAAAAGGTTTTTTTTTTTACTACTGTTTTGGGTATATATATTAAAAATTTTGGGAGTTTTTAGAGGTTCCTGAAGTTAAAGTAAGAAAAAAAAAGTTTTATAAAACTGGCCAAAAAACTCATTTGCCAAACGAGGCAGTAATTTTTTTCATTTAATTTTGCTGCTAATATGAACAGTTTAGCACTATTAATAGGTTGGTCGGACAACATGGATTGCTACATTTTTTAATTATCCCGCGACAAGGTTGATAGGGATTTTCTTTACTTCTCAAATTTTAAAAAACCTTTATAACCCTATATCACCGCAAGTATATGGATCGTTTATTGAGTATAGGGAAATATAGGTGTCGATCCCACGAGGAACTATGGTTTTGCAAACACTAAAATTTAATCACTTGCTTCATTATCTAGATAGACAATTATATGAAGGCGAATAAAGTAAGGAAAGCTAGATAAAAGGGAGAAAGCGGTAAACCGTCCTAAGGAAGAGGGATAAAGCAATCAAAACCAACCGTTAGATGTCAAAGACATCCAATTGGTGGAAGACAAGAAATAAGAAAGCAAGTAAAGAAATTAGAGAATTATGTTAGAGAGAGTTTTTAAGATCAAATTGGAGGAATCCTAGAGCTTAAGAATCCCTTGTTAAGTTAAGATTAGAAGTTAGTCAAGTTTATTATGTCCTTTCTCCAATGATTCGCTAAGGTATAACTTCCTTTTGTATGCCACCACTTTCGTTAATGGTCATGTGTAGTGCAAGTTCTCGTTTAAAATAAACTAGTCACTCGGAATTGCTTTCGCTAATTCCTTAACTCCTTTGAATCTTCCTTGACCTATTTTCATAGAGAAAAGAGAGAAACAAGTTAAATAAGTTCAATAAAGTTATAGTATAAAACCAAAACCAACCAACTATATTTACTACTTTCGTGAGAATATAAGTTAGTGTTTAAGAACTTAGATCTTATTGAAGGCAAGTTTTTCATTACTCATCAACATCAAATCAATCATAGTTGGTAGCTAATCAACCATAACGCATAAGCACAAGTCTTAAACTAACAAAATCATGGAGGACATAAATCACTTAACTACTTCATAATCACAACTAAAACAAGTTCATCCTAACTCTAGAATTAAAAAGGCTTATCTAGACATCATATTAAGAACATTTAAGCATAAACAAACTTGCACAAAGCCATGAAATTAAAGCACAAGAGACAAGTAAAGGAAGAAGGAATCTTATTCAATTTCTTGAAGTTGAATCCACAAACTTCTTCACAAGTTGATCTCCCAAATACAAAGTGCAAGATTCCTCACAACTTTCACTTTAACTCTCTTTAGAAACTACAAACTAAGAACTAGAACTAATCTAATGAACTAGAGCTATTCTCTAGTCTTTTTTTTCTATCTTCAATGGATTTTTGTGGAATGGAATGGGATGCAAAAGGCCCTATTTATAGAAGATTACAACCATATGCATCCAAAATTATGTCATGTGAATACAAGACAAATTGGCCTTCAAAAGTCAAGGAAAATGGCTTCTTAAATTTCTCTGTCTTCATGCATTTGAATCCTTTGAATTTCCATCCCAAATGAGTTGTAATGTTGAAGCAAATTGTGTTTTGAATTAGTAATGAGTTGTTTCTTCAACTTCACAAGATTCTTCACGCAGCCTTCATTGAAATTCTTCTGAAAATTGAGCTGGAAGTGAGCTGAAAAACTGGAATTCGACTGCAGCTTGCAGCTGTCATTTTCTGACGATCCGCGATGTAGATCTGCGAGGCAGAGGCTCGCGAATCACATCGCGGATCCGGTCCCCTGGCTCCTGTGAGAGGGATTCGCGAGCTATTTGAAATTTTCACTTGTTGGTTCGCGTTTTGCCTCGCGACTCCACTTGAAACTTGCAAATTCCGAGCTTTTTGTCATGAAATTGGCTCGTTAATTGCTCCGACTTTTATCCCTTTGATTCCTCGTTGATTGAATTGCAATTTGCATTTTCCAATTTTTCTTCCAAACTTCTTGGCAAATATCCACATTTTCATCTCATTTGATAATTGAACAAGCAATCCTACAAAAACATGAAGATTTCACCACATTAATGCACTTTTCTATTTAAACCACAAAATGTAGAATTTCAATAGAAACTCTAGTTCATTAGCCATTAAACTGACAGAAACACACAAAAACTACATAATTAATCCTATTAAAAACATGCAAAATATTGACTTAACATCTCTCTATACAATAACGCCTAAGTAGGTTTGGTATTAAAAAAAAGTGTCATCATTTGTTATTTCAAAAAGACCCTTTCAACAATTACTATTATCCACCCGCATATTATCCAAAAAATTTCCCGCACCTATATAACTATCACTAAACTCCTAATCAACTAATCTGCTAATGAACATTGCATCATTTTCCAAAAATCTCTCTAACTAATTTTCTATTCTATATCTTTACTTTATTTTCTTTTTTCTAAAATATCCCCACCCATTGGTAAATTCTATCTGAAGGGAAAAGAATGTCGAAAAAGAAAAATAAAATAAAATTGCACTTTAGTCCTTACTCTATCAAAAGTTTAGAATTCATACCCCATTAAATATTAACCATGGAAACTTTGCAATCAGAGTCGTGAAATATGTTCGCATGTTCACATGCTACACTCCTATTTTTCTGTTGTGAATAAGCATGGTCATCGGGGCGGTGCTTTTTTTTTGGGGGGTGGGGGGAGGGGTTCATGAGACGAGGGCGGGGGTAGAGGGAGGGGGATGGAGAGGATTTATCTCTACCATTTTAAACCAGGAAGGGGGGCGGTGGTTATAAAGGTTATAAAGTAGCACACACACACAGTTTTCTACATATACATATATATATATATATATATATATATATATAACATTATAATTACATATTAATAATGTATGCATATATCATAATTTGTATGATAAAATGGTTACTTGATTATTTTTAGTTACTTGAGTTTTTACATGTTATGAGTTATTTATCCAAAAAAATAAAAAATAAATATGATGGTTATCAGTTTAGATTTGCTATACTATATTAATAATTTGCTACATATCAATAATATATGCATATATATTATAATTTGAGAACTAAAAAAATCATAATTTTTAGATAGAATCATTATTTGTTTGTTTTTAGTTTACTTCAAGAATTTTTTTTGACATATTGTAAGTTGTTTAAACAAAGATGATGATTAGAAGTTTAGATTCACTATTAGAATAGAGAAACGAATTAAAAAAGATCAAAATGGTTTTTAACCTTAATTTCACATTGAATATTTAGTTAAGAATATAGAAAAATGATTTACAATGTTATTATTGACATTATATATAAAAGAAATAATGTCAAAATAAAAACTAAAAAATATAATTAAACAACCACAGGGACACCTACAGGAATATTAGGCTGGGTGGGACGAGGATAGAGATAGGAAGAGTAAGGGACGAGGTGAGAATAGGAAGAGATTTTATAGTATAGGGTGGAGGACTGGGGAAGGATCCCCCCACCTCATTGCCATCCTCAGTTATAAGGCAGTACAAATTGATTCTTCTTTACACTTAAAAAAGAAAGAGAAAAAAAATGATTTCTTCCCATAAATCAAAAGATACCCATACTTCAATCTGATTTTCACTCATGAAACAAGAAAAGTTTGTGCTGTTGATCCAATTATCCTAATCATCAATTGAAACTGAAGAACATTAAAGGCACTTGCATAATATGAAATCAAATCTCTCGTCAGACATTTCATGGCCAAATTGTCCTCATAAATGTTAAAAAAAAAAAAAGTGTATATTCAATTATATATACTGAAATTCACAATTTTGATATCTCGTCACTTTTGTTTATGCATTTACATGGATCTTACAAGACCCCTTGAACTGAAATTTTTTTTCTCAATAGGTGCTTTTTTTCAGTCTAAAAGTGCTTATGAGCATAGACAAAAAGTAACTTTTAAGTGCTCAAACACATAAACCTTCTGATAATCATGGCATAATGCTTTCAATGATAAAAATGATGGAGAACCCATTAAAACAAGAAAAGGATGAGTGCCTCCAACGGTAAAAATTCCAAAATCTCAAGACCACAAATTGATCGAACACTTACATTTTACACAACTAATCAGCATGAAGAACCAATGTTTTGACGTTCATGCTTGAAAATAACACAGATTGCAAACAGCAAAAATTATAGGAGATCAATTAATTGATAACCATGACAGAGAAAACAGGCAAAGATGGAAATGATCAAACAAAAATCTTGATAACAATGATCAAGAGGTGCAAGTAACAGTCTTTACAACAAAACCATCCTCTAATACATTTACACCATCAATTCTGTACTAGTTAGTAGAGGGCCAAAATTAGTGAAATAGGTCAATTGCCTAGCCAAAATTCTACAGGTCTAACTAAACAGCCCTTTCCAAGCAAAGAAAATCTGCTCCAGTAAACAATCACATAGCCCAACATAAATCATCAGTTGTAAGTCAGAGAAATTGTTATGTCCAAACAAATTATGAAAAAAGAGCATCCACCAGAGGAACTTGGTTATTTGCCTGGCATCTACTTCAATGGGATCTCTTCTTTCCCACTCAGCAAAGTAGCTCTTTTTCTTGATCCTTCTTGTCTCAAGTTTCCACATCCGCTGCCACCATGTGGCCATCCATACTGATTGAAATATCAAAAGTAACTGATAAAAAAAAGTCAATAAAAAAAAGTTACACAACAAACAAAAGATGTGCTGATCAAGACCATCAATTAGTAGCTAATATCTTAATTTATACTCAAAATCCCTACTAATTTTAAGACTAATATTACCTTAAAAAAGGAATTCAAGAAATAACACTTCTATTTACTAACCATTGCTATGATAGAGGATAAATCTGGTTGTTTAACTGTAATCACACGAACGCAGCTAAAATTGAGCTGAAACCACAGTTCAAAAAAAAAAAAAAAAGGCCATTAAATCCACACACACACACACATACACATTCAAAATAATTCTCATTTCTTTTTCCCTGAAGTCAGACTATTTTTCTTGAACAGTAGAAAGGTCAGCTAGCATAAGCATGAAAAATCTAGTGTACCCAAGAAACATGCAAGAAAAGGCCCTTTATCCATGCTGTAGCCACTAGGAATTGCTTTACTGAGTCAGCTACAACTTTGATTACCGAGTGAAGAACTGATTCATCATGAGTTTCTTCCTCCTCCTCCTCCTTTTTGGCTGCTCCAAAAAAAAAATGGTCTTATTAATTTCAAAACTTCAAGCTATATTGCTAATAATTAGACAAAAATTAGACAAAATCCCAATCTGTCCTACTCTGAAACAAAAGGATTATAATTAGATATAGGACAAGATTGATAAACTCTGAAATTACACTCAACCTCCTAAATTTGAACCCATTTTAGCATTAAAAGGTTCAAATTTTTACTCTCTGGACCCCAAATTGCTAATGTTTTAACAAAACAAAATTTTACAGGAAAAAAAAAAAAAGAAAAAAACTAAGCCCACGTTTACTTGGGTTGATATGAACTTTTTCTTTAAAAAAAAAAAAAAGGTGTAGCAATTTTCTGGCTTGTGCAATAAAATTGTGGTTAAAAACGTTAAAAAAAAATTTGATGGACACACTAACTGTCGCCCAAGTCGGAGGAAGAGTCGAAGGGGGAGTTGGACGGAGAAGGAGAACACATCAGTGGCCAAGTCCGATCATCGGCGGGAAGGAAAGGGGGAAGGGGAGAGGGTCTGAGGTGGAAAGGGGTGGAAGTCAGGCGGTGGGCTAGCTTCGTCCTCCTCCTTGGGCCGGTGAAATCAGGATGCTGAGGGGGCCCAAGAGGGAGGGCTTGGCTGAGACACGTCAGCATCCCTGAGAGGACAGGGCACGGGACTGGAGGTGGAGGTTTGCAAGGGTTTAACATTTACTGTGGCTTTTTTCTGGGGTTTGAGATTTCAAAATTTACCACTTACTGATTTTAATGGCACCTGAACAAATCCAGGCTTTCGGCTTTTGGTTTTTTTCGCTGAATATCCTTTATACTATATAGTATACGAGTTTGAAATTCAGCTCTTCTTTTCATGCAGTGGTTATATTGGTATTTTATAGTTTGGATACAAAATTATTTGATTTATTTCCCTACTTACATCATGAACACGTTTTTCAATCTTATATCATGAACACGTTTTTCAATCGCCTTTTCATCTCACATACATTACATCAAAAAAGTGCTACAGTATTTAGATAACTAAATAATCCCAAATAATCTACTATCCAAACAAATAAAGAATTTTGAAAATTTGGAAATATCGGTTACCGCCCAAATTTTGGCCTTGTTTGACAGTTGAGTTTTTTGTTAAATTTGAATGCTGCTAGTTTTTTACCTACTTTTGCTAGAAGAATTTTAAAAAACTTTCAAAATTTTAATGTAAATTTTTAGCAAGTTTGTATAAAACTTGTTTATTTTCTACATTATCTGCAAGAATCCTCACTCAAAGTTTTTAATATAACACCTCCAAAACATATAAAAAATCGTTTCCAAAAATTTCTACAGTAAGTTACAGTAGAATTTTATACAAACTCCCAACAAATTTAGCTGCCAAACAATGATTTGTTAAGTTAGGTATTGATAATTGGATTTTGACTAAAAAATTAGTAATTCAGTAATATTTGAAATCCTTAATGTTAATAGTAAGTTAAATTATTTTAACTTTCTCTAAAAAAATTGTTGCACCAATATAATATCCATACGTTTTTTCTAACAAAAATCAACCAATTTAACTAGTAATACTTTACTAGACAAGTTAACTTATTACTAATTAGTATCTAGTAATATGTGTGTGTCTACACACACATATAAAACTAATATCCATACTATTATATTATAAAATTTTCAAAAATTCAGCCAGTAATCAATAATTCACTAATATATTCATAATTTTCGTTCCCAAACTGTTTTACCAGAAATTAGGATTGGATATATTTCAGTTTTACTGAATTTTATGTTACCGAAATTTTAGATGGATCAACCGTTTTTTTAAATTTTTTTTTAAAATTAAACACCCTTATTTAATACATGTATTTGAAGCTGAGAGTTGTTTGAAATTACTTTTGCATCCTGGTAGATTTGGTTGCCTTTGATACATGTTATAGAGATCCCCCACTTGGTGGCCCTTCATCACATAATAATGAAGTTAATAATTGCCTTACATGAATAATCTCAGTTTTCCAAACTGCTAATCTTCCTCCTTATGTTGAATTCTTTTCATCTTTGCTATTTGGTCCAAGTGTTTATACGGAATCCCGCAGATATTTTTCTGACGACGCCTCTCAAAATCTCCTTCTCCTTGCTCAGGATCCTCTATAACTTTAATTCATTTCTTCTTTTCTTAGATTATCATCCATTCTTCTTTTTGTCGAATTAACTAATTATATTGCGTTTATATAATTTTCAAGCCGCCTTTTCCTCTCTGAATTAATGGGTTTGTAGGGGCTATTGGAAAGGATATTGGACATATCTAGATATGGCAATAGGGAGATATTTGTGAAGGAATTCAAAAAACCTGACTCATCATGATATGCAAGTTAGAATTAGAACTTTGGAGACATTGGGCGTTAGGCTGGCATTAAAGTCCAAAATCCAACAGCCGGTCCAAACCATTCAATTAATTTAATGGTTGGATTGGGTCATTCGAGTGATGCGTTTTGTTGACTTGGGTTAAGTGAACCCAACTTTTTTAATGGCCTTTTTGGGTTATTTATTTGGTACCTGTTACCCAACTTATTTATTTTTAAACAAAAATAAATAAAAAAGGTCCATCAAACTAAGGTGTCCATCAAGTAAATTTTTGCCTGCAACTCTTTATGCATGGTCCTAATGAAATTTAAAAGCAACGGCTACAACGACTCTGTTATCAGGTGGAAAATCCATGGTCAAAGCATAAGCCTAAACTTAGCTCCAACAACTGTTGTTTTTCATTTTAATGCTTGATTCTCATAGGAAATCACTGTAAACTTAATAAATGAAGAGTTCTTGCAGTTATTCAAGTACTAATACTTAAAAGTCTTGATAATAAACAAGCCAAAATTAAAAAATGTAATTACAATTGAAGTACAATGTACGATACAAGTAGTTGATATTATTGGATATTCATTTACCCATATCGTAGTCTAAATTTTAAATACTTCTATTACCCTATTGGCATTGACACCTTATTTTCAGCTTTGTCAATTACTCAGGATAGATTTTAATTGATTGAAAAATTAACTACCATTATACGAGCATTTATTAATTTTTACAATTACATGGAACCAAGACAAAAGTGTTGTGTTTTGAGGGAAAAGGAGAATAAATATTCTTTTATAATGTTTTTCTTTTAAAAAATTTTCATAGGATGAAAGAGAGTGCAAAAATATGTGAGAAAGAGTGGAGAGTGTGTGTGTGAAAATATGCAAGAAATAATTTGCAAGTATTTTTTCAAGCGAAAGTGCGTTAAAAATGTTTGTATGAATGTGTTAGTTAATGTGTGTAAGTGATCCTGCATGTGTTTGTGAGTCTATAAAAAATAGTTTACAAGTGTTTTCCCCAAGTAATACGCTATAATAGAAGTGTAAATATATAGAAATATATTAAAAAATATTCGTTCATAGTTGGATTTTTGGCCAATTAGACTCAACCCAAATTAACCCATGAAAAATTTAGGAGGATTAGGTTATAACCCAATCTTGCAAAACCCATCTTTGACCCGTCCAAAAATATCCCAATCTGTCCAATTGCATGGCTTTTAACTGTGATTTGTCAATCTAATTGTTGTATTTGCACTTGGATTGGAGTGTGAGATCTCGTTTTTATTTTAGGATTGGTTGTTTCAGTAACTTTATAACTGGTGAATTGTCTCTCTGTGGTTTGGATTATGTTGATATAGGCACTAAAAGGTAACAGCCTTGAATTGGTCAACAAGATGCAAGATCATATAAGAAATAGTAAAATGTTATAAAACTAATAAAATAAACTACTACAATAGGAATTGAAATATAAGAGAAGGAAGTAGAGAAATAGAGAATGATTGTCTTATATTCCAACTAATACCAAAGTCCTCCCAAAAGGGGTCAATGTACCTCTATATATAGGTACTACAAAATTAAAGGTGCATCAATACTATTAAACACCCATTACTACAAGAATATGAAGAAACCTATGAAACGGTTTCTCCACTACATGAATAGATTTATGGATTGTAACTTCTATACATAATGAAACCATAAATCATGAATTAATCCTCTTGGGAATACAAATGGGCATTCACACTTTTAGTTATTTCATAACACGTCCCCTTGGATGTCCATTACACAAAGTGTGAGGACCCGAAAATTTTATTTTTATCTGACCTAATTAATTAATTATTTATTTATTTTCTCTGAATAATTGATTTAAATTATTTTAATTACAATTGTACCATACATTACCTCATTTTATTTTAAAAACCTTGTTTAATCTTCAATTTAATTTTTCTGTCACTCAATTGTGAAAAATAAAAAAAAGGCACATTTTTCGAGACAAACCTTTGGACTGAAAGTGACGTAAGTTTGGGGAATAAGAATGATTATTAGTAGATTAAGAAAAGCTAATTGAGGGATTAGAAGTGAGTGATTAGAATTAAACTCCAAATGGAGCATTTTTGGCCGCAAATTCAAAGTTGACTTTTTGTATATTAAAGAGTGGCTTCAAGTCTTTTCTCCCTTTTCCTATTTCACATCATCCAAAAGCAACCAAAAACCCTCTTCTTCTTCCTCATTTCAGCCGACCTCTCCTTCCCCATTTTCCCCTTCAATTCATCTTCAAAAATCACTCCAAGACTTCACCAAATTCACCAAGAAACTTGATCAAATCTTCCACCCTCTTCACTTGCACCTTGAAGACCATTTGGCCTTGTGGGAGAGCCGATCTTGGGAGGAGAAAAGAAGGGGTCTTGGTGCACTCTAGATCACATCCAACCTAGGGTTTCTAATTGAAAAGGAAGAGGTAGTTTACTACATCTCAACCTTGCTCTATTGATGCCTTTTATGTAGTTTTAAGCTTTGAAAGTTTAATGTTGCTATTCTTGTTGAATTGGATGGTTGTGGGCTCTATGAACTCCCACATTTCTTGATTGTTGGCTGCTATGATGTGTGTATGTGTGATGGAGTGAGTTGTGTTGAATTTATGGAAGTTAGGAAGATAGGAAGAAATGAATGAGGAAAATCGAGTGGATTGAGGGAAGTTGCTGCCGGATCCTTTTGCTGATTTTATGCCCTGTTTTAGCTGCTAATTTTCGTGAGTTTCTTGTCCATTTTGAGAGCTGAAATGTTGGTCTATATGTGTGTAAATTTATTTGCAAAAATCATTTCATTTGGTGTGATAAAATCGCATGGAAAGAAGAAGTCAGAATCTGGAAAAATTTTTACTGTGTTCTGCTACCCTGTTTTGGTCTCATTGAACACTGCCTTCCCATGTGATTTTTTGGCTAAATTTTGGTAAAAATGTAGCTCACATACTAAGGTTTATGTCTGCAAAATTTGGAGTTTTTCCAGTACCATTTCATTGCTCAAATGATGTCTCAAAGCTGCTCCTCAAATCTGGAAAAATGCTGTGTCAGGACAGCTTTTTGGCCCATGTTTAAATGACTATATTTTCTTACTCGGGTATTGAAATTAAGTTCCATTTGTTTTGTTTGAAACTAGACTTGAAATTATTTAAGTGGTATAAATTTAAAGGGTCAGTTCAATTTCTGTGAAATTTGGCAAATTTTCAAAGTTTACTGAAAACCAAGACTGTCATGTCTCGTTTTCACTGTTGTAGTGAATATTTCTCTATGTTAATGATCCAACTAGCTCTTACACTAAACATGAAAGTTGTATAGAATTGAGTTATCAATCTACTCACAAAATTTCAGCCCAATCGGAGCACTATGCTGAGTAAAATGACCAAAATACCCCCGCTGCTCAAACCCTTACATTTTGCTAGAAAATGGCCTAACTTACTATCCGAATTTTCTTGAATTTTCCAGCCTATTATCCAAATTCTCTTGAGATGATATTCTGTGTTATGGTTTGTCTTGAATAGTTTGGAATAAGGGTTGAATTTCAAGAGAAATGAATTTCCGACTTGGGGTGAATATTTGACCTACTTGTGGTTTGAATCTCTGAAAAGTAACTTCTAGGAAATTGCAGTACTAAAAATCTATTTTCTAACTGTATAACTTTTATAGTTTTCTGACTTACGAAACTTAAGATATGAATTTTTAAAGAGTGCTGACACTATTCATGTCAGTGAACTATTCCTAGTTGAAAAAGGGATTTCTTGATCTTGAAACCCTAAACGACCTATTTTCAACCGCTTACCTTGATTTTTCCACTTTCTTGACTTTAAGTGTATTCTCATTGAGTTTCTTGGGTTGGTGTAGTTCACCTAAGCTACGTATGATTTCTTTTCCTTAAAGTTTACACTTTTAACAATTTTATTGAGAAAAGAGTTTCACTAGCTGTAATGAGATAATAAATTGATGATCATTAGTCACATTTGCTTCAGGTGGCCAAGGGAACTACGGCGTGAATCCTGAGGCGCTCGAGTGATCTCACCTGCATGCTTTTACTTGATTTTTTTTGTAGGTGAGTGTTCAAGTGCATGTTTAATTGCTTTAAATGATGTAAATAATTTGAAAAGCATGCTTGTGTGACTTGGTGAGCGTGTACTTTATCGCGCTCATCTTATTGGAATTTGCCTCTAAACGAGTTCTACTATTTAAAATGTTAATTGATTGACTGCTTGAACTGCTTGAATTGTTTATAACTGTGGGGACGCCCAAACCCCATTGGGGATCCCTTCACCTTGTCCCGCAACAGGGGCTAGGGCAAGGGATGTGTGAACTATGGGTTATTACTGTTTAAATCACGTCGGTTGGAATGAATCCACTGACTATGGCATACTCATAGTGGGTTGCCATTCACTTTTAAATGTTGGAGTTCAGGCCTGGTCAAGGGGGTGTAAGTAGACGGGAGAGGGATAAAAGTGGTGGATATGGACTGTGAGAGTGAGTGGTTGATGGAGTGTCAACGTGTGACTTGAATTGATGCTGGTGAAGAAAATAATTGCAGAGATTTACGGGAATGTGGAGCTGGTCAACTGTATCCTTCAAATTGTGCTGTTTAAATGTTTTATTAATTGTTTTGCTCTTTTACTGTTTCATTAATTTATTTAACTGCTTTGATTTGCCTGTGCATGTTTTCTTGGCCTCACTGAGCTTTGCTCACCCTATAAGATTTGTTTTCCTTGACAGGTTTTGAAACGCAGTTCGCTAACCGCGAATCTTAGTTTCTTTCGTAGGATTTCCGCTCTTTTGTATAAGGTTGTTTTGATTTGAGCATTTGATGGTTTGTAGTACTTGAAGTTAATACTAATGAAATTCGGATGAAAGTATTGGGATTGTAAATTCAGCTTTTGTATGCATTTTAGTACCTGGACTTTATTTTGGAAATGTAAGTTGAATTTTAGTTCTTTTAAGTAGTTGTTTGAGATGTGAAGTTAGTTATATTGAGATAGGTGGAATTGTTAATTAAGTTATTTGAGCGAGTGAGTCCCGGCAAGAGTTGAGCAGGAGGTCCGCCGAACCCTTTGGTTCGTCCTAGGGAGAGGTAGGGATGTCACACAAAGAATATGTCTCGTTAAAATCTTATTAGGGAAAAACCCACTAGGACAAAAACCCTAGTGAAGGAAAAAGAGTACATTATTCCTGTGTATTGTTTTCTCCCCCTGATGCAAATATCATTTGAGATCCTTTAATCGTCGCATTCCAACGTTCTTCACCAATTTCTCAAATGTTGCAGTTGGCAATGCCTTGGTAAATAAATCTGTCAAATTATTATCTAATCGGATTTGTTACATATCAATTTCACCATTCTTTTACAAATCATGAGTAAAAAAGATTTTTGGTGAAATGTGTTTGGTCTTATCTCCTTTAATATATCCTCCTTTCAATTGGGTTATACAAGCTGCATTATCTTCATATAAGATAGTTGGAGGATTTTCTTTTTCGGAGGATAACCCACAAGTCTTTCGGATGTAGTGGGTCATTGATCTTAACCAAACACATTCTCGACTGACCTCATGAATTGCTATTATTTCAGTATGATTCGATGAAGTGGTGGCTAATGATTGCTTTGGAGATCGCCAAGAAATGGCTGTACCTCCATATGTAAATAGATAACTAGTTTGAGATCTTACTTTATGCGGGTCAGATAAATACCCAGCATCAGCATAACCAACCAATTCACGTTCGGATTTATTTGAATAAAATAAATCAAGATCAATTGTTCCTTGGAGATAGCGAAAAATATGTTTAACACCATTCCAATGTCGTCATGTGGGTGAGGAACTAAATCTTTCTATAAATTCACTGCAAATGATATATCAGGTCTTGTACAATTAGCAAGATACATTAATGCACCAATTGCACTGAGATATGGTACTTCAAGACCAAGTGTCTCTTCATCTTCCTCTCATGGTCTAAAAGGATCCTTATTAGGATCTAGCGATCTGACGACTATTGGGGTACTTAAAGTATGTACTTTATCCATATAAAAGCACTTTAATACCTTCTGGGTATAAGCAGTTTGGTGGACAAAAATTTCATCTTTCAAATGCTCAATTTGCAAATCAAGACAGAATTTTGTCATTCCAAAATCTTTGATCTTAAATTCTTTCTTCAAATATTCAATACTATTTTGAATCTCTTCAGGAGTTCCAATCAAATTTAAATCATTAATATATGTAGCAATTATCACAAAATTTAATCCATTTTTCTTGATAAAAACACATGAACATATTGGATCATTGGTATAACCTTCTTTAGTTAGATATTCATTGAGGCGGTTATACCACATGTGCCCAGATTGTTTAAACCCATACAAAGAACTTTGTAATTTAATAGAATAAAAATCTTTAGGATTTGATTTGCATGCTTCAGGCATGCTGAATCCTTCGAGGATGCTCATATAAATATTATTTTCAAGATTTCTATATAAATATGCAGTAACAACGTCCATTAGACGCATATCTAGTTTTTCATGTACTGCAAAACTCACAAGATATCTAAATGTGATAGCATCCACTATAGGTGAATACGTTTCATCATAATCAAATCCAGACCTTTGTGAAAATCCTTGGGTTACAAGTCTTGCTTTATACCTCATAATTTCATTTTTCTCACAAATACCCATTTATATCCTACTGGCTTTACAGCTTCGGGTGTTTGGACTACTGGTCCACAAACTTTTCTTTTAGCCAATGAGTCCAATTCAGATTGGATCGCATCTTTCCATTTTAGCCAATCATTTCTATATCGACATTCATCAACCGATCTAGGCTCATAATCCTCGTCCTCTGCCATAATATCAAGTACTACATTATATGCAAAAGTACCATCAATAATTATTTCTTTTCGGTTCCAACTTTTTCTTGAAGTGACAAAATTTATTGAATTTTCTATAATTTTATTCTCTTCAAGAATTGGCTCTTTAGGAGCGACCTCTTCAGGAGGTTTAATTTTATCACTAATTGTTGATTCATCTACTCCTCTTTTCTTTCGAGGATTTTTATCTTTGGAACCAAGAGATCTCCCACGCTTTACAAGTGCTTTAGACTCATTAGCACTTGTAATTTGTCCTTCAGGGACATTAATTATAATCGGTACATTTTCACCAGGAATATGCGATTTAGTAACTCTTTTGGAGTCATTAAATACATCCGGTAATTGATTTGCAATTTTTTGCAAATGTATGATTCTTTGAACTACTAGTTCACATTCTTTAGTATTAGAATCAAGGAAATCCAATGATATTTTCTAAGTGATTTCCTTTTTCGATTGATTTTTATCTCCCCCTAATGTCGGAAAATGTGATTCATCAAAATGACAATCTGCAAATCTCGCAGTAAATAAATCACCTATCAATGGTTCCATATACTTAATAATTGAAGGTGATTCATACCTGACATATATCCCCAATCTTCTTTGGGGGCCTAATTTATGACGTTGGGGCGGTGCAATTGGAACATAAACCGCATAACCAAATATTCGTAAATGAGAAATATTGGGTTCATAACCAAAAGTCAATTGTAGGGGAGAATAAGTATGATAACTTGTCGGTCTAATTCTCACAAGTGTTGTTGCATGTAATATAGCATGTCCCCAAGTAGATGAAGGAAGTTTTGACGTCATCAACAATGGTCTAGCAATTAATTGTAACCGTTTAATGAATGATTCGGTTAGACCATTTTGTGTGTGAATATAATCTACAGGATGTTCAATAGTTATTCCAATGGACATACAATAATCATCAAAAGCATGTGACGAATATTCACCAACATTATCTAAACGAATTTTCTTTATTGGATAATTTCGAAATTGTGCTCGCAATTTAATTATTTGAGCAAGTAATCTTGCAAATGCCAGGTTGCGAGTAGATAATAAACATACATGTGACCATCTAGTTGATTCATCAATTAGCATCATAAAATATCGAAATGGTCAACATGGTGGATCTACAGGCCCACGTATATTACCATGAATTCGTTCTAGAAATGTAGGAGATTCAATCCCAACTTTAACTTGTGATGGTCTAATAATTAATTTCCCTTGAGAACAAGCAACACAAGAGAATTCATTGGCTTTTAATACTTTTTGATTTTTCAATGAGTGGCCATGTGAATTCTCAATTATTCGTCTCATCATTATGGATCCGGGATGTCCAAGACGATCATGCCAAACCATAAAATCATTAGGATGAGTAGACTTCTGGTCTACTAGGTGATGAATTTCAATTGCACTAATTTGTGCATAATATAAGCCAGAAGAAAAAGAAGATAATTTTTCTATTACGCATTTTTGCCCAAAAATGATACTTGTGATTAATAAAAATTCACCATTTATCTCAATCATTGTCTCAATATGATATCCATTTTCGTGGATATCTTTAAAACTCAATAAATTTCTTCGAGACTTGGGAGAGAATAGTGCATTATTTATGATAATTTTAGTCCCTTCAGGGAGAAATAGAGTGGCTTTTCCGGAGCCTTCAATCAATTTTACACTACCACTGATAGTATTAATATTTGTCTCTCCCATTTTTAAATAAGAAAAATATTTTTTATTTTTCAATATGGCGTGCGTAGTAGCACTATCAATGAGGCAAATGTCATCATCACCATTATTTAATCCCAAATGTTTAGCATCCATTTTTTCTTCAGGAAGAAAATTTCAAACAAAAATAAATATTAATAAAGTTGTGAAAATAAATATTGAATAGAAAGAAAATTACATGAAAGATATAAAACATCATAAAATATCTAAAAAATCATAGGATATTTGTTGACATCTTCAGGATGCTCAAAAAAATCAGCTACATCAAGATGTGTTATCAGCATCATCACCATCATCATAATCATTCTTTTGATCAATGAAATTCGTCTCAACACCTTTGTCTTTCTTTTTCAGTGATGCTTGATAGAGGTCAACAAGATGCTCAACCGTACGACAGGTACGGGACCAATGACCTTGCATACCACACCGGTAGCATTTTTCTTCATAAACTTTCTTTTCATCAATTTTCTGATCGTAGTTATTTTCCCTATTTTGGGAAATATTTTGTTGTTTGCCACGGTTATAATTTTCACGGGACACAAATCTACTACGATCACGTCCACGACCACGGCCACGACCACGGCCTCCTCCACAGCCACCTCTACGGCCATGTCCACGTCCACGTCCTTGACCAGAATTTTGAAATTGAGTCGCATTCGCTTCAGGGAATGGACTTGCACCAGTTGTTCGGGACTCATGATTTTTCAACAGTAATTCATTATTTTTTTCAGCCAAGAGAAGACATGCGATAAGTTCAAAATAGTTTTTAAATCCCTTCTCTCGATATTGCTGCTACAGGAGCATATTAGAGACATGAAAAGTAGAAAATGTTTTCTCTAACATATCTTCATCAGTAACTTTTTCACCACGTAATGATAATTGAGAAGTGATTCTGAGCATGGCTAAATTATATTCGTTGACAGATTTGAAATCTTGTAGCCGTAAGTGAAGCCAATCATATCGGAATTTTGGAAGAGCGACCAACTTCAGGTGGTCAAATCTTTCTTTCAAATCTTGCCAAAGGACAAGAGGATCTTTGACAGTAAGATACTCTATTTTTAATCCTTCATCTAAATGATGACGAAGGAAAATCATAGCTTTGGCACGGTCTTGGTTTGTGGATTCATTTTCTTCAACAATAGTATTACCAAGTCCCATTGCCTCAAGATGAATTTCAACATCCAATACCCATGATAAATAATTTTTTCTAGAAATATCAAGTGGTACGAACTCTTGTTTTGTAAGATTAGCCATAAGAAATTAAAATAAATTTTTGAGTTAGAAATTTACCTCAGAAGTCACTTGACGAAATATGGGCAGAATTTCGGCAAAATCTCGTCTTTCACTTTTGTTCAAGGTAGAGCCTCCGTTTTCACCTTTTGCTCAAAAGTAGAGACTCGTGTTGATAACATGTTATAAAACTAATAAAATAAACTACTACAATAGGAATTGAAATATTAGAGAAGGAAGTGGAGAAATGGAGAATGATTGTCTTATATTCCAACTAATACCAAAGTCCTCCCAAAAGGGGTCAATGTACCTCTATATATAGGTACTACAAGATTAAAGGTGTATCAATCTTATTAAACACCCATTACTACAAGAATATGAAGAAACCTATGAAATGGTTTCTCCACTACATGAATAAATTTATGGATTGTAACTTCTATACATAATGTAACCATAAATCATGAATTAATTCTCTTGGGAATACAAATGGGCATCCACACTTTTAGTTATTTCATAACATAAAAGAATTTCTTTATCTACATGGGGACTCTCGCTGATCTACAACCTAGAGAACTCAAAGATAGTAGATTTTGGTATTTTAAGGCTATTGGCAGTGGATGAAAAAAGCAAAATTGAAAATTGTTCAGACATTGTGAATTCTTCACTACTAATCCTAGAGTATGTTATCGCAAAAAAACTACCATTTAGATTGCTGTTTTTTAAAATTTTCATAGAAAAATGTTCTACGACCATTTGATTTATGTGAAATAAAAAATAATTAAAAAATGCATTTACAGAGAACATAAAAAATTTTTATTAGAAAACTACGATCCAAACATAGCTCAGCCTCTTAAATGCGATCACATTGTTTACATTACATCTTATAACGTTCCCTTTATTATTGCTTATTAATGATGCATCAGGTTAGAAATCGCACCATCATCTAACTGTTCTTGAAATAAGAAAGAAATGTGATAGGCGAGAATTGATTGCGTACTGTATTGTTTGTTTTTCATTCATGGGTTTTCTGTGTTTTGGTTAATCCTCAAGGATTTTTCTTTTCAGATTTATGGATTATTAGTTGCCATCATCTTACACCACTTAAAAAAATTATTGAAAAAAATGAAAATTTACTACGTCTCCATCGCTGTTAATTTGTTCCATAACTTATCATATATATTTTCCATCGATAACATTTGTTAATAGGATTTACTGGTTATTCCAACGACTATATATTTCTAAAAAACTTATTCAAAAGCATGGCGTTTAGTTGATCAATTTTCTTGTAGTTAACCAATTACCAGGTACCAAATCTTCCACATCAATGACAGCTTACTGGCACTCCAATCCCACGCATCGTGCTAGCTGTGGGCTTCTCTCCTAGTTTTTCTATATATAAAGTGTGTGCCCTTTTTGGTATTAAAATCTTTGGTCATTTAATAAATTGCCTAATACCCACTATCTTTTAGACTTTTATAACCCAATTCCTCTTCTTTCTCTTACTCACTCTTCTTTCTTTCTCTCAATGATATTTAGATTTAGTATAACTTCCTCCAAACTACTACTAATCCATGACACTCATAAAATATTTTAAGAACTGTAAGTTGTATAAAGTTTTCTCACCCTTTGTTCCTCTAATTAATTTGGTTTTCTTTGTCTTCATAAAAATTTATTTATTTAGAAAATTCATTTATTCATTATTTTCTTCTTAATATGCATACACATATTGTGCGCCTTATCCACTACTAATTTTAACTTGGGAGGGGATGCTCAGTTCTTATGTAAGGGGTAAAAAATATGGACGTCAATGCAACTTTATTGACATTCCACAATTTTGACCCTAAAAGTAAGGCCTAAAAAAAACTATAATTGTGCTAGACGTATAAGGCCAAGATCAATCATCTATGTATTTAAAGAATATAAGTGTGTTTTTCTCCTTTTTTTAATGATGTATAGTGATTCAAATCTTACTTGTTAAACCAACTCTCGTGAGTGACTAATTAACGATGTATAGTGGTTCCAATTTTACTAACTGAACCAAGCCTCTTGAGTGACTACAAGACCGGTAGGTTTACAGTATTGAACATTTGTAAATTGTTGGTTTTTTGTATGTGATAATTGGAAATGGATTTAATTTTCAAGTTGGATAAACCAACAAACCAATTAAATTGATTTACAAAAAAGGATAAATTAACTAACATTAACATTTTCCTAATATTCCTTTCAATGCTTTCTTAGATAGTAAACAAAGCATAGAGGAACACAATGTAATTTGCGAGTTTGCTTAAATAAGAAAATTTTGATATACATACAAACACACACATAGATGTACATATACAGGTGTGTGTGTGTGTATGTATGTGTACGTGTGTGTGCATCTATATATATATACACCCAAAAACCCTCAAGGATTACACCCAAAAGACCCTTGAGTGAATGAATTTCTGTTTTGAAGATCCTTGGTGATAAGCCAATATTTGCATGTTTTTAACAGGTTTAATTATGTAGTTTTTGTGTGTTTTTGGTATTTTTGTAGCTAATGAACTAGGGTTTCTAGTTAATTTTGCATCTAATGGCTTCAATGATGAAAAATGCATTTCTATGGATTAATGTTATGAAATGTTCATGTTTTTGTAGGATTGCTTGTTCATGATCAAATGAGATGAAAATGTGGATAATTGCCAAGAAGTTTGGAAGAAAAATTGGAAAATGAAAATTGCAATTCAATCGACGAGGAATCAAAGGATAAAAGTCGGAGCAATTAAAGCGCCAATTTCACGACAACAAGCTCGGAAATTGCAAGTTTCAAGTGGAATCGCGAGGCAAAACGCGAACCAACAAATGGAAGAAATGATTAGCTCGCGAATCCCTCTCACTGGAAGCAGGGTAGCCGATCCGCGATGTGATCCGCGAGCCTCTGCCTCGCGGATCTGCATCGCGGATCCTCAGAAAGTGACTGCTGCAAGTTGCAGCCGAATTCTAGTTTTTCAGCTCACTTCCAGCTCAATTTTTAGAAGAATTTCAATGAAGGCTGCGTGAAGAATTGTGTGAAGTTGAAGAAAAAAACTCATTACTAATTCAAAACACAATTTGCTTCAACATTACAACTCATTTGGGATGAAAATTCAAAGGATTCAAATGCATGAAGACAGAGATTTAAGAAGCCATTTTCCTTGACTTTTGAAGGCCAATTTGTCTTGTATTCACATGACATAATTTTGGATGCATGTGGTTGTAATCTTCTATAAATAGGGCCTTTTGTATCCCATTCCACCATTGAACACATATACCATTCCATTCCATAAGAATTCCAAAAGACTAGAGAATAGCTCTAGTTCATTAGATTAGTTCTAGTTCTTAGTTTGTAGTTTCTAAAGAGAGTGAAAGTGAAAGTTGTGAGGAATCTTGCACTTTGCATTTGGGAGATCAACTTGTGAAGAAGTTTATGGATTCAACTTCAAGAAATTGAATAAGATTCCTTCTTCCTTACTTTGTCTCTTGTAACTAAATTTCATGACTTTGTGCAAGTTTGTTTTATGCTTAAATGTTCTTAATATGATGTCTAGCTAAGCCTCTTTAATCCTAGAGTTAGGATGAACTTGTTTTAGTTGTGATTATGAAGTAGTTAAGTGATTTATGTCCTCCATGATTTTGCTAGTTTAAGACTTGTGCTTATGCGTTATGGTTGATTAGCTACCAACTATAATTGATTTGATGTTGATGAGTAATGAAAAACTTGCCTTCAATAAGATCTAAGTTCTTGAGCACTAACTTATGTTCTCACGAAAGTAGTGAATATAGTTGGTTGGTTTTGGTTTTATACTATAACTTCATTGAGCTTATTTAACTTGTTTCTCTCTTTTCTCTATGCAAATAGGTCAAGGAAGATTCCAAGAAGTTAAGGAATTAGCGAAAGCAATTCCGAGTGACTAGTTCATCTTAAACGAGAACTTGCACTACACATGACCATTAACGAAAGTGGTGGCATACAAAAGGAAGTTATACCTTTGCGAATCATTGGAGAAAGGACTTAATAAACTTGACTAACTTCTAATCTTAACTTAACAAGGAATTCCAAAGCTCTAGGATTCCTCCAATTTGATCTTAAAAACTCTCTCTCTCACCTAATTCTCTAATTTCTTTACTTGCTTTCTTATTTCTTGTCTTCCACCAATTGGATGTCTTTGACACCTAACGGTTGGTTTTAATTGCTTTATCCCTCTTCCTTAGGTCGGTTTACCGCCTTCTCCCTTTTATCTAGCTTTCTTTACTTTATTCGCCTTCATATAATTGTCTATCTAGATAACAAAGCAAGTGATTAAATTTTAGTGTTTGCAAAACCATAGTTCCTCGTGGGATCGACACCTATATTTCCCTATACTCAATAAACGATTCGTATACTTGTGGTGATATAGGGTTTAAAAGGTTTTTAAAATTTGTGGAGTAAAGAAAAATCCTATCACTTGGTTAGTTGAGCTAAATCCGCAAGTCATACTTTGCAAGAAAAATAGGTGAAAACAAAAATTTAAGAGTGAGGTGTGTGTATGTTCAGTTGTGTATGGAAGAGGAGAAGAAGAATGAAAGAAATAAAGTTTGTAATTCAACTTTAAAGAACCTGAATAGGATCTGCGGAGAAAATCCATGAGGCATGCCTCTTGAATCTACTTCATGGATCTATTTTGGTGCTCTTTAATCTAGATCCATGGACTGAATCCGTGAGCCATGCCTCATGGATCCAGTCCATGAATCTTGATGTTTCTATAACAAAGGTGCAAAATTTTTAACCTTAAGATGCTCGGATCACATTTCTACACTTTTGCAGTTCTTTCGTGCAGCTTTCTTATTTATCTTATGTGACGACCCCACCTCTCCCTAGGGTGTACCCCAGAGTATCAGTGGCCATCTGCCTAACTCTCGCCAGGACTCACTCACTCAAATGATCAATCAACTTAACAAACTAAAATCCCGAACATACAATTTAAACACACAATAACTTACAAATTCACAGCTTCCAAATTACAATCCCAAATACACAAAGTATGTTTCCATACATTCAATATCATAACACAAAAGCCCCTCGATTTCCATAATTCAAAGTTCTCAAAAGCACAAAACAAAAATAAACCCTAATTCTAAGGGTTGACACCTCCACTGGGGTTCTCATTCCCTGTTAAGAAAAACAAATAGGAAAGGGTGAGTTAAAAACCCCGTGAGTTCCCAAAACATGCAAATCACTTAACATATAAAGAATTTCACTTCACAAGTCATACTTGGAATTAAACCAGATAAGAAAACAATTAACAAAACAAGGTAGGATACGGGGGCTCTCAGGAGTCAAGATCCACGAAACTTGTCCACGAACCAAGTAGTTGACACTTTATCAACTTTTATACACGCAATCCATGTAGACCTTCACTTACTCCTCACTCCACCAAAACCCCCACCGGGCCCGACACCAAACATTTAACACTTTTTAACACTTCACTTCACTTCACTTAATTTTGTGTACTCTCCATTAACAGGGACGAGTCCATATGCCTAGTTCCGAGTACATTTCATTTCATTTAAGAACCCTATGGCTCGCACCTTTCTCCTTAGCCTAGGCCTAACCTCCGGCTCGAGTTGAAGGTCTTACCAATAGGTTTCAGGAATTCCCGACATTTCACATATACATATAAATCATTTCAAAACATGTTCACATCAATCTTTCATTACACAACACTTTCACACTAATTTTTCAGTCAAATGAGGGTAAGTGCGGTAAAGTACACACTACCCCATCAGATGGTTCGAAAATTAGGTTCCATTTCAAAAATCACTTCACTATACACAATGCATTCATATTCACATAATCACATAACATGCATGGAAACTGACCGAAGTAGTGAGGTTCGGCTTCCAAGTTAGGATTGATTTCACTTCCTTCCACACCCCCTAAACAAATAAAACAATAGTTGAGATTCACTTCCCCACTCATTAATTAAAATAATTCACTTTCACTTCTTATTTTCAATCAATATTTTCCCCCAAACTTCCTTCAAGGAAAAGCATTCATTTCACACGACACAATGTCTCAAACGGGTCTTTTAAAAATCACTATATCATTCCAAATATAACACTCCATTGATGCACTCTCTAAACACTACTTTCAAATTCTCTTTCATGTGAAATTTTAAGCGAGGTCTCTTACCACAAAATCACTCTTTTCTCAATTTACTCAACATGTGCTCTTAATCAAAGCTTTAACACCAGTTTAGAACAATTCTCACCAAGTCTTTATATTTGAAAATTCACGGAAATTAACTAAAATATTGCAAAACCATCGAGTCCATCAAATAAACACTTTTTATCCAAAAGTTTATGAAACACTTCACTTTGACATTCAAAATCCATGACTTTACTTTACTCAAACACACATTCACAAGTAAACATATCACATATATATTTTTTAGCAAAAATCTCTTTAAGAATATCATAAAATTTTGAAATCAAATGTCAAAAATGCCAAGCATAGGTTCGGCCATCTCACCCATTTTTCCTTCAAAATTTCCAACAACAAGATCTACTTTCTAACCATAAAATGAACTAATTTCACGAATATCAATCATGTCCACAATCAGGTCCTCAAGTCCGCTACCTAAAATTCACCTCAAGTCCGCTACCTAGGTTGGGATTTCAAGAGCCCAACTCCATCATTTCAAATATAATCATTGCTAGTAAAATAAACCGCAAATCTTTCCTATTTAACACTAATCAAGTTATATCTAAGGGTTTTGAATCTTATACCTTTAGATCTATCAAGATCTAACAAGATCTTGTGAGCCTCCTTTCGAGAAAGATACTTCCAAGCTTAGAAACACCAAAAGCTTCAACCTTAGTCCAAGATCTTCGTGCTTTGATAGCGATTTCCGACAAAAAGCTCAGGAACAAGAACAAGGAATTCTTACAAGCTCTCTTTCTCTTCTTTTTCTCTCTCAAACTTTCGGATCTTCCCCCTCTTCCTCTCACCTTCACACGGCAGCCAAGGATGAAGAAGAACAAGCCAAAATCCTCCACCAAAGTCTCACAACTTCAAGAGGTTGGATGAAGAAGAAAATGGAAGATCAAGCTACAACTTTTCCTCTCTTTTCTCCCTCAAATTTTCGGACCAGCTCTTCTCCCTCCTTCCCTCTCTCATGGATGCTCCAATGAAGGAAACAAGTGTCTTCAATGGTGGCTTGAAGCTTCAAGAAAGGAAGGAAGAAGAAATGGAAGAACAAAGCAAACTTTCTCTCTCTCTCTTGCTTTTCACTCTCTCGGCCTCCCTCTCTCTCTCTACTCTAAATTGCAACTGAAAAGTAAAGCTTCAAGGAGCCAAGAAGTCAAGCTTTAAGGGATAAAAAGGTGGAAATCCCCTGATTTGTGGAAAAGTGGCTTTATGGCCACTTTATGTCGCGTCGAGCGTGACAGTCTAACTTACACTGTTTTATTTCATTCCAATACTATCCAATCTTAATAATATCTCCGTAATATCACTACATATGCTCAATTTCAATTCGAAGTAACTATTCACACTTTGGAACAAAATTTAACGCTTAATTTGGCCGAAATCACACACTGCAAATAATTCTTGAAAAATTCTCTAAATTGGAAAATATTCACTTTAAACATAAATCCACTTATATTTCAATGAATAAACACAATATAAACAATATTTACATTTTTAAAATAAAATTTGAATTTTGAGGCCCTCACATCTTAAAATGCTAGGATCATTTTTTGACATGCTTTAACATTTCAAACAATCTTAAAATGATCCACAAATGATTTTTAATCCTTTATTATGAATCAAATGCAACAAAATGCCAAATGAGGGGTTGAGCTCCTTAATCTTCTTGTATTCCTTGCTAAACCTCAGAAAGCAACTTTTCTCTTATTTCTCGAGCCCTAAAAAAAACTTAATAAACATGCTTCAAAACAGATAGTAAAAATGAAAACATACTAAGACGAAATAAGACAACATAAAAAGATGGGTTGCCTCCCAACACGCATTTCTTTATAGTCATTAACTTCACTATATAATCTCATGTCTCAAGAAGGCTTTGTTAACGAGTAATCCCCCAATCTAGGGTATGGTGGATCAATAAAAAGTGGCTTGATTTCATGAGCCATTTATCCAAATGATGAGAGAGATAGACATGAATCTCAAGTGTGTTATAGATATTACCTTGCATTGGCAGTATGACTACATATGACATGAGTAGCTCACGATTGCTTGTGAGTAGGATTGGTCAATGCTCATCTCGATCTTGGTCAACACTGAACTTGAGTCAAACTTGAATAGCTTGATACAAGTGATGAGTCAAGCCTGAGCCCGAGCCCGAGCTATCATCTTAGTGGCTCATTAGCTTGTCAAGCTGCTCAAGTATAATGTCTATTTTTTATTAATTTTTGTTATATGTGAAAAAACCTAAAAATCCCTCGTACCTAAATTATCCTGCCTATTTCTCATTTCTCTCATTGTCTTCCAATTAATTGAGAGTTGAGACTTACCAAAAACCATAGGTTTTCTCCGCTTAGCATTGACAACCGCCATCCACTACTAACACCTTTGCCACTATTCATCTTCGTGCCATCTCAATTACAGCAAGCCAGCAATGGCAGTTGATTACTTCGTCTTCACCAGTCACTACTAATTCAGCAAGCTAGCAAATAGCCTCCAGCCATGTACCACCATTCACCACCTTGCACTACTTTTTTCCACAACTACCTTCAACCACTGGCTTCCACCATCGCCTTTAAACACTGGCTTCCACTATTGCCTTCAACCACAAAATTTTCAGGTGGCATCAATTAGTCGCTTCTAAGTTCTAACTAAGACATTCACCTCCATTGAGGGTTTATGTGCATAAGATTAGATAGAGTGAGTTAAAAACTCATTTAAAGCATATTATAGCATATCTATTTCAAAGCTTTTCTTCTATGAGTTGTGGTCTCTATGCTCTTAGTTTGAACAAGGCTGTCTAATTAGTCATATTATTGGGAGTTAAACCTTACTTATGGGTTAAATTGATTAGTCATGTTCTTGGAAATTAAACCTAACTTATCAACTTTTGTTCAGTATATTTAACTCACCATGTTTCTAGGACATCTCTTTTTTCCCAATTGGGCTATGAGTGCCTAATTGAGGAATTAGTGATTTTTTATTATTAGTATAGAAGTAAAATAGTTCTATGTAGTCATGTTCCTTTTATTCTATCACAATAAAAAGGTTGTGTGATTGGTATTGTTAATTAAGAATTTGTTTCAAGATAAAGAGCATTCATTTTACTGCTTAAACATTTTATGTGGATGTGAAGATAAAAAATGTGTAATGCTGCATAGTACTTTCTTTGCGGCCTTCTATTAATGGATTGAGTAATAAGACTTGTACTATACCAAATTATTTGGAGAGACTATAGATTTGCAAGTACATTAATATGAAATGTTATGTCACATTCACTTGAAAGTTTGAATATACTTCACTAACTACACCAATTTGAGTTTTTTCCTTTCAAGAAATCGATGAATCACATCATGGGTTGAGGCCTTTGTCTTTGGTTGCAATATAAATCAAAATTATTATAAATAAAATGTTGGATAAAACACTAATGTACTTTCACTAACATTTGTTAAAGAGACTAAATGCTGGCCTGTTGTTATTGCATTTAAATAATGAACTTGATAACATAAATTGTTGGAATTTGTTAGTTTTTACTTTTTGTTCATGTCTTTCTCTTTTCCTTTGTGTATAGCTAAAGGAAATTGAAGCATAATATGGCTATGTCTATCTAAGAGATGTCTTCACAAATAATTAGATTCGTGGATGATTCTTCCAGTCTCGTGGATATCAACAACAGAGAGGTAGGGGTTGACAATCAAGTAGAGGAGGTGTATTATCTTGTAGGAAGTGAAGAAGAGTGGTTAGAAGATGATATATAAAAAACCAGTCAAACTGCAAATCAAGAGGTTGCTAAAGGTAATGGTTTATATGCTTTTAGGGGAAAAAAGAGAGATAGAAAATCTAAAGCATGGGAGGAATTCAAAGATATAGAAGCTAGGTCTCAAAAAATTTTAATGTCAGAGTGTCTCTATCGCCATGCTAAATTCAAGAAGACCACAACTAGTACAACTTCAAGTTTGCTAAGGCATATGAATTCATGTCCTCAACGACTACAAAAGCTAAAAAAGGCACAAGCACAATAGTAAAAGATCAAATTCTCATCCACTAATTCCAACTCACCTTCTCATTCCTATCTTCATGATAGGAACATTGATATGGCTGCCATAAGAGAAGCTGTGGTTGAATGGATGATTATGCATGAGCATTCCTTTTCAATTATGAAGGAAGAAAGCTTCAACTTGATGCAAAAAATAAGGATATCTGAATAGTAAAAAATTAGCCACACTACTAACAATAATGATGCATAGCAGTATATGAAAAAAAGGTCTAAATTGAAGAAATTGTTCAAGAAAATCAAGTTTCAATATAGATCGTTCGAAGTCAAAGAATTACAAGATCAGGTATAGTTACAGTTGGAAATTGGATTGATGGTCATTGGAGATTGTAGAAATGTATCCTCAATTTTGTGCATGTCCCTCCTCTATGTGAAGACATCTAGCTTGCAGATACTATTTTCAAATGCTTAGTGGAGTGGGGCATTGAGAGCAAAGTTTATATTGTCTCAATGGATAAGATCTCAAATAATGACACTATATTAAGATCTAACAAGTGCCTATTAGTAAAAAGGAAGTTATTTCATGTGAGATATTATGCTCACATACTCAACTTAATGGTTCAGGATGGACTCAGTCGAATCAAAGAAATAGTTGACAAGATACGGTACAGTGTGGAGTTTGTAAATAAAACATATGGAAGACACTTGCTCTTTGCTAAAATTGTATAACAACTATGATTGCTTGGGAAAGTGCTACTTTATGACTGCAAAACAAGGTGGAATTCTACTTATGAGATGCTGACTTATGCCCTCAAGTTGCAAGAAGTGTTCCCAAGATTCAAAGAGAGAGAACCAAGCTATGATTTCTGTCCAACCACAAATCATTGGAAAAAGGTAGAAAATTGCGCAATGTTTTACAAGTTTTTTGGATAGCAACTCATATAACTTCTGGTAGTGATTTTTTGACAGCTAATTGATATCTAAATGAAGTTTCTTAGATAAAAGTGTTACTAAATAATAAAGCTGATAATGAAGACTAATTTGTTTTGTCAATGGTTCAAAGGATAAAGGTGAAATTTTATAAGTAGTGGGGTGAGTGTAAGTTGTTGATGTCTATAGCAACTTTCCTGAATCCTAAGTGTAAAATAACAATCATAAAGTATTGCTTTCCATTGATATATCCTCCACATGAAGCGCAAATCAATCGATAACATTTAGTAAGTATTATATGATTTATATGCCGAATATGGAGAGATACATGCTTCAAGTTCAAATGGTTCAGGAAGAAGTTCTCAAGTAGCAAGCAATGATCCACCAAACAAGAGCAGCAGTAGTTCATCTTCAATAGTAACATATCCTATGGGTATGAGTGAATTTCTTACTCGTGTTGCTACTGTGCAAAGTGTTCAACAACAAGATAATGAGCTGGATACCTATTTTGAAGATGGTCTCCTCATTGCCATAGAATATTCAAACTTGGATATTGTAATCTTGGATGCCTTGAAGTGATGAAAAGACACAACAAAATATAAGATTTTGCCTAGGATGGTTGCTGAAATTTTAGCTACTCCTATGAGCACTGTAGCTTCAGAAGCAGTATTTATGCTGGAATTAAAGTGATTGATATCTACCACACTTCTTTGACTTCAGAAACTATAGAAATATTGATGTGTGCTGGAGTTTAATGTCGTCAACTGCACAGGGTAAAGAAAAAACAAGGTGTGTTTACAGCAAAATTACTATATATACCATTTGAAATATATCTTACTCTTACAATTTATTTAATTTTTTTATTTTTCACTTTTGCAGAAAGTGAAGAGTGCACAAGAGATTTTATTACCTATATCTTGGCTCCGTCTTGTTTGAGGTTGTGACAGCCCCACCTCTCCCTTGGGCGTACCCTAAGGTATCAGTGGACCGCTTGCCTAACTCACGCCAGGACTCACTCACACAAATGGTTACTAATTCCTCAAAGGAACAATTTAAACATCAATCCCAAACTTTACAATCGGCTCATAATTAAACTATGTCAATCTCACAAACCCAAAATTGAGATAACAATATAAACTAAACGATAATTCACAATTCATTCACCAAACCTTAAAATCCCAAAATACATAGAGTACCTAAAATACACATTCAAAGTTCCGCATTACAATATCCCAAATTCACAACTCAAGTTTCACCAGCCAAATACAAAAGAAAAACCCTAATTCTAATGGTTGGCGCCTCCACTTTGGTTCTCAGTCCCTGCTAAGGAAAATAAATTTGAAAGAATGAGCTAAAAGCCCAGTGAGTTCCCAAAAAGGCATGCAAAACACATAACACGTATAAGATTCTCATTCCAAATTCATATTCTGAAATAAGAAAATAAGAAAACAAAATTAACAACACAAAGGTAGGATACGGGTAGTCCTCAGGGGCTAAGATCCTCAGAGCTGGAGCACGTTTGTGGACTGGTGCACGGATTACGTAGTTGACACTCCGTCAACTTTCATACCAAGTAGACAGCCTTACTCCTTCCACCACCAAAACCCCCGATTCGGGCCCGCCCACCTCAGATAAACTTATATATTTGTGTATTGCTCTTCAACAGGGGCAAGGCCATATGCCAAGTCCTAGAGCATACAATTTATCACGTAGCCCAAGGTTGTTAAATCTCCTCAACCTGGGCCTTCCCAACGGCTCGAGTCGATAACTTACCAAGGAGATTGAGTATTCTTAGGAATAATAATCACAAAATACATCACATCACATCATATATTCAGAACAGAGTTCACATCCTATCAAAAGTCAAAAGGTTCAAAACGTACTTGAAATGCCACTTTTACAGAGTTTGCCATTCAAATAGGAGTAAGTGCGATGAAGTGCGCACTACTCCATTTGAGGGATCAAAAATCAGATTTTCACATCAAATCACTTAATCATTCATATTCCAAATTAAATTCACATAATCAAAGAACATGCATGGAAACTCACCACAGTAGCAAGGTTCGATTTCCAAATTGGGTTCTGGTTCAAATCCTTCCCCACTTCCTATAATCAAGTAAACAGAAGAAATAAGTTTCGCCTCACAATTAGTGAAACTAAAGTCAAAGTTTATTCATTGGTTTTATCAAAATTCTTCACAAAAATCCTCTAACTTTTGCTCGAATGAAAAGTTGTCATTCGAGTCGGAAATCATCTTAAACGATTCCATTTTCAAACTGAGACATCAAATAACCAAACCACGCTATCGACGCACTCCATTCTCATGACTTCTAATTTTCTTAGTACAAACACATAAAGTGAGGCATTTCACCTCAAAAATCACCCATTCAAGTTTAACTTAACACTCAACTTTAATTAAGATTATAACATATATTCGGAACAGTTTTAACCAAATCTTACTGTACAAAAGTCATGAAAAATTAGATAAAACATTTCAAACCCTCAAATGCCTCAAATCTGTCCAAAAGTACATTACCCAAAAATTAGCAAAAACTCATCTCTTCTCCATTAAAATCCAAGATTTTTGCTCCATTCAAACATATACTCACAAATGAACACAATACATATTTATTTAGGCAAATCTAGCCAAGTAACATCATAAAATTTTGAAATCACAAGTCAAAATTTCCAGACAGTGGTTCGGCCAGCTCTCACTCTTTTCCTTTAAAATTTTCAATCATCAAATCCACATTCTAACCATAAAATAATCTCGTTTCATAAATAACAAACACAACCACATTCAGGTCCTCAAGTCCGCTCCCTAAAAGTCACCTCAAGTTAGCTACCTAAGTTGGGAATTCAAGAGCCCAACTCAAATGCTCCAATCATAAGCATTTCTAGCAAATAACCCGTAGATCTGACAGATCTAACACTAATAAGGTTAAAGCTAAGAGTTTTAAGGGTTATACCTCAAGATCTTTTCAGATCTAGCAAGATCAACGATAGATCTATTCGAAAGTGAATCTCCAAGTCTTGTACCTTCGAGTATCTTCAAAATTAGCCAAAGTTCTCGTTGATCACTTGATGATTTCTTCCCAAGAGCTTCAAGGGTCAAGATGGCAGCTCTTCCTTGCTCTCTCTCTCACTCTCGGCTCTCTCAGTCTATCTCTCCAGCTCATCTTGACAAGAAAAGAAGTTAGCAAGTTGAAGTTCTCTCTCCAATGGAGTTTCAAGGAACAAGATGAAGAAGAGATGAAGTTTTGATGGCTTGATCTCTTGAATTCTTCAAGAAACAAGAAAATAGACAAGATGAAGCTTTCTCCTCTCTCTCTCTCTTGCTCTCTCTCTTGGCCGGCTGCAATGAGGAGCAACAAGGAACAAGATGAAGCTCTCAAATGGTGTTCAAAGTGCAAGGAAAATTGAGAAAGAAGAAGAAGAAGAAAGCTTGCAAAATCTCTCAATTCTCTCTCTCACTAGTTCGGCCCTCTCTCTCTTTTCAAGCTTCAAGTGTGGCTGCAAAATGAGGAAGCAAGGAAGCAAGAAACAAGGCTTTATAAGGACAAAATGCTTGGTTGTCCTTAAATCGAGGAAAAAAAGTGGTCAAACTCCTCTTTTTTGTCGCGTCGACGTGTGACACTCTAGCTTTTATTGGTTTATCTCATTCCGATACTGTCCAACCTTAAATATTTCTCTACATATGCTTGATTTTATCTTAAAGTCACTATTCACGCTTCGGAACAAAAATTAAACGCTTAAACTGGCCGAAACCACATAACGGCAAATAATTCTTGAAAAATCCTCTAAATTAGAAAATAATCACTCAAAATATAAATTCACTAATATTTTAGTGAATAAACATAATATAAATATTATTATGCATTTTAAAAATAAAAATAGAATTTTGAGGCCCTCACAGAGGTAATCTGTATACTATTTTATATTTCTCTTGTGTTATTATGTGATGATTTATATATCTTTCCAATTGTATATATTTTGGGAACTTGGTGTATTATTACTACTTTACTTTTTTTTCTTTTAGTTATTGAATTTTTTTTTGATAGTATGTTGCTAAATTTGATGGCTATCAAAGACAATGTATGTTTTTTTTAATAATCAAGTGGCTGCTGGATGATAAGGTTGTTCCTAGTTGCTTTTAATTTTCCAAAATTTTGAATGATACATTCACTGTTATTACATAGATGATGTTGCTTGGGATAAGGTGTGATGATTTATATATACGCCCTTTGTGGCTGTTTTAGAGCTTGGCGTATTGTCACTGCCTTAATTTTTTTCCTCTTGGCTGCTGCTTGGTTTTTGGTAGTATGTTGCTAAATTTGAGGGCAATCTAACAACTTAGGTTGGTTACATACATACATACATATGTATATAATACATACATCACTCTCCTAATTGGAGGTAAATTTCTTCAACTTAAGTTGGTATTTTGAATTTCTCCATTCATGTGTTTCTTAACAAATTTTGGATAGTGCATAAGTGATGATATTTGTTGATGTTTATGAGTTCCATTATGCTTATTTAGTATCTCCAAGCATGTTCATGTGATCAAATATGGGAATTTGGTGATTTATGCAATATTTTAACTTTGTACATATTCCTGTATCATGATACTTGTGATGATTAGTTTGAATGTCGATAAGCATTATTAGATGATTTAGATAGCCCTAATATGACTTCTTGGTGATGATTATAAGTATGCATTCCATACATACATCACTTAGGAGAAGATTTGAATTTAGGTTTGCTAGAAAATGGCTAGTTTTAACTTGTTTATGAAATGATGCATATTGGACTGCTAATGATGTTTAGATGTTATAATGAGCTACTTTGTGACAACCCCACCTCTCCCTAGGGTGTACCCTAAGGTATCAGGGGACTGCCTGCCTGGATCTCGCTGGGACTCACTACAATTCTCAAACAAATCTCCGTGCCAGCCTTTAATAATTACAATAAAACTCCAACCATTACATCCATGTACTTCCAAATAATAACATAACCATAAATCTCATAAGTTAATCTCTAATACCTACAATTCCAAATATTTCCAAAATAATATTACAACCATGAGATGTCATTTCTCAATTACTTCGATACCATAAATACATTTCACAAGACATCAAAATAATATACCTAAATGGAACAAGAGGTAATCCAGCCAGTCACACTAGTAAGTCCGTACAAGCTTCCTTTGCCTCGAAACCTGTGGAGAGGAAATAAATATTTTTGGGGTGAGCTAAAAGCTCAGTGAGATTCCAAAAAATGAGCAAATTCACATTTGGTCAAAATCATAACACTTGAATCAAATAGCAGTTTTGCAAAACACTCATCATTCAACTCAAATCATGACCAAAGCATTTCATGTAGAACAATAATAAATCATGTCTTATTTAGCTTAACACAAGAGTAAATCTTTTCAGAGAAATTCATTTTACTAATTTCAGCATTCGGGTAATAATTAAACAAACAATTCACTTTAATCAAATCAAAGGCACTGAGACGGGATGAGAGGTGCCTACCACTCTGATTGGGTGTGACACATACTACCGTTCAGATTTAATCACACCTAAGGTATTGAGATAAAATGAGAGGTACCTCCCACTCATAAGAGTGTGGTACATACTACCACTCAATACATATGGTCGACGAGACAACGCTCTAATCGACTTATTCAAAGTTAGGATTCAGGCAGGATGAGAGGTACCTACCACTCATTGAGTGTGGTACATACTGCCGCTTATCACATATGGTTGACCAGATATTGCTCCAATCGACTTATTCAAAGTTAAGATTCAGGCGGGATGAGAGGTACCTACCACTTATTGAGTGTGGTACATACTTCTGCTTATCACATATGGCAGGATGAGAGGTACCTACCACCCATTAGAGTGTGGTACATAGTTCCGCTTATCACACACAAATCAAAATTCATGCCACAACACAACACAACATATATTCAACATATAATTCATTTCTAGTCACAGTTTCAAAATCACATAAATAAATCACCATCTCATTTAGTATTTGCAAACTAAGACAAATGACATGCTTGGAAAGTCACAATCTCTTCATAAATTATTTCACTTGTAAAAGCATTTTACTTGGAAATAACAGTAAATCATTTCAACAAATCATTCATCGGCAAACAATTGCAATATTTCATTTGAAAAGGAGTTAGAACACTCATCAATTAATCACAGCTGACAATCCAAGTTAGGATCTGGTTCAAACTCTTCCCCACTTCCTATGATCAAATAAAAGAAGAAATAAGTTCCGCCCTTCAAATAGCGAAACTAAACTCAAATAGCTTATTCATTTATTTTATCCAAATTCTTCCTTAAAATTCGTCTAATTTTGCTCGAGTGAAAAAGTAGTCACTCGAGTCGAAATTTATCATAAAAGATTCCATTTTCAAATCGACACATCATTTAAACAAAATACTCTCTCAAGGAACTCTATACTCGCGACTTCTAAATTTTTAGAATAAAGACATAAAGTGAGGTCTTTCATCTCAAAAATCACCCCTTCTAGTTTAAACTCAACACTAACTTAAATCAAGGTTTTAACACATGTTTAGAACAATTTTCACCAAATCTCAATGTTCAAAATTTATAAAAAATAGATAAAACATTTCAAAACCATCAAATCTGTCCAAATAGCATATTTACCCAAAAATTAGTGAAAACTCAACTTTTCACCATTAAAGTTCAAGATTTTAACTCTATCTAAGCATATACTCATAAACAAATATAATACACATTTATTTAGGCAAAATCTCACCACGAAACATCACAAAATTTCGAAATCAAGTGTCAAAATTTCCAGGCATAGGTTCGGCCAGCTCTCACTTTTTTCCTTCAAAATTTTCAATAACAAATACTATTTTCTAACCATAAAATGCACTCATCTCATAAACGACAAACACAATCACAGTCAGGTCCTCAAGTCCGCTACCCAAAAGTCACCTCAAGTCCACTACCTAAGTTGAAAATTCAAGAGCCCAACTCAAATGCTTCATACATAAGCATTCTTAGCAAAATAACCCATAAGTCTAACAAATCTACCGCTAATAAGGTTAAAGCTAAGAGTTTTAAGGATTATACCTCAAGATCCTTTCAAATCTAGCAAGATCAAGGAAGATCTAACGTAGTTCCACCCACGGATGATGTTCTAAGTTTCGACACCTCGAGATCCTTCAAGTATCTTGAAGATTAGCCAAGGATCTAGTTGGTTCTTGGTGTTTTTCTCCATAAAACTTCAAGACAAGAAGAAGAACAAGATGACCCTTTTCTCTTCCTTGCTCTCCCTCTCACTCTCGGCCCTCCTCCTCTCTCTCTAGCTCAGTTTTGACAAGAAGAAAAACAAGCAAGTTCAGACTCTCTCTCCAATGGAGTTTCAAGGAACAAGATGAAGAAGAGATGAAGAGTTGATGTCTTGACCTCTTAAGTTCTTCAAGAAGCAAGAAAATGGACAAGATGAAGTTTTTCCATCTTTCTCTCCCTCACACACGGCTAGAATGAGCAGCAACAATGAGTGAGATGAAGCCTTCAAATGATGTTCAAGGTGCAAGGAAAATGAGGAAGAAGAAGAAGAAGAAGAAAGGTTGGGAAATCTCTCTTTTCTCTCTCTCCAAGTTCGGATGCCTCTCTCTCTCTCTAAGCTCAAGTGTGGCTGAAAAATGAGGGAGCAAAGAAGCAAGAAACAAGGCTTTTAAGGGGACAAAAAGTGTAGTTATCCCTATTTTAAGGAAAAGTGGTCAAACGACCACTTTTTGTCGTGTCGATTTTACTGGTTTATCTCATTCCGACATTGTCCAACCTTAAATACATCTTTGTAATATCTCTACATATGCTCGGTTTCACCTTAAAGTCACTATTCACATCTCAGAACAAAAATTGACGCTTAAACTAGCCGAAACTAAACACTGGCAAATAATTCTTGAAAAATCATATAAATTGGAAAATAATAATTCAAAGTATAAATTCACCAATATTAGTGAATAAACATAATTTAAAAATTTTTATTTAATTTTCAGTAAAACAGAATTTTGAGGCCCTCGCATACTTTATTGCTTATTCTTCTTATGGAACATGGTTGGATGATGAATTTTAGATATTTGAAGAATTGAGAAATTTTTAATGAAATTTACCAGCTTAAATTGAATATCTGCATAATGTATTTTTCTTGATTTAATTTCTCTCCTAATTTGGTCTTGTTATGATATCGTGACAATGTAAATGCCTAGAGAAGAATCAATCCTTTATAATCTTTGTAATATATAGAGAAGAATCAATGCATAAGGGTTGGAGATTAACATGTGAGGCACATTATAATGTTTATTTCTATCTTATATAGACACAATAGCAAGACAAAGGTGAGTGGTTATTCACAGCGATTCTTCATGCCTTAGTTACGTTTGCTTTATTTCAATCTCTATCATTTGTTTTCCCTATTTGCTATTTAAAATTTTTTAATAGTAATAATGGTTATCTTATGGAGCTCATCAAATTTACGACTTTGCTATAACTATAATACTTATTGTTAATCGTGATCCCGAATTTTGACAATTACAAAACAATTGAAGAAATTAGTTTAACATTTTCCATTGAGATTATTGCAGCACAGGTCATTCATGTAAGGAATCTTGTTGAAGAATCTGTTGACTGTCGGACGCTTGATACATTGTATCAGACGTCCGATAAAACTCGAAACATCTCTATCGGATGCTCAACTTGATGTACCGGATGTCCGATAAACAGGGGATCTATCAGACACTTCTTTCGGACACACAACAACCCCACTGGACGTCCGATAATATCCAAGAAATTTTTTGAGCTCTCTGGTCGCTGTCGGACGCAAGCCAATCGGACGCAAAAGCATGCATCGGCCGTTCGATCATTCTCAAGAAGATTTTCTGAGCTCACTGGTCGCTGTCGGACACAAAGCCTATCGGACGCAGGAACACTCATCGGCTATCCGATAAAGAATGAAACAGTCTATTGGACGCTAGTATCGGACGCACAACATGGTGTCGGATGTCTGATAACTCCAACGGCTAGTTGACTCTTTAACTTCTTCTAGCCATTGACCTCAATATCAAGGCATTTTTTGGTCTCCTATAAATACATGCCTTGTCTGAAATTCAAAAAAGAGGTTGTACACTTAGATTACAAGTTCTTAAGAGTGATTTTAGCAAAAAAATACTCATTGAGTAAGAATTGTTAGTCTTGAAGTGTGAGTTCATTAGCAAGTTTTTCAATTTTGAGTGAGTTGATCAAAAGTGTAGCTTTGTGAGGGTTTTCTGTAAGAGTGTAAAACTTCCTAACTTGACTAAGTGTAGCTTGGGGCAAGGAGGAAGTGATCGTTCCATTGTACACAAAGTTGATCGGATTCATCAAGTTGAAGTTGCTAAAATTGAGGATTTTTTCTTCAAGCTCAAGTGGAGTTTTGAAGAAGTTTGGTTTGCTTTCTTCCATTCTAATTTTCAGCTTACTTTTGGAATTCATTGATTGGAATATCTTCTATACATCTTGATCTTGATTGATTATTTGCTTGTCAAATTATTTTAGTAAAAAGTTACTATTAATCACAAAAAAGGGGCACTATTTGATTAGTTTTTAATCAACCTAATTCAACCTCTCTTAGGTTGTCTTTAGGCCTTATAATTGGTATCAGAGCTTGGTCTCTAGGATCAAGCTTAACCGCTTAGAGTAAAGATGACAACCAACAATGCCATGTTTGTAGAAGGTCAATCAGTCACTAGGCCACCTATATTCAATGCATCAAATTATGTTAGTTGGAAAGAACGTATGATTATATTCTTGCAATCAATTGACATTGATCTATGGTTTATTGTTAATGAAGGTCCTTATACTGCTACTATTGATGATCCTATTACTCATGTTCTTAGATTAAAAACAAGAAATGAGTTGACTCGTGAGGATAGGGCAAATTCACATCAAATGCAAAAGCCATGAATGTTCTTGTGAGGACCCATACCATTTCCATATTTCTGTTTACTTTGTTATACATTGTAACGTGGATTTATTATTCTTGTTCGCCGAGATGTTTATATGGTATGCTTTACCTCTCAAAGTGTGTCGTGTGAATTATTTTGTTTTCCAAATCAAAAACCCTAAGATTGACATATAAACCCTAGTATACTTTGAAAACCCTAAATTTCGATAAAACTCCTATTTGGATGTGGAAAATCTGAGTTTGGTTTTATTAAACCCTCGTTTTGAAAATGACTACCAATTTTATGTTCAACTACAAGTTTGCCACTTTGTAGATTTTACGTGCGTAAAAGCATGATTAGGAAGTGAGATTAGGATTTCTAGGTGATTAGTGGCCTAAGTAGGTGTGTTTAAGCTTTGATAGACTAGGTTAATTTGTGTACTTATGGACTAGTTTGAAAGGAAAGAAAAATCATTTGGGCAAGGGTAGAATTACTAAGTTAGTAGGGGTAATTAGTAAGACAACTTTGACTCAATTTTGACTAAGGCTAAATATCTATGAGAAGTTATCTTTTGGCTATTTCTAGAACTAGCCAATCGGCCAAACAAGAAAGAAAGGAAGAGAGGAAAAACCGTGAGAAGGGAGGAAGAAAAGAAGAGAGGAAAAGAGAGGAAAAAAAAGAAAAAAGCTTTGGGAAATTTTTGCTAATTCAATCATCCAACCTTTTTTTTGGAGTTGGAGCACTTGATTGTGAAACTCAACCTTGGATTCAAGAGGTATTCTACACTTTGAAAAATGACTTTTTAGTGAAATTGCTGAATTTTGGTTAAGTTGATTAAGTTGATGAAGATGATGAATTTTACCCATGTTTTAGTTTCTTGATGATCAAAGTTAGTTGAGAAGATGATTCCATGGTTTAGTTTTCTTGTTTTGCTTGTCTTGAAGCTTGGCCAAGAGCTAGGGTTAGGGTTTCCTTAGGTGAAGTTCATGGCTGTGATTGGTGATGATGAAGCATTGTTGGTTAAATTGTTGTGTGGGCTCTTGAATTCCCACTAGCATGATATGGAAGGTTGTGGTTGTTGTTATGTTTTCCTTGGTCTTTGTTGCTGCCTTGGGTAATGAATTTATGGTGTGAAATGGTTGATAATTCATTACTAGTGCACTAATGCACAATGGATGGAAAATGCACGAGTTAGAACGCGTTAAATGCATTCGATGCGTACATATGTAACGTATACGTGTTAGGAGTAATGTAGGATGTGTAGAAGCTGCAAATGCATGTTTGTTGTTGCATTCAAGTCGATGAGTTTGCATGTGTGTGATTTGGTTGAATGCAATGTGTTTTGGCGTAAAACTGAAAACAGGAATTACAGACCAGCAACTTCAGCTTCATTTTTCGTGTTGATCCTTTGTGATTTGGCTTTTGGCCAAAACACGGATCTTATAGCCCTTCATTCTAGCTTTCCAACGCATCTGGAATTTCTGGATTCGGATTTGTGAGCACCAAGTTATGATCGTTTGAATCTAGCCTGTCGGCAATTCTGACGTGAAAAATTTCTGGAACTGTTTCTGCATTTTTCACCTAGAAAGAGAAAATCTGGGCAGAAGTTGTCTTCACGAAAGATGTAGCTTGTTCTTTTAGCTTCGAAACGGAATCTTGTACACTCTAATCCGAGACTTGTAGCCTGAGTTATGAGCATTGGCGTGTAGGGTGTCAAAACTGTCTTCTTCACCTTTTAGTGTATGTTTTCCGTTTTCATTCCATTTCATTCGTTTTCCGTCTAATGCTCATGCGTGTGCTCCTTTTAACTATATGAAGTTGTTATAAGCGGTTTTTGAGAGTTTAATTCGTTGAGTATCTGCTTGTCACGTCATTTCACATTTGAAAATGGGTTTTTCCAAATCTTTTAGTTTGGAATCGAAAAAAAAGTAATTTGCTTGCACTTTCATCTCTCAGGTGATTCTGTGGACATTGAAGAACGTGTTTAACCTTCTACATTGTCTTGCTTGCGCTCAACTGTTGGTGAGTGTTCAAGTGCCTGTTGTTTTAATGCTTGGATATCTGGTTTAATGAAATTCATTTGAAAAGCATGCTTGTTTGACTTGGTGGGCGTGTACTTTATCGCGCTCACCCTTGCTTGAATCTACTTGAAGTGAAATCATTAAATGCTTGTACGTGTGCTTGTTCTTGACATGCTAGAACCAAACGGTTGTATGTACCACACTTAAGAGAGTGGGAGGTACCTCTTCGCCCGTTTTGGTCAGATTCTGATTAAGTCGATTGGAGTGTAGTCTCGTCGACTCATTTACCAAGCGGTAGTATGTACCACGCTCTATGGAGCGGGAGGTGCCGCTCATCCCGACTTCGTCTAATGATAATGCTATTATGACGAGCGGGCCCGGTACAGGGGATGTAAGTAGACGGGTGAGGGTAAAGTGATTTCTACGGTCTGTGAGATAGTGGTTGACGGAGTGTCAACATTCCTGATGAAGATTGGACTGGAGATGGGTGTGGATATTTCAGAATGGTGGGGCAGCAACCTGTATCCTTTTAATGCATTTTATATATCGTCTTGCTCGATTTCCTTGTTTATTATTCTGAAAAATGTGTTATTGCTTTAACCTGCCTGTGCATGAATTCTTGGCCTCACTGAGCTTCGCTCACCCCATAAGTTTTGTTTTCCTTAACAGGTCCGGAGGTGGGGCATGGGAATCGAGGATCCTAGTGTTTTGTGGGATTTCTTTTCCTTTTGTATAAGATTGAAGTTAACGGATGACTTTGATAGTTTGTGGTATTTTGGAGTTGTTATCAGCATAACCTTGATGTAATTATGGAGTTTGTCTTTATGAGAAGTTGTCAGTTTCTTTTACAATAGTTTCATGGTTGTGTATTTTGAGTCCTGGCGAAAGCTGGGCAGACGGCCCGCTAACCCCTCTGGTTCGCCTTTGGGGAAAGTGGGGCTGTCACAGTTCTATATAGTGCACTAGATTCAAATGAATCCATTAGAGTGAAAGCATGTAAATCTGCCAAAGAAATTTGGGATAAGTTAAGGGAGATTCATGAAGGTAGTGAGGATGTGAGAGAACAAAAGAAGTCCATTTTAGTCACAAAATACGAATCATTCAAAATGGAACCTCATGAAAACATAGACAAAATGTATTGTCGATTCAATGATCTTATTAAGGATTTAGAGGTGTTGGACAAAGAATACACCCTTAGTGAAAAGAATAGAAAAATTTTGAATGCTCTACCTAAAGAGTGGGAGAACAAAGTAACTGCCATTGAGGAAGCCAAAGACTTGAATTCTATGTCTATTGAGTCTATCATTACTTCTCTAACATCTTATGAATTGAAGCTTAAAAGCAAGGTACAAGATGAAGAGGAGGCAAGAGAAAAAAGAAGCATTGCTCTAAAAGCTGCTCAAGATGAGGATGACTCGGCCTCACTAGATGAAGAAGATGGTGATTGTGATGATAGCGATCTTGCACTCATCACCAAAAGTTTCAAAAGAATACTCAACAAAAGAAGATTCAGAAAGGGAGGACTTAGCAATCAAAATCACAATCAGCTCAACACACGATACAAAGGAAGACAAGATTTCAACAAGAAGCAAGGAGACAAGTGCTTCAAATGTGGGCAACGTAGTCACTATGTGGCTGAATGTCCTACAAAGAAGAAGAAAGAAATAAAGAATGAAAGAAAACTAAGATTCAATAATTTCCAAATTACTTGGAATGAATGCAACTCGGAAGGAGAAATCAAAGAAGAAGAGGAATCTGCTCAACTCACCTTTATGGCTATTGGTGACAATGAGGTAATTTCTTGTAGTCCTTAATATGAAAGTGATGATGAAGATGATGATCTTGAGTCATTTGTTGGAAAATTGCATGAAAGCTTAAAAGAGTCTTATGCTAGAAATAAAGAACTAAACCAGAAAATTACCTTTCTTTTACAAGATAATGCAAATTTGTTTCAAGACAACAAAAAACTGAAATATGACAATGATTGCCTAATAAGAGATGAAATAGAGTTACAACATGAACTCGATAGAAAAACAAGTCTTTGTGAAATGTTTAAAGAAAAAACAAAATGACTTGAAGAGAAGAATGGATAATCTAGACATGATTCTTCAAAACAAAAAACAAAATGTTTCTACAAGAAATGTATTGAAACCTCACTTTAATGCCTATGAAAGGAAACTAACCTTTAGTGCAAATGAATTCACAATCTATAGAAAAAGTGGAGTTAGGTTTATTAAACCAATTCATGTGAATGATTCTACCATTATGTGTGACTTTTGCTGTCAAGTAGGCCATTTGAAACATGAATGCTATGTGAAAAGGAATATGAGAAGAGGAATGAAATGTATGTGATTAATCAAGCATGACTTTAACCATCAAGGACCCAAAAATTAAAAGGGGTACCAAATTTTCTATCTCTTGTGTAGGTGAAGATTGAAAAAGCCATAAAAGAATCGAAATGGTTCATTGAAAGCGGATGCTCAAGGCATATGACCGGTGATCCTTCACAATTCATCAAGCTCAAGTCAAAATCAAGTGGAAAAGTGACCTTTGGAGATGACATGAAAGCTAAAACAATTGGAGTAGGTGATGTTGGTAAGAACGGTGAAACATTTGTGCATAATGTCCTTTTAGTGGATAATTTAGGCTACAATTTGCTTAGTGTTAGTCAATTATGTGATAAAGATTTGTTTGTTTTATTCAAAAAGCATGAATGTCTAGTTCTTGACTCAAAATTTAATACCATTTTTAAAGGAAAAAGATTCAATGACATCTATGTTGTAATTCTTGAGAAAATTGATTCTTCTAGCTTTAAATGCCTCAAAATTTCAAATGAAGACCCTTGGTTGTGGCATAGAAGACTTTGTCATTTTAACATGGATGTGATAAATGAAATTTCCAAAAAGGAACTTGTTAGAGGCTTGCCTAAGATTAAGTTTGAAAAGGATAAGATTTGTGATGCATGTCAATTTGGCAAACAAACTAAAACATCTTTTAAACCTAAAAGAAACATTTCAACATCTAAGCCACTGGAGCTTTTACATCTTGATTTATTTGGTCCTACACCTATTGCTAGCCTAGGTGGTAAGAGATTTTGTTTTGTAATTGTTGATAATTATTCTAGATATACATGGACTATTTTTCTTGCTCACAAAGATGATGTTTTCAAAAGTTTTGTCTCTCTTTTTGCAAAAGTGCAAAATCTACTTGGTTTGCATATTATTAAGGTTAGAAGTGATAATGGTTCGGAATTTAAGTATTGTGGATTTCCGAAATTTTGTGATCACAATGGAATAACTCATGAATTTTCTATTGTAAAAACCCCTCAACAAAATGGTGTTGTTGAAAGGAAAAATAGGACACTTGTGGAAGCCGCAAGAACCATGTTAAGTGAAAATGTTTATCAAAATATTTTTGGACGGAAGCCGTAAATACGGCTTGTTATGTAATGAATAGAGTCTTGTTAAGACCAATTTTGAACAAAACTTCTTATGAGTTGATGTTTAATAAAAAGCCAATTGTTGGTTATTTTAAAGTTTTTGGATGCAAATGTTATATTTTAAACATTAAGGAACATCTTGGAAATTTTGATAAGAAAACCGATGAAGGTATTTTCTTGGGATATTGTGAAAATAAAAGAGGATATAGAGTTTACAATAGAAGAACCCTTGTGATTGAAGAAGCAATACATATTACATTTGATGAATCTAATGACAATTCTTCCAATAGTACTTGTGTAGATGATGACGTATATATTCAAAAGGAACTTGAAAAGCTTACACTTCAAGAAGAAAACAATGGTGAAGTGGAAGAAAATTCAAAGGAAAGTGGTTCTCAAGGAAACCGGATGTTAGATGAAGAAGAGATGGATGATAATGTATTAAAGGATCTTCCAAAAGCTTGGAAATTCATTCAAAATCATCCCGAGGACTTGATTATTGGTGATCCATCCGAAAGGATAAGAACTCGTTCCTCATCAAAACCACTATTTGACAATTTTGCATTTGTCTCTCATATTGAGCCTAAGAACATTAATGATGCTTTGAAAGATGATTATTGGATAGTAGCTATGCAAGAGGAATTAAATCAATTTGAAAGAAATAATGTTTGGACTTTAGTTGAAAAACCTCAAAATTATCCTATCATTGGTACAAAATGGGTGTTTAGAAATAAACTAAATGATAAAGGTGAAATAGTGAGAAATAAGGCTAGATTGGTAGATAAGGGGTATGCTCAAGAAGAAGGTATAGATTTTGATGAAACTTTTGCTCCCGTAACTAGATTAGAATCGATAAGAATGTTTCTTGCATTCACTTGTTTCAAAGGTCTTAAATTGTATTAAATGGATGTTAAAAGTGCTTTTCTAATTGACTTTATTGATCAAGAGGTCTATGTGAATCAACCTCCCGGTTTTGAAAATGATAAATTTCCTAACCATGTGTTTAAGCTATCAAAAGCCTTATATGGTCTAAAACAAGCCCCTAGAGCTTGGTATGAACGTTTAAGTGGTTTCTTGATTGAAAATGGTTTCAAAAGAGGCATTGTAGACACTACTCTTTTTAAAAACAAAAATCAAATGATCTCCTTATTGTGCAAATTTATGTTGATGATATTATATTTGGTGCATTAATGAGCGTTTGTGCAAGGATTTTTCCATCATTATGCAAAATGAGTTTGAGATGAGTCTGATGGGAGAATTGAACTTCTTCCTCGGACTCCAAGTCCTTCAAACAAGTGAAGGAATCTTCATCAATCAAGTTAAGTACACTAAAGAGCTTCTCAAGAGGTTCGGCATGGAGGATTCAAAGCATGTGGGAACACCAATGTGTACATCCACCAAGCTTGACAAGGATGAAGAAGGAACTAATGTAGAGGAGAAAAAGTATAGAGGTATGATCGGAAGCCTTCTTTATTTAACCGCAAGTAGACCGGATATTATGTTTGTTGTATGCTTATGTGCTCGTTTTCAATCTTGTCCAAAAGAATCTCATTTGAATGCCGTTAAGAGAATTTTTCATTATTTAAAAGGAACTATGAATTTTGGTCTTTGGTATCCTAAATGTCATGAATTTGCCTTGTGTGGATATACGGATGCTGATTTTGGTGGTTGTAGGATTGATAGAAAAAGTACTAGTGGTTCATGTCATTTTCTTGGAAATTGTTTAGTCTCTTAGTTTAGTAAGAAACAAAATGCCATTTCATTGTCAACAACCGAAGCGGAATATGTTGTCGCTAGTGCATGTTGTGCTCAATTACTATGGATGAAGCACACCTTGAATGACTTTGGTTTAACATATGATAATTTGCCTATATTCTGTGATAACACTAGTGCCATAAATTTGACGAAAAATCCCATTCAACACTCTAGGACAAAACACATTGACATTAAACATCATTTCATTCATGATCTTGTTTAAAAAGGTGAAATTTGTGTGAATTATGTTTGTTCAAAAGACCAAATTGCTGACATTTTCAGAAAAGACCTAACCTTAGATCAATTTGTTTATCTTCATTCAAAATTGGGTATTTTAGAAAAGGACTCTTAAGTATTTCTGGTCGAATCCTATCGGACGTCCGACCCTGATGAATGGACGTTCGACAGTGTTCTTGGTCATTTTCCAGAAAATACTATCGGACGGATGTGTCGGACGCTTCACAACGTTCGGACATCCGACACACGAAAAGCCGCACCTTATCAGGTCATATCACTTCATTTCAATCAGTCAAACCTCATTAATTCGGATGCACCTTCCCCAACGAATCGAATTCAAAACTCCAATTTCCCAGCCAAATTCACATCAATTCTGAAAATTGAAAGCTCAGATTCTCTCTCAAACCTATTAAGGACTAAAAATCACTCACTTTCGTCACTATAAATCACACACCTCTCCACCCACAAATCACACCCGAAACCCTAGAACTTCAATTCTCTTCTTTCTGGACCGCTTAATCGGTACATTTTCTTCACAACTGCTTGTTCAACACTCTGCATCTCCTCTAAACTCTTCATCGTTGTTCAAAACACACACACACTACACTATGGTGCGAACTCGTGGAGCTCTATCAGCTACCGGACACAAACAAACCTTGAGAGATGAAGATGCTCCTGCTCCAAAGGCCAAACGAACTTCATCAAGAATCAAACGTGGTTCTGCTACTACTCAGACATCCCGTACCACTCAAGCAAACCCTCACGTTATCACAGAACCCACTCCCTTGCCTAAGTTTATTGATGATGAAGCTGAGTCTAGATATGCTTTATTTTCTCAAAAAAGCTTCATTATTCAAAAGTCTATTGATCCCTCTGAGTTTAGCAAAATTGATCTTGAGTCAGTCCTTAAGCTTTTTGAATTCTAGAAATGATCTCATATCATTACTATGCCAAACATCTACTATCCAGATATGTTGTACCAGTTCTTTGCCAATCTTAGAAAAGGAAACTCTCGTGATGAACTGAAATCTCGTGTCAATGGTGTTGATTTGGTGTTTGACTCTGATGTAGTTAATGAAATTTTGAAAACAACCATCGAATTTGGCTGCAAAAGCAAGATTGCCAACTTCTTTTCTTATGAGGAAAATCCAACTAGCTTGAACCATTTCAATGCTGAAAAATTGATGACATATTTTCAATCCCCTTTTCATACCCCTGTGGATGCTAAGTTGGAAGATTTAAGTCCGAAAAATCTTATCATTTTCTCCATCATATCAAACTTGCTTGTACCTACTGATGGTCATCGTACGGATGCCAATAAGATGGAACTATACTTGTTTTACTGTTTTATTGAAAAAATCAGGATTGATTTTGGTTTTGTCATGTGCAAGTTTTTAATGAAACTTTCCACTGACACAAGACGAAAATTGTCCTATGGAAAGTTTTTAACTCCCATTTTTGAGCATTTCAAAGTTCCCATCAGTGGTGTATGTCCAAAGGATACAACCACATTTGTTTTTTCAAAATCCTATTTGGAAAGGAAAAACTTGAAGTTTTTTGATGGTTCTTGGTGCACTAAAGAAGCTGCATCAGAATCACGTTCCAAGAAGACTCATGACACTCCCATCTCTCCTAGTATCACCAAAACCCTTCGATTCACTCCTGGTCCATCCATTCATCCTAGGAAGTCTATTTCAAAAATCTCTCCTCAATCTGAAGTCATTGAACTGCTCACAGAACTCAAAAGTCATGTTCTTCTTCTTGAACATGGTCTTATGCTAACTATGACTTTCGAACAAAAATCTAATTTCTTGGACAAAAGAAATCTATTGTTTCCTCCTTCCATGGATGAAAGTGCATCTCAAGCAAAGGAACCTCGACCTGACTCTACATTGGCAATCCAAGACTTGACTGAAACCCCAACACCCTAGCGTGATCCCTCAACGTCTGACAAGGGAAAAGAACTAGTCATTGTGGAAGAGGAAGAGGAAGATGGTGAAGAGACTGAAGAAGAAGACAACTCAAAGTTTCAGCTAATCCGAAGACGACCTGGAACAAGATCCACGTTCACGCTTTAGGCACTTTAAGCAGCACTTGCACTTCACAGTTAGCTTGCACAAGTTCCTTTTGTTCTTTTTTGCAAATGATGGAAGTGTATTGAACTCTTTTGCTGTCTTCTGCTGTACTGATATGGAAAATCTATACTCCACTACTTTTGTTGACTTCGTTTGCAGTTATATTAGTTTGGTGACTTTGACTTCCTTTTATATATACTGAGTTTGTGTGATGAACTTGATGATTTAATAGCAATGCGTTCTGTTTGACTTGTTCGAATAAATTTGGATTGTGGAGTTTTAGTATTTGGACTACTGTGAAATGAAGTATTGGAATTCTGATGGTATAATACTGAAATTCTATTTGGAATGTTGCTGTTGGTATAATATTGCAAGAACATGTGGCATTAAAGATTTCATGTATAATGACAAAAAGGGGGAGAAAATCTTAAAAATCTGCGATTTGAATTCCTATCAAAAGAGTAGAAGTATTCGAGTAAGAGGGAGCCACTAGATAGGCATTCGAGTAAGGGGGAGCTTGTTAATCATCTAAATTACACTATTTATACAAGCCATGCAATGCTTAGCCACTAGATAGGCATTCGAGTAAGGGGGAGCCTTTTATGTTTCATTATCCTTCAAATCACATTCAATTGTTTTGTCATCATAAAAAAGGGGGAGAATGTTAATCGTGATCCTGAATTTTGACAATTACAAAATAATTGAAGAAATTAGTTTAACATTTTTCATTGAGATTATTGCAGCATAGGTCATTCATGTAAGGAATCTTGTTGAAGAATCTGTTGACTGTCGGACGCTTGATACTTTGTATCGGACGTCCGATAAAACTCGAAACATCTCTATCGGGCGCTCAACTTGATGTACCGAACGTTCGATAAATAGGAGATCTATCGGACACTTCTTTCGGACGCACAAGAACCCTACCGGACGTCTGATAATATCCAAGAAGTTTTTTGAGCTCTTTGGTCGCTGTTGAATGCAAGCCCATCGGACGCAAAAGCATGCATCGGCCGTCCGATCATTCTTAAGAAGATTTTCTGAGCTCACTGGTCGCTGTCGGACGCAAAGCCTATCGGACGCAGGAACACTCATCGACCGTCCGATAAAGAATGAAACAGTCTATCGGACGCTAGTATCAGACGCACAACATGGTGTCGGACGTCCGATAGCTCCAACGACTAGTTGACTCTTTAACTTCTTCTAGCCGTTGACCTCAATACCAAGGCACTTTTTGGTCTCCTATAAATACATGCCTTGTCTGAAATTCAAAAAAGAGGTAGTACACTTAGATTACAAGTTTTTAAGAGTGATTTTAGGAAGAAAATACTCATTGAGTAAGAATTGTTAGTCTTGAAGTGTGAGTTCATTAGCAAGCTTTTCAATTGTGAGTGATTTAATCAAAAGTGTAGCTTTGTGAGGGTTTTCTGTAAGAGTGTAAAACTTTCTAACTTGACTAAATGTAGCTTGGGGCAAGAAGGATGTGATCCTTCCATTGTACACAACGTTGATCAGTTCATCAAGTTGAAGTTGCTAAAATTGAGGATTTTTTCTTCAAGCTCAAGTAGAGCTTTGAAGAAGTTTGGTTTGCTTTCTTCCATTCTAATTTTCAGCTTACTTTTGGAATTCATTGATTGGAATATCTTCTATACATCTTGATCTTGATTGATTATTTGCATGTCAAAATATTTGAGTAAAAAGTTACTATTAATCACAAAAAAGGGGCACTATTTGATTAGTTCTTAATCAACCTAATTCACCCCCCCTTTTAGGTTGTCTTTGGGCCTTACACTTATAGATTTGAGGTGTACAACACTTCAATCACTTCAAAAGGGAAGTATTACTTTCTATATCTCATTTTTCTTTTTTTACACTGAGGACAATATGTGTTTTAAGTATGGGAAAAAATTGAGCTTTTGTGTGTTGTTTGTGATTATTTTGTTTGTTGAAACTATTAGATTTGAGTTCGGAAATGTGTAATGCCTTGAAAATGTTCAAATTTGGGTTTGCTAGCAATAAGTTTTGTCCAGTTATAAGGAGAGATTCTGCCAATTTTTTTTTTTTTCAAAAACTTATCCAAAATTTCAAAATTGTCCCAAAATTTTTCAAAAGTTTTTCACTTTAATTCAGAAACGGCAACCAGTTCCAAAACAATATTTATTCAGTTTCTCTTACTTCTTGAAATAAATACATAAATACATGTACCTTCACAATTCATTCCTCAATTAATTTAGAGATAGCTATCATGTGATTAGGAGTTTTACATTTGAGGAAATTGTATTCTGTAAAGTGGAGGGAATTATGTCTAAATTTTGCATATTTGATGAAATTTCTTAGCTTTACTTGATTTTATAAGTTAAGTAATGAGTATGATCAATAATTACAATAACTCTTACTATGATTATTATTTATATTAGTTTATTCTAGAGGGAATGTTTATTTATATGTTGCTCTTAAAAAATAGAAAAAAAAAAGAAAGGAAAGAAGAATAAGAGTTGGTCTACTCCAATAGATTTTTGCACTTAATAAGCGGGAGTATTCATCTAAAAATGTCTATTTTTATATAATGACACTTGAATTAACAGTATGCAAAGCAACTTGAGAATGTGAAGTGTTGAATACTGGAGGGTTCTTATTTTAAAATTTTGATTCTCGTATCAAAAGGAAACTTCACTACTTGAATAAGTGTTTGTTATGTATATAAATAATTCCCTCTTTTGAGTTTGAGAAAAAAGATGATCATAGGATTAGGAAGCTATTTATTGACTATGAGTTGCTTGTGAAATTAGGTTAGGGTAATCAATTGAGTTGATGTTGTTGAAATAATGGTATAATTGTGTCTCCTTTACTTGATATTATGAGTACTTGAGGTGGAATGAATGCTTGCATATTGGTTATTTACTTGGTTTTTTGAGGAATTGGATTCAAAGATGCACATGTATTATTTCAAACTTTTAGATCATTATTGATTTGTATTTCTTATTGCTTGAGGACGAGCAATGATTCAAGTGTGGGGCAATATAATAAGTGTTTGTTTTGCATTTTTTAGTGTATCTTATTACTTAGTTGGGCATGTTAGTCATTTTAATAGCTAATAACTAGGTTTCTAATGAATTTTGCATTTTGTAGTCTAAATAAGAAAAATTGCATTTCTATGGATTTAAATGGTTAAAACTTCATTTTTTTTTGTAGGTTTTGATTATTAAATCTCAATTGGTGTGAAATGAAAAGATATTTCAATGATTTTTGATGATTTGAAGTTGATTTCAAGTGACATAAAGTGTAGAATGATCAAAGAATGAAGTGCAATCAAGAAGCAACGAAAAAAAGATTGGCAGCCTTGATATGTTTTGGCATTTTTGTTATGACTTCAGCTACGGATATTAGATTGAGATGATTTTTGAAACATTGTAAATCTAAGACCATGATCTACATTTCTTATCAAGACATTAAAGTCCAATTCATACATGTTGATAGTTAAAAAGTCAAAATTCAAAAGTACATAATTGCTACAAAATCTGGAAAAGTCTGCTAAACTAGTCAAGGGTATTTTGGTTGTTTAGTGTCTAGAGCTCCAAATGAGATTATTCTTGATCTAGTGAAAAGCTAACTCAATGAGTTACAACTTTTATATTTGGTGCAAGAGCTAGTTTGACTTTCCTCATGGATATTTGTGCTTCAAGTATAAAAATAGAGTAATGATGAGGATTTATCAGAAAGTGCAAACCTTGCAGTAGAGTGGCTCCATGACCTAGATCCATAAGGCATGTCCCATGGATCTGCCCCACAGATCCTTATTTCAACTGCACAGGTTGTAGAGAAACTTGCAACTTGTTCATATGTCCTTTTTGACCAGCTTTTCTGAAAGATTTCGGCTGGATCTACACATAAAGATCTCGGAGACTTTAAAAATCAAAATTTTGAGAATCCTTAGGAGTACATTGCACCAAATTTTAACAAAGTTGTTTAAAGCAATTTTATCTATAAAAAGGGATCATTGAAGACATATGTTAGCAACTTTGGAGCCTAGGGAAACTACACCAAAAATGTAGTCTTTCACTAGAATTTCTAGTTCACTATATTAGTGTAGGTTAGTGTAGTTTATCAACTTTGTTTCTAGTTTATATTTGATTTATTTTTTGTTAGTAGATTCACCTAGGGTATGGATGCAGCTTCTATGATTGTTATGTGAGATTTTCTTGATTATTTGATGTTTAATATCTTGTGCAAGTTATTGAACACTTTTGTTATTACAATCATGATTGATTGGATATTATTTTGATTATCTAAAGGTGTTGTTTCGAATATTGAAGTCCAACACTTGTTCATGAAAGTGTTAAACCTAGGGTTTAACTCACTAATGTAGAATTGTACCTTTATGACTTTGACCAAGTAATTTTAAAGATTCAAATGAGGTTATAACTAGTTTCTTCACCATACAAAGTGATAGGAATAGTTATGAGTATGGTTGATATACCTGCAAAAAGGATATTAAGTACATTAGAAAATTAGGCCATGACTTAGCTAAGATAATCAACTTCAATTAACCAGTAATTTCATTTATAAAAGTAGTTAGGAATTCCATAACCCTAGAAACTTTTTATTATTGCATTTTACTTTTATTGTCAGTTTTTACTGTATAAACTATTGTTTTACATACTGTAGTATAAAAATAATAAAGGATTTCGAATACCATTAGTAATTGACAATCTTTCGTATAGGATCAACGCTCAAATATTCCCCATGTTCATGTACAACCTCTGTACTTAAAGTAGTTGAAGTTTGAGTCTAAGGCAATCAGATACACATTGAAAAATTAGTATAGAACTAGAGATCATAATTTTCTGCAATCAACTACAACTCAAGAATTGAAATCTCCTCTTGAAAAAACAAATTGATCAAGCTAAATATCAGCTTTAAGTGGATCATCAAAATCAAGCATCTTGAAAATAGAGCTAAAGGTTTAGTCAATAGCCTACAGCATGAAATGGTCAGTGAAGTTGTGGAACCCATCTTGCTTCAATTTTGTTTAAAGCAGTCCATACTTTTCTTTGTTCATGCCACAATTCATAGTGATTTGTCTCTTGGCAAATTTTATCAAATGATATATAAAACCCATAGCCGGTCTTTTTTCTGAATCACCTTCCCTTAAAACAAACACTAATGGAACTACACTTCTTGTAGAACAAACTAGTTGAGGCCAAAATTGTGAATCAAATAAAACTGTGGTGTTAGATTTAATACCTCCAGCATAGTTTGCCTAAGAACAAATATTCCACATCTCTGAATTGAACATAAACTGAAGTGCTTGTTTATGATCATAAATACTTTAAAGGGTAAGGTAAGCAGTGACAAATCATGTAACTGTAGGCCTTAAAAACTCATGACCCTTTGTAAAAAAGACTTCATTGAATTCAAAATCCAAAATCCAATTATGCCCATACATGAATTTGACCACCTATTTAGGTTTTGGAAATATAGTTTAATGAACTTGCAATTTGCCTATGTCTTTTAACAAGTGCTTCCTCTTACCCATTAATCTTTCTTTAGTATTAACAAAATTCGGACCATTACCTGCAATAACTTACACAATATTTTTCTCTCAATTTCTTCTATTACATTGTCAAGATAAATAAAAAGATGTTTCCCATTTTTTTATAGAATTAGAGGCATCAACTGACTTTGAAAAGCATGTACCAACTGCACTATTTATGGAAAATTTTATAGGACATCTAATTCTTTTTATCAGTCCAACTATTAGACATTATAGAATAACCATATTACTTCTATGTCTTTTTATGTTCTTCCATCGTGTTATTGGTATTTTGTACCACAACTCTAAATATCCAAGTTCTCAATTCATGCATAGTAGAGGGTACCCTATTAGGCCCATACTTTCCAATTCTCTCGTGTAGGTAAGAAATAAGGATCGTTTATAACATTAAAAGCAAGGTCACCAGAGAAAAAAAAACCCTACCAATGTGTAAACTTCATTCCTTCATCTTTTGCCCACTTAGAATTCTAAGTGCTTTGCATAGTCTAAATTGTTGCAAAATTATCTATAGGGCTTCTCACCATTGCTTGTGATGGTGCACTACCAACATTTTTATTGGCACTACAGCCATTACTACCCATTTCTTCTACTTGTAAATTAACTTCAGCGTCCTCTCCAACAATCAAAATTATCTCATTCAAGGCAGTATTTTGTTAATTTTTTACATATTTTATCTCATCCAAAACTTTCATATATACATTCCTCAAATGCATGTGATGAAATAGAAAGGCAAGATTTCATACCTCGATAAGTTTCAGTGAGATACTATTTGAACTTATTAATAGTCCAGGAACATCTCCGGTTATAGTAGGACATCTGAAGTCCTTCTCATCCTACTAACACTTTCGAAGTCAATACCTTCATTTGAAGCTAGCCTAGTAAAGACATAATAGTAGTGCTTTTAGGACAAAAACACAGCTATGATTGTAATTTTTAGCTAAAATACTGAATTTGTAGGGGAAATCCAAGTATGATTAATAAGATTATATAAAAAAGAAGGTTTACTATATGATATTGAGGGACAATAGATTGCTAACTTCAAGACATAAATTTTTGATTAATTACAAACAAATATCATGAGCATAGCCTCACAAAATTATCATGTGACTGTCCACGTGTACACCCACATTTATATATACTAATATTTCCTCATTTATATGAGCAAGTCTCCTCCAAGTCTTCGACTATTATTTGATGCCTTTAGATGGCTAGGCAGTAGGAATTGTATACCACTGCATGATATTGAAAACTTGAGAATGTATTTTTTTTCTAGCTTTGTGTCTAGCTAGCTAGGTATTCGTTGCTGAATCAGTAAGAGAGACAGAGAGCCAAGAGCATCAGATCAATTTCTTGAAGGAGAAAAAGAGAAAATGGATGGCTAGAATGAAGTTTGATCCAAGATCCTTTGATTTGATGATCAGCTACTTGCCTTACTTTTATTGAAAAAAATCATTTTTTTCCTTTTCTTTGATCGCAATTCAGGTTAAAGTTTGTGATAAAAACTAAAAACTTAATGAATCTCATGAATACGTAGTGATGTGGGACTAGGCGTCATTCTTTGAAAAGGGAAAAACTAATGAACAAGTGGACAACTCCAACAAAAGACACTTGTCAAGATAAGTGTGGAAACAGGGAAGACATGTAGAGACCAACATGTAAGAAGGAACCAAGTCATCAAACTGATGTGACTAGTCTAAGGTCTTATTGACCAACATTGTCCATAGAAACCTCAAATTCTAAGGTTTCAACATAACTTGCCAAGAAGAGCCAGATAATAAAAAGGTCAAAAAAATAATTTCTCTTAAAAAAAGAGGATATCCATCTTCATCTTATGATTCTTCTTCCAAAAACTAACTTAGGTATTGGAGTCTATTCCGAGGGAATAGCCCTACCTTTCTTCCTTTTCTTTCTTCTCAGCATTAAATTAGCTACCACAAAAATTAAGCAGTAGCAGTTCAATCCTCTCCAATTGGCGCCGTTTGTGGGAAACAAGCAAAAAAGCCTTTCTCCACCAAGAAATAACAATGGATGAACTGTATTAAGCAGATGAGGAGACTGCATTACGATACGGGCAAGGAGAACCAGAGGTAGAAGACCCTCAATCAACTATCCCACAATGCAATTCCACAATGGGAGGTCAAGCTCTAAATCTAGAAGAGAACCAAGCATCTCTTCAATAAACAGATATGGCACAGTTTCTAACTCAACATTTTCCTTTGATCCAACATTTTGTACAACAATATCCATCATAGCAGTAATTTGATCATCCGAGCTCAAAAAAAATGCATGCAAAAAAGAAAGGAAAGAGGCCTATGGACGCTGAACATCCACGCACAGAACAAGCTTCAGAGAACTCAAATGAGAATCAAGTTCAGAAGATAGATCTTGGAAAAAATACAAAATAAAAACTAATGCTTCAAGGTCACAAAGATCTTGTAGTCTCTCCACTGCACGAAATGAGCCCCCAAAACTAGATATAGTGCAAGTTCATATTCCAGATGCAAATGAAGGATTGGCAAGTTCAGAAAACTTGTCATATCTTGATTGAAAACCCTTTTACATGAGTGATAGAAGAATGCCCCTTCCCTTAGGTTATAAGTTACCTCATTTGGAAACTTATAACGCCAATAGCTTCCTAACCCGCATGAGATTTCATAATTCTCTAGATGCTATCATGTGCAAAGCATTCCCAACCACACTTGCTAGAAATGCTAGATTATAGTTTCAAGGTCTTGCGTCCAGATCTATCAAAAATTTCAAAGAGTTAGCAACCAAATTTGTCTCAACCTTTATCTCATGCAAACCATTTATGAAGAGTTCAACCCAACTGTGAGGACCCAGAATTTCTTGAATTGTACACCCGAAATTTCTTGAATTATTTGCTTATACTTCTTTCGAGAAACCCTAAATTTTTCATGAATTATCTTTCATTGTATTCATTTAAGTGCAAATCGTTTTCTTTAAACATTGGTAGCATACAATTTTCATTAAGTGCATTATTTTCCTTAAGTACACTATTTTGTATGTATTGTACGAAATTAATTTGGAATTGCATTTTTACATCTTTTATGTAGCCAAATTATCAAACTTATAGGGAATTAAGTAGTTATATTTTACATTGAGGGATTAGTGGTTAAATGTGAAGAATTTACTCCAATTCATGGCTTAAATTGAGCCACTTGTCAACCACCTACAAAGTCTTAACTTAAGTCTTCTTATTTAACTTCTTGTTTTCAAAAAATTGAACTAATTTTCCCTCCACTCTCCTCTCTCTTGGCCGGCCATATCAAGGGGAAAAACAACAAAACCCTAAGCTAAAAATTAGTCATTCTAGTGAAGGAAAATAACTTTGAGTGAAACCCTAGTTAGATTACTACTACAACTTCAAGCTTGGTGGCAAGGAGTGGAATTCTTTTGGGTGGTTTGCTCACACTTCTAGTGAGGTAAGTCCTCTCTTAATCATGCTTTAGGAGGATGTTGGTTAGGTGACATTAAAGTACTTATGGTTGCTTAGAAGGATTGATCATGGAGGGATTTATTGTGTTTGAAAACTAGAACTTAGGTTTTCAATTTTGGCTATCATGTGTTTGATAAAATGCTTAATGACTTGTGATGCTTTGATGATGGAGTTAATTGCTGGTTTAGCTTGTTAAACACCTTGGTAAATGATGGAAATGACTTTAAAGGATTAATTGAAGGATTGTGCCAAAGCTGGAAATTTTTGCAGGAAATCAGAAATGGAAAACAGCCCACTTCCTGAGGTTACTGTTCACTGTAGGAAATGAATTAGCATCCGAGCCTTATGCCGTTAGAAAGCCCTATGAACCTAGTTTTAAACTCCGCTGATGGAGCTTGATTTCAATTTTCCTACATCGAGTTATGGCCATTCTTCTGAGACTGTTTGACCAACCTGTCATTGACCCGGCAGTTTTCCTGTGCTTCTGATTTTGCCAATTTCAACCATGATTAATTCTGATTTGGTATTTTACCTCTTCGCAAAAGTTGTAGGTCTATGTCTTAGGTTCGAAATGCTATAAAATTCGTCCCAATCGGACAACTACAGCCACAGTTATGATTCAATTACTGAGGTGCAGCAAACCTGTCAATTGTTAGTTTCACTTCCTCAAGTGCTATTCTCATTTCCTTTGACTCTCGTGCCTTCTTGCCGTGTTCCGACCCACTCATGCATGGTTCTAAGATGTTGTTAAGACTCTTATTTGCTCACCCTTATAAATTGTATTGGAATTTGTGAAAGTCTTGTTATTTTACTTGATCCCAGGACTTGAATGTGCCATGAAGGTTACATGGTGATTGGTTTTATGTGGACGAGTGTGAAACTTGGTGAGTGTTCCAAACCCTTTTCAATTGACAATTTTACTACTATTTTGTTCTAACTTGTTTTAAAGGAATGTTCCCCTATGACATTTTTGAGTTACTACTGTTTCAAGGAAATCACTTGTGAAACGTCTTACTACTAATTTACTATTGACTTGCATTGGTTTACAAGTATAACAATTTGATTTACTTTTGAAATGATTTATAGATGCATTTAAGTTGATTAATCGAAGTGTGATTTGTTGCTTGGGATGTTATCTAAATAAATGTGATATAAATTGTTAGTGAGTGCTCCAATCTCTTTACAGTTGAAAGGTTTGTTCTTGATCCTACAAGAGGTGGTTTCCATTGTTTCGAATGAAATGATTTGTAAGCGTTGTGAGTGATTTAAACTTGATTTTTCAAATGAAATATTTGATTAATATTTACAAATGAAATGATTTTCATGACCCATTTTCTAAAAAAAAAATGAGAAATGATTGCCAAACTTGATTTTAAAATTTGGATTATTACCAGCTTGGTTTTAGTCTTGATTTCTAAACTTAGCAAACTTGAGTTCTAAACTCGATTTTCCAACTCGTGTTTACAAATAAAAATCATTTTCAAACTCATGTTTATTACTAAAGTCATTTTCAAACATGATTTCATATGATTTACTATTGAGATGATTCTAAATGAAATGAGTTTCACAAAATGATTTCTAAGTGAAAACTTGTTCAACTACGTGACTTGCTTGACTCAGGAAGTTGCCTGTGCATGATGGCTTGTTAAATGTGCATGTTTGTAGGCTGATGTGTACTTTATCGCATCGGTTGAATTGAGCTCACTCTTCGCTGGAACCCTATCCTTGATCCGCCATCGTGAGGTTAGGTAGGCCAAAAGCTTATCTTAGACCCGCCATCGCGAGATCGGATCAGCTGGACAGCCTTGATTAATGACTTACCAATGTTAAGTGCAAAGCTCAAAACTCTTTGCTGAATGGCCTTGAGTATTATATCCAATGTTCAATGTTAAATGAGGGGATTGTTTATCGTTTTGGAGGACATAAGGTGAGTTCAAGATAGGGGATTGTTTATTGTTTTGGAGGTCATAAGGTGGGAGTTCAGAGGTTATAAGGTGGAAAATGTAGGGGATTGTTTATTGGAAGTTATAAGGTGGAAATAGCTCCAAGTGAGTACCCGTATCCTTTCAATATTTGAATTGAATGTTTATTGAATTATAGTTCTTCGAATTATTGTTTATTGAATTATTGTGTATTGAAATATTGTTTATTGTAGTATTGATTGTTAAAATTAAGTGTTTATGGAATGATTCTTTAAGGGATTTGAATTTCTTGAATCCTTTTAAAATAAAAGATTCTTAGATATTTTCAATGTGAATGTGTGACCCTGCTCTCGACCTTCATGTACTCTTTAAAGATTCAAATGTTTTACAAAATGCTATCTGATTCAAATGTCCATGAATTTGATAAATCGTGAATTTCCTTGTTTTCACTGAACACTCACTGAGCTTTAGCTCACCCCAAAAATATTTTATTTTTCCCCCCACAGGGCTCGAGATGAAGGAAAGCAGGAAGCGATCTTTCTTAGTGTGACTTGCCGGATTATCTCTTGTATTATTTGTAATTGGACAGTTGGACTTTTGGTGTATTTAGATTAGTTGGAAATGTAATTATTATTTGGAGATCTTCCGTTGTCATTATTTGAGATCTGTAATATGATTGAGGATCTGTAGTGAGTCCCGGCGAGAGTTGGGCAGGCGGCCCACCGATACCCTAGGGTTCGCCCTAGGGAGAAGTGGGGCTGTCACACCAACTCATGGCCTATCTCAAGCACTTCAAACTGAAGAAAGCATCTACGTGATGGATAAGGATGAAAGAACCATTATGGCAGTCTTTGTAAATAGGCTCCACTCAGGGGAATTGTACAGAGGTCTAGTCAGATATCCATCAATATGCATACGAGATCTGTTAGATATAGCGCATGATTATGCTAAAGGGGGTGAAACAGACAGATTAAAAAGAACGCTGAAAAATTTATGAACAAAGAAGAAGAAAAACCCACCAAAAGGAAGAGGGGAAACCACCTAGAAAGAAAAAATGTCTTCAAAAGGTTAGGAAAAGGAAAAAGATCTTTGCAGGACAAAGACTTGACTCCTTTGACTATGAGCAGGTCTCAACTATTAGCTTTAATTGAAAATGATAGAATACTTAAAGATCCCGACAGATGACCGGCCCTTTGGAAAAGTGAAATAAGAATCTGTATCATGCTCTTCACAAAGATATAGGTCATTCAACTGATAATTGTCATGATCTGAAAAAGAAAAAACAAATAGAGTATCAGATCAAACAGGAAAATCTGAGACAATTTGTACAGTAAGCTCGAGAAAGACGAGGCTACAAAAATCAGCTTGTAGAACAAACTGGACAGAGATTTGATCAAGGAAATCAAAGATACAATCAAGAACAGCAGAGAACTCTGATGAGTCAAATCCATCAAGTGGAAGAAGAAGTAAATCTTATAGGCATTATCAACACGATCTCTAGAAGACCTACCAGAGGTGATAGCATAGCAGCAAGGAAGACTTCCTTGTAAAGTATCATAGCAAAGGAATCTACTGAAGGTTTAAGGCTAAAAGCATGGGGGGAAATAATATTTGGCCCACAAGATCCAATTCTAGTCCTTTCCATCCATCATGAGGCACTCGTTATCCACGTGTTGACCAACAATTACAGGGTAAATAAAGTCCTTGTAGATTGTGGAAGTTCGGTGGATGTGTTATTTGGAAAGGCCTTTAGAGAATTGGGGTTCCAAGACAGCCAGTTGATTCCTATTCGAACCCTTTTGATTGGCTTCAACAGAGAAACCATTCAAGCAAAAGGAGCATTAATGACATAGATTACTGTATATCAGGCACCACGGGAGAAAACAATAAAAGTTACATTTGCTGTAGATCTCCCCTCGGAGTACAATATGATTACAGGAAGGCCAACTCATAACACTCTTCACGTAGTAATCTCTATCTACCACCTATGTATAAAATTTCCAACCCTCTTTGGGACTGCAGTGGTCAGTGGAGATGTGATTTTAGCGTGAGAATGTTATACAGCTACTTTAAAAGGAAAAGATCTAGAGACCTCGGAGGTCTTTACCACCGGAGACTTGGATTTTAGTAAACCCAAAGCTTAGAAAATCCAACTTGAAGATGAAATGCAAGAAAAAACTCTTCGGTCCAATTGTCAAGATCACACCACGAACATTGGCCGAGACTTATCTTTTGAGGTAATTCATTCACTATGTCAATTGATACATGATTAAAAATATGTGTTTGCTTGGTCTATACAGGACATGAAGTGAATCCCTCAAGAAATCATAATCCACCAATTAACTGTGGACGAAAATGTCAAGCCTGTAAAGCAAAATAAAAGAGCTTTCGGACCAGAAAAGAACAAAATTATAAATCAAAAAGTTGATAAGCTCTTAGACGCTGACATTGTCAAAGAAGTTATGTATCCCACTTGGATTACAGATCTGATCCTTGTGAAAAAGCTAGACTAGAGTTGGAAAATGTATGTAGATTTTACAAATGTCAACAAAGCATGCCCTAAGGACTATTATTCTCTACCATGAGTAGATAGTCTGGTGGACGCCACAATTGGATATAAGGTCCTCATATTCCTTGACGCCTAAAAAGGCTATCACCAGATTCAAATGGAAGAAGCAGATCAAGAAAGACGACATTCATCACAGAATATAGAGTATATTATTATAAAACAATGCCTTTCTGATTAAAGAATGCAGGGGCAACCTATCAAAGATTAGTTGATAAGCTTTCCAAACCTCAAATAGGTCGAAATATGGAAGTATATATTGATGACATGTTAGTCAAAAGTGAACATGTTGAAGATTTAGTTGTAGATTCGAAAGAAACCTTTGATGTCCTATGAGTAGTGGGAATGAAGCTAAACCCCAAAAAATGTATTTTTAGGGTAACTTTCAAAAAATTCCTAGGATACAGGAAATCCAAAAATGGAATTGATGCTAATCTAAAAATGATCCGAGAAATATTAACCATGCCACCACCACAAACCATAAAAAAATGTGCAATGATTGACAGGAAGAATGGCTGCACTCAGCAGATTTCTTTCTAAATTTGTAGAGAAAGGACTCCCCTTTTTCTAAATCTTGAAAAAGGGAGAGATCTTAAATGGGATGAGACATGTTGAAAAACCTTTGAAAACCTCAAACAATATTTAACCACCATCCCAACATTGAACTCTCCACAACCTGGAGAAACTCTGAGCTTGTACCTATCGATTGGTAAAGAAGCCGTCTGTGTGGTTCTAGTACGGGAAGAAGACAAAAAGCAAATCCTTACATACTTTGTTAGCAAAATGTTACATGATGTAGAGCAAAGGTATATCAATGTAGAAAGAGTCATTCTGTCCTTAGTTAAGACCCTATTTTAGAGCTCACTCAATTGAGGTTTTAACCAATATCCCACTACAACAAATTCTCAATAAAACTGAGTCCATGATGACGACGGTGAGCCGGTCATGCACGTGGAGCAAGTGAAGGTGCCGTTGGGTCCAATGACGCGCACTGGGGCCAAGCAGATGAGGGAGGCTTTGCAAACCCTAGTACGTGCGGTTCAAGTGTCCGTTGGGGAACACAAGGCTATTGAGGGCTTGAGGAGTCAAGAAGAGTTATTCTACTACAGGTCCAAGAAGGGGCTCAAGCGTCCTAAGTCCTCCGCCCATGGAAGGGGTGCAACAAGCGGACCAGCCAAGAATACATGCGAGGCTTGAGTGGCGAGTGTGAACCCTTGCGGATCCATGCCTCGCATTTCATGATCAGAGACCAAGTTCTTAGATCCAGCGGACCAATCCAGCATCAGCGGATCCACCTCCGGATCGCGATCGTTAAATTTTATAATTTTCGTTTGTTTTATTTTATTTTAGAGTTAACTAGACCAAGGTTCACCCCAGAGAGTGTAGTGAACACGGGCTCGATGAGTCGATTATTAGGTTACCTGTTAGGGAGTATTTATACTATTTTCTCATGTACGTTCATTCAATCATCAGATTAAGAAAAACACTTCTGAGAGTTCTCTCTCTTGCTTCTTGAAGCAATCTTGAATATCTTAGATCATTCTAGGATATTTGACAGACTTATCAATCTAGGAACGCGCTAGGTTGTGGCGTCTCTACCATATCAAGAGATCGTTGACCGCGTGATCAACGGGTTCTTGATTCTTCCGCCGTGTCGTCGTGTAGAAAACACTGTTCACCCCGAAAACACTGTTCATCCGGAAAATTTTTTTTCTTATTTATCTTGTGTTCTTGTTGTTGTCAAGTCATGGGCTAGAATCCATAATACCTTGAAGTTCTTGAAATTGTTGGTTGTAAACCAAAATTCTTGTTGGGTTGTTTTGACTCAAAGCTGCCAAAAAAAAAAAAAAACGCAGCTTGTGTTTCCAAAAAAAAAAAAAAATCAAGAGATCCGTGGAAAAAAAAAAGGGAAAGAAATCGGATCCAAAGAAAGAAAAGGAAACAGCCTAGCAAAGAAATTCCATTCTTGACAAGGATTACTTTCCTAATTTGTTTGAATCTGAAAATTAATTCCTTATGTGAATTGGGCAGCTTAGGAAACATTCCAAATCCCCAACTTTATTTGGAAAAAGGGGTTAAATCAGATTTTCTATATTTATCAATTGAATTCCAAGGTCAAATTGGATTAGATTTCCATATTTCTAGCTTATCCTTTGAGTAGAGTTCTAGGTTTCCAAATTTCTCGTGTCTTTGTTTCCTTAATTTCAGCTTCTACTTGTGCCTTCTTTTCTAGTTTTATTTGTCCATTTTGTGAGTCATTAGTCTTGTCTTTCTTGAGTCAAAAGTCTCTCCCGAGTCAAAATTTCATTAGTGCCTTCAAATTCTCATATGTCGTCACTTGCCAACCGGATTGGATTGATTAGTCTTCTTGAGCAATCGTGAGCCAATTCATATTGTCTCAAGGATTGTGAAGAAGGACTTGAAAGAGTTGGTGAGATTATTAGAGTGGAATTTGAGTGCATACACGAGAGTTGAGTGGATACACTAAGGGAGTGTGTGAGGTTATTATCTTGTATTTTTCCTAACCTTTCTTTGCAGATTTTATCACCATGAGGCACAATCCTCTAAAGGAGTTGTTGAAGAAATTCTATGCTCTTCGTCAAGGCATCAAATCAGTGAAAGCATACTACAAAGAGATGAGATCCATTATCAATCAAGCTGAAATTGTGGAAGATTCATTTGTCATTGATCACTTTTTGGAGGGATTCAATGATCAAATATCTAGACGTCTTGAAGTGACTGACCGCATGGAATTATATGAAGTTGCACATGCCGCTATGGACATTGAAGAGAAGCTTGAGTGGAGGCATCAAAGGAGACTCACCTCGATCAAATGTGCTTCACTTAAGAGGCATGAGCAAGAGATTAAAGAGTCACATCAAGTGTCCAAAAAAGAGCCTTTTATGGGATGACTTGAGCAACTATTGGATACCTTTGTAAAGTCGTATCTTGAGCATGAAAAGAAAAAGCTTGTACTGTCCACTGCACTAGCCGCTAGTCAAAAGCTAGTTGGAAAGGATTTATGTGAGGAATATGAAGATGTACAATCCGAGTGTAGTGTAAATAAAAAGGAGAGTGAGTTGAGTGAAGAAGGAAAAGAAAAGAGTGCACGTGAGCTAATTGTGAATGGAAAAATAAATGAGCGTGAAAGGGTTTATTATTTTTCTAACAATCTTAACTTTACTTTGTTTAGTGTTAATGGTCTTTTTCAGGTACAACAAGGTGAAGTAGAGATGGTTTTGAGGTGCACCATTGCAAAGTCTTTAAATGGAACCATGTTCTTTCGAGGCATTGCTAATTTCTATATTCACTCCAAAGAATTGAGGACTGTTTTCACCAACCAACCTTTGAGTTTGAAAGGGAGTTTTCAACCTTATCATCTAGTTAATTCTTTTGCATTTAAAAGCCGTGCCAATTGTTTGGACTATGTCAATTGTTGTGATCGTCCTTTGAGTCATTTTAAGAGTTGTAATTGTTTTACGTGTCCAAGTTTAATGTTGAGTCCTTATGAGTCATTTTCTTTCTTTAAGTCATGTGATTATTGTGTTAAGAGTATTAATACATGTTTGTCTAGTAATTTTAGTGTGCCTTTAGGTTGTGTTACGAGTCGTTTAATGTTGCATGGGGTACAAACATTTCCTACTTGTTATCAATTAGGTAAAGTGGGTGAATATCTGTGTTTCCTCATCATTTATTCCTCGTCTTTCATTTTTGATCCAGGTATACATGTGATGGGCTATTGGCAAGATACTTGTGAGCTGAAGCGTGCATGTTGGTTCTTGTTCCAATTGACTAGAAGGCATGTTTCTTGGCTCGCATTCATCAACACATGGCCTGAAGTTCTCCGTACAAGCGATCCTTGATTTGGGACAAATCGCTTTCAAGGAGGGAATGATAAGAAATGGAATGGTGGAAGCTTTGATTTGGAATCATTTCTTATATTCTTATCCAAGATGATTAAAGCTTCAAGATTTCATGAAGATTCTTTCCTTTGAATGATGGTTCAAAGCTCTATATAAAGTATGAAGAGCATGTCGTTTGGGTTAGATTAGTGAATAAGGGCATAATTGTCCAGTTTTCCCATTATTTCCCATTGCTTTCTTATTTTATTTTCAGACCAGCTTTGGTGTGTAATGCTGGCCGAATTTATTGAGTTTATTTGAGTCAATTTAGTTGTTTTAGATATTTCCTAAAAGATAGAGCCATGTTGGTCTATTCTAGTTAGGTTAGGTTTTTAGTAATTTGAATCCAAGTTACATTAGGATTTTGAGTCTTTGTAGAGGCTATAAATAAGCCTTCTTCTCCAATATTTTTCATAAGACTTTGATTAATGAAAATTGAGAGTTTCTCTTTTCTTGTTCCTTGGGGCGACCCTTGATAAGTGAATGAGTTCGTTTGCTCAAGTTTAGGCTTATCAATTCAAACGCGTTGAGTTGTGGGCCTTTCGACCAAATTCCTTGGTTCGCTAATTTAGGTGTGGGTTGAGATTTAATTCGTGGGTTCAATCTCGGTTAGAGGGTGCGTGGGATTTCAATCCTTTTGTATCCATAACTTGTTCAAGATAGATCATTCCGCTGCGTCTCCAATTCGTGTCTTCAAGAGCGGGAGCTTGGAGATTCGGATTCCATGTCATAAAACAGATGATGCTGTGCATGTAGCTGATCTTTTCTTTAGGAGATTGTCCAGATCGCATGGCATTCCTAGGACAATAGTGTCGATAGAGATGTCAAATTTCTGTCCTACTTTTGGAAAACATTGTGGGAAAATTGGGAACTAAATTGCTATTTTCTACATCCGACCACCTGGTGATGATGGCCGGGGTTGTTAACCACACTATCCACATTACTTGAGCCATCATTAAAAGAATTTGAAACTTGGGAGGGTGTCTACCACATGTAGAATTTGCATATAACCGTACTGTGCATAGTGCCACACATTTCTCTCCTTTTGAGATTTTTTACGGTCTTAATCCATTAACTCCTTGATTTAATGCCTTTGCACGTATTGAGACATGCTAACCTGGATGGCGGAAAAAGCGAGTTATTGAAGTCCCTTCATCGACAAGTCCGCAAGCAACATTGAGGCTAGGACTACCTCAAACATGCTAATAAGGGCCATTAAGATGATCTTTGAACCAGGTGACTGGGTTTGGCTACACTTACGAAAGGAGCGTTTTCTGTACACGCCGTAACAAACTACTTCCCATGGAGCGGCCCTTTTCAACTTGTAGGCGTGTTAGCGACAATGCCTACAAGCTCGACCTACGGGTGAGTATAATGTGTACGCTACCTTCAATATTGCTGATTTGAGTCCCTTCCTTTCGGCGAAGGCGATTTGAGGACAAATCTTTTTTCAAGAGGAGGGGACTGATGGACGGTGAGCCGGTCATGCCGCGTGAAACAAGTGAAGGTGCCGTTGGGTCCAATGGCCCTTCCAGCGAGATGAGGGAGGCTTTGCAAACCCTGCGTGCGGTTCAAGTGTCCGTTGGGGAACACAAGGCTATTGAGGGGCTTGAGGAGTCAAGAAGAGTTATTCTACTGGTCCAAGAAGGGGCCCAGCGTCTAAGTCCTCCACCATGGAAGGGGTGCAACAATGGACCAGCCAAGAATACATGCGAAGGCTTGAGTCATGGTGCGAACCCTCACCGGATCCATGCCTCGCATTTCATGATCGAGACCAAGTTCTTAGATCCAGCGGACCAATCCATGAGCCGCATCATGGATCCACCTCATGGATCATGATCGTTAAATTTTATAATTTTCGTTTGTTTTTATTTTATTTTCAGAGTTAACTAGCCCAGCCCAAGGTTCACCCAGAGAGTCAAGAGTCGATTATTAGGTTACGGTTGGGAGTATTTATACTATTTTCTCATGTACGTTCATTCAATCATCAGATTAAGAAAAACACTTCTGAGAGTTCTCTCTCTTGCTTCTTGAAGCAATCTTGAATATCTTAGATCATTCTAGGATATTTGACAGACTTATCAATCTAGGAACGCGCTAGGTTGTGGCGTCTCTACCATATCAAGAGATCGTTGACCGCGTGATCAACGGGTTCTTGATTCTTCCGCCGTGTCGTCGTGTAGAAAACACTGTTCACCCCGAAAACACTGTTCATCCGGAAAAATTTTTTTTCTTATTTATCTTGTGTTCTTGTTGTTGTCAAGTCATGGGCTAGAATCCATAATACCTTGAAGTTCTTGAAATTGTTGGTTGTAAACCAAAATTCTTGTTGGGTTGTTTTGACTCAAAGCTGCCAAAAAAAAAAAAAAAACGCAGCTTGTGTTTCCAAAAAAAAAAAAAAAATCAAGAGATCCGTGGAAAAAAAAGGAAAGAAATGGGATCAAAGAAAGAAAAGGAAACAGCCTAGCAAAGAAATTCCATTCTTGACAAGGATTACTTTCCTAATTTGTTTGAATCTGAAAATTAATTCCTTATGTGAATTGGGCAGCTTAGGAAACATTCCAAATCCCCAACTTTATTTGGAAAAAGGGGTTAAATCAGATTTTCTATATTTATCAATTGAATTCCAAGGTCAAATTGGATTAGATTTCCATATTTCTAGCTTATCCTTTGAGTAGAGTTCTAGGTTTCCAAATTTCTACTGTGTCTTTGTTTCCTTAATTTCAGCTTCTACTTGTGCCTTCTTTTCTAGTTTTATTTGTCCATTTTGTGAGTCATTAGTCTTGTCTTTCTTGAGTCAAAAGTCTCTCCCGAGTCAAAATTTCATTAGTGCCTTCAAATTCTCATATGTCGTCACTTGCCAACCGGATTGGATTGATTAGTCTTCTTGAGCAATCGTGAGCCAATTCATATTGTCTCAAGGATTGTGAAGAAGGACTTGAAAGAGTTGGTGAGATTATTAGAGTGGAATTTGAGTGCATACACGAGAGTTGAGTGGATACACTAAGGGAGTGTGTGAGGTTATTATCTTGTATTTTTCCTAACCTTTCTTTGCAGATTTTATCACCATGAGGCACAATCCTCTAAAGGAGTTGTTGAAGAAATTCTATGCTCTTCGTCAAGGCATCAAATCAGTGAAAGCATACTACAAAGAGATGAGATCCATTATCAATCAAGCTGAAATTGTGGAAGATTCATTTGTCATTGATCACTTTTTGGAGGGATTCAATGATCAAATATCTAGACGTCTTGAAGTGACTGACCGCATGGAATTATATGAAGTTGCACATGCCGCTATGGACATTGAAGAGAAGCTTGAGTGGAGGCGTCAAAGGAGACTCACCTCGATCAAATGTGCTTCACTTAAGAGGCATGAGCAAGAGATTAAAGAGTCACATCAAGTGTCCAAAAAAGAGCCTTTTATGGGATGACTTGAGCAACTATTGGATACCTTTGTAAAGTCGTATCTTGAGCATGAAAAGAAAAAGCTTGTACTGTCCACTGCACTAGCCGCTAGTCAAAAGCTAGTTGGAAAGGATTTATGTGAGGAATATGAAGATGTACAATCCAGTGTAGTGTAAATAAAAAGGAGAGTGAGTTGAGTGAAGAAGGAAAAGAAAAGAGTGCGTGAGCTAATTGTGAATGGAAAAATAAATGAGCGTGAAAGGGTTTATTATTTTTCTAACAATCTTAACTTTACTTTGTTTAGTGTTAATGGTCTTTTTCAGGTACAACAAGGTGAAGTAGAGATGGTTTTGAGGTGCACCATTGCAAAGTCTTTAAATGGAACCATGTTCTTTGAGGCATTGCTAATTTCTATATTCACTCAAAGAATTGAGGACTGTTTTCACCAACCAACCTTTGAGTTTGAAGGGAGTTTTCAACCTTATCATCTAGTTAATTCTTTTGCATTTAAAAGCCGTTACAATTGTTTGGACTATGTCAATTGTTGTGATCGTCCTTTGAGTCATTTTAAGAGTTGTAATTGTTTTACGTGTCCAAGTTTAATGTTGAGTCCTTATGAGTCATTTTCTTTCTTTAAGTCATGTGATTATTGTGTTAAGAGTATTAATACATGTTTGTCTAGTAATTTTAGTGTGCCTTTAGGTTGTGTTACGAGTCGTTTAATGTTGCATGGGGTACAAACATTTCCTACTTGTTATCAATTAGGTAAAGTGGGTGAATATCTGTGTTTCCTCATCATTTATTCCTCGTCTTTCATTTTTGATCCAGGTATACATGTGATGGGCTATTGGCAAGATACTTGTGAGCTGAAGCGTGCATGTTGGTTCTTGTTCCAATTGACTAGAAGGCATGTTTCTTGGCTCGCATTCATCAACACATGGCCTGAAGTTCTCCAGTGCAAACGATCCTTCGATTTGGGACAAATCGCCTTTCAAGAGGAGGGGAATGATAAGAAATGGAATGGTGGAAGCTTTGATTTGGAATCATTTCTTATATTCTTATCCAAGATGATTAAAGCTTCAAGATTTCATGAAGATTCTTTCCTTTGAATGATGGTTCAAAGCTCTATATAAAGTATGAAGAGCTGTCGTTTGGGTTAGATTAGTGAATAAGGGCATAATTGTCCAGTTTTCCCATTATTTCCCATTGCTTTCTTATTTTATTTTCAGACCAGCTTTGGTGTGTAATGCTGGCCGAATTTATTGAGTTTATTTGAGTCAATTTAGTTGTTTTAGATATTTCCTAAAAGATAGAGCCATGTTGGTCTATTCTAGTTAGGTTAGGTTTTTAGTAATTTGAATCCAAGTTACATTAGGATTTTGAGTCTTTGTAGAGGCTATAAATAAGCCTTCTTCTCCAATATTTTTCATAAGACTTTGATTAATGAAAATTGAGAGTTTCTCTTTTCTTGTTCCTTGGGAACGACCCTTGATACAAAGTGAATGAGTTCATTTGCTCAAGTTTAGGCTTATCAATTCAAGAACGCGTTGAGTTGTGGCGCCTTTCGACCAAATTCCTTGGTTCGCTAATTCGCTAGATTGTGGGTTGAGATTTAATTCGTAGGTTCGCAATCTCAAGGGTTAGAGGGGTCGTAGGATTTCAATCCTTTTGTATCCATAACCTGTTCAAGATAGATCATTCCGCTGCGTCGCCAATTCGTGTCTTCAAGAGCGGGAGCTTGGAGATTCGGATTCCATGTCATAAAACAGATGATGCTGTGCATGTAGCTGATCTTTTCTTTAGGGAGATTGTCCGTCTGCATGGCATTCCTAGGACAATAGTGTCCGATAGAGATGTCAAATTTCTGTCCTACTTTTGGAAAACATTGTGGGGAAAATTGGGAACTAAATTGCTATTTTCTACATCCGACCACGGTGATGGCCCGGGGTTGTTAACCGCACACTATCCACATTACTTCGAGCCATCATTAAAAAGAATTTGAAAACTTGGGAGGAGTGTCTACCACATGTAGAATTTGCATATAACCGTACTGTGCATAGTGCCACACATTTCTCTCCTTTTGAGATTTTTTACGGTCTTAATCCATTAACTCCCCTTGATTTAATGCCTTTGCCTGTGTCGGAGCATGCTAACCTGGATGGCGGAAAAGGCGAGTTCGAAGTCCCTTCATCAGCAAGTCCGTGCCAACATTGAGGCTAGGACTGCACAGTACCTCAAACATGCTAATAAGGGACGCCGTAAGATGATCTTTGAACCAGGTGACTGGGTTTGGCTACACTTACGAAAGGAACGTTTTCCTGTGCAACGCCGTAACAAGCTACTTCCCCATGGAGACGGCCCTTTTCAACTTGTAGAGCGTGTTAACGACAATGCCTACAAGCTCGACCTACCTGGTGAGTATAATGTGTCTGCTACCTTCAATATTGCTGATTTGAGTCCCTTCCTTTCAGACGACGAAGGCGATTTGAGGACAAATCTTTTTCAAGAGGAGGGGCCGATGGCGGTGAGCGGTCATGCACGTAGAGCAAGTGAAGGTGCCGTTGGGTCCAATGACGCGCGCTCGGGCCAAGCAGATGAGGGAGGCTTTGCAAACCCTCGTACGTGCGGTTCAAGTGTCCGTTGGGGAACACAAGGCTATTGAGGGGCTTGAGGAGTCAAGAAGAGTTATTCTACTACAGGTCCAAGAAGGGGGCCCAAGCGTCTAAGTCCTCCAGCCCATGGAAGGGTGCAACAAGCGGACCAGCCCAAGAATACATGCAGAAGGCTTGAGTCGCGAGGCGAGTCGCGAACCCTCACTTCGCGGATCCATGCCTCGCGTTTCATGATCAGAGACCAAGTTCTTAGATCCGCGGACCAATCCGCGATCATGGATCCACCTCATGATCGTCGTTAAATTTTATAATTTTCGTTTGTTTTTATTTTATTTTCAGAGTTATTAGCTCAGCCAAGGTTCACCCCGAGAGTGCGTAGTGAACCCGGGCTCAGAGTCGATTATTAGGTTACCTGTTAGGGAGTATTTATACTATTTTCTCATGTACGTTCATTCAATCATCAGATTAAGAAAAACACTTCTGAGAGTTCTCTCTCTTGCTTCTTGAAGCAATCTTGAATATCTTAGATCATTCTAGGATATTTGACAAACTTATCAATCTAGGAACGCGCTAGGTTGTGGCGTCTCTACCATATCAAGAGATCGTTGACCGCGTGATCAACGGGTTCTTGATTCTTCCGCCGTGTCGTCGTGTCAAACACAGATTTAACCTTCTAGATCCGTGGTAGTTTATACGGGTTTCGTCACAGGTTGACGACGTTCGTATCAGTCCACAGGATGAATGGCTAAACAGGCGATTGAATTAGGAGAATATAACATCAAGTATAAACCTTAAATTGCTATTAAAGTAAAAACATTGGTTGATTGTTTGAGTGAAGGATTTCAAGATCTTGAAGAAGAAAAAGATTCAACATCGCAAAAGTAAAAGAAACAAGCTTCCTATGAGCAAAGTTCAGACAAGAGCTCCGAGATCAAAAAACAAAAAGTATCAAGCTTACCTCCAGACCCTATTTAGATATTAAATGTTGATAGTGCTACAAATCAAGTTGGATGTGGAGTTGGATTGGTTCTTACTAGTCCAGAAGGGGAAACTCTTACATATGCTTAGAGGTTTGATTTCAAAATCTCAAATAATAAAGCAGAAAATGGTGCACTCCCGTAGGTCTCAAGTTAGCCCATAATATGGGAGCAAAAAATCTGATTGTCAACAGTAATTCACAGTTGATCATTTGTCAAGTTAACGGAGAATACGAGACAAAAAAAGAAATGATGAAATGATATCTGAAAGCCGTAAAAACTCTCAAACAGCAATTGGAAACCTGCCAAATTCGAAAAGTGCTATGAGCACAAAATCATCGAGTTGATATCTTGTCAAAATTGACAACCTCAGCTTTTCATCACTTAAATAAAAAAGTCTTAGTTGAGATCCTACAGGAAAGAAGCATAAAGCTAGAGCAAATACTTTTAACAAATGCTGCTGAAACCTGGATGACACTAATACATCAATTTCTCACAAATGGTGACCTCCCAGAAGATAAAAATGAAGCTTGAAAGGTGAAATTGAAAGCAACACAATATGCTGTTTATAATAATAAACTACATTGCAGATCATATCTCATACCATGGATGAAATGCCTAACAAAAGAAGAAGGAAATTATGTTCTAAAGAGAAGTTCATGAAAGAATTTGTGAAAATCATCCCAGAAGTAGAACTCTGGTAAAAAAGTGCATCTTGTTAGGCTATTAGTGGCCTACAATATATAGGGATGCTAAGGAACTGGTGTCAAGATGCCCATCTTGTCAATTCAATGCACATCTTGTTCATGTCCCTCCAAATGAAATGCTCTAGTTGCAAGTCTTTGGCCTTTTGTCCAATAACATATGAACTTATTAGGTCCATTCCCAAGAGCCCCCGGAGGTTTTCAACATTTGATAATTGCAGTCGATTAGTTCATGGGTGGAAGCAGAATCACTTGCCCCTATAACTGAAAAAGCTATTTAGAAGTTTATCTAGAAAAATATTATTTGCAGATTTAGGTTACCTCATATGTTAATATCAGATAATGGGAAACAATTCTCTGAGAATCCCGTTAAATCTTGGTGTCTTGAACTCAAAATTCAACAACACTTCACATCAGCGGCATATCCGCAAGCTATTGGGTAAGTTGAATTTGCAAATAAAGCTATTTTGGGAAGCTAAAAAAGAAATTAGAATCAGTGAAAGTTATGTGGGTTGAAAAACTGCTTGAGATCCTTTGGGCCTACCAAACTACTGCAAAAGTTGGAACTCAAAAAACTCCTTTCTTCTTAGTCTTCGGAGCTGAGACTGTGGTCCTTGTTGAAATTGGAGAACCAAGTCCCAGAACTCAGACCTTCACTATTGAAAGAAATGAAGAAGAAATGAAGTATAATCTTGACCTATTGGAAGAGGTACGAGATCTATCAGCCATTTGAGCAGTCAAATTTAAAGGCCAAATCTCCAAATACTATAATCATAGGGTTAAAGGTAGGTACTTTAAATCTGAAGACCTGGTCCTACAAAGGAATGTCGTCAGTTGACAGACCAGCTTAGGAAAGCTAGATCCTAATTGGGAAGGATCTTAAAAAATTGTCATGGCACACAAAGTAGGTTACTACAAGATAGCAGATCTAACAGGGAGGTTGATGCCACATGTATGGAATGCTTCCAACCTAAAGAGATTCTTTCCTTAAGCTTTTATTGTATTTCCTTATGTATGATCTGTTATTACATGTCTGTATGTATTTGAATTATATTTCAAATCATTTTTTGTCTTTTAGGTACATACTTGATTGACATATGCTATAGACTACTAAAAATAAAAACTACATTAAAATAAAAAAATGTCCATACAATTAATAAAAATTATAGCAATAGTATACAAATGCGTCAGACTAATTATCTATATATTTCTCTATAAGCTCCTCCATCTATTTCTCATCACCTGGTGCCCCTTCTCCCTCATCAACATTTATGGGAGCTTGAATGTCAAAATCTGACTGTGAAGGACCTGGATCCTTAATTTCCATTGGTCCATCTTTGCTAGAACCTTCAATAACAGGTTCAAAATTGTAGTCTGGGTCCATAATCTAAAGTACAGGAAAAAAATCAGATGGCTCAAGAAAGGCTTGCAAAAACTTTTCAGATCTCTTAATTGCAAGGATAAAAAATGCTAATTTAGCTGAGGCAAATTAGATTGGCTAAAGTTGAGTACGTTGATGGCATGAGTGAAACCAACTTTAAAAGACACTCCACTCAATTCATCCACGATACTTTTAAAACTTGTGATTGCAGCAGGTCCGAAGCATTCTTCCACAAAGATGGAAATCTGGAGATCTCAAAATTGGAGAGTTGTTCGTCTAAGATGGCTACCTTGTGGTTAGGCTCAGATAAAGCTTCAGCCATCTTCCCAACTTCATCCTTCAATACATTTTGCTCTATGCCCTCATTATAAAGCTCTCACAATAGTTTTCCAACTTCAGATTCTAAGATCTCAAGCTTGGACTTAAGCTAGAAATTTTCATCTGACAACCTGGAAATCTCATCTCCCATCAGTTTGGACTGATCTAAAAAATCTTTTAACATGCATTGATGCTCTCCTAAAGTGTCTTTATACTCCTTTGCCTTGGTCAATTGCTCAAGAATCTGAGACTTTTAGCGATAAAAGTCTCTATTCTTTTGGCAAGACCAACCTCAACTAGCAATTTCTGAAACCCAATAATTGTATATATATACTTTGCGAAAAAAAGAGAGAGAGAGATAGATACTACCAATTTCTAATAGATATACGTACATACATATGTATGTATGTAGGTATATATATCCTACCTGCCCCACTTCGGTGTGATAATGCCTCAGAAGTTGGCAATTGGCCAACTGATCTAGAAAGCTCTGATATAAATGAGGGATACTACCAAACGTCATCTTTATCGCCATATCAGGATCCCTCAGTTGGCAATTTAGATCTAGTGGGTAACCAGGACAGAATTGGGATTTTGGGTGAGAGCTTCACCCTCAGGCAAAATGATAAGTTGGATACTTTTTTCTTCATAAATGAAACAAGGAACAGAAGTGACGTTCTTTTCTTTAGGTATTTTAGGTGGCTCAGTAACAGAAGCCTTTTCTTTGTCAACCTGTGGAGGTTTTAGTGGCAGTTTAGAACCACTAGGAATAACAGAAGGCTGTTGAGCTGAGAGCTCAGGTTCAGATGCAGAACCAAGCTCACTAGAGGATGACCTATTCAAAGGAACAAAAGGGCCAATACTAACCTCTGGAAAATAGGCAGCAACTGGTTCAATAAAAATAACATCATCATCTGATGGACCACTTTTTTCAAAAACTTTTAAGCTCTCCATTTACCTTCTTTAATAGGAGCCTCGGACCTATTGCTGTAGGAGTCACTAATCCTAGCCCTCCTAGCAGCACACAAAACTCTTCCAGTAGCAGATGAGTTAGGAGGCATCGAGGTCTCAACAGCTAAAGTAGACTTAGCCCTCTTCCTCACAGTAGAGGTATTTCTTGAAACAGACGGTGGCTATAGTTGCAGTAGAGGAGATCGACCCTGTATGATAGCCTGCTGAGCACGCCCCAAGCATTCCAATTCATCAATAGAAACTTTCTTCAAGTTCTCAACAGTTATCACTGCAAAAACACAATAAGTAGAGAAAGAAGAATGAGTCAAAATCAACAAATCATGACTACCAAAAATGTAGAAAAAAGAGAAAAGCAAGAAAGATAAGAAAAAAAGAGAAATACAAGGGACATCCCTAACCACAAAGTCCACAATAATTTTCTTCTAAAAAACTGCAGGACTTGTTCTTGCATTCACCAGGACCCTTTTAGGAATAAATGACATGTAGAGCGTGTCACAATGCCTTTCCAATGCTTTGACCACAGACTCATTATACTCTCTGTTTTTTGGAGTGGGGTTTGAGTACGGCTTTGACTTATCCTAGGTCGCATGAGGAGTAAAGCTCGAATCTATGTAAAAGAAATCTTCAATCCATCCAGAGTTCGTAGAGTCAATCCCAGAAAGGAGTTTAACTCTAACAGACCGAGAATAGAAGTAAAATATATTTGCATCTTTGGATTGCTTTCTCTGGTAGCAGTACCTAAACTTATTCATGCTAGGGCTAACTCCAACTAAGTGACAATAAAGTTTAAAGCCAACAACAAAGGAGATAGAATTGGGAGACAACTGATCGATCTGCATCTTATAATACTTGAGGACTTGGTATTGAAAATTGGTCAGTGGGATTTTGAAACCATACAAAAAGTGTTTTTCACAAATCCTCATAAACCATCTAGGAGGGAACGCAAGGTTTGCAGCAGTCCTAATCCTCACCTCTTCAAGGATTTGGTAGGACTCTACAATCCTCTAAATTCTACCCACACTCAATCCAAACGAGTCCATTGAAGAAAAATACTAGAAGGATGAAAAAGAGAAAGAAGGGAAGGAGAAGAAGAATTATAAGAAAAAAGAGGAAAACTTACTGACTTGAGAAAACAAGAAGTATAACCGCATTGAATAAAAAAGACTTGAAAGAAGTAGCAATCAGAAAAATCTGGAGAAAATGAAGAGGAACCATTTCGAACATGAAGAGATGGAAACGTGAAGAAATGGAAAAAAAAGAGGAGACAAAAAAGAAGCGGGAAAAAAGATTCGGCCTTGTTTAAACCTCCAGGTTGAGGTCTTTAGAGCAAAAATCGACTTGAGGCAGCTAGTGAAAAGGGAAAAACTAATAAACAAGTGGACAACTCCAACAAAAGACACTTGACAAGACAAGTGTCAAAATAGGGAAGACACGTGGAGACCAACATGTAAGAAGAAACCAAGTCATCAAATTGATACGACCAATCTAAGATCTAGCTGACCAACACCTGTCCATAGAAATCTCAAGTTCCAAGGTCTCAACGCAATGTGCCAAGAAGAGCTAGATAATAAAAAGATAAAAAGTAACTTCTCTTAAAGAAAGAGGATATCCATCTTTATCTTTTGATTCTTCTTCCAAAAACTAACTTAGGCATTAAAGTCTATTCTGAGGAAATAGCCTTGCATTTCTTCCTCTTCTTTCTTCTTATATTCAATCAACTACCACAAAAATTAAGCAAGAGCAGGTTCTATCCTTTCCATTCCTTATGCTTAAATTTCCAAGTTTCTATTAGCCTCACACTTGAACTGACTGAGACTACTAATATAAACTACTAATATCATTATAGGTATTACCATATACCTTATTTCTAATTCATAAAGTGACTAACAAATAATGTTACCAGTTGATTTATTTCCTTTCATGTCACACAAGCTCATGCTTGCAACAAACTATGCTATCAACTTCAAATTGTAGGTTGTTTCAAGAATAAAATTTCAATAATCATAAAAATTAAAGACATATATTGATTATTGAGGGCAAAGAAGAAAAGGGAGAAGAAAAAATACAAAAAGGAGAAAATACCTACTAAGCCATGAGTTGATCTCTTGATCTAGAAATTGTGAGAAATTATGTGAGTTGTGCACTTGTGAAGGTCATTGAATGTATGGAAAAAAAGGTCCAAAGTTTTCCAATGGCATTAATGGGAGAAATAACAGATTTTTAGAGAAGGTTTTGGAGTTGGGGATTTGATTTTCTTGTCTAAGAACAAAAAGCCCTAGTTGGTTGTCTTTTTGATGTTTTATACATGTATGATGGGTTAACTCTTTTTTTTTCTTTTCTTTTTCAGTTAATCCATGAGATACATGCTATTAATGCCCCAACCAATGGAGCACCTAAACGTTTGGGCGAATACCCTGGAATCTGGTGCACATGCCCTAGAAAGCTTATGTATCATGCGACTACCTAAGGGCAATCCTAGAACATCCTACCTTAAGGCTTGCTCTAAGACAATTCAATCCTCTATCCAGGTTCCTTGTCCAAGTTCTGTGTCCAGCTTAAAATGACCTCATTTTATTAAGTCGGTAGTTTTATTAAATAAAACACACTAGTAGTTTTATTAAATAATACGATGACATTTTATGTTGGATACAGATCTTGGATAAGGAATTTGGATAGAGGATCCAAAGTGGCTTTAAGAGCGCCTTTCAAAACACTACTGCCGAAAGACCAGAGATCAATACTCATTTACTTGTCTTATTAAAATCCAATCCCAACTCAACTTGAAACTTACGGCCACCTAAATATTTTCTTTCCTTATTATTCAGAATCCAAGACTTTTATGAAGACAACTCTTGTTGATCCCAAATTACCCATGCAAGAGACAATTGCTATGTGATAGAAACTAGGGGATTTTTGATCCAAATGTATTTATATAATATCGTATACTTTTGTTAAGATAAGCATTTGAATTAAGAATTTTATGTTTAAATAAGTTAAGGGTTCACCATCTATGATTTTTAGAGTTCAAAAATGTAAGGCTCAAAGACAACCTAAGAGGGGGGGGGATGAATTAGGTTGATTAAAAATTAATCAAATGATGCCTCTTTTTTCACAATGAAGGATGTAGTTTCTCAATCGATTAAGATATCACACCAATAAGCAATGAGAATCGAGATCAGTAAATGATATAGCAATGAATAAGTCAAGAATTTGAGCTGGAAAAAATAATATTATAGAAAGCAAACCAGTTTTCTTCAAAGCTCCTCTTGAGCTTGAAGAATAATCCTCAATTCAAGCAACTTCAACTTGGTGAATTACAATCAACCTTTGTGTACATTGGAACGCTCATTTCCTCCTTGCCCCAAGCAGCACTTAGTCAAGTAAGGAAGTTTTACAATCTCACAGATAACCCTCACAAAGCTACACTATTAATTAACTCATTTACAATTGAAAAGCTTGCAAATGAACTAACACTTCAAGACCTACAATTCTTACACAAAGAGTATTTTCTTTCTAAAATCACTCTCAAGAACTTGTATTCTAAGTGTATAAAAGTAATCTATGAAGTACAGACAAGGCTGTATTTATAGGGGACCAAAAAGTGTCATGATATTTGTGGTCAACGGATAAAAGAAGCTGAAGAGTCAACTAGCCATTGGGGCTATCGGACGTTCGACACAATGTTGTGTGTCCGATGCAAGCGTCCAACAGGTTATTTCGTTCTTTATCGGACGGCCAATGCATATTTCTGTGTTCGATGAGCTTTGCATTTGACAGTGACCAGAGACCTCAGAAAATCTTCTTGGATACGATCGGACGTCCGGTGAGGTTGATAAGTGTCCGATATGAATGTCTAATGGATCTCCTGTCTATCGGACGTTCGGTACTTCAATTTGAGTGTCCGATAGAGAGTTTTCGAGTTTTATCGGACGTCCAATACAAGCTATCAAACGTCCGACAGTTACCAGTGACATATGCTTCTTTTGATTGAATTCTTCAAAATGCACTACTTGCATTGACAAATTGGGCTGCCAAAAATCTCAATGGAAAACATTAAATCCATTTCTTCAATTGTTTTGTAATAGACAAAATTCGGGATCACGACTAACATTTTTCCCCTTTTTGATGATGACAAAACAATTGAACGTGATTTGATAAAAGCATATCAAAAACACCCCCTTACTCGATTGACTATCTATTTACTAAACAATGTACACGGTTTGCATAACGAGTGGAAGCTCCCCCTCACTCGATTACTTCTACTTTTTGATCAACTAGTAATAAACCAACATTTAGAAACCAATTAGAACTTGAATTCAAATATTCAAATCACAGAACTCCTTAAAGTCTTTAATGAACTTTACTCCCCCTTTTTGTCATCACAAAAGGTATCAAGCAGTAGAATAAGAGGTTGAAAAATACCAAATGCGCTTTAAAAATGAAATCTGCAATACCAAATGTTTGACATATGTGCATGATCAGAGACAATCTAATATAAGACCACAAATATTCAGATTTACCAAAACCAATGGCAATAAGGTTCCAATTCATTTAAATTCAATTTAGCCAGCATCGCAACCAAAGTTCACCAGAGCACCAGTTCATCACTGTTTTATCACATGTCCATCAAGTTTAGCACATAGAACTTAATGCAACACAAATTCATCACATATATTAAAAGGACCAAAGTCACCATATTAAGAGGAATACCAAAAGCAGAATTAACATCTAAGGTACTGATTCAAAAGAGTACAAAAGAGCAATAAGAAAAGTAGCAAAAGAGTTTAGTACACTTCAACCAATGATGAAGGGGAACAAAAGGAATTATACAACCTAATGGTGAAGTGCAAGTGAAAGTGCTGCAAATGTGCCTAAAGAATGAAAGTGGATCTTGTTCCAGGTCTTCTTCTGGTGAGCTGATAAGCTGAGTCATCTTCCTCTTCGATTTCTTCATCATCTTCATCCTCAGCTTGTTCTTTTCCCTTCTCAGATGTTGAGGGATCATGATGAGGTGTTGGAGATTCAGTTACATCTTGAGAGTCTAGTGAAGGATCAGGCCGAGGTTCCTTGGCTTGTGAAACATCTTCATCAATGGCAGAAGGAAATAGTAGATTCTTTTTGTCTAGAAATTCAGACTTTTGCTCAGGTGTCATGGTTAGCATAAGGCCATGTTCAAGGAGAAGAACATGATCCTTGAGTTCTCTGAGCAACTCAATAGTCTCAGATTGAGGAGGAGTCATTTTAGAAACAGATTTTCTGGGATGAATGGATGGGGCTAGGAGTGAAACGAAGAGTTTTGGTGATTGCAGGAGAAATAGGAGTGTCATGAGTCCTTTTGGAACGAGACTTAGATGCGGCTTCTTTTGTGCACCAAACACCATCAAGAAACTTCAATTTTTTCTTTCAAAGTAAGATTTTGAGAAAACAGAGGTGGATGTGTCCTTAGGACATACACCAGTGATTGGAAATGTTCGAAAATTGGAGTCAAAAAATTTCCATAGGATAGTTTTCTTCTGGTGTCTGTAGAAAGTTTCATTAAAAACTTGCACATGACAAAACCAAAATCAATTCTGATTTTCTCAACAAAGCAGTAAAACAAATACAACTCCATTTTATTAGCATCAGTGCGATGCCCATCAGTAGACACAAGTAGATTTGAGATAATTGAGAAAATGATCAGGTTTTTGGGATTTAAATCCTACAATTTAGCATCAACAGGGGTTTGAAAAGGAGATTGGAAGTAGGATATCAATTTCTCAGCATTAAAATGGTTGATGCTAGTTAGGTTTTCTTCATAGGAGAAAAAGTTAGCAATTTTACTTTTGTAGCCGAATTCTATAGTTGTTTTCAAAATTTCATTGACCACATCAGAATCCAGAACTAAATCCTCACCATTTACACGCGATTTCAACTCATCACATGAATTTCCTTTTCTAAGATTGGCAAAGAATTGGTAGAACATGTCAGGATAATACACATTTGGCATGGTAATGATATGAGACCACTTTTGGAACTCAAACAATTTAAGAACTGAATCAAGGTCTATTTTTCAAAACTCAGAAGGGTTAATGGACCTTTGAATGATGAAACTCTTTTGTGAGAATAAGGCAAATCTATCCTTAGCTTCATCATCAATGAATTCAGGCAATGGAGGGGGTTGGGAGATAACCTGAGAGTTAGTTTGGGTTGTTTGGGGTTGTTGAGTAGCTGCTGAACCTTGTTTCTTCCTTGATGAAGTTCGCTTGGCAGTTGGAGTGGGAGTGTCTTCATCTCTGAGAAGCCTTTTGCATCCGGTAGTAGAGGAAGCTCCACGAGTTTGCACCATGATTTGCGTGTGTGTGTGTTAAGTGATGCCTAAGATGCTAAGTGGGATGCTGAGTGTTTAACCAACAATTTTTATGATAATGCAGTGGTCGATCAACTCAAAAAGGGAAGAGGTAAGGTTTTAGGGTTTCTGAGATGATTTGGGGGTAGAAGAAATGGTGATTTATAGTGAGAAATGTGGATGAATTTCGGTTTGCAATAGCCTTGGGAGAGATTTTGTGCTTTCAATTTTGAGAATTGGTGCAATTCAATGTGGGAATTTGGAATTTTGAAGGTGGGTAGTTGGGAAGTCGCGTCCGAATTTAATGAGTTTGACTGATTGAAATGAAAAGAAGTGACTGATAAGCAGTGACGTTTGGTGTGTCGGACGTCTGAACGACATGAAGCGTCCGACACATCCGTCCGATAGGATTTTCTGGAAAATGGCCAAGAACATTATCGGACGTCCGATAGAATTTGACCAGAAAAATTTAGGGATTCTTTTCTAAAATGCCCAATTTCGAACGCAATTATGTAAAATGGTCTAGGGGCAAGGCTTTTGTGAAAATATCAGCAATTTGGTCTTTTGACCACATATAATTCACACAAATTTCACCTTTTTGTACAAGATCATGAATGAAATGATGTTTTATGTCTATATGTTTTGTCCTAGAATGTTGAATGGGATTTTTTGTCAAATTTGTGGCACTTGTGTTATCACAATAAATAGGCATATTATCATACAATAATCCAAAATCATTCAAGGTATGCTTCATCCATAACAATTGAGCACAACATGCACTAGCGGCAACATATTCCGCTTCGATTGTGGACAAGGAAATGGCATTTTGTTTCTTACTAAACCAAGAGACCAAACAATTGCTATGTGATAGAAACTAGGGGACTTTTGATCCAAATGTATTTATATGATATCCTATACTTTTGTTTAGATAAGCATTTGAATTAAGAATTTTATGTTTAAATAAGTTAAGGGTTCACCATCTATGATTTTTAGAGTTCAAAAATGTAAGGCCCAAAGACAACCTAAGAGGGGGGTGAATTAGGTTGATTAAAAATTAATCAAATGATGCCCCCTTTTTCACAATGAAAGATGTAGTTTCTCAATTGATTAAGATATCACACCAATAAACAATGAGAATCGAGATCAGTAAATGATATAGCAATGAATAAGTCGAGAAATTGAGCTGGAAAAAATAAGATGATAGAAAGCAAACCAGTTTTCTTCAAAGCTCCTCTTGAGCTTGAAGAATAATCCTCAATTCAAGCAACTTCAACTTGGTGAATTACAATCAACCTTTGTGTACATTGGAACGCTCATTTCCTCCTTGCCCTAAGCAGCACTTAGTCAAGCAAGGAAGTTTTACAATCTCACAGATAACCCTCACAAAGCTACACTATTGAAAAGCTTGCAAATTAACTAACTCTTCAAGACCTACAATTCTTACACAAAGAGTATTTTCTTGCTAAAATCACTCTCAAGAACTTGTATTCTAAGTGTACAAAAGTTATCTATAAAGTACAGACAAGGCTGTATTTATAGGGGACCAAAAAGTGTCATGATATTTGTGGTCAACGGATAGGAGAAGCTGAAGAGTCAACTAGCTGTTGGGGCTATCGGACGTCCGACACAATGTTGTGCATCGGATGCAAGCGTCCGACAGGTTATTTCATTCTTTATCAGACGGTCAATGCATATTTCTGTGTCCGATGAGCTTTGCATCCGAAAGCGACCAGAGAGCTCAAAAAATCTTCTTGGATACGATCGGACATCCGGTGAGGTTGATAAGCGTCCGATACGAGTGTCTGATGGATCCCCTGTCTATCGGACGTCCGGTACTTCAATTTGAGTGTCCGATAGAGAGTTTTCGAGTCTTATCGGACATCTGATACAAGCTATCGAGCGTCCGACAATTACCAGTGACATATGCTTCTTTTGATTGAATTCTTCAAAATGCACTGCTTGAATTGATAACTTGGGCTGCCAAAAATTTCAATGGAAAACGTTAAATCCATTTTTTCAATTTTTTTGTAATGGTCAAAATTCGGGATCACGACTAACAAAAAATAGCTAAATTTTGTTAAGAAAATTTGATTTTTTTACTAAGCAAGATAATTAGGTGAATGTTTAGAAATAAATTTTGCTGACTTGTGATAATTTGGATTGGGTATGAAGAGAATATTTTATATGACAAATACAATTCTTAGTTAAATGAATGTTTAACGGGCTAAAATTATGTAGGGTCATAAAGTCATTAGGCCTGATGTGCTTGTCAAGAGAGAGAGAGAGAGATAGACAGACCAAAAAAACCTAGTTCAAGAAGGATTATGATTTAGGGTTTTCCTATAGGTATACCTAGTGTTTAAGGAGGACCATTTCTCCTTACAATTTTCCAAAAAATAAACAAGAGCAAAAGGGAGAGCAAGTGATGGCTAGACTTGAGGAGACTGTGGTGTCCCAGGTAATTCAAGATCAAGGAGATCAAGTGATTATAGACAAGGGACACCTCTAATGCTTGAAGTATTAGGAACTTTATGGATTTTATTTTATTAGAAACACCATGTGATGATCTTGATCTTGTCCTACTAGTGAGATCTATGAATACTACATGGTTAGAAAAAATTTATCAAGAAGGGTTGATTGTTTAAAAATCTAGGAAACAAAAGTTAGAGTTTTCACAAGTCACTGTAGCAAAATTCTTGAATCCATTAGCCATAAAAGAGGCACTTGTTTCCTATGAAATTTTGAGGTATTATATGTATATGTGTGTAGGGTATGTGTGTAAATTTTTATGAAAAAATTAAAAGTGTATATTCGGGTTTTATCTTCATTATAAGACTTGACTCACCATGGTAGGGGTTATGTATGATACCAATCTTTTGAATTTATTGGGAACACTAGAATTGTATATTTTGCACGAAATTTTGCAAGATTCTATTATTATATTCTAATCTATGGGAATAAAATTTCATTTGAAAATTCAAAGTCTAATGTGCCTTTTTAATTTTTGAAGGAGATCTAACTCTATGTTAACAATTTTGTGTAAAGATTATTTGTGAGTCAAGACACGTTATTTAAGCCTTTAATTTTTCAAGAAAGACTAATATAAACCTTTCTAAGGTGTTAAAGGAATAGATTGTTAGGATAGTAATTTTGGAAAACATTTCATATATTTCTTGAATTTGAAAAGACTAGTTTCTTAAGCTATTACATTTTTGGATAGATTTTGGAAGCTTGATTTTTGAAGGCTTAAATGATGAATTTTATGGAAATTTTTATACAATCTAACCATATGATTAAAGTATCATATGTGTTTGTGTAATTGAAATATCAGGGCATGAAACTATATATTTTAAGTTGTGTTCCACGAGAATTATATGACTCATTAAATTTGAAGGTTTTTTAGGTAAGTTGTGTGAGTCATGGCTTAAAATTTCATGGAGTATACTAACAAAATTGATTTTAATGAATCTAAACTTGTGAAAATGGTGCAATAAGATGCTAAATGAGATGTAAGTTTAAATCTTTAATTGAGTTGGTCTTGACAGTTACGATCATCAAAGAAAGTAATGGAAAGATTTCATGTCTGTGAATGAAGTTTAACTTTATTCATGACTGGTTTGAATTTATTTTTAAGCAATATATGTGTATATATGTCAGTTAACCTTTGCCTTTCATGATAATTGATCTAAGTTTCATTTGTGTGCATATAACAAGGTTATATGCACAAAAAAAAATTATGGACGGTAGAAGGAGTGCAAGAGGACGTGGACGTGGACGTGGAGGCCGATCACCTCCAGTCCAAAGGAATAACCAGGAGTCTGTTGTCGACCAGAACCAGGGACCTAAACTGGATATAGAAGAACAAATGGCTACGGCCCTTAATCGTATGAACGACTTATTGGAAAGAGTGGTGGAAAGGTAAAATTAGGAGGAGCCCACTAATAATTTTAGAGATTTCAATGTAGGAGAGGATCGAGTTCTGGAGCGGTTCCAGAAGTTCTCTCCACCTAAATTTTCTGGAGGCTCTGTGTAATAGCCCCACTTCTCCCTAGGGCGAACCCTAGGGTACCGGCGGGCCGCCTGCCCAGCTCTCGCCGGGACTCACTACAGTTTCTCAATTCAATTGCGAATAACAAAATAACTTTAATATCCTCCAGTCAAATGTAACATTTAAACCCCAAAGCTTCCTTAACAAACCATAACAGTCCCAAACTATAATTACAGATACAAAAATTTATCCATTCAGAATTCCATAAGTACAATTCAAAACACAAGGGTTACATCAAAATACAAGCTTAAGTCTCCAAACCGACTGACCTAGTGCAACCCTTGGAGGCCCTCGATCTCAAACCCTGCTAAGGAAAAACAAAGTTGGAAGGAATGAGCTAAAAGCCCAATGAGCGATCCTAATATCATACAAATCTCATAGTAACAGTGAAGCAATATATATGTCAGTTAAGCACTCAATAGATCAATATAATTCAGTTTGGAAGCATAAAATGTGTAAAACACATAAATTGAGTAAGTACTCAGTGAAAGGATACAAGTTCCACTGGAAGCAGTTGCAGTCCGTCTTGTCCAACTCCCAACCCCCTACTCCTCCTTATAACTCCTAGTGATAATACTCGAGTATACCGTGCAGTGCTCTAAGTTACCAACCTACCCGACCAAGTCTGCTTCTGGCTCGAATAGGTCGATAGTGAAGGGGGAAAGGCCTTGTTCAGCCTATGTGTTAGTACACATGGCCTACAGTCATGCACAAATAATATACAAACAGTGGAAAAGTACACCGTTGAACAGTAAAATGAAAAGTAGGTCAAGTGCGATAAAGTACACACTCGCCCTTCACATAAACAATGAAAAGCATTTAAAAGTATTTAACATGTCAAATGAGCAATTCATCATGAAAATGTTTCACACTTAAGCAATCTATTCACAAACATGCAAGGAACACTCACCGATTTAAGTAAAATAACTCCAAACGTTCGCGACCAAATCTCCTTTGCTCCCACCTTCCAAGTCTAATAGCAAGTGAAATGAAAATCATTTAGTTTTAGCCATCCCAACCACGAAAGACCAAATGTATATGCTAGTAGTTTCTTTGCTTAGTAATAAAACCCCAAATTTGATGTACAAAAGCCATAAGATGGCCAATCCAAAACATAAATGTAACACAAATGAAAAATCTTATAAACATAGTAGAATCACAAGTTAAGTGGGTCGGGACACGACAAGGGTGCACACAAGTCAAGAGGAATGAAAGAAACAATTGTGACAAGAAAAACAACATTCGTCAATTTTGCCACCCTTCAGTGTTTTAACCATAACTGTGGTTGTGGTTATCAGATTGGGACAAATTTTATGGGATTTCAAAGCTAAGGCATAGACCTATAACTTTCATGAAGAGGTTGAACACAAAATCGTACTAAATCAGGGTCAAAATTGGCAAAAACAGAGACACTAGAAAATTGTCGGCTAGTAGCAGGTTGGTCGAACAGTCTCGGAAGAACGGCCATAACTCAACGTAGAAAAATCAAAATCGAGCTTCATCAGCGGCATTTAAAACTAGGTTCATAGATATTTCCAATGGTCTAATGCTCAAGTTCTAGTTCAATTCCTATAATCACCAGCAAGTTCAGAAAATTGGCTGAATTCCATTTCTGATTTCATGTCACAAACCCAACTTCCCCTTGATTGTTACAATCAAACTTTTAAGATTATTTCCAATGCTTAGTAGGGTGTTTAGCATGCTAAAACATCAAATAAAGCCATCAACAATACATCATAAATCCTTAAACATTTCATCAAACACTTGGAGAGCATGTAGTAAAACCTAACCTAATCCTTACAAGAACAAGAAACTCTTCCATAATCATTCCTTCTAAACAACCTCAAACACCTTAAACTCACCAATCATGCATCCACTTTGAATTTGAAGATCATTAAATCATAGATAAGTGATTAGTTACCTTGAGAGTTGAGAGAGAAAATCCACTCAAAAGCTTCTAACTTTTCCAGCAAAGCTTGATGATCAAGTAGCAATCCAACCTAGGGTTTCACTTGGAGTAGTTTTCTTTCACTAAAACTGCTAAATTTTAGCTTAAGGTTTTGTGGTTTTTCTCCTTGATGTGGCCGGCCAAGAGAGAAAAAATGAGAGGGAAATTTTGGTTTGAATTTTGAAGACAAGAGATTAAATAGAAAAGGTCAAGTTAAGGTTGTGGTGGATTGTTGACAAGTGGTGGAATTTGGTCCAAGATTTGGGTTAAAATCTTTGCAATTATCTTCTAATCCCTCAATTTAGAATATGACCTACTTAGCACCATATAGGTTTTATGCATTTTGCTACATGAAACATGTAAAATGTCATGCAATGCATACAAAATGAAGTACTTAAGGGAAAATAATGTACCTAATGATTCATAGTGCAATAAATTAATTTAATTAAATTTTTTTTCAGGGTTCTCACACTCTCCCCCCCTTAAAAGAATTTTGCCCCTAAAATTCTCACCTTCTACCACCCCTGTAGACCTTAAAGTCTATTAGCCAAAAAGGGTATATGTTCTAGCTGGCGCCCATGGTCGGTTCCCTCCTTCAGTAGCTCATTGTGGAGTAGTTCCATTTTCTTGGCGAGTATTACCCTCTCGCGGCTGCTTCCTTTGGCAATTGCTAACTTGATGGTCGGCACTTCCACAACACAGACACTTCTGCCCTTTCACCCAACAGTTATCTTCAGTGTGATTTCCCCTTCCACAGTATCCACAGGTTGGTTGAGAAACTGTGACTTGACCTCCCAACGGTGTTTCCTTTGGTTGAACCCTTCCTGTTTGAATTCCTTGGGATGTAGTTCCTTTAAGTTTCTCCATCTCATGAGAGGAAGAAGGAGATAGTAATCTTACCCCATCAGTTCCTTTTCCGACTTTGAGTGGCGGGATAGTCTCTTTAGGAGCCTCGAAGCGATTACTACTAGGTGTATCTCTCTTTCGTGCTTGAAAGGCTTTCAGTTGGGATTTTGCAGTCTCGACACTTTGAGCTTTTTCAAGGGCATCACTAAAGGTCTCAATTTGAGCTGCGGCAAGGGCGTCTTGAATTTCTAGGTTGAGTCCCTGAATGAACCGTCTTATTCTCTTCCGCTCTGTAACTACTAGTTCTGGGGCAAACCTTGACAGTGTATTTTCACAAAAATTTTCCGAAATCACTGTTCATCGGTTACTGTAGCGCCGTCACTGTTCATGCATCGTAGGTTACCGTTCATCCGAAAAAAAAAAAAATTGATTGCGTGTGTTCTGTCTTGTGTAAGCCATGGTTGGGCTGGATTGATAAAAAAAAAAATAGAAGAAGTAAAAGATTTGAGTGCCATGGTTGAGCAAGAGCAAGTACCCTTGGTATTACAATGTGCTATTCCAAATCTTTTGTTCAGTTCGAGAGTTTTCATGGCATTTATCTATTTGGAGTTATATCTCGATTTCAGCATGTTAATAACAAAAGGGTTTCGGATGGAGTAGGGCAAAGCCCATCAGCACACATCCATTCCAAAACAGCAAGTAATCAAAGTTGTTGAACCACAACTAAGCACAAGAAAAGGTTCGGCCATCATCAATCATAATGCATGGAGTAAGTAGGACATTTCCATGGCTTTAAACTTCGGTCAGCTTTTGGGGACAACAAAATGATATCCCTTATCAGTCCATCAAAATTTCCATCAACATAATAAGATGATATATGCATGCAAGTAGGATTTTAAGCCTACTAGCATATGCATGGCAGTTTTAGGAAGTAAGACGATATCTTTAAGAGTAAAGCAGTTTATTTAGGTCAAAGGGAAAGTAAGGTGGATTCCCTACCTCCAACCGACCTCAAGAACAATGCACAAGTGGTGGTTTGAGCTAATGCAGTCCGAGGTCCAGCTACAAGAAGAGGAGTAATGCTGAGAATGGAACTAAGCTGGGGATGGAACCATTGTAAGAAGCTACAGCTTACCTTTCGTTTGGTTGAACAAAAAAAATGGATGAACAAAGTTGCTTGGTGTTGAATCGATTCTGTTTTCCAGCTACAAGACACAAAATAAGCTAAGGAGAGAGTTTCAAGCTACCTAGGAAGTTCACAAAAGAGATTAGGATTTACCTCTTGCTTGCCTAAAATCGGATGGAGGATGACTAGCTTGGTTCTTCCAGAATTTTTGATGCTTGTTTCCAGCAGTGTTCGGCCAAGATTACTTCTTGGTGAAAGGGTTGATTAACCAAGAAAAGACAAGAAGATGCAGGGAAAGGAGGAAGAGCTTCTCGGTTGAAGCTTGAGGGAGAAATTTTTGGAGTGAAGTGTGTGAGTGGAGAGGGAAGTTTTCGGGTGAGGCTTGGAAAGAAAATGCTGGAGTGCAAGGAGAGTGAGTGGGAGAGTGTGGAAGTGAAATGGAAGAGGGATTTTTCTGAGGAAGTTCGGCCAGCCTTGAAGAGGAATTTCTGCTGAAGTTGTTTGTTCAAGTGAACAAGCTTTGGCTGAAAAAAATTTCCAAATGGCACATCCCTCTCATGCATTGGGCATGAAAGGAGGTAAGCATCATTGGCCTTGGTTGAAGACATCTGAAAATCCCATGCTCAAGCCATGATGCTACCGGTTTTGGGGAGAGAGAAGAGAAGCATGCTTGCTGCCAGATTTTCAGCTCAAGCTTGACAAGTGGTAGCCATGGGAATGAGGTGAAAGGGCGGCTGGTTTTTGCTGAATTTTCTTAGGGTAATTTTTGAAATTGAATTGGAGGGAAACATGTGGGTTCAGTTGGCTGGAATTGGACCATCTTCTTTTTTTTTTTGGCTGAAGTGAATCGGTTTATTGGTGATCATGTTGGTTAAACTTTGTGGAAGTGCAACCGGTTGGAAATTGGAAGAAGAAAAGGGATGTTTAGGGTTTTGGTGTACTTGGTGGTGATGACTTTGAAATAATTCATCTTAAGTATGGTTGGACTCTAATTTTATTGAAATGATTTCAAATACTTACTTGAGCTATCGTTTGGAAATCTGTTCGTGGGTTTTCAAAATGTTCATGATCATGCACATGCATTAGTGAAATTACGAAAATCGTTCACAGAAGGTCTAAACAAGAGGTAGAATTTAGTTACGGCCCTCACAACCTCCCCCACTTAAGAAAGTTCGTCCTCGAAATTATTACCTCTTGTCATTTGAAGCTCTGGGTATTTCTGGTTCATCTCTTCCTCCAGCTCCCACGTGGCTTCTTCCAATCCACGATGTCGCCAAAGGACTTTCACCAAGGGAATTTGTCTCTTTCTTAAGACTTTAACCTTTCTGTCCAGAATTTTCAAGGGTCTCTCTTGGTAAGTCAACGATTCATCTAAGTCAACCTCTAGGGTTGGTAGGACGTGCGATGGATCCTTGTGATACTTTTTTAACCAAGATACGCGGAAAACATTATGGATTCTGGCTAAGCTTGCCGGCAAGTCCAGCTGATACGCCACCTTTCCAACCCTTTTTGAAATTTTAAAGGGTCCTATAAACCTGGGTTTCAGCTTCTTTCCTTTTCCTGATTTGAGAATCCCCCTTAATGGTGTAACTCTTAGGAAAACTTCATCTCCAACTTGAAATTCCAAGTCCTTCCTTCGGTTGTCGGTGTAACTTTTCTGACGACTTTGGGCCACTTGAACCCTTTGACAAATTAACCTAACTTTCTCATATGCTGCTTCAACCCATGGTATTCTTTCGGCACCCAAAATTTTTCTTTCACCTATTTCGTCCCAGTATATTGGAGATCTACACTTCCTTCCATATAATGCCTCATACGGAGCCATTTGAATTGAGGAATGGTAACTATTGTTGTAAGCAAATTCGACCAAAGTTAGATGCTGGTCCCAACTGCCTCCAAAATCCATGATACATGCCCTCAACATATCTTCCAAGGTTTGTATGGTCCGCTCGCATTGTTCGTCGGTTTGAGGGTGATAGGCGATTTTCAGATTTAGCTTAGTCCCTAAGGCACTTTGTATCAGCTGCCAAAATCTAGAAGTGAAACGTGGGTCTCTATCCGATACAATGCTTACTGGCACCCCGTGTAATCTAACAATCTCATCCAAATAGATTTGAGCCAGTTTTTCCATCTTGTATTTCATGTTCACGGGTAGAAAATGGGCTGACTTAGTTAATAGATCTACTATGACCCAAATTGCATCATGACCTCGACGAGAAAGGGGTAACCCTGTAACGAAATCCATTGTAATTTGATCCCATTTCCATTCAGGTACTTCTAATGGTTGCAGCAATCCTGAGGGTCTCCTGTTGATTTGACTTGTCGGCACGTAAGACATGACAAACCGAAGCTATGTCCCTTTTCATGTTATCCCACCGACAACTTCTTTACTTCGATACATTTTGTTTCTTCCAGATGAATGGTATACTTAGACCACAGGTGCTTCGTCATAATTTCCCTTTTCAAATCATCCCGGTCGTACTATCGACGGTTTTGGTATCTTAAAATTCCATCTTACGCCAATTTAAAATTGGGTAATCTTCCTTCCTTGACCTTATCTATCCATTTTGCACCAGTGGGTTTTGGCTTGAGACTCCTTGATGCGGTTATAGGAGAATTTAAAGTAATACTACCCAAAATCACTTTCTGCGGTGCCAATTGTGGGCTCCAAGTACTAATTTCTTCTAACATCTCCCATTCTTTAACCATTAGTCCAGAAATTTGGACTTTCCTACTCAGAGCATCCGCTACCTTATTAGCTTTTCCTGGGTGGTACTTAATAGTGCATTCATAATCTTCCAAGAATTCCATCCATCGCCATTGTCTCAAGTTCAGTTCCTTTTGAGAAAATAAGTACTTAAGACTCTGGTGATCGGTATAAACCTCAAAAACCACACCATATCGATAGTGCCTCCATTTCTTCAGAGCAAACACTATTGCTGCCAGTTCTAGATCATGAGTTGGATAATCTTGCTCATGAGGCTTTAACTTCCTCGAGGCATAAGCCACTACTTTTCCAGCCTGCATTAAAACACATCCTAGACCTTCTTTGGATGCATCAGTGTACACGGTAAAGCTATCCTCGTCATTTGGTAAGACCAACACAGGGGCTTTGGTCAGCGACTCTTGAGCTCTTGGAAGCTATTCTCACATTTCACATCCCACACAAAACGGCTATTCTTTCGAGTCAGGTTGGTTAAAGGACTCGCAAGTTTAGAGAAGTCCTGAATGAACCTTCAGTAGTATCTAGCCAATCCTAGGAAACTACGAACTTCCGTTGGGTTCTTTGGTTATTTCCATTCTAGCACTGCTTTTACTTTAGCTGGATCTACCGTAATGCCTTTCTCGGAGATTACATGACCTAGAAATGATACTTCCTCTAGCCAAAACTTGCACTTACTAAACTTAGCGTACAATTGATGCTCCTTCAGGGTTTGCAAAACTAACCTCAAATGTCGATCATGTTCTTCTTTGGACTTTGAATAGATCAAAATATCATCTATGAAGATCACCACGAATTGATCTAAATAAGACTTGAAAACACGATACATTAAATCCATAAATGCTGCCGGGGCATTAGTTAGCCCAAATGGCATAACCAAAAACTCATAATGCCCATATCTGGAATTGAAGGCTGTTTTCGGAACGTCTTCCTCCCTGATCCTTAACTGGTAATAGCCTTGTTTGAGATCAATCTTAGAAAATACTACAGCACCTTGCAGTTGATCTAACAATTCATCAATGTGAGGTAAGGGATACTTATTCTTAATAGTAACCTCGTTCAATCCTCGATAGTCTATGCAAAGCCGTAAACCTCCATCTTTCTTTTTCACAAACAGTACTGGGGCTCCCCACGGAGACTCACTTAATCTGATGAATCCTTTTTCTAACAAATCTTGTAATTGCAATTTTGATTCCTTGAGCTCAGCTGGCGCCATTCTGTAGGGAGTCTTAGAGATAGGTGCTGCCCCAGGGGTGAGTTCAATCTTAAATTCAATGTCTCTATTAGGGGGTAAGGATATTAACTCCTCTGGGAATACTTCTGGATACTCGTTTACTATAGGCACATCTTCTAATCTTGACTTATCTTCTTGAGGGTTTATCAAAAATTCCAAGTATCCTTGAGCTTCTTTACTTAACAATTTCAAGCTCGAATCCCTGAAATAAGAGCGGCAGAAGCTAAACCTTGTCTTGCATTAAATCTTAGGATAGGTTCCCCTGGAATGTGAAATTCAACTACTTTCATTCTACAATCCAGCTGTGCATGAAGTCGGGCTAGACTATCCATCCCGAGTATGACATCATAACCTTTAATAGGTAGAGAAATTAGGTCTGCCAAAATTTTCCTTTCTCCTACCCACAGCTCACAGTTCCTATAGACCTCATTCGTTACTAAGCATGGATCCTTCATAGGAGTTTGTATTATCGATCAAAGGGTAAAAGATCGACTTAACATTAATAGCACACATAAAGTCGGATTTACTAAATCCAATGACTAGCACCGTGATCAATCAAAATCTTAGCTAGTCTATGAAAAGAGAAATGGTACCTTCCACCACCCACTGGGTCGTACATTCTGGCGATCAAGGGAGTAAATTGCCGGTACCCTAGGTCGATTTCCTTTTTTCATGGTTTAGGATTTGGACCTCTTGAATGTTGTGTTCCAGCTTCAATGAAAGGTGGCAATTGCTAATTACATGCTCTGTACTTCCACAGGCTAGACATTTCCCGGCCTTTTTCCAACAATCGTTCTCATGATGGCCTGTCTTACCACAAAATCCACAAGATGTACGGATTGGTAGGTTTTGCCTTGGTTGAGATGGACCACCCTTTTGGCCCCTTCCCTGTCCCGGTACAGCTCGCCCTCCTCCGGACCCTCTTCCAATTTTCTGGGGCGGCTGATTTCCTCCTGGTCTCCCAGAACTACTACCAGTCGGGGCTGCCCTTTTTCTATTTTGAAAGGCTTTGACTTGAGCCTTGGTGTTCTCTACTCTTAGAGCCTTTCTAGGGCATCAGTAAAAGTGAGCATCCGAAAGCTTGCTAAAGCCTCTTGAATTTCTAGGTTTAGACCCTGGACAAAACGGCGTACCCTACGAGGTTCGGTGGCAATTAATTCCGGGGCAAATTTAGATAAGCGGGTGAATTGTGCTTCATAGTCGGCTACACTCAGGGTTCCTTGGCGCAACCTTATAAACTCGTCTTCCCATTTTTCTTGGACTAGGGGAGGCAGGTATTTCTCATTAAACTCCCTAGTAAAGTTAACCCAGGTCCACGGGGTCTGGTTCCTAGCCCATTTCTCCCTAATAACATTCCACCTGCCCTTCAGGCACCTTCGAATTGAAAGACAGCAAAAGTCACCTGCCGTACTTCCATGTAACCTAAAGTTCCAAAAATATTAATCATGCTCTCTAGCCACCGTTCGGCTAAATCTGGGTCGTGTCCTCCCGCAAACTTGGGAGGAGAGAACATTTGAAATCTCTCCAAGGCTCTGTCTTCACCTAACTCCGGTCCCCTTTGGTCCATTATCGGTCCTTGATTTTGTCGATCGGTCACACGTTCTAAAAGGGTTGTCATTCGATTCAAGGCCTCAGCTATTTGATCTCTAGGTTGCTCCCCATGCTCCTGACTGAGATGGGCGGTAGATGCCTCTTCCTCACCCCTTTGGTTTCAGTGTTTGCCTAGTAGGCCTTCCCTCTCATTTTTTTCCTGCTCCTTCCATTTCCTCTATACACACGTACAAGGGTTTTCATTTATAGAGATGAATTATACACGATAAGGGAAAAGAAAATAATTGTAAACAACATCAATATACCAACACAACTCATTTTAATTTAAAACATCATCCAACAAGTTCTTAAACAAACACAACACAATAGTCATAACATTCACGGAAATTAGAAACATAACATCAATTCCATACAATCATCCAAGTAGGAAACAAAAGGGAAATCTCCACCAGGCATTCAGCCTCAACCCAAACTCAAGGAGACATAGGAAAGTCAGGGTCCTCTGAGGGGTCACTCTCGGGGCTGTAAGTAGGAGAAGCCTCACGATCTCCTCGGAAATCATCTCCCTCAACATCTCCTGGAACTATCTCTCCAATACTAGAACGCTCTCCACCCTGATCCTCTGTATAAATCTCCAACATCTCCTCAATCATCGTCTCACAATCAGTCATGATGCCAGCGGTGCAATCTCGCACCGTGTTAGACAGTCGGAGGAACTGATTAGCCATCTCCTCAAGTTCTCGGACTCTAGCACGTAACATCTGGTTCTCGGTCCTCAATGTCTCTATCTCAGCATTGGCCCTCTGAACAGTACGAGCCAAAGTCTTCCTTTCCTTTTCCACAGCCAGCACTACGTGGTTAGGGTAGGCATAGTCTCTCAAACAGCTACATGGGTTGGTCTTGGAAGCAGGACTCCAATGGAGTGCAGGGCCTCCAGTCATCGGCTGATATCGCACTAAAGGCAAAGGCATCCTAGGTGGGGCATTGTTACCATCAGCTCCATTTCCCGCCATAACCTACAACCACAATCAACTTTATGTGAGTTCCAAATATACCTGTAATTTCAATTATCAGTTTCTAACCTAACAAAACCAAGACCTCATAACCTCACAGGCCTATTTTCTAACCTAGGCTCTGATACCACCAATTGTGGCGGCCCCACGTTTCCCAAGGTGAACCATAGGACCCGCGGCCACCGGCCCAGCTCTTGCCAGGACTCAAGGCAATTACTTCGACTAGGGTTTTTCAAACCAATATATTCTTCAAATAGATTGACATAACTTACTAACCAACATCCATTTTGAGTTCGACTCTCCACCTTACCACAATAATTCAAAAGACAATTCTTATACATTATCTTTGACATCATAATAGATTCAAATACACCCAACATTCAAAAGATTCAACTGGCTTGTACTCCTTCAGTACTTTCTTCAATACCTGGAAATCCTGGGATGGGAAATATATGGGGTGAGTTTCTAAACCCAGTGAGAGTCCCAAAACGCATAACAATTAAGCACATAAGTACAACAAGCTTTGTAAACATTTAGGTCCGTACAGGACTAGTTTCAAATACAGTAACTTCCATTTAAGGAAAGTTGTGAGATAGTATATTATAAATTTTTTTTTTCACATAACCGGTTGTAAAACGGTAACAATCAAGATGCTCATTGAGCCATTTAAACAGTAACGAGCATTAATTAACAATTGCAATAACATTCTCAGGGAGGAAAACAGAGTCTGCAGAACTCTGGTCATTTTATTTCTTTCTCCATCCCCTTTCACTCAACTTCGGATCCGAACTAAACAAGCAGGAGGCGGTGTACACTCGAGGTAACCTTTGAACAGGACCTGTGGTCCCCGACGCACCGACCAAGCCCCACCGCTGCTCGAATAGGCCGACTCCTAGGGTTTGGGATCCCACGCCAACAGGTCATGCACAGTTGATATGCACAAGCAATGCGGTGGTTTAGTTTAATATTTTAGAGGCTAGGGACAACTGACAATCAATTTCAACCTCGAGCCCCTTAGAGAGTGCACCAGCCTTTAGGGCGAGGGCCTTGAAGGCCAGCCTCTTCACCTCAAGCCTCGAAAAGAAAACAAGTTTTATTGTTTTTAAAAACACAAAACATACTAACCACCTAAGCACGTTGAGTCAAATTAGCAATAAAACTCACTTTACATAAAACTCTAGTTTCAATCATTCAACGATAAATCACATTTAGAAACCAGTCATACAATAACAAGTAATACCTAGCAACAATGATCAAGTAGCATCCAATAGGAACCCTCACCTTAGATGGTCAAGGTTGAGTAGATGAGTCGAAGTCCTCGGTCTCAAAGCCCTCGTTTATATTACCGTCGGTTCCTGAGGTACATAATTATTGTATTAATTATTAAAATCAATTTTGACCAATTCACTTCTTTTATGAAAATAAGAATATTTTTAGGTTTACCTCACGAGTCGATAGTGTGATAAAACGGTGGTTTGTATTTTGAAAATATGGGTCTTGGTTAGATAGGTTAAAATGTGTGAGTTTCAAAAAAAATCTACGTAATTAGGGTTGGAATAATTTTATTAGTTGAGGTTTAGAAAGATTTGAGTAACGTAACGTTATCCGTTGGGAAATTTGAGAAACGGTTTGCTTGGTTGGAAAATCACTAATGGTGTTTAATTTTATTTGTTTAGTGAACAAAACAATCTTTCGAGGCTTTGGATTTGAAACCAATTTGATTTTTGGTCTTTCATACTTAAAACAAGTTTTCGTGATAAAATCAAAATAGTACAAATTAGGGTTTTGGTCGACAATCACAATTTTGAAAGTGGAATGTCATTATGTTTTCATGGCCAAAACTAATCCGTCATGGTTTCTTTCAAAATTCAAATCGAAAATTTTCTTTTGCAAATTGTATAATTTCAAAACCGTTGAAATTAGATTCATAATTCTTTATTTTCTCATAAAATAGCAACGGCCAAGTCAATTTGGAAAGTACTCAAATTTGGACATTCATTTTTGAAACCACTGGTTTGCAAGTTTGATTTTCAGCGATGTTTGTTGGTTCGCCACGATGTGTAGAAAATGAGTTACAGGGCGTGTAAGGTATTGAAATGAAGCTCTTTGGGTCTAGTTTCGGATGCCACTGACGGCGCGTGATTTGGAGTTATAAACAGCGAGATATGAGCGTTTTATTTCAGTGTGGTTTTGCCCACTGATTTCTTAGAAAAATGTGGTTTTGGTAACTTTTTGTGAAATTTCAGCCATGTAGCCGCGTGATTAAAGGTTCGGTTTGATTTCCAGAATGCTAAGCGGGACTCTTAGCATGTGATACATTCATCTAACAATCCAAAAATCATGCATACGGTCAAAATTAAACAATACGTGTAACTAGACAAATTTTGTCCCAAGTTGAAAAAAAATCATCAAGTCCGATTCTCCCTTTTTGTTTTCTTCTTTGTTGCAAGACTAATATCTACTCAAAACGAGGTTTCATGTCATTATGCATGCGGCTCTCGAACTGACCGAGAGGTCTCATGCAAGGAAAATAGATTTTCAACTTTCCAACAAGCAAATAAACAACTCAAGCTTGGTTTTTGTTAAACACTTTACCCATGCAAACTTTTAATTAAAGTCTCATCAACCAAGTGGAATGTGATGCATGCAAGGGTCGATTTCAGCATGTTAATAACAAAAGGGTTTCGGATGGAGTAGGGCAAAGCCCATCAGCACACATCCATTCCAAAACAGCAAGTAATCAAAGTTGTTGAACCACAACTAAGCACAAGAAAAGGTTCGGCCATCATCAATCATAATGCATGGAGTAAGTAGGACATTTCCATGGCTTTAAACTTCGGTCAGCTTTTGGGACATCAAAATGATATCCCTTATCAGTCCATCAAAATTTCCATCAACATAATAAGATGATATATGTATGCAAGTAGGATTTTAAGCTTACTAGCATATGCATAGCAGTTTTTAGGAAGTAAGATGTTATCTTTAAGAGTAAAACAGTTTATTTAGGTCAAAGGGAATGTAAGATGGATTTCCTACCTCCAACCGGCCTCAAGAACAATGTACAAGTGGTGGTTTGAGCTAATGCAGTCCGAGGTCCAGCTACAAGAAGAGGAGTACTGCTGAGAATGGAACTAAGCTGCGGATGGAACCATTGTAAGAACTACAGCTTACCTTTTGTTTGGTTGAACAGAAAAATGGATGAACAAAGTTGCTAGGTGTTGAATCGATTCTATTTTCCAGCTACAAGACACAAAATAAGCTAAGGAGAGAGTTTCAAGCTACCTAGGAAGTTCACAAAAGAGATTAGGATTTACCCCTTGCTTGCCTAAAATCGGATGGAGGATGACTAGCTTGGTTCTTCCAGAATTTTTAATGCTTGTTTCCAGCAGTGTTCGGCCAAGATTACTTCTTGGTGAAAGGGTTGATTAACCAAGAAAAGACAAGAAGATGTAGGGAAGGAGGAAGAGCTTCTGAAGCTTGAGGGAGAAATTTTTGGAGTGAAGTGTGTGAGTGGAGAGGGAAGTTTTCGGGTGAGGCTTGGAAAGAAAATGCTGGAGTGCAAGGAGAGTGAGTGGGAGAGTGTGGAAGTGAAATGGAAGAGGGATTTTGCTGAGGAAGTTCGGCTAGCCTTGAAGAGGAATTTCTGCTGAAGTTGCTTGTTCAAGTGAACAAGCTTTGGCTGAAAAAATTTCCAATGGCACATCCCTCCTCATGCATTGGGCATGAAAGGAGGTAAGCATCATTCTTGGTTGAAGACATCTGAAAATCCCTGCTCGCCATGATGCTGCCGGTTTTGGGAGAGAGAAGAGAAGCATGCTTGCTGCCAGATTTTCAGCTCAAGCTTGACAAGTGGTAGCCATGGGAATGAGGTGAAAGGGCGGCTGGTTTTTGCTAAATTTTCTTAGGGTAATTTTTGAAATTGAATTGGAGGGAAACATGTGGGTTCAGTTGGCTGGAATTGGTCCGTCTTCTTTTTTTTTTTTGGCTGAAGTGAATCGGTTTAATGGTGATCATGTTGGTTAAACTTTGTGGAAGTGCAACCGGTTGGAAATTGGAAGAAGAAAAGGGACGTTTAGGGTTTTGGTGTACTTGGTGGTGATGACTTTGAAATAATTCATCTTAAGTATGGTTGGACTCTAATTTTATTGAAATGATTTCAAATACTTACTTGAGCTATCGTTTGGAAATCTGTTCGTGGGTTTTCAAAATGTTCATGATCATGCACATGCATTAGTGAAATTACGAAAATCGTTCACAGAAGGTCTAAACAAGAGGTAGAATTTAGTTATGGCCCTCACAAACAATCCCCTCATTTAACATTGAACAGTGGATATAGTACTCAAGGCCTTTCAGCGAAGAGTTTTGAGTTATGCACTTAACATTGGTAAGTCATTACTCAGGGCTGTCCAGCTGATCCGATCTCATGATGGCGGGTCTAGGATAAGCTTTTGGCCTACCTGACCTCACGATGGCGGATCAAGGATAGGGTTCCAGCAAAGAGTGAGCTCAATTCAGCCGATGCGATAAAGTACACATCAGCCTACAAACATGCACATTTAACAGGCAATCATGCACAGACAACTGTCTAAGTCAAGCAAGTCACATAGTCGAGCAAATTTTCACTTAGAAATCTTTTTGTGAAGCTCATTTCATTTAAAATCATCTCAATAGTTAATCAGACGAAATCATGTTTGGAAATGACTTTAGTAATAAACATGAGTTTGGAAATGATTTTATTGTAAACATGAGTTTGGAAATCGAGTTTAGAACTCAAGTTCGGTAAGATTAGAAATCAAGACTAAAATCAAGTTTGATAATGATCCGGATTTTTAAAAATCAAGTTTGGCAACCATTCTTAGAAATCAGGTCATGAAAATCATTTCATTTATAAATATGAATCAAATATTTCCTTTGAAAATCAAGTTTAAATCACTCACAACGCTCACAAATCATTTCACTCGAAACAATGGAAACCATCTCTTGTAAGAACAATAATAAACCTTTTCAACCGTAAAGAGATTGGAGCACTCACTAACTATTGGTATCACATTCATTTAGATAGCACCCAAGCAACAATTCATACTTCGATTAATAAGCTTAAAAGCACTTATAAATTATTTCAAAAGTAAATCAAATTGTTATACTTATAAACCAATGCAAGTCAATAATAAATTAGTAGTAAAACGTTTCACAAGTGATTTCCTTGAAACAGTAGTAACTCAAAAGTGTCATAGGGAAACATTCCTTTAAATAAGTTAGAACAAAACAGTAGTAAAATTGTCAATTGAAAAGGGTTTGGAACACTTACCAAGTTTCACACTCGTCCACATAAATCACCAATCACCATGTAATCTTCATGGCACATTCAAGTCCTGGGATCAAGTAAAATAACAAGATTTCACAAATTCCAATCCAATCTATAAGGGTGACCAAATAAGAGTCTTAAAAACATCTTAGAACCATGCATGAGTGGGTCAGAACACGGCAAGAAGGCACGAGAGTCAAAGGGAATGAGAATAGCACTTGAGGAAGTGAAACTAACAATTGACAGGTTTGCTGCGCCTCAGTAATTTAATTATAAATGTGGTTGTGGTTATCGGATTGGGACGAATTTTATGGCGTTTTGAAGCTAAGACATAGACCTACAACTTTCATGCAGAGGTAAAATACCAAATCAGAATTAATCATGGTCGAAATTGGCAAAATCAGAAGCATAGGAAAACTGTCGGGTCAATGACAGGTTGGTCAAACAGTCTCGGAAGAATGGCCATAACTCGATGTAGGAAAATTGAAATCGAGCTCTATCAGTGGAGTTTAAAGCTAGGTTCATAGGGATTTCTAACGGTATAAGGCTCGGATGCTAATTCATTTTCTACAGTGAACAGTAACCTCAGGAAGTGGACTGATTTCCATTTCTGATTTCCTGCAAAAATTTCCAGCTTTGACACACTCCTTCAATTAATCCTTTAAAGTCATTTCCATCATTTGCCAAGGTGTTTAAGAAGCTAAAACAGCAATTAACTCCATCAATAATACATCACAAACTCTTAGACAATTCATCAAACACTTGGAAGTTTAAAACAAGAACCCAAGTTCAAGTTCTCAAACTCAAGAAACTCTTCCATAATTCTTTCTTCCAAACAACCACAAGCAATTTTAATCTCATCTAACTAACACCCTTTTTGAATTGGAGGTTCAATAAAGTAGGGATAAGTGAGGATTTACATTGCTAGAAGAGTGAGAAAATCCACCCAAGAACTTCACTCCTTGCAACCAAGCTTGATGATTAAGTAGTAATCTAGCCTAGGGTTTCACTTGAAGTTGTGTTTCTTCACTAAAAATTGCTAGAATTAAGCTTAGGTTTTTGTGGTTTTCTTGCTCCTTGAGTTCGGCCATGAGGGAGAAAAAGGAGGGAATTTTTGGTTCAAACTTTTGAAGACAAGAGATTAAATAAGAAGTCTTAAGTCAAGGTTGTGTAGATTGTTGACAAGTGTCCAAGTTTTGGCCAAGAATGGAATAAAATCTATGCAAATTGTCTTCAAATCCCTTAATGTAAAATGTGGTCCACTTAATACCATATAAGTTTATGTATTTGGCTACATGAAATATGAAAAATACAATTCCAAATTAATTTCATACAATACATACAAAATAGAGTACTTAAAGGAAAATAATGCACTTAAGGAAAATTTTATGCTTCCAATGTTTAAAGAAAATGATATGCACTTAAATAAATACATTGAAAGATAATTCATGAAAAATTTAGGGTTTCTAGCAAGAAATATAAGCAAATAATTCGAGAAATTTCGGGTGTATAATTCAAGAAATTTTGGGTCCTCACACCTTCATTAACAATAAACCATAGATCAATGTCAATAGATTGCAAGAAGATAATTATACGTTCTTTCCAACTAACATAGTTTGAGCCATTGAACATGGGTGGCCTAGTGACCGATTGACCTTCTACAAACATGGCATTGTTGGTCGTCATCTTTTCTCTAAGCAATTAAGCTTGATCCTAGAGACCAAACTCTGATACCAATTGTAAGGCCCAAAGACAACCTAAGAGGGGGGTGAATTAGGTTGATTAAAAATTAATCAAATGATGCCCATTTTTTCACAATGAAGGATGTAGTTTCTCAATCGATTAAGATATCACACCAATAAGCAATGAGAATCGAGATTAGTAAATGATATAGCAATGAATAAGTCGAGAATTTGAGCTGGAAAAAAAATAAGATGATAGAAAGCAAACCAGTTTTCTTCAAAGCTCCTCTTGAACTTGAAGAATAATCCTCATTTCAAGCAACTTCAACTTGGTGAATTACAATCAACCTTTGTGAACAATGGAAGGCTCACTTCCTCCTTGTCCCAAGCAGCACTTAGTCAAGCAAGGAAGTTTTACAATCTCACAAATAATCCTCACAAAGCTACACTATTGATTAACTCACTCACAATTGAAAAGCTTGCAAATGAACTAACACTTCAAGACCTACAATTCTTACACAAAGAGTATTTTCTTGCTAAAATCACTCTAAAGAACTTGTATTCTAAGTGTACAAAAGTTATCTATGAAGTACAGACAAGGCTGTATTTATAGGGGATCAAAAAGTGTCTTGATATTTGTGGTCAATAGATAGGAGAAACTGAAGAGTCAACTAGCCGTTGGGGCTATCGGACATTCGACACAATGTTGTGCGTCCGATGCAAGTGTCCGACAAGTTATTTCATTCTTTATCAGACGGCCGATGCATATTTCTGTGTCCGATGAGCTTTGCATCTGACAGCGACCAGAGAGCTCAGAAAATCTTCTTGGATACGATCGGACATTCGGTGAGGTTGATAAGCGTCCGATACGAGTGTCCGATGGATCCCCTGTCTATCGGACGTTCGGTACTTCAATTTGAGTGTCTGATAGAGAGTTTTCGAGTCTTATTGGACATTCGATACAAGCTATCGAGCGTTCGACTGTTACAAGTGACATATGCTTCTTTTGATTGAATTCTTCAAAATGCACTGCTTGCATTGATAACTTGGGCTGCCAAAAATTTCAATGGAAAACATTAAATCCATTTCTTCAATTGTTTTCTAATAGTCAAAATTTGGGATCACGACTAACAAAAAATAGCTAAATTTTGTTAAGAAAATTTGATTTTTTTACTAAGCAAGATAATTAGGTGAATGTTTAGAAATAAATTTTACTGACTTGTGATAATTTAGATTGGGTATGAAGAGAATATTTTATATGAAAAATACAATTCTTAGTTAAATGAATGTTTAACGAGCTAAAATTATGTTGGGTCATGAAGTCATTAGGCCTGATGTGCTTGTCAAGAGAGAGAGAGAGAGATAGACAGACAAAAAAAACCTAGTTCAAGAAAGATTATGATTTAGGGTTTTCCTATAGGTATACCTAGTGTTTAAGCGGGACCATTTCTCCTTACAATTTTCCAAAAAAATAAACAAGAGCAAAAGGGAGAGCAAGTGATGGCTAGACTTGAGGAGATTGTGGTGTCCTAGGTATTTCAAGATCAAGGAGATCAAGTGATTATAGACAAGGTACACCTCTAATGCTTGAAGTATTAGGAAATTTATTGATTTTATTTTATTAGAAACACCATGTGATGATCTTGATCTTGTCCTACTAGTGAGATCTATGAATATTACGTGGTTAGAAAAAATTTATCAAGAAGGGTTGATTGTTTAAAAATCTAGGAAACAAAAGTTAGAGTTTTCACAAATCACTCTAGCAAAATTCTTGAATCCATTAGCCATAATAGAGGCACTTGTTTCCTATGAAATTTTGAGGTATTATATGTATATGTGTGTAGGGTTTGTGTGTAAATTTTCATGAAAAAATTAAAAGTGTGTATTAGGGTTTTATTTTCATTATAAGACCTGACTCACCATGGTAGTGGTTATGTATGATACCAATTTTTTGTAATTTATTGGGAGCACTTGAATTGTCCATTTTGCACGAAATTTTGCAGGATTCTATTATTATATTCTAATCTATGGGAATAAAATTTCATTTGAAAATTCAAAGTCTAACGTGCCTTTTTAATTTTTGAAGGAAATCTAACTCTATGCTAACAATTTTGTGTAAAGATTATTTGTGAGTCAAGACATGTTATTTAAGCCTTTAATTTTTCAAGAAAGATTAATATAAACCTTTCTAAGGTGTTAAAGGAATAGATTGTGAGGATAGTAATTTTGGAAAAATTTCATATATTTCTTGAATTTGAAAAGACTAGTTTCCTAAGCTATTACATTTTTGGATAGATTTTGGAAGCTTGATTTTTGAAGGCTTAAATGATGAATTTTATGGAAATTTTTAAACAATCTAACCATATGATTAAAGTATCATATGTGTATGCGTAATTGAAAAATCAGGGCATGAAACTATATATTTTAAGTTGTGTTCCACGAGAATTATATGACTCATTAAATTTGAAGATTTTTTAGGTAATTTGTGTGAGTCATGGATTAAAATTTCATGGAGTATACTAACAAAATTGATTTTAATGAATCTAAACTTATGAAAAAGGTGCAATAAGATGCTAAATGAGATGTAAGTTTAAATCTTTAATTGAGTTGGTCTTGATAGTTATGATCTTCAATGAAAGTAATGGACAGATTTCGTGTTTGTTCTCTAGTCAGAATTTATATTGATTTTTGAACTAGAAAACTAGAGATTTAGGAAAAGTTATCTCATAGAAGTTAAATGATTTTGAGTCTAGTTTTTGTGAGTACATTTTTTTCATAAATCTGATGTATAAATTTTGAGCTATATCTAAAATACTGGACCATGGTCAGATCCGGAAATTTTTTTCCTTAAGTATGGTATTGGCGTAATCATTAAGGGACAAGATCGATATGATCTACATGGGTTGGGAATGCTTGCTTATGAGCACTAGATGATATATTTTAAGAATTATTAGGTTCACGACTAAGAGATAGTTTGTGAATTGAAAGTAAGAGACATTAGTTCGAATTTGAGGTGCGTGATCCTCATTATCCTTGTTATTGTAAAAAGCAAAGTTTTGTGAAATTAAATGTTAGTTTGTATATGAAAATCTAGATCATATGTGATTAATCTGAATGCTGTTTGAAAGTATAAATACTGTGTATATGTGTACGTGAATTCTAAAATATGCAAAGTGTTTATGAAATGTGCAGTGGTAAATGTAATAAATACAATTTGATTGAAATCATGATTAAACTGGACAGGACATAGTCCCTATTGTTTTGGACACTGTCTAGTGGGGGTTAAACACTAGACATTATTGTTTCAGACCCTGTCTGGTGGGGGTTAAACACTAGATTCTATTGTTATATTTTGGACCTTTCTCTAGTGGGGGTTAAACACTAGCCTGTGTACATAGAGACTGATAAATGCATGATTCTCTGATCAAGTAAATGAGTAAATTTTGTAAATGAAGTGTGGTCATTGAAATTCAAATATGAAGTATGAGAATTTTTATTGCAATGTGCTGTAAATTTGTGACTATTGTGATTGAACATTGAATCGTGTGAATTATCATAAAATGGTATGTGTAAAAGTTTGGGTAATGAACTGTTTTCAAAAGCAATTATATATGTATGTAACATGTGTGATCCGACAAGAATAGGGTGAATTACTTGCTGAGCATGTGTTTGCTCACCCCATTCCTAACAATTTTGTAGATGGCAAAGAAGAGAATGAATTTGTTTACATTGAGAAGGATGGGGATTAGTTTGTGTGGTTCTAGAGTTGGAATGCCAAGTTCTACTTTTGTTGATTAAGCAACTACTAGTAGTTTTCTTTTAGAAGTGATATAATAAATGGTGTTACCATATATAGATAAGCTTAGTTTTTTTTTTCATTGTTGTTGATGTTACTCATTAGTATCGAACATTCATTTAGTTTTATGAAAGTTAAAATTATCAAATTTTATGAGATTTCTAGAGTGATTTGATTAGCAAAATAAGATGCCGTGTGAAATTTGAGTAGTCTACTTCTTGAGTTTCATGGCTTGTTGCGTTTCAAATCATGGTGGATTTGGGGCACGACAATTTATATCACTCCTCCACTTGAAATAGTTACAAGAAAATGCATTCTTTTTTAAGTACAACAACCATGAACTCATATTCTTTTGGGATTTATAATTAAATTGTCACTACAAATAACCAACTCCAAGCCACAAATTCTTTAATGACAGAGAACTAGAACAAGCCCCCTTTTTTTTTCTTTCTTTCTTTTAGCCACCATCATTGAGTAGCCATCGCTGCTGCACTCTTGATTTTCATTGTTGCTACACTGTTGTTGCTTACGAACTTGCTCCCCTTGTTGTGCACATTGTGAGTGATAGCCATCCTCTTGTTTAAAAAAGATTGCAGCAAGATCATCATCAATGTTTTAAATGGTAAAGATGTTGGCTGAAGTGTTTTGTCTCCGCCTCAATAGCATGAAATCACACGTCTCACAAATTTTTAAATTTTGAATAAATAAAATTAAAATACTCATAATATTATCAATAAATATTATAAAGTCATACAATTTATGTGACAAAAAAATTATTATGTTGAACTAGTAGTAACTAGAGAATGAAATCTGAGACTGAAATTTTCCAAGGCTCATTCATAATTTTAAGAACATAAAACAACTGAAAAAGCTTGATCGGTTTGTAACTAAAAAAATCACATGACATCCCTGATTGCTATGTGGTTGCTCACTTTGGTTCCTCTCAGTACTGTTTCTTTTCTCTTCACCTACTCCTCTTTGCTACCCAAACCAAATCGTAAGGTTTACTTCTTTAATCTTATTGTTTCCAATTCTTCAATGCCGTCTTTGGTTCTTCCACTTACATCTATTAATTTATATTTCCTTCTACTCATTTTCAGATCAAAATCAAAACCTTGTGTTTCTGGTCCTCAAAATTCTTTTCTTTCATGCCAGTGCATGCCTTGAGACATGCATCATTCATGCATTGAGTGATGCCTCAAAATCAATCATGTCAATAGGATTTTGCCCATGAAAAGTCGTGCCGCATCTGGAAGCCCTAAGGTAATATTGCTTCACCTCACCTCGAGGAGTGTAGCAAGGAGTGCCCTAGTTTTTCTTTAAAAATAATAATCATCACTCTACTGAGACAATCTTGAATCATTTAATTTGGAGATGCATATACTTAGTACTTATAAGAATTATCCTACTATTTGAATTAATAAAGACATACATCTTGTGACAGCCCCACCTTTCCCTAAGGCGGACTAGAGGATTTGGCGGACTGCCTGCCCAACTCTCGCCAGAACTAACAAACAAGTCAAGCAAAATAACTAGGATTAACCAACTAAGTCCCCTCTCATAAAACCAACTACTATCCACAATTACACAAAGTTCCAAATCCTACTCTATTACAACCCAAATATCACAAATACATCCGAAGCACAATTTGCATTTACTAAATACTTGTCAAAATATACAAAAGATACCATAAACATAACAAAAGATTAATCACAATTAGTGCTGCACTAACCCTTCACTTCACTGCCCTGTTAACGTGAACGCTCAGTGAGGCCAAGAAGAACATGCAAGCAAGCAAGGTCAAGTAATACACATTTTTACTGAGTAAGATAAGTATTCACAATTCTGAAGTAAGAGCACAAGTAAGGAAATTGATTACACATTCAATAAAGGATACGGGAGCTCTCAAGAGCTAGTCCACTGCTTGATCAAGATTTTTGGTTGAGTTGACACTCAGTCAACATAGCAAGAGTAAATCCGTAGAACCCCACTTGTCAATCATCTTCGTCCACTGTTTCAACCCCCCAACCGGGCCCGCTCATTAAAACAGGTAGGTTGGTAATACTTGAGTATACCCATGCAAGGAGTCAGCGAACATATTCCAACCGACGAAACAGGTAAGGACCCATGACTCATCAAATCTCCTCGACCAGGACCTCAAGCCTGGCTGTGAGTCGATTGACTAAACGAGGGGTTTGGGCATCCCCATAAATAAATGGTAAGTCGATGAGACGAAATTGACAAGCAAGTACAAGTTCAGGAAAGTCATTACAAGTACAAGCAAGTACAAGCAAGCAATTTCAAGTCAAGTAAGAGAGGTCGGACGAGATAAAGTACATGTCCGCCTCGATAAGTCCAATAATATGTTCAATTCAAGCATGTAACAAGTTCAAACAAGTCAACAAGTCATGCATTTGACACTCACCAAAAGTACAATTCACGCAAGCTTCGACCCGGTCTTGATCACCTGAGCCAAATGCGACAAATGAGTCCCTTATGCCACTCACAACAAGATCTCAAGAATTACACCTCTCTTACCCACTTAAAGTCATTTAGACTATCAAATTCGATCATATGAAGAAGGGAGATAGCAATTAGCATCATAAGAGACTAAAATCATCCAAGTATCCCAAGAAATTCAAGATATCAAAGTTGGTAAGTACTTAAGAAATTCGAGCAATATAACAAAACTTTGGCTCGCGCTAATAAAATCATTTACTTTGCTTATTAAACCATGCTCATTTCGCCCAAATCAAACATACATATCAAGGCCATTATTTAAAAAGAGGTAACATGCATCTTTACTAAAATCAATCTCCAAAATTTGAGGAAAAAGGGAAGGGCAAAAATCAGCCTCAATTGACCAATTAGAGTGAAAATTTTCTCCTTTATTTTAACCTTTCAAAAGTTCACCATCTCGACTCGAAATCGATACACCTTCAAGAATGGAAAATTAGAAATGTTTGTTGATCAAATTTGCATCAAAATACACCCAAAACAGTCCACCATGTTCAAAGGATGGGCGGAAGTTTCAAAGAAGCATCTTTTGATTCAAAACAGAAAGTTTCCAATTTTAAGCGACCAAGTTTGGAAAATCATATCTTGAGTTCCGTAAGTCCAAAAATTACAAAATTTATACCATTAGAAAATACATTAAAAGTACTAAAATTATTTAGAAGACACTTTAGTAATATTAAATGCATAAATAGATCAAAATTTGACCTCAATTCACAGCTTCAACAATGCACCCGAACAGGACAAAATTGAAATTCCATCAAATTTGCAAATTCACTGGCACTTGTAGGATTTGAGTAAAAATATGAAATTTATATGGTTTAAAGATTTCCATGTCTACTTTCAAACACCACCAACAGAATTTGATTTGGATTTTTCTACACCAAGATATAGTCATTTTTCCAGGGTTGGTTAAGAACCCTATGAAAATTTTCTTAGAAATACCAAAGTTTGAAAACACTCTCTTTTCACTTCTAAACTCCAAACTTTTTGCTCAACTCACTCACACATTCAAAGATTAACATATAACAAAGATTATTAGTAGAGTTTCCCCTGAAAATTTCAAAAATCATAGCTGAAAATAGGCTCCTCATTTCGGTTCCCAAAACAGAGAAATTTCCAGATTTCATCAACTTCATTTAGCTCCAAAGTTTTTCATCCAAATGACATAATATTCAAGATATATTTCATACACATATATCCCAACATAATAAAAGTCTCATAGCATCAAAACACAACCAAAAATTTGAAATTAAAGCTAGGAAAACAAACAGAATAGAAAGTCGGCCAGCCTATTAGGGTTTCTTCCAAGTTTCTCCAACGAAATCTTTCTCTACCAAAACAAGAATTTCATACACATTTGTAGCCATCAAGAATCACAAGAAACTCCTCAAGTCCTCTATCTAGAATCCTCCTCAAGGCCACTACCTAAAGGTGGGCTCTTTAAACACCCATCTCACAATTTTTGCACAAAACCCTTGAATCTTCCTAGATCTAACTTGGATAGAGTAGTAGAAGTTGGAGTTGAGGTGTTTACCTTCTTCCAAGCTTAGGGCTCCAAAGGTAAGAGCTTTAAATCCACCAAGATCACTCTACAAGGTTGCCACTTCAAGAGTTGATCTATTTTCAAGAGTTAAGTGGATGGAATGATGGATTGAGCAAGGATTTAGCTAGAAGATTGGAGCTTTTCTTGAGAGAAAAAGAGAGAAGAGTGGCTGGCCAAGAGAGAGAGAAGAGAGGAAGCAAAGTGGAAGAAAAGAGAGAGAAAGATGAGTAAGAAATGGATTGGAAGTAATGAGAAAGTTTGTGATGGAAATTGGCCTTTTAAGTCAACCATGAATTGTGCCCTTACACCACTAACCCAACTTTTCACCTTTTTCTAGATTCCCCTATAAAACATTTCTTGTATCTTAATTGCCCCTCTTAACTCCTGCACGACACTCCATTTCCTTGCTAATTAATTGCGTCATATCCTAATCCATGTGACTTAACATATAAATAGTAAACGAGATGAGTCAATTAAAGTGTATACATGAGGGATGAAATAAACTGATGTTTCAATGCAATTGAAAATAAAATGAGAGTAAGAGTAAGCTAAAAATGAAATAAAATAATTTAGTATAAATTTTAATAAAATAATATAATATAAAAATAATTTTTTACGGGTCCTTACACATCTTGCATGCAAAAGATATAGAAGAATTATTATTTTGCTAATTGATCAAACATGATTGAAGTTTTCACCACAGATTTGATTAATACTTCAGGTGTGCACTAAAGAGATTTCATTAATTATTACATGCAAAACCCAATCCAATCATTATTGCTTTCCATGTTTTATTGCATATAGTATAGAATAATAAACTATGCCCAAACTTGCATGACCATGTCGACAAAAGAAAATTTATTTAGTCAAGATTAAATAAATTGATTTAATTTTGGTTAAATTAATTAAGTTATGTAAGTCCATTATGTTTTGGACTCATAAATTGGGCCAGTATTATATGGGCTGTTAAACCAATTAAATATGCAATGTGCATTTAAATTAAAGTGGATTTGTGGATTCATTGCTTAACAATGGACTATTTGAGTCGACTCATTACTAAAGCCAAGTTAAATGAATTTCTTGAGTTATAGTGTAAGATCCCAAAAAAAAATAGCAATAATAGAAATAGATTAATAAATAAAAAAAATTTATAATATATGACTCTCACTTTATTATTCACTTTTAGTGACTTTAGACGTACTTTATGTCAAATGCACATTTTTAAAGTTGAAAAATGGATTTCATAACAATTATTGCTATTATGGTTAATTTACAAAAAATGTAGTATGATTTTAGTAATTTGTGGAATTTCTTTTAATACAATTCATCTTATTTGCTCAATTATAAGGAAAAGTCTTGCAAGAGGTATTTTCACATGAATAAGAGCCAAATGGTGAGTTTTGATTGGATATTAAGGAAGTAAAGTCATACTTTGCTTCTTTGACTTCTTGAACTTTCTTTAAGTATCAAGAAGCTTAATTAAAAAAACTAAACAAGGGCCTTAAAGACCTCATGTTGGCCAAAATTCTTGGGAGAAAAAGAGAGAGAAAGAGATCCATTTCTTAGCTTAAACATTAAAGATAAATTGAGAGAAAATCAAGAACTAGTCCAACCAACCTAGAAACCCTAGAAAATCCAACTTGTAGAAGTGATTTGAAGCTTTGGTGCATCTTCTTGTTGGCTTATTGTGCTCAAACACCAAGTACATAAAGGTATAAGAAACTTCATGCCCTAATCTCTTGCTTATGTTTATAATTTAGGGTGATGTGAAATGATTTTAGTTGAATTGTTGCTTAAATGATAGATTGAAGCTTTGATTGTGTGAAATTTATCTAAATCTTGGCATGGTTTACATGAGAAATAACCTAGTACTTGAGCTTGAATCATATAGCCTACCAAGTGTTTGATAGTAGTATTGGTGTATAAGTTGGATTTTGGTAAGATTGTAAACAAAAGGAAACAAGAAGATAAATTGAAGTTGAGCCAAGAGGATTTTCATAGGTGCAGTCAGCTCAACCCTAGTTTAGAAAAACGATCATAACATGGTGTAGGAAGGTCGAAATTGAGTCCCATTTCTTGCGTTAGAAACTAGACTTGAAGAGCTTTCCAAGCTATAAGATTTGGACGATAACTCATTTTCTATGAGCTGCAGTGAAGCCCAGAAGATCACCGAATTCAGCATTCTGCACTACAGTTATTGTAGCTACAGCACTTTGCCGGTTCATTTAAACTCTCATCCAAACTAAATTTGCAAAAATAGTCTTCTAATGATTGTTTGCATTTTGGATCTAGTTTCCAACGGTATAAACCATATAGCGTTTTGAAACCTGTAGTTGAAGTCATACATTTTTAAAGTATCCTTGCCGGTACTAGTGTGCCGGCAGAACTTAAATGGAACTAAGTCGGTAAACAGGTTGGCAGAATGGTTAAGTCATATATTCTAGTCAAATTTACTATCGCTAGTCAGCCATCGGGCAACGACCATTAATGTAAGCCATAATTGTACAGGCACGCGCAAGGGTCTCAAGTGCAAGCCAACGACAAGTATTTAAGGCGACCGTCGACTGTGGTAAGTTCCAAGTGCATGTGTAACTATACTGAATACACGTACACAATCACCTCTACATGTCTTTTAATGTTTTACTATGTGAAGGGATGGGTGTGTACTTTACCACACTCGCCCTAAATGTTTGAATTGTTCTGTGATATCTGATGAGGTGAGTGTTTACTTTAACACACTTGTCCTCAACTGTACAATTGGTTGCTATTGTTGACTGTACATGATTATAGACTCCTGCTTGATATATTATTGTGAAATGTTTGGGCCCAAACCCTGGGCAACTGGCCGAGTCGAGCCCGCAGGGGCGTGGTCGAGTCGATCAGGAAACCTTGGCTACTGATACTGTTACTGAATTGGCCACACTGGGTATACTCGAGTAATACCATCCCACTGTTATTGGAGTGCGGGCTTGATCGGGGGTGACATGGTGGATGGAGATTGGAGTGAAGTGGGGTTCTACGGACCTTTGCGTGGTTGATGGAGTGTCAACATATTTATGATTTGGCTCCGGTGCAAAGAAAAGTATGAACTGCAATTGATTAAACTCCTTGGAGCTCTGTATCCTTAAAACTATATGTGACCTAATTGTTTCCAATGGTTTATTTAAATGTGAATTACTATTAAAAATGCTCTTGTATGCATCTGTGTGCCCTCTTGAGACTTATTGAGCTTATCGCTTACCCTATTTCCTATTTGTTTTCCTTAGCAGGGGCTAGGGCAAGTTTAAGGAGCGTAGGCGATCGAAAGTGGGAACGAATTTGGGATATCAGTTGTGTAGTTTGAATAGTATTGTACTTGAACTGTAGGTTCAGTTAAACTATTAGCTCAGTTAAACTGTTACTGTATTGACGTGTCAAATGGGATGTACTTGTGTATGTATTTTGGGTTGTTAAATAAATAATATTTTGGAAAAATCTATTCTAGAAAACCGAGTGAGTCCTGGTGAGAGTTTGATAGGCGGTTTGCCAAATCCTAGGGTACGCCCTAGGAAGAGGTGAGGTCGTCACAGGTGGTATCCGAGCCAGGTTTGGAGATAACCTAGGTAGATTGGGGATAATAAAAAATGAACTATAGATGGGTCCTAGGTGATTAAAATTGTTTATAAACTACTAATTGTTGATTGTTATGTACAAAATGGAAGGCATAAGTGGTGAAACTCGCCCTATGAGAGTATGACGGATGATTTCATATGTGGAGGGTCGAGGGGGTCCCATTCGGCAATGGGTACCTAGACATCTAAGGGGGTGCAATTGCTGGCGTACATACTCATATCTAGATAGCGTAGTTTTGTCTGTAGTAAATGAGCGACAGAGGTGCATGGATGCTTACCTTGAGCCTCGGGAGGAGATGAGGGAAATGAGACATATTATTAGGGCACAGGAGGATAGGATGAGGGATTTAGAGATAACTCTCCAGCAGGAGCAGGCACGTAGCCACGCCTTCTGAGAGTAGCTACGGGCAGCCAATGAGTGTGTAGCTGGGGTGGCTAGGGAGACGAGGGTTAGAGTTGAGGGGATTATGGTAGAGTGTGGAGCTCTCATGGAAAGGGTAGTAGATCCCCATTTGCAGGAGACTGATCCTAACGAGCACGCAGCGCCTGGTTCAGCCCACGAGATAGAGTCAATAGGCTCGGTCACGGATTAGGCCAGGGTGCCTGCTTATTTTGTTTTGTGTATGAACTAGATTGAGGCATGTTTGCCCAACACTTTTGTGAACCTATATGTTAATCTTGTTGAACATGATTTAGTATAGTGTTACCTATACTACGTGAATAAGATATATGTGTATGTGAATGAAGTTTAACTTTATTCATGACTGGTTTGAATTTATTTTTAAGCAATATATGTGTATATATGTCAGTTAACTCTTGCCTTGCATGATAATTGATCGAAGTTTCATTTGTGTGTATATAACAAGGTTATATTAAAAAAAAATTATGGACGGTAGAAGGAGTGCAAGAGGATGTGGAGACCGATCACCTCCAGTCCGAAGGAATAGCCAGGAGTCTGTGATCGACCAGAACCAGGGACCTAAACTGGATACAGGAGAACAAATGGCTACGGCCCTTAATGGTATGACTGACTTATTGGAAAGAGTGGTGGAAAGGCAAAACCAGGTGGAGCCCACTAATAATTTTAGAGATTTCGATGTAGGAGATGATCGAGTTCTGGAGCGGTTCCAAAAGTTCTCTCCACCTAAATTTTCTGGAGGCTCTGACCCTGAGGTAGCTGAGAATTGGTTTGAAAGAATGATTAATATCTTTGCTACCTTGAATTATACCGAGGAAATGCGAGTAGCTTTCACCGTATTCAATTTGAAGGGGCAGCAAGATCTTGGTGGAATAGATCAGTACTAAATGGGATAGGGAACGAACCCCGCAAACTTGGGTAAACTTTGTCAGGGAGTTTAACGAGAAATTTGTCCCACCAATAGTAAAAGAAAGGCGAGAGGATGAGTTTATACGACTATGTCAGGGCACTTCTAGTGTCGCTGAATATGAGGCACAATTCATGAAATTATCTCAATTTGCCCCTGAACAGGTAATGGCAGAGCCAAAGATGATCAAACGATTTATGCAAGTATTGAATGTGGAAATTCAGGAGGCATTGGTAGCTACCCAACTTATCACTTTTAGTATGGCCCTTGAGAAAGCTCAGCGAGTCGAGAGCGCCAGGCTCCAGGTACGAGGCTTCCAAACTCGGAAGAAGGGTATTCCAAGGAAGGATGTCGAGCAGTCTAGCAAGAGTGCGCCTCCGCCCAAGGCGGGAAGAGGAGCTGGTGGAATTAAGATTCCAAGATCGTCAAGAGGTACCTCATCTCGAGGCACTTTGGGGAAACAAGAACAGTGGAAAGGTGTGCCACAAGCAAGTCAGCCCTCAACTCCTCGTGTGGCTTGCAGGTTCATTGGAAAATAGAATCATGCTGAGATCGAGTGTTGGAAAAAGATGCGAAGATGTCTCCGTTGCGGCATCACGGAGCACCAAATCGCGGGATGTCTAGAGATGGCACGAGAGGGTGCGAATGCACAGTCGACTGGTGGGTCAACCTCCAAACAGGCTAATGCCACTGGTAGTCGATCGAGAGTGCCCGCCAGAGGATATGCATTGAATCAACAACAGGCACCTATCTCTTCCGAAGTAGTAGAAGGTACGATCCCGATCTTTCACCGTTTAGCCAAAGTTTTGGTAGAACCCAGTGCCACCCACTCTTTTGTAAATCCCGAATTTATATGTGGTATTGATATGAAGTGTGATAGATTACCATATGACCTCGAGGTTAAAACGCCTACAGGTGATAGTTGTTTAATCACTAATATGATATATAAAAATTGTGAAATTGGAATTGGTGAACGAAAATTATTGACGGATTTAATAAGTCTAGCCATAAAAGTGTACGATGTTGTTCTATGGATGGATTGGCTTGTCCGACACCATACTCAGTTAAATTGTAGAACTAAGGAGGTTGAGTTTCAGATGCCTGGTGAGGCAACCCTAAAGTTAGATTTAAAAGGAAATTTGGCCTCCTCTGCTCTTATTTCGAGAATTCGGGTTAGGAAGTTATTGTGTAATAGAGGTCGGGGATACTTAACTTTCTTGATCAACACTCCAGGGGATAAGGTGAAATTGGAAGATATGACGGTAGTAAAAGAGTACCCTGATGTTTTCCCAGATGAATTAAAATCACTACTACCTGAGAGAGAAATAGAATTTAAGATTGACCTAGTACCCGAGACTACCCCTATCTCACCCTATCGAATGGCTCCTGCTGAACTGAAGGAATTGAAGTTACAGTTACAGGATCTGTTAGAATGGAAATTTATAAGAGAAAGTGAGTCCCCGTGGGGAGCCCCAGTGTTATTTGTTAAGAAGAAATATGGGAGTTTAAGAATGTATATTGACTATCAAGGGTTAAATAATGTCACAGTTAAAAAACATACCCCTTACCGCATATTGATGAGCTGTTTTGATCAGTTACAAGAGGCAGAAGTATTCTCTAAGCTAGACCTTCGACAGGGATAATTGAGGATCAAAGAAGAGGATATACCAAAAACTGCCTTTAATTCTAGGTATGGCCATTTTGAATTTGCAATGATGCCTTTTGGATTAACCAATACTCCAGCTGCGTTTATGGATTTAATGCATCGAGTCTTTAAGCCGTATTTGGATCAATTTGTGGTTATTTTTATAGATGACATTCTTATTTACTCTAAGACCCCTGAAGAACATGTTTAATATCTGAAAATAGTTCTACAAACCTTAAGAGAGCATCAACTATATGCCAAATTTAGTAAATGTGAATTTTGGTTAGAAAAGGTTGCTTTCTTAGGGCATGTGATCTCAAGAAATGGCATCTCTGTGTATCTTGCTAAAATAGAGGCAATTACCAACTGGAAACAACCAGAGAATCCAACTGAGATTCGAGGCTTCTTGGGGTTGGCAGGATACTACCGGCGTTTTATTAAAGATTTTTCAAAAATTGCGGGGCCAATGACAGATTTGACCAAGAAACATGGAAAATTTATTTGGAACTCTAGATATGAAACTAGTTTTGAAGAATTGGAACGCAGCGCCGGGTTTAGCCCACGAGGCAAAGTCGATAGGCTCGGTCACGGATTAGGCCAGGGTCCCTGCTTATTTTGTTTTGTGTATGAACTAGGTTGAGGCATGTTTGCCCAACATTTTTGTGGACCTATATGTTAATCTTGTTGAACATGATTTAGTATAGTGTTACCTGTACCATGTGAATAAGATATATGTGTATGTGAATGAAGTTTAACTTTATTCATGACTGGTTTGAATTTATTTTTAAGCAATATATGTGTATACATGTCAGTTAACCCTTGCCTTGCATGAGAATTGATCTAAGTTTCATTTGTGTGCATATAACAAGGTTATATGAAAAAAAAATTATGGACGGTAGAAGGAGTGCAAGAGGACGTGGATGTGGAGGCCGATCACCTCCAGTCCGAAGGAATAACCAGGAGTCTGTGATCGACCAGAACCAGGGACCTAAACTGGATACAGGAGAACAAATGGCTACGGACCTTAATGGTATGACTGACTTATTGGAAAGAGTGGTGGAAAGGCAAAACTAGGTGGAGCCCACTAATAATTTTAGAGATTTCGATGTAGGAGAGGATCGAGTTCTGGAGCGGTTCCAAAAGTTCTCTCCACCTAAATTTTCTGGAGGCTCTGACCCTGAGGTAGCTGAGAATTGGTTTGAAAGAATGATTAATATCTTTGCTACCTTGAATTATACCGAGGAAATACGAGTAGCTTTCACCGTATTCAATTTGAAGGGGCAGCAAGATCTTGGTGGAATGCGATCAGTACTAAATGAGATAGGGAACGAACCCCGCAGACTTGGGTAAACTTTGTCAGGGAGTTTAACGAGAAATTTGTCCCACCAATAGTAAAAGAAAGGCGAGAGGATGAGTTTATACGACTGTGTCAGGGCACTTCTAATGTCGCTGAATATGAGGCACAATTCATGAAATTATCTCAATTTGCCCCTGAACTGGTAATGATAGAGCCAAAGAGGATCAGACGATTTATTCAAGGATTGAATGTGGGAATTTAGAAGGCATTGGCAGTTGCCCAACTTAACACTTTTAGTATGGCTCTTGAGAAAGCTCAACGGGTCAAGAGTGCCAGGCTCCAAGTACGAGCCTATGAAACAAGGAACAGAATTGACGTTCTCATCCTCAGGTATTTTAGGTGGCTCAGTGACAGGAGCCTTTCCTTTGTCAACCTGTGGAGGTTTCAGTGGCAGTTCAGAACCACTAGGAATAACAGAAGGCTGTTGAGCTGAGAGCTCAAGTTCAGATGCAGAAGTAAGCTCACTAAAGGATGACCTAGTCAATCGATTAAGATATCACACCAATAAGCAATGAGAATCGAGATAGTAAATGATATAGCAATGAATAAGTTGAGAATTTGAGCTGGAAAAAATAAGATGATAGAAAGCAAACCAGTTTTCTTCAAAGCTCCTCTTGAGCTTGAAGAATAATCCTCAATTCAAGCAACTTCAACTTGGTGAATTACAATCAACCATTGTGTATAATGGAAGGCTCACTTCCTCCTTGCCCCAATCAGCACTTAGCCAAGTAAGGAAGTTTTACAATCTCACAGATAACCCTCACAAAGCTACACTATTGATTAACTCACTCACAATTGAAAAGCTTGCAACTGAACTAACTCTTCAAGACCTACAATTCTTACACAAAGAGTATTTTCTTTCTAAAATCACTCTCAAGAACTTGTATTCTAAGTGTACAAAAGTTATCTATGAAGTACAGACAAGGTTGTATTTATAGGGGACCAAAAAGTGTCTTGATATTTGTGGTCAACGGATAGGAGAAGTTGAAGAGTCAACTAGCCGTTGGGGCTATCGAACGTTCGACACAATGTTGTACGTCCGATGCAAGCGTCCGACGGGTTATTTCGTTCTTTATCGGACGGTCGATGCATATTTCTGCGTCCGATGAGCTTTGTGTCTGAGAGCAACAAGAGAGCTCAGAAAATCTTCTTGGATACGATCGGACGTCCGGTGAGGTTGATAAGCGTCCGATACGAGTGTCCGATGGATCCCCTGTCTATCGGACATCCGGTATTTCAATTTGAGTGTCCGATAGAGAGTTTTCAAGTCTTATCGGACGTTCGATACAAGCTATCAAGCGTCCGACTGTTACCAGTGACATATGCTTCTTTTGATTGAATTCTTCAAAATGCACTACTTGCATTGATAACTTGGGCCACCAAAAATCTCAATGGAAAACGTTAAATCCATTTCTTCAATTGTTTTGTAATTGTCAAAATTTCGGATCACGCCTAACATTCTCTCCCTTTTTGATGATGACAAAACAATTGAACGTGATTTGATAAAAGCATATCAAAAACTCCCCCTTACTCGATTGACTATCTATTTACTAGAGAATATACACGGTTTGCATAACGAGTGTGATAACAAGCTCCCCCTTACTCGATTACTTCTACTTTTTGATCAACTAGTAATAAACCAACATTTAGAAGCCAATTAGAACTTGAATTCAAATATTCAAATCACAGAACTCCTTAAAGTTTTTAATGAACTTTACTCCCCCTTTTTGTCATCACAAAAGGTATCAAGCAGTAGAATAAGAGGTTGAAAAATACCAAATGCGCTTTAAAAAAGAAATCTGCAATACCAAATGTGTAACATATGTGCATGATCAGAGACAATCTAATATAAGACCACAAATATTCAGATATAACAAATCCAATGCCAACAAGGTTCCAATTCATTTAAATTCAATTCAGCCAGCATCGCAACCAAAGTTCACCAGAGTGAATCACCAGTTCATCACGGTTTTATCACGTGTCCATCAAGTTTAGCACATAGAACTTAATGCAACACAAATTTATCACATATATTAAAAGGACCAAAGTCACCATATTAAGAGGAATACCAAAAGCAGAATTAACATCTAAGGCACTGATTCAAAAGAGCACAAAAGAGGAATAAGAAAAGTAGCAAAAGAGTTTAGTACACTTCAACCAATGATGAAGGGGAACAAAAGGAATTATGCAACCTAATAGTGAAGTGCAAGTGCAAGTGCTGCTAATGTGCCTAAAGAGTGAAAGTGGATCTTGTTCCAGGTCTTCTTCTGGTAAGCCGATAAGCTGAGTCATCTTCCTCTTCGGTTTCTTCATCATCTTCATCCTCTGCTTGCTCAGTGACTGGTTCTTTTCCCTTCTTAGATGTTGAGGGATCACGATGAGGTGTTGGAAATTCAGTTACATCTTGAGAGTCTAGTGAAGGATCAGGCCGAGGTTCCTTGGCTTGTGAAGGATCTTCATCAATGAAGCATCTTCATCAATGGCAGAAGGAAATAGTAGATTCTTTTTGTCTAGAAATTCAGACTTTTGCTCAGGTGTCATGGTTAGCATAAGGCCATGTTCAAGGAGAAGAACATGATCCTTGAGTTCTCTAAGCAACTCAATAGTCTCAGATTGAGGAGGAGTCATTTTAGAAACAGATTTTCTAGGATGAATGGATGGGCCAGGAGTGAAACGAAGAGTTTTGGTGATTCCAGGAGAAATAGGAGTTTCATGAGTCCTTTTGGAACGAAACTCAGATGTGGCTTCTTTTGTGCACCAAACACCATCAAGAAACTTCAAATTTTTTCTTTCAAAGTAAGATTTTGAGAAAACAGAGGTGGATGTGTCCTTAGAACATACACCAGTGATTGGAACTTTGAAATGTTCGAAAATTGGAGTCAAAAACTTTCCATAGGATAGTTTTCTTCTGGTGTCAGTAGAAAGTTTCATTAAAAACTTGCACATGACAAAACCAAAATCAATTCTGATTTTCTCAACAAAGCAGTAAAACAAATACAACTCCATTTTATTAGCATCAGTGCGATGCCCATCAGTAGGCACAAGTAGATTTGTGATAATTGAGAAAATGATCAGGTTTTTGGGATTTAAATCCTACAATTTAGCATCAACAAGGGTTTGAAAAGGAGATTGGAAGTAGGACATCAATTTCTCAGCATTAAAATGGTTGATGCTAGTTAGGTTTTCTTCATAGGGGAAAAAGTTAGCAATTTTACTTTTGTAGCCAAATTCTATAGTTGTTTTCAAAATTTCATTGACCACATCAGAATCCAGAATTAAATCCACACCATTTACATGAGATTTCAACTCATCACGTGAATTTCCTTTTCTAAGATTGGCAAAGAATTGGTAGAGCATGTTAGGATAATACACATTTAGCATGGTAATGATATGAGACCACTTTTGGAATTCAAACAATTTAAGAACTGAATCAAGGTCTATTTTTCGAAACTCAGAAGGGTCAATGGACTTTTGAATGATGAAGCTCTTTTGTGAGAATAAGGCAAATCTATCCTTAGCCTCATCATCAATGAATTTAGGCAATAGAGGGGGTTGAGAGATAACCTGAGAGTCAGTTTGGGTTGTTTGGGGTTGTTGAGTAGCTGAGCTCCATGAGTTCGCACCATGATTTGCGTGTGTGTGTGTGTGTTAAGAGATGCTTAAGATGCTAAGTGGGATGCTGAGTGTTTAACCAACAATTTTTATGATAATGCAGTGGTCGATCAACTCAAAAAGGGAAGAGGTAAGGTTTTAAGGTTTCTGAGATGATTTGGGGGTAGAAGAAATAGTGATTTATAGTGAGAAATGTGAATGACTTTCGGTTTGCAATAGCCTTGGGAGAGAGTTTGTGCTTTCAATTTTGAGAATTGGTGCAATTCAAGGTGGGAATTTGGAATTTTGAAGATGGGTGGTTGGGAAGTTGCGCCCGAATTTAATGAGTTTGACTGATTGAAATGAAAAGATGTGACTAATAAGCAATGACGTTTGGTGTGTCGGACGTCTGAACGACATGAAGCGTCTGACGCATCGATCTGATAGGATTTTCTGAAAAATGGCCAAGAACATTGTCGGACGTCCGTTCATCAGGGTCGGACGTCTGATAGAATTTGACCAGAAATATTTAAGGATTCTTTTCTAAAATGCCCAATTTCGATCATAAATATGTAAAATGGTCTAGGGGCAAGGCTTTTGTGAAAATATCAGTAATTTGGTCTTTTGAACACACATAATTCACACAAATTTCACCTTTTTGTACATGATCACGAATGAAATGATGTTTTATGTCTATATGTTTTGTCCTAGAATGTTAAATGGGATTTTTTGTCAAATTTATGGCACTTGTGTTATCACAATAAATAGGCATATTATCATACAGTAATCCAAAATCATTCAAGGTATGCTTCATCCACAACAATTGAGCACAACATGCCCTAGCAGCAACATATTCCACTTCAGTTGTGGACAAGGAAATGGCATTTTGTTTCTTACTAAACCAAGAGACCAAACAATTACCAAGAAAATGACATGAACCACTAGTACTTTTTCTATCAATTCTACAACTACCAAAATCAGCATCCGTATAACCACATAAGGCAATTTCATGACATTTAGGATACCATAGACCAAAATTCAAGGTTCCTTTCAAATATCAAAAAATTCTCTTAACAGCATTTAAATGAGATTCTTTAGGCCATGATTGGAATCGAGCACATAAACAAACAGCAAACATAATATCTGGCCTACTTGCGGTTAAATAGAGAAGGCTTCCGATCATACCTCTATATATCATCTACACAAGTGCTTTTGGAAGAATCACCATTAGACTCATCAAATGTAATATGTATGGCTTCTTCAATCATAAGAGTTCTTCTATTATAAACTCTATATCCTTTTTTTTTTCACAATAACCCAAGAAAATACCTTCATCGGCTTTCTTATCAAATTTTCCAAGATGTTCTTTAATGTTTAAAATAAAATATATGCATCCAAAAACTTTGAAATATCCAACTATTGGCTTTTTATCAAACATCAACTCATAAGAGGTTTTGTTCAACATTGGTCTTAACAAAACTCTATTCATTACATAACATGTCGTATTCACGGCCTCCACCCAAAAATATTTTGGCAATTCATTTTCACTCAACATGGTTCTTACGGTTTCAACAAGTGTCCTATTTTTTCTTTCAACAATACCATTTTGTTGGGGGGTTTTTACTATAGAAAATTGTAACAGCCCCACCTCTCCCAAGGGCTGTAGTGGCCCCATGACTCCCAAGGCGAACCCTGAGAACCGCGGCCACCGGCCTAGCTCACGCCAGGACTCAATCGATCAGTTTAGTCAAATCAAATATTTCCCAATGCAGCTATATAGATCAAACTCAAATTCAACATCAACCATCTAGGATACACGATTCCTAGGCAATGTTAACCCAAAAGGGATTTCAACATCATTAGTCTTAACAAGAGTAAAGGTTACAACCAACAAAATCCAACAGCTCTCAATTCCTCTGCTCGAGTCAAACCTGAAATCCTGGGAGGGAAAATATATGGGGTGAGCTTCACAAGCCCAATGAGAATCCCAACACATAACAATTATCACATTCGTAAAACATGCTTTCATTTAATCGACCATGTAAGGAAAAATTTTTCACAAAAGTATTTTCCTTCAAGAATTTCATGAAACATTGAATTTCAATATCACATTGGAAAGCATCAATAACATTCATTGTGGAAGGATACATTGCTTCCATGTTGTTCAATAGCACTTCTTTGACTGCTTCCCAATCTCCAACCCCTTACACCGACTTCAGGCCCGACATCCAACATTCATTGGGTGGTGTACACTCGAGGTAACCTTTCATTTCATTCCTCAGGGTCCGTCGACGTACCCGACCAAGCCCTATTTGCCGGCTCGGAATAGGCCGACTCGCCTCTGGAGTTTGGGATCCCGGCCGAGCCGGCACATTCGCAAAGGCTTATCACTCATGCACATTTAACAGGCACATACACAATTATGGTAATTCTAAATCATTTGTAAAATGAGAGGGTCAGTGCGATAAGTATACACACGATCTCCTCCTTTTGATCAATGGTTTTGAATATATCAACCATGACATCATATACTATTCAACATTAACACATCAATTGACAATTAACACTTAGTAATTACGTGCTTCAATCAACGAGGAACATTTAACAACAAATACAATTCCAACACGTGGCATATTTTAATAAAACATTTAACAACAATTTGGAACCCTCACCTTAACTAGGGCAAGGTTGTGTCAAGATTTCGATGTCAACGTCCTCGACTTGGTCACCGGCCGATCCTGAGGTAAATATAATTTAACTTTTAATTATTAAAATCAATTTTAACAAATTCACTTCTGTTATAAATAAGAAAGTAGTTTTTATAACTAACGAGTAATTATTATATCGTTACGGCGATATGAACCTTGGTAATTGAAGTTCTGAAAAGATATATATATTTTAGGTCAAAACATGTAAGTATGAAAACTTGGAACTTCTGAGGATTTGAAATAGGTTTGAAGAAAATAAACTATCTTTTAAAGATTTCAATAATGGGAGGTATTAAGATGAAAAATTTTGCGGTAGGGTTTTGAGGTCGTTTGTTGTCGAAAGATATTTTTCGTAAGGTTCTTTTAGAAGATTACGACTTTGAAATTTGCTCGTTTTTGGGTCTTGTGTGGGTACAATTCCTTTACGAGTTTTTAAACGAGTCAAGTTTTGAAAAAAAATCAAGTTTGTTTGAACAGTAATTTCTCGATCGAGGGTTTTTTTTTTAAAAAAAAAGTTTGCATGAGAATCCTAATGTTCATGGTTTGATACAAATTAAGTTGGAAACCTTGTTTGGGAATTTGTATAGTTTCATAATAATAGGAAAATGAAACTTTCTTTCAGAAAACGTTAAAACTCGTTTTGGTTCAAAATCCAACAAACTTGTCCTTTAAAAATTTGAACTCAATTCCAGAATTTTCAAGTTGGATTTTCAGCGATTTTCATTTGCTTGCTATGACGTCTAGAAAATGAATTACGGCGTGTACGATATACCAAATCGAAGCCCTATGAGTCTAGTTTTGAATGCCGCAAGTGGCTCGCGATTTGAGGTTATAAATCAAGAAATATGAACATTCTGTTCTAGTTGGTTTTAAGTTTCTAGTTTCTTGTTAAAATTTCTGGTTTTGGGTATTTTGAAAACAGTTTTATTTGCACATGGTTAGGTGTTTGAATTCAATTCCAGCAAGCTAATCAAGCTCATAAGCAGCTAGTACATCCATTGAAAGCTCACGGTTACATGCACATGACAAAAACTGATCAACCGTTTAAATCAAGCAATGCTCAAGTTAAGAAGTCACCAAGAACCGGTTCTATTCTCCTCATTTTTCTTTCTTGTTGAAATATTATATTTTCTTTCTAAGTTTTAAATCATTACAATTTCTTAATCACACACTATAACATGAACGCAACACTAAGTATTCACACATTACTCAAAACAGTGATATATCAAGCTTTAAGTTCATCAACTTAAAATTCTAGCTTATGGTCAGCGATTTAAGTTCATCAATCATTCATGAAAGTTGAAAACATGCATGGCAGTTTTAAATAGATTGTCAAGCAGCAATTTTAACACGATTCTTGAATAAATAAGGCTCAAGATTTTCGATCACAACCATCATTTCCAGCATAGATGCTCAAGAGCTTCAAGAGTTGAAAGCACCAACATGCATGAAATTATTTTAGTAAAATCAACCGAAATAAGTTCAAAATTTTCAATGCCAAGCTAATGTATCAAAAGTTCAGTTCATCATCAAGTCAAGACCGAGGCAAAATAGAGTTCAAAAGCAGTTCCAAGGCCCCTAGTCACGTACAACCTCAACCATCAACATTCAAAGTTCATTGAGTAGTACAAATGGATGTTTAACCATTCTCAAGGATCATGCATGCAATAAATAAAATGAAACTATCATTTTGAGGTTTCGGGTAGCTTAGAGAACTCAAGAATAATGCTCCTTGTCAATCAATCAAATTTCCAGCAAAGGTTTAAGAGGATACAGGCAGGCCATGACAGGATTCAAAGCTGTTCATCATATGCATGAATAGTTTATCCTTCAAGAGAATATATTTTGAAAAGGAAAACTACTTCTTTGAGCTAAAAGGATATAAGACGAATCCTACCTCCAACTAGCTACAAGAACGGATGAACAAGTGTGAGGCTTGGGCTACTCAAGTTCGGTTTCCAGCTACAAGAAACAAAACAGGCTAAGGATGGAAAAGGCTAAGCTGCCAAGGAAACTTTTCAAGAAATAAATGGTGTTTTACCTTTCCTTGCTCAAGAAATGGATGATATGAAGACAGCTTGGCTCCTTTCCGGATTTCCAGCTTAGTTCCAGCAACTTGCAACCAAGGTAAAGTTCTTGGAGCAAGGCTGAAATAACCGAGAGTGAAGCAAGAGGAAAAAGGGAGAGAGAGAGCTCTCGGTTGAGAGCTTTTTGGGGAGAGTTTTTGCTGAAGTGAATGAGAGTGAGTTTTTGGGAGGATGGAAGAAAGGATTAAGTGATTTTTTGGTGAGGATTTCGGGCAGCAAGGGGGAAATGCAGCTGAAGTTGCTTGTTCAAATGAACAAGGCTTGGCTGAATTGAGTACCAAGTGTCATGGCTCCTTTCATGCATTGGGCATGAAGTGAGGTGGAGCATCATTAGCTTTGGCTAATGAAATCTGAAAATTCTCTTTGCTCCAAGCTCATGATGTTGCCGGTTGGGGGGGAAAAGAAGCATGCTTGCTGTCATTTTTTTTTTCAGCACAAGTTTGACAAATGGCAGCCAAGGCAATAGGAGAGTGGGCGGCTGGTATCTTGCTGAATTGATAAAAGAGAACTTCAAATTTGTTTGGAGGGAAGTAGGGATTCAAATTTCTGCTGAAATGATTCAAATTTTGCTAAAGGGAATGTGTGGTTTCAGCTACTAAGTTTTCGTTCAAGAAGTTTGGAGGAAATCGGTTGGTAATTGAAAGAAGAAAGAAACGTCTAGGGTTTTGGTGTACGTGATGGTGATGGTTTCAAAAATGATTTGTTTTGAGTATGGTCGAATCCAAATTTTATTGAAATGATTTCAAATACCTACTTAAACTTCCCGACTATCGTTTGGAATCTTTTCGTTGGTTTTAAAAATTTTCGTGATCATGCACATGCACTAGAAAAATTATAAAAGCCATTCACGAGAAGCCTAAACAAGATTTAGGGTTTGGTTACGGCCCTCACAACCTCCCCCACTTAAGAAATTTCGTCCTCGAAATTATTACCTGTTTCTAGTCGAAGCTCTGGGTATCTTTGATTCATCTCCTTTTCTAACTCCTATGTTGTCTCTTCTAAACCATGGTGTCTCCAAAGGACTTTCACCAAAGGAATCTGTCTCTTTCTTAAAACTTTAACCTTCCTATCGACAATCTTCAAGGGTTTTTCCTGATAAGTCAGAGATTCATCTAAGTAGACCTCTAAGGTTGGTAGAACATGAGATGGGTCCTTGTGGTACTTCCTCAACCACGATACATGGAAAACGTTATGGACTCGTGCTAGGCTTGCAGGCAGTTCCAACTGATAAGCTACCTTTCCAATCCTTTGTGAAATCTTAAACGGTCCTATGTACCTCGGTTTAAGCTTCCTTCCCTTCCCAAACTTGAGGCTTCCTCTCAATGGCGTAACTCTCAAGAAAACTTCATCTCCAACTTGAAACTCTAAATCTTTCCTTCGGTTATCGGTGTAGCTTTTTTGTCGACTCTGAGCTACTTGTACCCTTTGACGGATCAGTTTAACATTCTCATAGGCTGCTTCGACCCATGGTATCCTTTCAGCACCTAAAATCTTGTGTTCTCCCACTTCATCCCAGTATACTGGTGATCTACACTTTCTCCCGTACAACGCTTCATATGGAGCCATCTGAATGGAAGAATGGTAGCTGTTGTTATAGGCAAATTCCACTAAGGTCAAGTGTTGATCCCAACTACCTCCGAAATCCATGATACATGCCCTCAACATGTCTTCTAGGGTTTGTATGGTCCTTTCAGGTTGTCCATCTGTTTGAGGGTGATAAGCTGTACTGAGATTTAACTTGGTTCCCAAGGCACTTTGAATCTGCTGCCACAGTCTGGAAATAAAACGGGGATCTCTGTCTGACACTATACTTACTGGTACTCCATGAAGCCTAACAATTTCATCCATATAAATCTGGGCCAGTTTCTCCATCTGATATTTCATATTAACTGGTAGGAAATGGGCTGACTTCGTCAACCGATCCACTATCACCCAAATAGCATCATAACCTCGACGGGTATGGGGTAACCCAGTGACAAAATCCATGGTAATCTGGTCCCATTTCCACTCAGGTACCTCTAATGACTGTAACAATCCTGAAGGTCTCTGATGTTCAGATTTAACTTGTTGACACGTTAGGCAGAGTATACAACGAGCTATGTCCCTTTTCATATTATTCCACCAGAAAAATTTCTTTACATCCTGATACATCTTGTTTCTTCTAGGGTGGATAGTATATTTTGACTTATATGCATCAGCCAAAATTTCTCTCTTCAGTTCATCCTCATCAGGCACTACCAATCGGTTTTGATATCTCAAGATCCCATCACTCCCCAAATTGAAATTAGGCAACTTCCCTTCTTTCACTTTATTCACCCAATTCTGTACAAGGGAGTTCTTGCTTTGAGTCTCTTTAATACGCTCAGTTAGGGAGGAATTCAAGGTCACACTTCCCAAAATCACTTTTTGCTGCATTAACCGTGGGTTCCAAGTACTGACCTCTTCCAACATTTTCCATTCCTTAAGCATTAATCCAGAAATCTGAACTTTTTGCTTAAGGCATCTGCTACCTTATTAGCCTTTCCTGGTTGATACTTAATGGTACATTCATAATCTTCTAGGAATTCCATCCATCGGCGTTGCCTCAAATTCAGTTCTTTTTGGGAAAACAAGTACTTAAGACTTTGATGATCGGTGTAAACCTCAAAAACCACACCATATAAATAGTGCCTCCACTTCTTCAAGGCGAACACTATGGCTGCCAATTCAAGGTCATGGGTGGGATAATTCTGTTCATGAGGTTTCCTTTTAAATTGGAATTGGTGAACGAAAATTATTGGCGGATTTAATAAGTCTAACCATAAAAGGATATGATGTTGTTCTAGGGATGGATTGGCTAGTCCGACACCATACTCAGTAAAGTTGTAGAACTAAGGAGGTTGAGTTTCAGATACCTGGTGAGGCAATCCTAAAGTTACATTTAAAAGGCAATTTGGCCTCCTCTGCTCTTATTTCGGGAATTCGGGTTAGGAAGTTATTGTGTAATAGAGGTCGGGGATACTTAACTTTCTTGATCAACACTCCAGGGGATAAGGTGAAATTGGAAGATGTGCCGGTAGTAAAAGAGTACCCTGATGTTTTCACAGATGAATTAAAATCGCTGCTACCTGAGAGAGAAGTAGAATTTAAGATTGACCTAGTACCTGAGACTACCCCTATCTCTAAGTCACCCTATCGAATGGCTCCTGCTGAATTGGCCACACTGGGTATACTCGAGTAATACCATCCCACTGTTATTGGAGTGAGCCCGGTTGGGGGTGACATGGTGGATGGAGATTGGAGTGAAGTGGGGTTCTACGGACCTTTGAATGGTTGACGGAGTGTCAACATATTTATGATTTGGCTCCAGTGCAAAGAAAAGTATGAACTGCAATTGATTGAACTCCTCGGAGCTCTGTATCCTTAAAACTATATGTGACCTATTTTTTTCTGATTGTTTATTTAAATGTGAATTACTGTTAAACATGCTCTTGTATGCATCTGTGTGCCCTCTTGAAACTTATTGAGCTTATCACTCACCGTATTTCCTACTTGTTTTCCTTAGTGGGGCCCAGGGCAATTTTAAGGAGGGGAGGCGATCGAAAGTGCGAACGAATTTGGGATATCAGTTGTGTAGTTTGAATAGTATTGTACTTGAACTGTAGGCTCAGTTAAACTATTAGCTCAGTTAAACTGTTACTGTATTGACATATCAAATAGGATCTGCTTGTGTATGTATTTTGGGTTGTGAAATAAACAATATTTTGGAAAAATCTGTTCCAGAAAACTGAGTGAGTCCTGGTGAGAGTTGGACAGGTGGTTTGCCAAATCCTAGGGTACGCCCTAGGAGGAGGTGGGGTCGTCACAGGTTATATCAGAGCCAGGTTTGGAGATAATCTGGGCAGATTGGGGATAATAAGAAATGAACTATTGATGGGTCCTAGGTGATTAAAATTGTTTATAAACTACTAATGTTCGATGGTTATGTAGGAAATGGAAGGCACAAGTGGTGAAGCTCGCCCTGTGAGGGTACGACGGGTGATTTCATATGTGGAGGGTCGAGGGGGTCCCGTTCGGCAATGGGCACCTGGACATCTAAGGGGGTGTAATTACTGGCGTACATACTCATACCTAGACAGGGTAGTTTTGTCTGTAGTAGATGAGCGCCAGAGGTGCATGGATGCTTACCTTGAGCCTCGGGAGGAGATGAGGAAAATGAGACATATTATTAGGATGAGGGAGTTAGAGGTAACTCTCCAGCAGGAGCAGGCACGTAGCCTCGCCTTCCGGGAGGAGCTACAGGTAGCCAATGAGCGTGTAGCTGGGGTGGCTAGGGAGACGAGGGTTAGAGTTGAGGGGATTATGGTAGAGTGTGGAGCTCTCACGTAAAGGGTAGTCGATCCCCATTCAGGAGACTGATCCTAACGAGCAGACAGCGCTGGGTTCAGCCACGAGGCAAAGTTGATAGGCTCGGTCACGGATTAGGCCAGGGTCCCTGCTTATTTTGTTTTGTGTATGAACTAGGTTGAGGCATGTTTGCCCAACACTTTTGTGAACCTATATGTTAATCTTGTTGAACATGATTTAGTATAGTGTTACCTGTACCTGTACAACGTGAATAAGATATATGTGTATGTGAATGAAGTTTAACTTTATTCATGACTGGTTTGAATTTATTTTTAAGCAATATATGTGTATATATGTCAGTTCACCCTTGCCTTGCATGATAATTGGTCTAAGTGTCATTTGTGTGCATATAACAAGGTTATATTAAAAAAAATTATGGATGGTAGAAGGAGTGCAAGAGGACGTGGATGTGAACGTGGACGTGGAGACCGATCACCTCCAGTCCAAAGGAATAACCAGGAGTCTATGGTCGACTAGAACCAGGGACCTAAACTGGGTAAAGGAGAACAAATGGCTGCGGCCCTTAATCGTATGAACGACTTATTGGAAAGAGTGGTGGAAAGGCAAAACCAGGTGGAGCCCACTAATAATTTTAGAGATTTCAATGTAGGAGAGGATCGAGTTCTAGAGCGGTTCCAAAAGTTCTCTCCACTTAAATTTTCTGAAGGCTCTGACCCTGAGGTAGCTGAGAATTGGTTTGAAAGAATGATTAATATCTTTCCTGCCTTAAATTATACCGAGGAAAGGCGAGTAGCTTTCACCATATTTCAATTTGAAGGGGCAGCAAGATCTTGGTGGAATGCTATCAGTACTAAATGGGATAGGGAACGAACCTCGCGGACTTGGGTAAACTTTGTCAGGGAGTTTAACGAGAAATTTCTCCCGCCAATAGTACAAGAAAGGCGAGAGGATGAGTTTATACGACTACGTCAGGGCACTTCTAGTATCGCTAAATATGAGGCACAATTCACGAAATTATCTCAATTTACCCCTGAACTGGTAATGACAGAGCCAAAGATGATCAGACGATTTTTTCAAGGATTGAACGTGGAAATCAGGAGGCATTGACAGCTGCCCAACTTAACAGTTTTAGTATGGCTCTTGAGAAAGCTTAGCGGGTCGAGAGCACCAGGCTCCAGGTACGAGGCATCCAAATTCAAAAGAAGGGTATTCCAAGGAAGGATGCCGAACCGTCTAGCAAGAGTGCGCCTCCGCCCAAGGCGGGAAGAGGAGCTGGTGGAATTAAGATTCCAAGATCGTGACGAGGTACCTCATCTCCAGGCACTTCGGGGAAACAAGAACAGTGAAAAGGTGTGACACAAGCAAGTCAGCCCTCAACTCCTCGTGTGGCTTGCAGGTTCTGTGGAAAACAGAATCATGCTGTGAATGAGTGTTGGAAAAAGATGCGAAGGTGTCTCCGTTGCGGCAGCACGGAGCACCAAATCACGGGATGTCTAGAGATGGCACGAGAAGCTGCGAATGCACAGTCGACCGGTGGGTCAACCTCCAGACAGGCTAATACCATTGGTAGTCGATTGAGAGTGCCCGCCAGAGGATATGCATTGGATCAACAACAGGCACCTATCTCTTCCGAGGTAGTAGAAGGTACGATCCCGATCTTTCACTGTTTAGCCAAAGTTTTGGTAGAACCCGGTGCCACCAACTCTTTTGTGAATCCCAAATTTATATGTGGTATTGATATGAAGTGTGATAGATTACCATTTGACCTCGAGGTTAAAACGCCTACAAGTGATAGTTGTTTAATCACTAATATGATATATAAAAATTGTGAAATTGGAATTGGTGAACGAAAAGTATTGACGGATTTAATAAGTCTAGCCATAAAAGGATACGATGTTGTTCTAGGGATGGATTGGCTAGTCCGACACCATACTCAGTTAAATTGTAGAACTAAGGAGGTTGAGTTTTAGATACCTTGTGAGGCAACCCTAAAGTTAGATTTATTAGGCAATTTGGCCTCCTCTGCTCTTATTTCGGGAATTCGGGTTAGGAAGTTATTGTGTAATAGAGGTCGGGGATACTTAACTTTCTTGATCAACACTCCAGGGGATAAGGTGAAATTGGAAGATGTGCCGGTAGTAAAAGAGTACCCTGATGTTTTCACAGATGAATTAAAATCGCTGCTACCTGAGAGAGAAGTAGAATTTAAGATTGACCTAGTACCTGAGACTACCCCTATCTCTAAGTCACCCTATCGAATGGCTCCTGCTGAATTGGCCACACTGGGTATACTCGAGTAATACCATCCCACTGTTATTGGAGTGAGCCCGGTTGGGGGTGACATGGTGGATGGAGATTGGAGTGAAGTGGGGTTCTACGGACCTTTGAATGGTTGACGGAGTGTCAACATATTTATGATTTGGCTCCAGTGCAAAGAAAAGTATGAACTGCAATTGATTGAACTCCTCGGAGCTCTGTATCCTTAAAACTATATGTGACCTATTTTTTTCTGATTGTTTATTTAAATGTGAATTACTGTTAAACATGCTCTTGTATGCATCTGTGTGCCCTCTTGAAACTTATTGAGCTTATCACTCACCCTATTTCCTACTTGTTTTCCTTAGCGGGGCCCAGGGCAATTTTAAGGAGGGGAGGCGATCGAAAGTGCGAACGAATTTGGGATATCAGTTGTGTAGTTTGAATAGTATTGTACTTGAACTGTAGGCTCAGTTAAACTATTAGCTCAGTTAAACTGTTACTGTATTGACATATCAAATAGGATCTGCTTGTGTATGTATTTTGGGTTGTGAAATAAACAATATTTTGGAAAAATCTGTTCCAGAAAACTGAGTGAGTCCTGGTGAGAGTTGGACAGGTGGTTTGCCAAATCCTAGGGTACGCCCTAGGAGGAGGTGGGGTCGTCACAGGTTATATCAGAGCCAGGTTTGGAGATAATCTGGGCAGATTGGGGATAATAAGAAATGAACTATTGATGGGTCCTAGGTGATTAAAATTGTTTATAAACTACTAATGTTCGATGGTTATGTAGGAAATGGAAGGCACAAGTGGTGAAGCTCGCCCTGTGAGGGTACGACGGGTGATTTCATATGTGGAGGGTCGAGGGGGTCCCGTTCGGCAATGGGCACCTGGACATCTAAGGGGGTGTAATTGCTGGCGTACATACTCATACCTAGACAGGGTAGTTTTGTCTGTAGTAGATGAGCGCCAGAGGTGCATGGATGCTTACCTTGAGCCTCGGGAGGAGATGAGGAAAATGAGACATATTATTAGGATGAGGGAGTTAGAGGTAACTCTCCAGCAGGAGCAGGCACGTAGCCTCGCCTTCCGGGAGGAGCTACAGGTAGCCAATGAGCGTGTAGCTGGGGTGGCTAGGGAGACGAGGGTTAGAGTTGAGGGGATTATGGTAGAGTGTGGAGCTCTCACGTAAAGGGTAGTCGATCCCCATTTACAGGAGACTGATCCTAACGAGCAAACAGCGCTGGGTTCAGCCCACGAGGCAAAGTTGATAGGCTCGGTCACGGATTAGGCCAGGGTCCCTGCTTATTTTGTTTTGTGTATGAACTAGGTTGAGGCATGTTTGCCCAACACTTTTGTGAACCTATATGTTAATCTTGTTGAACATGATTTAGTATAGTGTTACCTGTACAACGTGAATAAGATATATGTGTATGTGAATGAAGTTTAACTTTATTCATGACTGGTTTGAATTTATTTTTAAGCAATATATGTGTATATATGTCAGTTCACCCTTGCCTTGCATGATAATTGGTCTAAGTGTCATTTGTGTGCATATAACAAGGTTATATTAAAAAAAATTATGGATGGTAGAAGGAGTGCAAGAGGACGTGGATGTGAACGTGGACGTGGAGACCGATCACCTCCAGTCCAAAGGAATAACCAGGAGTCTATGGTCGACTAGAACCAGGGACCTAAACTGGGTAAAGGAGAACAAATGGCTGCGGCCCTTAATCGTATGAACGACTTATTGGAAAGAGTGGTGGAAAGGCAAAACCAGGTGGAGCCCACTAATAATTTTAGAGATTTCAATGTAGGAGAGGATCGAGTTCTAGAGCGGTTCCAAAAGTTCTCTCCACTTAAATTTTCTGAAGGCTCTGACCCTGAGGTAGCTGAGAATTGGTTTGAAAGAATGATTAATATCTTTCCTGCCTTAAATTATACCGAGGAAAGGCGAGTAGCTTTCACCATATTTCAATTTGAAGGGGCAGCAAGATCTTGGTGGAATGCTATCAGTACTAAATGGGATAGGGAACGAACCTCGCGGACTTGGGTAAACTTTGTCAGGGAGTTTAACGAGAAATTTCTCCCGCCAATAGTACAAGAAAGGCGAGAGGATGAGTTTATACGACTACGTCAGGGCACTTCTAGTATCGCTAAATATGAGGCACAATTCACGAAATTATCTCAATTTACCCCTGAACTGGTAATGACAGAGCCAAAGATGATTAGACGATTTTTTCAAGGATTGAACGTGGAAATCAGGAGGCATTGGCAGCTGCCCAACTTAACAGTTTTAGTATGGCTCTTGAGAAAGCTTAGCGGGTCGAGAGCACCAGGCTCCAGGTACGAGGCATCCAAATTCAAAAGAAGGGTATTCTAAGGAAGGATGCCGAACCGTCTAGCAAGAGTGCGCCTCCGCCCAAGGCGGGAAGAGGAGCTGGTGGAATTAAGATTCCAAGATCGTGACGAGGTACCTCATCTCCAGGCACTTTGGGGAAACAAGAACAGTGAAAAGGTGTGACACAAGCAAGTCAGCCCTCAACTCCTCGTGTGGCTTGCAGGTTCTGTGGAAAACAGAATCATGCTGTGAATGAGTGTTGGAAAAAGATGCGAAGGTGTCTCCGTTGCGGCAGCACGGAGCACCAAATCACGGGATGTCTAGAGATGGCACGAGAAGCTGCGAATGCACAGTCGACCGGTGGGTCAACCTCCAGACAGGCTAATACCATTGGTAGTCGATTGAGAGTGCCCGCCAGAGGATATGCATTGGATCAACAACAGGCACCTATCTCTTCCGAGGTAGTAGAAGGTACGATCCCGATCTTTCACTGTTTAGCCAAAGTTTTGGTAGAACCCGGTGCCACCAACTCTTTTGTGAATCCCAAATTTATATGTGGTATTGATATGAAGTGTGATAGATTACCATTTGACCTCGAGGTTAAAACGCCTACAAGTGATAGTTGTTTAATCACTAATATGATATATAAAAATTGTGAAATTGGAATTGGTGAACGAAAAGTATTGACGGATTTAATAAGTCTAGCCATAAAAGGATACGATGTTGTTCTAGGGATGGATTGGCTAGTCCGACACCATACTCAGTTAAATTGTAGAACTAAGGAGGTTGAGTTTTAGATACCTTGTGAGGCAACCCTAAAGTTAGATTTATTAGGCAATTTGGCCTCCTCTGCTCTTATTTCGGGAATTCGGGTTAGGAGGTTATTGTGTAATAGAGGTCGGGGATGCATAACTTTCTTGATAAACACTCCAGGGGATAAGGTGAAATTGGAAGATGTGTTGGTAGTAAAAGAGTGCCCTGATGTTTTCCCAAATGTATTAAAATCACTGCTACCTGAGAGAGAAATAGAATTTAAGATTGACCTAGTACCTGAGACTATCCCTATCTCTAAGTCACCCTATCGAATGGCTCCTGCTGAACTGAAGGAATTGAAGTTACAATTACAGGATCTGTTAGAACGGGAATTTATACTAGAAAGTGAGTCCCCGTGGGGAGCCCCAGTGTTATTTGTTAAGAAGAAATATAGGAGTTTAAGAATGTGTATTGACTATCAGGGGTTAAATAATGTCACAGTGAAAAACAAATACCTCTTACCGCATATTGATGAATTGTTTGATCAGTTACAAGGGGCAGAAGTGTTCTCTAAGCTAGACCTTTGACAGGGACACTACCAATTGAGGATCAAAGAAGAGGATATACCAAAAACTGCCTTTAATTCTAGGTATGGCCAGTTTGAATTTGCAGTGATGCCTTTTGGATTAACCAATACTCGAGCTGCGTTTATGGATTTAATGCATCGAGTCTTTAAGCCGTATTTGGATCAATTTGTGGTTATTTTTATAGATGACATTTTTATTTACTCTAAGACCCCTGAAGAACATGTTCAACGTCTAAAAACAGCTCTACAAACCTTAAGAAAGCATCAACTATATGCCAAATTTAGTAAATGTGATTTTTGGTTAGAAAAGGTTGCTTTCTTAGGGCATGTGATCTCAAGAAATGGCATCTCTGTGTATCTTGCTAAAATAGAGGCAATTATCAACTGAAACAACCAGAGAATCCAATTGAGATTTGAGGCTTCTTGGGGTTGGCAGGATACTACCGGTGTTTTATTAAAGATTTTTCAAAATTGCGGGGCTAATGATAGATTTGACCAAGAAACATGGAAAATTTATTTGGAGCTCTAGATATGAAACTAGTTTTGAAGAATTGAAACAACGATTAATCATGGCACCTGTATTGACATTGTCGAAGGGAAGGGATAATTTTGTGGTATATACAGATGCCTCACGAGAGGGGTTAGGCTATGTATTAATGCAAAAAAGGAATGTAATAGCTTATGCCTCGACGAAATTAAAGTCCCAAGAGCAGAACTATCCAACCCATGATCTGGAATTGGCTGCAGTCGTGTTTGGCTTGAAAAAGTGGAGGGATTATCTGTATGGTGTAACTTTCGTGATGTATACCGACCATAAAAGTTTAAAGTGCTTGTTTTCCCAAAAAGAATTAAATTTAAGGCAATGTCGGTGGTTGGAGTTCCTAGAAGATTATGATTGTACCATTAATTACCATCTGGGAAAAGCTAACCTAGTAGCTGATGCATTAAGTCGAAAGGCTCAAATAGCCAAGTTACTGATTAAACAATGGCATTTACTAGAACACATTAGTGAATGGAAGCCTCATTTGGAGACACAGAAAATACAATTTGGGAATATTACCACAAGATCATTCCTGATGGAACGTATTAAAGAAACCCGACAGAATGATCTAGTAGTACAAAAGTGGATGACTAGAGTGCAAAAAGGAGAATTATCAGGCTTTTGTTTGGGATCTGATGAGATACTAAGATTCCGAGATCGGGTAGTGGTACCTAAAAATGAGGAGTTGAAACGGGAAATCTTAGAAGAGGCTCACTACTCTAAATATCCAGTGCATCTCGGGAATACTAAGATGTACCGAGATTTGAGGCAATTATATTGGTGGGATAACATGAAACAAGATATCGCTCTGTTTATCCAAACTTGTCTTACCTACTAACAAGTGAAGGTTGAACACCAGAAACCGGCAGGCTTACTACAACCCTTAGAGATTCCTGAGTGGAAGTGGGAGCATATAACGATGAATTTTGGTATCTGGATTGCCACGTACGCAAATGGGTCATGATGCAATTTGGGTGATAGTTGATAGATTAACTAAAACGGCCCATTTTCTACCCATTAACATGAATTACTCCATGGAGAAGCTAGCAAAGCTGTATCATGAAATTGTGAGATTGCATGGCGTACTAGTAAGTATAGTATCTGATTGAGATCCCCAATTTGTCTCTCGATTTTCACAAAAGGTATAGGAAACAATGAGGACCAAATAAGTTTTAGTACCACTTACCACCCGCAGACTGATGGGCAATCCGAAAGAATAATCCAGACCCTTGAGCATATGCTTCGAGCGTGCGTCTTGGATTTTAGAGGAAATTGGGACCAGTACCTCACTTTGGTTGAGTTTGCCTATAATAATAGTTATCATTCTTCTATTCAAATGGTCCCGTATGAAGCTTTATATGGAAGAAAGTGTCACTCGCCAATCCATTGGGATGTGGTAGGCAAAAGGAAGACTTTAGATCCCACAACAATACCATGGATTGAGGAGACGTACGAGAAGGTAAAAGTGGTTCGTCAGAAACTCCAAACCGCTCAAAGTCGCCAGAAAAGTTACGCAGGTAATAGGAGAAAAGACTTGGAATTTAACATCGGAGATAGAGTATTCCTCAAGATTACGCCACTAAAGGCCAGTGTGATGGCAGGGAAAGGAAAGAAGCTTAAACCAAGATATGTGGGACCTTATGAGATTATGCAACAAGTAGGAGCTACCGCTTATCGTCTGAAGTTACCACCGACTCTAGCAAGAATCCATGATGTGTTTCCCGTCTCCCTTCTTAAGAAATATTATCCTGACCCGACGCATGTGCTACAACCTGAAGAAATCGATATTGACTAATCGTTAACTTATGAAGAGTAGCCTGTGTGATTACTGGAACGAAAGATCAAGGAGCTTAGGCATAAACATATGCCATTAGTAAAAGTATTATGGAAAAATCACGGGGTACAAGAGGCGACAAGGGAACTAGAGACAGAAATGCAGAAGACCTATCCTGGATTATTTGCTTGATCTGACACGAAAACAGGTATGAGTTTCAAGGACGAAATTCTTTTAAGGGTGAGAGAATGTAAGATCCCAAAAAGACAAAAAAGGTAATAATAGAAATAGATTAATAAATAAATAAAAATTTATAATATATGACTTTCACTTTATTATTCACTTTTAGTGACTTTAGAAGTACTTTATGTCAAATGCACATTTTTAAAATTGAAAAATGGATTTCATAACAATTATTGCTATTATGGTTAATTTATGAAAAATGTAGTATGATTTTAGTAATTTGTGGAATTTCTTTTAATACAATTCATCTTATTTGCTCAATTATATGGAAAAGTCTTGCAAGAGGTATTTTCACACGAATAAGAGCGAAATGGTGAGTTTTGATTGGAAATTAAGGAAGCAAAGTCATACTTTGCTTCTTTGACTTCTTGAACTTTCTTTAAGTATCAAGAAGCTTAATTAAAAAACTTAACAAGGGCCTTAAAAGCACCTCATGTTGCCCAAAATTCTTGGGAGAAAAAGTGAGAGAAAGAGTTCCATTTCTTTGCTTAAAAATTGAAGAAAAATTGAGAGAAAATCAAGAACTAGTCCAACCAACCTAGAAACCCTAGAAAATCCAACTTGTAGAAGTGATTTGAAGCTTTGGTACATCTTCTTGTTGGCTTATTGTGCTCAAACACCAAGTACATAAAGGTATAAGAAACTTCATGCCCTAATCTCTTGCTTATGTTTATAATTTAGGGTGATGTGAAATGATTTTAGTTGAATTGTTGCTTAAATGATAGATTGAAGTTTGATTGTGTGAAATTTATCTAAATCTTGGCATGGTTTACATGAGAAATAACCTAGTACTTGAGCTTGAATCATATATCCTACCAAGTGTTTGATAGTAGTATTGGTGTATAAGTTTGATTTTGGTAAGATTGTAAACAAAAGGAACCAAGAAGATAAATTGAAGTTGAGCCAAGAAGATTTTCGCAGATGCAGTCAGCTCAAGCCTAGTTTAGAAAAACAATCACAACTTGGTGTAGGAAGATTGGAATTGAGTTCCGTTTCTTGTGTTAGAAATTAGACTCAAGAGCTTTCCAAGCTATCAGATTTGGACCATAACTCATTTTCTATGAGCTGCAGTGAAGCCCGGAATTTCACCGAATTCAGCATTCTGCACTGCAGTTATTGTAGCTGCAGCAGTTTGCCGGTTCATTTAAGCTCTCAGCCAAACTAAATTTGCAAAAATGGTCTTCTAATGATTGTTTTCATTTTGGATCTAGTTTCAAACGGTATAAACCATATAGCTTTTTGACACCTGTAGCTGAAGTTATACATTTTTAAAGTATGCTTGCTTGTACTAGTGTGTCGGCGAAACTTAAATGGAACTAAGTCGGTAAACGGGTTGGTCGAATGGTTAAGTCATATATTCTAGTCAAATTTACTATCGCTTGTTAGCCATCGGGCAATGACCATTAACATAAGTGATAATTGTACAGGTACGTGCGAGGGTCTCGAGCGCAAGCCAGTGACAAGTATCTAAGGCGACCGTCGACTGTGGTAAGTTCCAAGTGCATGTGTAGCTATGCTTAATACACGTGCACAATCACCTCTACTTGCCTTTTAATGTTTTACTGTGTGAAGGGACGGGTGTGTACTTTACAGCACTCGTCCCAAATGTTTGAATTGTTCTATGATATCTGACGAGGCGAGTGTTTACTTTATCACACTTGTCCTCAACTGTACAATTGGTTGCTATTGTTGACTGTACATGATTCTAGACTCCGGCTTGATATATTATTGTGAACTGTTTGGGTCCAAACCCTGGGGAACTGGCCGAGTCTAGCCCGCAGGGGCGTGGTCGAGTCGATTAGGGAAGTTTGGGTACTGATACTGTTATTGAATTGGCCACACTGGGTATACTCGAGTAATACCACCCACTATTATTGGAGTGTGGGCCCGATCGGAGGCAACATGGTGGATGGAAATTGGAGTGAAGTGGGGTTCTACGGACCTTTGAGTGGTTAACGGAGTGTCAACATATTTATGATTTGGTTCCAGTGCAAAGAAAAGTATGAACTGCAACTGATTGAACTCTTCGGAACTCTGTATCCTTAAAACTATATGTGACCTATTTGTTTCCAATTGTTTATTTAAATGTGAATTACTGTTAAACATGCTCTTGTACGGATCTATGTGTCCTTTTGAGACTTATTGAGCTTATCACTCACCTTATTTCCTATTTATTTTCCTTAGCAGGGGCCAGGGCAAGTTTAAGGAGGGTAGGCGATCGAAAGGAGGAACGATTTGGGATATTAGTTGTGTAGTTTGAATAGTATTGTACTTGAACTGTAGGCTCAGTTAAACTATTAGCTCAGTTAAACTGTTACTGCACTGAAGTGTCAAATGGGATCTACTTGTGCATGTATTTTGGGTTCTGAAATAAATAATATTTTGAAAAAATCTTTTCTAGAAAACTGAGTGACTCGTTGTGTCAGTTAGGCAGGCGGTTTGCCAAATCCTGGGGTACGCTCTAGAAGGAGGTGGGGTCGTCAGGTTTGGATATAATCTGGGCGGATTGGGGATAATAAGGAATGAACTATAAATGGGTCCTAGGTGATTAAAATTGTTTATAAACTGCTAATTTTTGATTGTTATGTAGGAAATGGAAGGCACAAGTGGTAAAGTTCCCCCTGTGAGGGTACGACGGGTGATTTCATACGTGGAGGGTCGAGGGGGTCCCGTTCGGCAATGGGCACCTAGACTTCTAAGGGGGTGCAATTGCTGGCGTACATACTCATATAAAGACAGGGTAATTTTGTCAGTAGTAGATGAGCGACAGAAGTGCATGGATGCTTACCTTGAGGCTCGGGAGGAGATGTGGGATGTGAGACATATTATTAGAGCACAGGAGGATAGGATAAGGGAGTTAGAGGTTGCTCTCCAGCAGGAGCAGGCACGTAGCCACGCCTTCCGAGAGGAGCTACGGGCAGCCAATGAGCGTGTAGCTGGGGTGGCTTGGGAGACGACTGTTAGAGTTGAGGGGATTAGGGCAGAGTGTGGAGCTCTCATGGAAAGGGTAGAAGATCCCCATTTGTAGGAGACTGATCCTAACCAGCACGCAGCGTCGGGTTTAGCCCACGAGGCAGAGTCGATAGGCTCGGTCACGGATTAGGCCAGGGTCCCTGCTTATTTTGTTTTGTGAATGAACTAGGTTGAGACATGTTTGCCCAACACTTTTGTGAACCTACATGTTAATTTTGTTGAACATGATTTAGTATAGTGTTACCTGTACTACGTAAATAAGATATATGTGTATGTGAATAAAGTTTAACTTTATATGTTATATATGTCAGTTAACCCTTGCCTTGCATGATAATTGATCTAAGTTTCATTTGTGTGCATATAAAAAGGTTATATTAAAAAAACAATTATGGACAGTAGAAGGAGTACAAGAGGACGTGGACGTGGAGGCCGATCACCTCCAGTCCATAGGAATAACCAGGAGTCTGTGGTTGACCAGAACTAAGGACCTAAACTGGATATAGGAGAACAAATGGTTACGGCCCTTAATCGTACGAACGACTTATTGGAAAGAGTTGTTGAAAGGCAAAACCAGGAGGAGCTCACTAATAATTTTAGAGATTTTGATGTAGGAGAGGATCGTGTTCTAGAGCGGTTCCAAAAGTTCTCTCAACATAAATTTTCTGGAGGCTCTGACTCTAAGGTAGCTGAGAATTGGTTTGAAAGAATGACTAATATCTTTGCTGCCTTAAATTATACCGAGGAAAGGCGAGTAGCTTTCACCATATTTCAATTTGAAGGGGCAGTAAGATCTTGGTGGAATGCAATCAGTACTAAATGGGATAGGGAACGAACCTCTGACTTGGGTAAACTTTGGCAGGGAGTTTAACGAGAAATTTCTCCCGCCAATAGTACAAGAAATGCGAGAGGATGAGTTTATACGACTATGTCAGGGCACTTCTAGTATCGCTGAATATGAGGCACAATTCCCGAAATTATCTCAATTTGCCCCTGAACCGGTAATGACAGAGCCAAAGGTGATCACACGATTTATTCAGGGATTGAACGTGCAAATTCAGGAGGCATTGGCAGCTGCCCAACTTAACACTTTTAGTGTGGCCCTTGAGAAAGCTCAGCGGGTCGAGAGCGCCTGGCTCCAGGTACGAGGCTTCCAAACTCGGAAGAAGGGTATTCCAATGAAGGATTCAAAACAGTCTAGCAAGAGTGCGCCTCCGCCCAAGACGGGTAGAGGAGCTGGTGGAATTAAGATTCCAGGATCGTCGGGAGGTACATCATCTTGAGACACTTCGGGTAAACAAGAATAGCTAAAAGGTGTGCCACAAGCAAGTCAGCCCTCAACTCCTCGTTTGGCTTACAGGTTCTGTGAAAAAACAGAATCATGCTGAGAACAAGTGTTGGAAAAAGATGTGAAGGTGTCTCCGTTTGGTAGCACGGAGCACCAAATCGCGGGATGTCCAGAGATGGCACGAGAGGGTGCGAATGCACTGTCGACCGGTGGGTCAACCTCCAAACAGGCTAATACCACTGGTAGTCGATCAAGATTGCCGCCAAAGTATATGCATTGGATCAACAACGGGCACCTGCCTCTTCCGAAATAGTAGAAGGAACGATTCGGATCTTTCACCGTTTAGCCAAAGTTTTGGTAGAACCCGATGCCACCCACTCTTTTGTAAATCCCGAATTTATATGTGGTATTTATATGAAGTGTGATAGATTACCATATGACCTCGAGGTTAAAATGCCTACAGGTGATAGTTGTTTAATCACTAATATGATATATAAAAATTGTGAAATTGGAATTGGTGAACGAAAATTATTGGTGGATTTAATAAGTCTAACCATAAAAGGATATGATGTTGTTCTAGGGATGGATTGGCTAGTCTGACACCATACTCAGTAAAGTTGTAGAACTAAGGAGGTTGAGTTTCAGATACCTGGTGAGGCACTCCTAAAGTTAGATTTAAAAGGCAATTTGGCCTCCTCTGCTCTTATTTCGGGAATTCGGGTTAGGAAGTTATTGTGTAATAGAGGTTGGGGATACTTAACTTTCTTGATCAACACTCCAGGGGATAAGGTGAAATTGGAAGATGTGCTGGTAGTAAAAGAGTACCCTGATGTTTTCACAGATGAATTAAAATCGCTGCTACCTGAGAGAAAAGTAGAATTTAAGATTGACCTAGTACCTGAGACTACCCCTATCTCTAAGTCACCCTATCGAATGGCTCCTGCTGAATTGGCCACACCGGGTATACTCGAGTAATACCATCCCACTGTTATTGGAGTGCGGGCCCGATTGGGGGTGACATGGTGGATGGAGATTGGAGTGAAGTGGGGTTCTACGGACCTTTGAGTGGTTGACGGAGTGTCAACATATTTATGATTTGGCTCCAGTGCAAAGAAAAGTATGAACTGCAATTGATTGAACTCCTCGGAGCTCTGTATCCTTAAAACTATATGTGACCTATTTGTTTCCGATTGTTTATTTAAATGTGAATTACTGTTAAACATGCTCTTGTATGCATCTGCGTGCCCTCTTGAAACTTATTGAGCTTATCGCTCACCCTATTTCCTACTTGTTTTCCTTAGCGGGGGCCAGGGCAATTTTAAGGAGCCGAGGCGATTGAAAGTGCGAACGAATTTAGGATATCAGTTGTGTAGTTTGAATAGTATTCTGCTTGAACTGTAGGCCCAGTTAAACTGTTACTATACTGATGTGTCAAATGGGATCTGTTGGTGTATGTATTTTGGGTTGTGAAATAAATAATATTTTGCAAAAATCTGTTCTAGAAAACTGAGTGAGTCCTAGTGAGAGTTGGACAGGCGTTCTGCCAAATCCTAGGGTACGCCTTAGGAGATGGTGGGGTCGTCACAGGTGGTATCAGAGCCAGGTTTGGAGATACCCTGGGCAGATTGGGGATAATAAGGAATGAACTATAGATAGGTCCTAGGTGATTAAAATTGTTATGTAGGAAATGGAAGGCACAAGTGGTGAAGCTCGCCCTGTGAGGGTACGACGAGTGATTTCATACATGTAGGGTCGAGGGGGTCCCGTTCGGCAATGGGCACCTGGACGTTTAAGGGGGTGCAATGGATGCTTACATTGAGGCTCGGGAGGAGATGAGGGAAATGAGAAATATTATTTGGGCACAGGAGGATAGGATGAGGGAGTTAGAGGTAGCTCTCTAGCAGGAGCAGGCATGTAGCCACGCCTTTCGAGAGGCGCTATGGGCAGCCAATGAGTGTGTAGCTGGGGTGGCTAGGGAGACGAGGGTTAGAGCTGAGGGGATTATGGCAGAGTGTGGAGTTCTCATGGAAAGGGTAGTAGATCCCTATTTGTAGGAGACTGATCCTGACGAGCAAGCAGCGTCGGGTTCAGCCCACGAGGCAGAGTCGATAGGCTCAGTCATGGATTAGGCCAGGGTCCCTGCTTATTTTGTTTTGTGTATGAACTAGGTTGAGGCATGTTTGCCCAACACTTTTGTGAACCTATATGTTAATCTTGTTGAACATGATTTAGTATAATGTTACCTGTACTACGTGAATAAGATATATGTGTATGTGAATGAAGTTTAACTTTATTCATGACTAGTTTGAATTTATTTTTAAGCAATATATGTGTATATATGTCAGTTAACCCTTGCCTTGCATGAGAATTGATCTAAGTTTCATTTGTGTGCATATAACAAGGTTATATTTAAAAAAAATTATGGACGGTAGAAGGAGTGCAAGAGGACGTGGACGTGGAGGCTGATCACCTCCAGTCCGAAGGAATAACCAGGAGTCTGTGATCGACCGGAACCAGGGACCTAAACTGGATACAGGAGAACAAATAGCTACGGCCCTTAATGGTATGACCGACTTATTGGAAAGAGTGGTGGAAAGGCAAAACCAAGAGGAACCCACTAATAATTTTAGAGATTTTGATGTAGGAGAGGATCAAGTTCTTGAGCGGTTCCAGAAGTTCTCTCCACCTAAATTTTCTGGAGGCTCTGACTCAAAGGTAGCTGAGAATTGGTTGGAAAGAATGACTCGTATCTTTGCTGCCTTAAATTATACCGAGGAAAGGCGAGTAACTTTCACTTTATTCAATTTGAATGGGCAACAAGATCTTGGTGGAATGCTATCAGTACTAAATGGAATAGGGAACGAACCCCGCGGACTTGGGTAAACTTTGTCAAGGAGTTTAACGAGAAATTTCTCCCGCCAATAGTACAAGAAAAGCGAGAGGGTGAGTTTATACGACTACGTCAGGACACTTCTAGTGTCACTGAATATGAGGCACAATTCACGAAATTATATCAATTTGCCCCTGAACTGGTAATGATAGAGCCAAAGAGGATCAGACAATTTATTCAAGGATTGAACGTAGAAATTTAGAAGTCATTGGCAGCTGCCCAACTTAACACTTTTAGTATGGCTCTTGAGAAAGCTCAACTGGTCGAGAGCGCGGGGCTCCAGGTACCAGCCTATGAAACAAGGAATAGAATTGACGTTCGTTTCCTCAGGTATTTTAGGTGGCTCAGTAATAGGAGCCTTTCCTTTGTCAACCTGTGGAGGTTTCAGTGGCAGTTCAGAACCACTAGGAATAACAGAAGGCTATTGAGCTGAGAGCTCAGGTTCAGATGCAGAACCAAGCTCACTAGAGGATGACCTAGTCAAAGGAACAAAAGGGCCAGTACTAACCTCAAGAAAATAGGCAGCAACAGGTTCAATAAAAATAACATTGTCATCTGATGGACCACTTTTTTCAAAAACTTTTGAGCTCTCCTGTTTACCTTCTTTAATAGGAGCCTCGGACCTGTTGTTGTAGGAGTCACTAATCCTAGCCCTCCTAGCAGCACACAAAACTCTTCCAGTAGTAGATGAGTTAGGAGGCATCGAGGTCTCAACAACTAAAGCAGACTCTGCCCTCTTCCTCACAGTAGAGGTAATTCTTGAAACAGACAGTGGCTATAGTTGCGGTAGAGGAGATCGACCGTGTATGATAGCCTGCTGAGCACGCCCCAAGCATTCCAATTCATCAATAGAAACTTTCTTCAAGTTCTCAATAGTTATCACAACAAAAACACAATAAGTAGAGAAAGAAGAATGAGTCAAAATCAACAAATCATGACTACCAAAAACGTAGAAAAAAGAGAAAAGCAAGAAAGATAAGAAAAAAAGAAAAATACAAGGGACATCCCTAACACAAAGTCCATAATAATTTTCTTCTAAAAAACTGCAGGACTTATTCCTACATTCACCAGGACCCTTTCAGGAATAAATGACATGTAGAGCGTGTCACAATGCCTTTCCAATGCTTTGACCATAGACTCATTATACTCTCTGTTTTTTAGAGTGGGGTCTGAGTAAGGCTTTGACTTATCCTAGGTCGCATGAGGAGTAAAGCTCGAATCTATGTAAAAGAAATCTTCAGTCCATCCAGAGTTCGTAGAGTCAATCCCAGAAAGGAGTTTAACTCTAACAGACTGAGAATAGAAGTAAAATATATTTGCATCTTTGGATTGCTTTCTCTGGTAGCAATACCTAAACTTATTCATGCCAGGGCTAACTCCAACTAAGTGACAATAAAGTTCAAAGCTAGCAACAAAGGAGATAGAATGGGGAGACAATTGATCGATCTGCATCTTATAATACTTGAGGACTTGGTATTGAAAATTGGTCAGTGGGATTTTGAACCCATACAAAAAGTGTTTTTCACAAATCCTCATAAACCCTCTAGGAGGGAATGCAAGGTTTGCAGCAATCCTAATCCTCACCTCTTCAAGGATTTGGTAGGACTCTACAATCCTCTAAATTCTACCTGCACTCAATCCAAACGAGTCCATTGAAGAAATATACTAGAAGGATGAAAAAGAGAAAGAAGAGAAGGAGGAGAAGAATTATAAGAAAAAAGATGAAAACTTACTGACTCAAGAAAACAAGAACTATAACCACATTGAATAAAAAAGACTTGAAAGAAGTAGCAATCAGAAAAATCTGGAGAAAATGAAGAGGAACCATCTGGAACGTGAAGAGATGGAAACGTGAAGAAATGGAAATAAAAGAAGAGAGAAAAAAGGAGTGGAAAAAAAGATTCGGCCTTGTTTAAACCTCCAGGTTGAGGTCTTCAGAGCAAAAATCGACTTGAGGCGGCTAGTGAAAAGGGGAAAACTAATAAACAAGTGGACAACTCCAACAAAAGACACTTGCCAAGACAAGTGTCAAAACAGGGAAGACACGTAGAGACCAGCATGTAAGAAGAAACCAAGTCATCAAATTGATACGACCAGTCTAAGATCTCACTGACCAACACCTGTCCATAGAAATCTCAAGTTCCAAGGTCTCAACGCAATGTGCCAAGAAGAGCTAGATAATAAAAAGATAAAAAAATAACTTCTCTTAAAGAAAGAGGATATCCATCTTTATCTTTTGATTCTTCTTCCAAAAACTAACTTAGGCATTAGAGTCTATTCTGAGGAAATAGCCTTGCATTTCTTCCTCTTCTTTCTTCTTAGCATTCAATCAACTACCACAAAAATTAAGCAAGAGCAGGTTCTATCCTTTTCATTCCTTATGCTTAAATTTCCAAGTTTCTATTAGCCTCACACTTGAACTGACTGAGACTACTAGTATAAACTACTAGTATCATTATAGATATTACCATATAACTTATTTCTAATTCATAAAGTGACTGACAAATAATGTTACCAGTTGATTTATTTCCTTTCATGTCACACAAGCTCATGCTTGCAACAAACTATGCTATCAACTTCAAATTGTAGGTTGTCTCAAGAATAAAATTTGAATAATCATAAAAATTAAAGACATATATTGATTATTGAGGGCAAAGAAGAAAAGGGAGAAGAAAAAATACAAAAAGGAGAAAATACCTACTAAGCCATGAGTTGATCTCTTGATCTAGAAATTGTGAGAAATTATGTGAGTTATGCACTTGTGAAGGTCATTGAATGTATAGAAAAAAAGGTCCAAAGTTTTCCAATGGCATTAATGGGAGAAATAACAGATTTTTAGAGAGGGTTTTGGAGTTGGGGATTTGATTTTCTTGTCCAAGAACAAAAATCCCTAGTTGGTTGTCTTTTTGATGTTTAATACATGTATGATGGGTTAACTCTTTTTTCTCTTTTCTTTTCAGTCAATCCATGAGATACATGCCATTAATGCCCCAACCAATGGAGCGCCCAAACGTTTGGGTGAATACCCTGGAATCTAGTGCACATGCCCTAGAAAGCTTATGTATCATGCGACTACCTAAGGGCAATCCTAGAACATCCTACCCTAAGGCTTGTTCTAAGACAATTCAAATCCTCTATCCAAGTTCCTTGTCCAAGTTCTGTGTCCAACTTAAAATGACCTCATTTTATTAAGTCGGTAGTTTTATTAAGTAGAACACACTAGTAGTTTTATTAAATAATACGATGACATTTTATGTTGGATACAAATCTTGGATAAGGAATTTGGATAGAGGATCCGAAGTGGCTTTAAGAGCGCCTTTCAAAACACTACTGCCGAAAGACCAGAGATCAATACTCATTTACTTGTCTTATTAAAATCCAATCCCAACTCAACTTGAAAGTCACGGCCACCTAAATATTTTCTTTCCTTATTACTCAGAATCCAAGACTTTTAAGAAGACAACTCCTGTTGATCCCAAATTACCCATGCAAGAGACAATTGCTATGTGATAGAAACTAGGGGACTTTTGATCCAAATGTATTTATATAATATCCTATACTTTTGTTAAGATAAGCATTTGAATTAAGAATTTTATGTTTAAATAAGTTACGGGTTCACCATCTATGATTTTTAGAGTTCAAAAATGTAAGGCCCAAAGACAACCTAAGAGGGGGGTGAATTAGGTTGATTAAAAATTAATCAAATGATGCCTCTTTTTTCACAATGACGGATGTAGTTTCTCAATCGATTAAGATATCACACCAATAAGCAATGAGAATCGAGATCAGTAAATGATACAGCAATGAATAAGTTGAGAATTTGAGCTGGAAAAAATAAGATGATAGAAAGCAAACCAGTTTTCTTCAAAGCTCCTCTTGGGCTTGAAGAATAATCCTCAATTCAAGCAACTTCAACTTGGCGAATTACAATCAACCTTTGTGTACAACGGAAGGCTCACTTCCTCCTTGCCCCAAGCAGCACTTAGTCAAGTAAGGAAGTTTTACAATCTCACAGATAACCCTCACAAAGCTATTTTGTTGATTAACTCACTCACAATTGAAAAGCTTGCAAATGAACTAACACTTCAAGACCTACAATTCTTACACAAAGAGTATTTTCTTTCTAAAATCACTCTCAAAAACTTGTATTCTAAGTGTACAAAAGTTATCTATGAAGTACAGACAAGGCTGTATTTATTGGGGACCAAAAAGTGTCTTGATATTTGTGGTCAACGGATAGGAGAAGCTGAAGAGTCAACTAGCCGTTGGGGCTATCTGACGTTCGACACAATGTTGTGCATCCGATGCAAGCGTCCGATAGGTTATTTCATTTTTTATCGGACGGTCGATGCATATTTCTGCGTCCAATGAGCTTTGCATCCGACAGTGAGCAGAGAGCTCAAAAAATCTTCTTGAATACGATCGGACGTCCAGTGAGGTTGATAAGCGTCTGATACGAGTGTCCGATGGATCCCCTGTCTATTGGACGTCCGGTATTTCAATTTGAGTGTCCGATAGAGAGTTTCAAGTCTTATCGGATTTCAATACAAGTTATCGAGCGTCCAACAGTTACCAGTGACATATGCTTCTTTTGATTGAATTCTTAAAAATGCATTGCTTGTATTGATAACTTGGGCTGCCAAAAATCCCAATGGAAAATGTTAAATCCATTTCTTCAATTGTTTTGTAATAATCAAAATTCGGGATCACGACTAACGTTTTCCCCCTTTTGATGATGACAAAACAATTGAACGTGATTTGATAAAAGCATATCAAAAATTCCCCCTTACTCGATTGACTATCTATTTACTAGAGAATATACGCGGTTTGCATAACGAGTGTGATAACAAGCTCCCCCTTACTCGCTACAACTAACTAGCAAGTCAAGCGAAATAACTAGGATTAACCAACTAAGTCCCCTCTCATAAAACCAACTATTATCCACAATTACACAAAGTTCCAAATCCTACTTCTATTACAACCCAAATATCACAAATACATCCCAAGCACAATTTGCATTTACTAAATACTTGTCAAAATATACAAAAGACACCATAAACATAACAAAGATTAATCACAATTAGTGCTACCACTAACCCTTCACTTCACTGCCCTGTTAACGCGAACGCTTAGTGAGGCCAAGAAGAACATGCAAGCAAGCAAGGTCAAGTAATACACATTTTTACTGAGTAAGATAAGTATTCACAATTCTCAAGTAAGAGCACAAGTAAGGAAATTGATTACACATTCAATAAAGGATACAGGAGCTCTCAAGAGCTAGTCCACTACTTGATCAAGATTTTTGGTTGAATTGACACTCAGTCAACATAGCAAGAGTAAATCCGTAGAACCCCACTTGTCAACCATCTCCGTCCACCGTTTCAACCCCCCAACAGGGCCCGCTCATTAAAACAGGTAAGTTGGTAATACTTGAGTATACCCATGCAAGGAGTCAGCGAACGTATTCCAACCGACGAAACAGGTAAGGACCCATGACTCGTCAAATCTCCTCGACCAGGACCTCAAGCCAGCTGCGAGTCAATTGACTAAACGAGGGGTTTGGGCATCCCCATAAATAAATGGTAAGTTGATGAGACAAAATTGACAAGCAAGTACAAGTTCATGCAAGTCATTACAAGTACGAGCAAGGACAAGCAAGCAATTTCAAGTCAAGTAAGAGAGGTCGGACGAGATAAAGTACATGTCCGCCTCGACAAGTCCAATAATATGTTCAATTCAAGCATGTAACAAGTTCAAACAAGTCAACAAGTCATGCACTTGACACTCACCAAAAGTGCAATTCAAGCAAGCTTCGACCCGGTCTTGATCACCTGAGCCAAATGCGACAAATGAGTCCCTTATGCCACTCACAACAAGATCTCCAGAATTACACCTCTCTTACCCACTTAAAGTCATTTAAACTATCAAATTCGATCATATGAAGAAGGGAGATAGAAATTAGCATCATAAGAGACTAAAATCATCCAAGTATCCCAAGAAATTCAAGATATCAAAGTTGGTAAGTACTTAAGAAATTCAAGCAATATAACAAAACTTTGGCTTGCGCCGATAAAATCATTTACTTTGTTTATTAAACCATGTTCATTTCGCCCAAATCAAACATACATATCAAGGCCATTATTTAAAAAGAGGTAACATGCATCTTTACTAAAATCAATCTCCAAAATTTGAGGAAAAAGGGAAGGGCAAAAATCAGCCCCGATTGACCAATAAGAGTGAAAATTTTCTCCTTTATTTTAACCTTTCAAAAGTTCACCATCTCAACTCGAAATCAATACACCTTCAAGAATGAAAAATTAGCAATGTTTGTTGATCAAATATGCATCAAAATACACCCAAAATGGTCCACCATGTTCAAAGGATGGGTGGAAGTTTCAAAGAAGCATCTTTTGATTCAAAAGAGAAAGTTTCCAATTTTACGCGACCAAGTTTGGAAAATCATATCTTGAGTTCTGTAAGTCCAAAAATTAAAAAATTTATACCATTAGAAAATACATTAAAAGTACTAAAATTATTTAGACAACACTTTAGCAAGATTAAATGCATAAATAGATCAAATTTTGACCTCAATTCACAGCTTCAACAATGCACCCGAATAGGACAAAATTGAATTTCCGTCAAATTTGCAAATTCACTGGCACTTGTAGAATTTGAGTAAGAATATGAAATTAATATAGTTTAAAGAGTTCCATGTCGGAAGTAGTCGACATCTTACACATAATAAAATAATAAAAAATACTAATTACAAAATAAATGGAAGATTTTTTGATGGCAGAATTATGAAAAATTGCAATGTCCTAATAGATACGGGAGCTAGCGGAAATTACAAATCTTACAGGCTTGTAGGATTCTTACCAACCTATCAATTGCAGCATCCTTATCGCAGGGCTATTGGAATGAGGATTATCCTACAAAATCTTGAAAATACCCCGAAACAAGGTTTTAGAACCTATGGTGGAGACGGAGCATTCTCTTCAACAATGACTACCTATGCGGGAAAGACTCCAGACGCTGCATTAAATTATCTAAATTGGAAAATTAAATTATTGGAAAGTTGCCGCATCAGATCCAGCCAAAAGGCCATAAAGACACTTTGTAGGATGAGATGGCACAAGATCAATACGTGTCCAAACTGCAGTAAAAAGGAGGAAGAAGCCTCGTCCAGCTGTCAAAGTATGGAATAAGACGTAAGCTCTTACATCAGAAGATATTTTCGGAATTCAAAATAAAGAGTTCAAGTCCGCGGAACTGAAACAAGTCCGTGAAAAAATCAGTTAAAGTCCCGATTTGAAATCCAAATGAAGCCTATATAAAGCCGCGAAGAGACGCATCAGGGACAATCGAAGGAAGAATCAGAACCAGACTTAAAAAGAAAAACCTTAGTCGTCCCCTATGTAATCGCTACCACATCCCGTAGTACTATAAAGTTTACCTTTGTAAAATTCGCCTAACATATCTCTCATGAATACTTAATAAGAGAGAAGAGTGCATCATCTCTGTTTTGTACAAACAGTTTCTATCAATAAAAGAAGTGCTTTCATTAATTGCCCTCTTTACTTTACTTCTGAGTACGCCTGGAGGTAGGAAATGAAACTAGGCTGTGCTGCAAAGTTTTGAAGCGGTCCCAAAAGGAAGTCACCCTCGTGGTTGGAGGCTGAGACGCCCAAGTAAGAAGTCCTCGGGGAGGTAGCCGAAACTTTGTCGGTCAAAAATCAGAGTAAGGTAAGGAAGCATGATGGACCCTTCTTTTATGATAAAGCTGTAAGTACAAGATAGATGATGATCACTCACTTATACAAATCTTATGGAAAATATGCGTAATAATAATTTTTCTTTCGTAATTGAATTTTCTGAATATAAAATAGACGTATTAATAAAAATGGAAATTACACCCACATATATAAATATTCATTTAGATTTTTGGATTAACCCGCATCCATCGCTGAATTTGAATAATGGCCACTCCACCCAAATGGTATCGAAATGAGTGATCCTAATGAATTTTCAGAAAATTTTAATAATTTTGAAAATGATCTTGAAGAATTTTACTCAGTCCCAATTAGATTTTACAATCACGAATCTGAATTTGATGACTCTGACTGGTATTATCCATCTCCTTAAAATGGACGAAGAATGTGAAATTTGTAATTCTTTGATATTTCTTGTCCGAGAATATGCATATCACGGAATTAAATAAATGTAATTAAATACTATGAAGAAAGATGGCTTCATGTTACATTGAATAATTGCCACCCTACTACATGCCATGACAGATACCGAACCCTAGGGGAAGCTGAAAATGAAAGATATCTGCTGAATAATAGCCACAGAAGAGTCAATAAAGAACTCACGGACCACTACCGAGAAGTTCACCTAAGTCAACCATGAATACAGGAGAAAGAATTGAATACTGCTTAGAGTGTCAAAGGTATATTAGTACTGATATGGCTGCTAAAGCAAAGATAAATAAAGTTGGGCAACTCATCATTAAATACTCCTCTGAAGAAATATTACTAGAAGCGTTAAATATACTCTTAGATATAGAAAAGAGAAATCTAGAACGGATTACTTTAAACAGAAATTTACATCTCGTACAAAGACATACATGAGTACTGATAACTATAGATAATAGAACCTGGAAATTTAAAAATAGAACAAGACCTATTTGAATTACAAAAAACAATATTATACATATATAAAGACCTAAAGAAAGAAATTCAAATAATTAAAGTGTAACAGCCCCACCTCTCCCAAGGGCGAACCCAAGGGTATCAGCGGACTCTCTGCCCAACTCTCGCCAGGACTCACTACAAATTTCCAAATATTAATCCAAACATTCATTCGTAAAGTCATCAATATAAGATATTAAAATTACTAATAAACTCTCACAAAACACAGGCCCCAAAATTTCATCAAAATTACATTGATAAAAACTCCAAAATATCGTAAGCCATCAAATTCTTCCATTAATTTCAATCTTACACAAAAAAGGGGAATTCCTATAAAAGTACTAACTTCCTCGATTCACATGCCTCACCTCGAAACCTGTTAAGGAAAACAAATTGGAATGAGCTAACGCTCAGTGAGGCCAAGAAAACATGCACAGGCAACTCAAAGCAATTAAATAAATTAATAAAACAATAAAAGAGCCAAACAGTGAGTTTAGCAATAAAGCTTTTAAACAATACAATTTAAAGGATACAGTTGCCGGTTCCACGTTTCCGCAATTCTCTGCAATTATTTTCTTCACCCGCATCAATTCAAGCCACAGGTTGACACTCCGTCAACCACTCACTCTCACAGTCCATATTCATCACTTTTCTCCCTCTCCCGTCTACTTACACCCCCTTGACCGGGCTCGAACTCCTGAATTTGAAAAGTGTTTGGCAACCCACTATGAGTATGCCAAGTCGGTGGACTCATTCCAACCGACATGTTTTAAACAGTGATAACCCATGGTTCACCCATCCCTTGCCCTAGCCCCTGTTGCCGAACAAGGTGAAGGGATCCCCGATGGGGTTTGGGCGTCCCCACAGTTATAAACAATTTAAACAATTCAATCAAGTCAAGCAGTTGAACAAGAAACCATTTAAACAGTTAAGCTCATTTTGAGACAATTCAAGAATGTGAGCGCGATAAAGTACACGCTCACCGAGGAACACAAGCATGCTTTCAATTTATTAACATCATTTAAAGCAAGTAAACATGCACTTGGACACTCACCAATTGTTGAGAATAAGTGAGAGCTATTCACGCGATCAATCAAGGTTCTCGGAGTTCAAGTTTGGATCACTTTGTAATTCAGCACCACCTCCTAAAATATTTAAGAAGCGATGAAAATAAGTTCCTAGTTTATCAACCAAAACGCGTTCAAGAAAATCAAATTCTATAAGTTACTACTTGAGCAGAAATCTTTGAAAAATCACAACTTGAGTTATATAAGTCCAAATTTTACACACTTGTACCGTTGGAAACCTCTTTGAAAGTTCTAAAACTTTACAGAAGACATTCAATTAAAATTATGGACGAAATTAACCCAGATTTTCGTTAAACATTCTGCTACAGTAAAAAGACAGTGCTTATCAGGCTGGACATCCAGAGCACTTTGAAAATTGCCAAAATTACAAAAAATTAGTTAACCTCTGAAATTTATACACAATATAGTACTACATAAGGAGTTTTAACATCCACTGATGGAAATCAATTCTGACACCCGAGCATGAAATGACAACAGTTCAAACAAGGGCAGTTCGTAATTCTGCAATTTCTGGAAATGTAAAGATACAGGGCAATTTTCAAGACATTGTTTGAGTGACGAATTCAAGTCCAAAAATTGCCAAATTTGGTACACCAAAACTAACATATATAGGGTAGGTTCACACTAAATCTCAGCCATAAATTCAAGCAAATGAATGTCAAACCAAAATGAATTCAAACAGTGCTCAAAACTGGGAAAAGTTTTCCAGATCGAAGAGGCAGTTTTGAGATATCATTTGAGCAATGAAACGGTACTGGGAAAATACCAAATTTTGCAGGCATACACCTCAGTACATGAGCTACATCTGTACCAAAATTTAGCTAAAATTTCACATGGGAAGACTATGATTGATGCGACCAAAACAGGGCAGCAACAACAATGGAAATGTTTCCAGATTTTGATTCCTTCTTGCACCACATTTTTACTTAGCCAATTGAAAATATTTGCAAGGGAGATTTACTACACACCTAGCCCAACCTATAACAAGTGTTTATCATCAACTTAAAGCCACAAAACTTGAATTTAAAGCTGCCAAAACAGAAGCAAGACAACCGGCAGCATCTACAAAATTTTTTTCCAAATTCAAGCTTCACATTTTCTTCCTAGTTTCCAACTCCCAAACTCATCACAATCACTCCATCACATATGTATATATCATAACAACCAACCATCAACAATTGTGGGAATTCATAGAGCCCACTCAACAACCCAAATAACAATAAGAACAATATCAAGAAGATACAAAGCTTAGAGCTACAAGATGAAATCAAAGGTAAAGGTTTGAAGAAACTAGATTACCTCAACTCAATCAAGGAGTTTAGTAAATGGAGGATGGAATAGCACACAAAACCCTCAATCATCAATCCCCACAACCGGTTGTCTCTCTCTCTCCAAGGTAGTCCAAAGCTCCACCAAGAAATAACTAGCAAATCCTTCAAGCTTTCTTTGGTTGCAACAATGGAGATTTGTGGTTGATTAATGAAGATGAAATGAAGAGAAAAAGGGGGAGGGCTGGTCGGCTGAGAAGGGAGAGAGATGAGAGGAATTTTGAGCAAATTTTGAAGAGTAAAATAGGAAAATAAAGACAAGACACAAGTCTTGTCTTATAACCCCAAAAGTCCACCCTTGAATAGTGAACTTAATTAGCCATTTGGAAGGAAAATTAATTGTCTCATTTGGCTTGAGAATTAAGGAGCAAATCTCGATTAGGAGGGAGAGATGGAAAGGAATAAAATTGAAGTGAATTAAGGTGGATTAAGTGGAGGAAACAATGGCTAAATAAAATTCCAGTTTCAAGGAGGTTAATTCAACTTAAACTATGATTTCGAATCTCTAATGATAATCACTCTTTATAATTCACCTCTAGTCACTAGATTACATTTCTAACCTTCAGGTGATCATTCTTATTCTCCGAACGTACGTCACTCTCAGTCTGAATATTTGTCTCGAAAAACGTGCCCATTTTCTTTTTTCACAATTAAGTGACAGAAAAATCAAATTGATGTTTAAAAAATTAGTTTTTAAAATAAAATGAGGTAATGTATGGTGTAAATGCAATTAAAATGATTTAAAACAATTAAACAAATATTCAGAGAAATTAAGTAATTAATTAAATAAACAGGTCAAATAAAAAATAAAATTTTCGGGTCCTCACATTCTCCCCTCCTTCAAAGAATTTTATCCTCGAAATTCATACATCACAGTCTTTATACCTCAAATGAACAATCAAACCTTGGTTTTCCCGTAAACGTTTCAACTTCCAACTTGTAAGGTAGCCTACTTGACCTCATGTCTAACCCAGTCATGAAACTAAAACTTACAAAGAGTCTATTGAGTCGAGATTAATCAAAACTCTAACTAGGCAATGGTAAATGGAGGATCATACCTTCAAGGACCTCTGTAGGATTAGGGGTCTGTTGTTGGTTCATGGCATAGACTCTGGTAGGCACTCTGGAGCGATTATTCCCCACACTCAACTGTTTAGACGTCGGCTTAGCAGATTGTTGTGATCCACCACCCTCACGACGTGACATCGGACAGTTGATGATTTGATGTTCGGGGCTCCCACATCTCAGGCATTTTCCAGCTTTCTTCCAACAACCATCCACCGTATGATTTGATTTGCCACAATATTCACATCCCATTTGTGGCATCGCTACTGAGCTAGAACCTCCTTGTGAGGTACTCCAGGATTGACCACGCCCACGAGAGGTTTCCTTAGTCATAGATTCCCTCGATACTCTAGTAGTCCTTACTCCGCTCGTGCCCCTTCCCAGCTTAGGGGTCGGCATATCTCTATTAGTCGATCCTATTTCACGACTACTCGGAGCATTCCTCTTTTTAGCATGAAAAGCCTTCACTTGCTGCCTAGCACTCTCAACTCTCTGGGTTTTTTCTAAAGCCTCAGTAAAGGTATTGATTTGGGCCGCTGCCAATGCCTCTTGGATCTCAACGTTAAGTCCTTGTACAAATCGCCTAATTCTTTTCCGATCAGTGGCCACTAGTTCGGGTGCAAACTTTGAGAGCTTTGTAAATTGGGTCTCATAGTCGGCTACACTCATAGATCCCTGCCGTAGTCTAATAAAATCATCCTCCCTTTTCTCCTGGATCAGTGGAGGTAGGAATTTCTCATCAAATTCTCTCTTAAAGTTCACCCAAGTCCAAGGAGTTTGTTCTCGCTCCCACTTAGCTCGGATTACATTCCACCAAGATCTCGCCGCACTCTCAAGTTGAAAAGTGGCAAAGCTCACTTGTCTCTCCTCAGAATAATTTAAAACGGCAAAGATATCAGACATCCTATCCAGCCAATTCTCAGCTATCTCGGGATCAGCCCCTCCTATGAACTTAGGTGGCGAGAATTTAAGAAAACGCTCCAAAGCCCTATCATCCCCATGGTCAGGCCCTAAAGGTTGATTCTGCTGTCCTAGACCTTGATTATTGGCCAAACGTTCAAGTATATCAGTCATCCTATTGATGGCCGTAGCCACTTTATCCTCATTACCACCGCCCAGTCTCCCCTCAGACTCAGCTCCAGAAAGGTGAACACTCGCAGAGGGTTGGGGTTGCGCACGCCCACGTCCTCGACCACGACCTCGACCTCGACCTCGAGCATCCATTTGTCTTAGTTACTTCTAAACGTAGAAATAAAGCCATTACGCAAAAGCAAATTAACTATAAAAATCAATGGTGAAAACATTTAAAATAGAAACACTGACATACATTTATATTTGCAAGTTCACAAGTAACTATCAAACCATGGGGTATTATAAGATAAAACACATACAAATGCCATAGAAATACAAACAGTCATGCAGTCACAATTGTAGGCCTCACTGGCCTCACCCCCAACTAAACCATTTACAAAACACTCAAAGATTAGAAACCCTAACTTAGTTCACAGCCAAACCGCCGGTCGGGAATCCCCAAATGGGTCCTTGAATGGCTCCTTCTCCGAGGGCTCCTCACGAGCCATGCTCTCCACTCTCTCTTCTACTTCCTCATGGGGTCTTGGATAACCTCCAAGTATGGCGAATATCCATAGTTATAACATATTTGTATTCAAGCACCAAAATAAGAACAAAGTCAATCAACACTCAGGTTGGCCACCCCAAAGTGTAAATTAACTCAATCCTCATTGTTGCCCGACATACCATCTGAAATCTTTTAATCACAAATCAAACCTTAATCATATATAATTCAACTTTTTTTTTTCAAATCAACCGCTTAGAATGCTAGTCTTAACTAAATGTATACAAGTAATTCCCTTCACTTAACTTTTAAGCTAACCCCACAGTCCTGCACCCTAAACATCTAGTCTAGGATACACTACAAGGATTTGAAGTCTAAGCTCTGATACCACTTGTAACAGCCCCACCTCTCCCAAGGGTATCTGGACTATGTGCCCAGCTCTCGCCAGGACTCACTACAAATTCCCAAATATTAATCCAAACATTCATTCGTAAAGTCATCAATATAAGATATTAAAATTACTAATAAACTCTCACAAAATACAGACCCCAAAATTTCATCAAAATTACATTGATAAAAACTCCAAAATATTGTAAGCCATCAAATTCATCCATTAATTTCAATCTTACACAAAAAAGGGGAATTCCTATAAAAGTACTAACTTTCTCGATTCACGTGCCTCACCTCAAACCCAGGAAAACAATTGAATGAGCTAACGTGAGGCCAAGAAAACATGCAGAGGAAACTCAAAGCAATTAAATAAATTAATAAAACAATAAAAGAGCCAAACAGTGAATTTAGCAATAAAGCTTTTAAACAATACAATTTAAAGGATACAGTTGCCGGCTCCACGTTTCCGCAATTCTCTGCAATTATTTTCTTCACCCGCATCAATTCAAGCCACAGGTTGACACTCCGTCAACCACTCACTCTCACAGTCCATATTCATCACTTTTCTCCCTCTCCCGTCTACTTACACCCTCTTGACCGGGCCCAAACTCCTAAATTTGAAACGTGTTTGGCAACCCACTATGAGTATGCCAAGTCGGTAGACTCATTCCGACCGACATGTTTTAAACAGTGATAACCCATGGTTCACCCATCCCTTGCCCTAGCCCCCTGCTGTCAACAAGGTGAAGGGATCCCGATGGGGTTTAAGGCCCCACGTTATAAACAATTTAAACAATTCAATCAAGTCAAGCAGTTGAACAAGAAACCATTTAAACAGTTAAGCTCATTTTGAGACAATTCAAGAATGTGAGCGCGATAAAATACACGCTCACCGAGGAACACAAGCATGCTTTCAATTTATTAACATCATTTAAAGCAAGTAAACATGCACTTGGACACTCACCAATTGTTGAGAATAAGTGAGAGCTATTCACGCGATCAATCAAGGTTCTCGGAGTTCAAGTTTTGATCACTTTGTAATTCAGCACCACCTCCTAAAATATTTAAGAAGCGATGAAAATAAGTTCCTAGTTTATCAACCAAAACGCGTTCAAGAAAATCAAATTCTATAAGTTACTACTTGAGCAGAAATCTTTGAAAAATCACAAGTTGAGTTATATAAGTCCAAATTTTACACACCTGGTACCGTTGGAAACCTCTTTGAATGTTCTAAAACTTTGCAGAAGACATTCAATTAAAATTATGGATCGAATTAACCCATATTTTTGTTAAATAGTCTGGTACAGTAAAAAGACAGTGCTTATCAGGTTGGACATCCAGAGCACTTTGAAAATTCGTCAAAAATTACAAAAAATTAGTTAACCTCTGAAATTTATACACAATATAGTAATACATAAGGAGTTTCAAAAGCCACTGATGGAACTCAATTCCGACATCCGAGCATGAAATGACAACAGTTCAAACAAGGGCAGTTCACAATTCTGCAATTTCTGGAAATGCGAAGATACAGGGCAGTTTTCAAGACATTGTTTGAGTGACGAATTCAAATCCAAAAATTGCCAAATTTAGTACACCAAAACTAACATATATAGGCTAGGTTCACACCAAATTTCAGATATAAATTCAAGGAAATGAATGTCAAACCGAAATGAATTCAAACAGTACTCAAAACTGGAAAAAGTTTTCCAGATTGAAGAGGCAGTTTTGAGATATCATTTGAGCAATGAAACGGTACTGGGAAAATACCAAATTTTGCAGGCATACACCTCAGTACATGAGCTACATCTGTACCAAAATTTAGCTAAAATTTCACACAGGAAGACTATGATTGATTCGACCAAAACAGGGCAGCAGCAACAATGGAAATGTTTCCAGATTTTGATTCCTTCTTGCACCACATTTTTACTTAGCCAATTGAAAATATTTGCAAGGGAGATTTACTACACACCTAGCCCAACCTATAACAAGTGTTTATCATCAACTTAAAGCCACAAAACTTGAATTTAAAGCTGCCAAAACAGAATCAAGACAACCGGCAGCAGCTACAAAATTTTTTTCCAAATTCAAGCTTCACATTTTCTTTCTAGTTTCCAACTCCCAAACTCATCACAATCACTCCATCACATATGTATATATCATAACAACCAACCATCAACAATTGTGGGAATTCATAGAGCCCACTCAACAACCCAAATAACAATAAGAACATTATCAAGAAGATACAAAGCTTAGAGCTACAAGATGAAATCAAAGGGAAAGGTTTGAAGAAACTAGATTACCTCAACTCAATCAAGGAGTTTAGTAAATGGAGGATGGAATAGCACACAAAACCCTCAATCATCAATCCCCACAACCGGTTGTCTCTCTCTCTCCAAGGTAGTCCAAAGCTCCACCAAGAAATAACTAGCAAATCCTTCAAGCTTTCTTTGGTTGCAACAATGGAGATTTGTGGTTGATTAATGAAGATGAAATGAAGAGAAAAAGGGGGAGGGCTGGTCGGCTGAGAAGGGAGAGAGATGAGAGGAATTTTGAGCAAATTTTGAAGAGTAAAATGGGAAAAGAAAGACAAGACACAAGTCTTGTCTTATAACCCCAAAAGTCCACCCTTGAATAGTCAACTTAATTAGCCATTTGGAAGGAAAATTAATTGTCTCATTTGGCTTGAGAATTAAGGAGCAAATCTCGATTAGGAGGGAGAGATGGAAAGGAATAAAATTGAAGTGAATTCAGGTGGATTAAGTGGAGGAAACAATGGCTAAATAAAATTCCAGTTTCAAGGAGGTTAATTCAACTTAAACTATGATTTCGAATCTCTAATGATAATCACTCTTTATAATTCACCTCTAGTCACTAGATTACATTTCTAACCTTCAGGTGATCATTCTTATTCTCCGAACGTACGTCACTCTCAGTCTGAATATTTGTCTCGAAAAGCCCATTTTCTTTTTTCACAATTAAGTGACAGAAAAATCAAATTGATGTTTAAAAAATTAGTTTTTAAAATAAAATGAGGTAATGTATGGTGTAAATGCAATTAAAATGATTTAAAACAATTAAACAAATATTCAGAGAAATTAAGTAATTAATTAAATAAACAGGTCAAATAAAAAAAAATTCAGGTCCTCACATAAAGACAAATTTGAAAAGAAAAATTCAGAAGAAAAAAATACAGAAAATAGGAATAAAACTACCATTGAATATTTGACTGAACATATTTCTAGAATAAAATGAGTGATTCAGGAAATACGTTTACTCATCTCTCTGATTCTGAAATAGGAAGGATAAGTAATAGATTAGGCAATATAATGATAAATATAAAACCAGATATAAAGCCAGAAATATCTGAGAATCCAAATATAAATGAAATACCTTCATCAGGTAGACCGCATCTTCATATGCAAGAAGAAGACCTGGTTCAAGAAATTCGTTCATTTCTTCATTAATGAACATAGCTAAACAAAAAGGCTATCTAGACAATGAAGGCTACACATTATTAGATAGAACCACACCTGAAGCAATATTTCCGTTTGGAACATTTTTAGATTTAGATTGTGTAAAGAATCAAGAAGCAATAGATAAATGGGAAATTGGTTTGAGACTAGCGCTTCCATAAATAAATTAGTCTATGAAGAAGCAAAAGGATTCTTGGAAAATCCCTTGTAAATAGTGTCTCCGTATCGGAAAACATTACACAAGAGACAAAATCAATAATATATGGTGAAGAACAAGACATAAATGGAATGATAACCAGAGCACTTGAATTAATCCCACTTGAATTTGTTGGCGAAGGAAGTTACTTGAAAGATAAAAATTCAGTCCGAAAATACACTGATGCATTGCTTAAATTAACACTCTGTGATATGTGTGAAATAGATAAATATATTTGTGTTTTTCAAGATTATTATTATCGAACAGATTGGAAGAAAAGAGAAACATATTTGGAAATGTTTTTCTCAAAATCCCCGATCCCCAGGGAAAAGATTAAGAGACTAATATAATCCAGAACTAAAGATACATTAGGAAAAAGAATATTTCATACTTTGGAAAAATTAAGTAAATGGTGCGAAGAATCAATATTGTTTAGAAAGACACGTAAGTTAAAGCCACAATTAAAATTATGTTGTAATAATATCAGCATGCCTACTCAAATAGGATGTGATACTCCATACTACTATCATAAAATGAAAAGTAGATATAAGAAGCGTAAATATTTTAAAAGAAAATATATGAAAAGACGAAAAGCTAAATATTACAAACAAAGAGAAAAATTTCCGAAAAGGAAAAAGATGTATAGAAGAAATAAGAAAAGAAGAAATATAACAGACTGTCAATGTTATTTTTGTAAGGAAAAAGGACATTTAGCGAATCAGTGTCCTAAAAAATTTAATAAAAAGAGATTTGAAGTAGATGATGATATTGAAAATTTAATTTACGACAATGAATTAATTGAAATAAATAAGTTTGCAGAAATGGAAGAAATTTCATCTGATGAAAGTATATTTATTTACACTGATACTGAATATGATATAAGCAGTGAACATGAATGAAATACAAAAACAAGAAGAAGAGAATACTTCAAATATAATAGATATTCATTCTGAAAGACTTGGAGAATATAGTCAAGAAGCTCTTATAGATAGAAAAATGTTAGCAAAAATATAGAAAAGTAATTTTTCAATAAATTCTTACAGTGGATTTAATGTCCCTGCATTAGAAAAAATAAAGTTTCATATTCAAAAACATCATATGTTTTATGGAATAAATCTAAAGGAAAAAGCTTTAGAAAATAGCTTGACCACAAATAAAGTCATGATTCCATTAATATCTAAAAAAGATATTTATGATAAATTAAATAAGCTACCTGAAAAGGTACGAAGCACAATAGGATGGATCCATATCGGCTCCATACAAATGATCATTAGGGCAACTTTTAGAGAAGGGTTAAATACACCGATAGATTTGGCCATTGTAGATAATAGAATAAAAAATAGAGAAGAAGCTACACTTGGTGTTCTTAGAGGAAACCTTAAATATCAAAAATTGATATTTAATATATATCCAAAACTTTCTTACAATTTGCAAGATAAAGATTTTGAAGACTCTTTCTTTAATTCAAGATTTTAAAAGAAAAGATTTCTTTTTCAATGGAAATAGACCATATTTTATTACATATATGATTTCTTTTGCACTTTCAAATACTCATCATACTGAGAATTTTGCAAATACTGAGTTTATAGACTTGCCAAAATTATTTTCTGATATAGGTAAAATATATCCACCAGAGATTACCAATGTTGAATTAGATGAGGACTTTGATTTAGATATAAGTCAAAAACCTTTGTTAGAAAAACCCAATATAAATATACCAAAGTTATTATATACTCGGAAATAACGTCAGAAGTAGTCGACATCTTACACATAATAAAATAATAAAAAATACTAATTACAAAATAAACGGAAGATTTTTTGATGGCAGAAATATGAAAAATTGCAATGTTCTAATAGATATGGGAGCTAGCGGAAATTACATATCTTACAGGCTTGTAGGATTCTTACCAACCTATCAGTTGCAGCATCCTTATCAATATACAAACTTTAATGGTGAAGTACATGAAATTAATGAAGCTGTCGAAATTGAATTAGAACTACTCAATTCCCTGCCTAACACGAAAATTCCGATAAGGCTTCTGATAGAAAATGAAGGATCTAATGATACTCTTGAAATAATGCTAGGAACAAGTTTCTTAGACACGGTCTCACCCTATTCAATAACCCATGATCGGATAATTATCACTTATAATGATAAAAAGATAAATATTGATAGAAAATGACAAGTCAATACAGCATTTATATACCCGTAGGAATAACCTATAAGGATTATAAAGCTGAATATTTTGCAGCATACATAGATAGTGGATCAGGAACATGTTTATGTAAATCTACATGTTTTCCGTCACAATATCATGAAAATTTACCCAACAAGACAGGGTTAGATATATCAAATAGACCTATCACTTTAAATTCTGGGATATCCAAACCTCAGATATTAGTAAGATCATTTCTTATTAAATGTCCTCCGTTTTACTTCTTTGATACAGGATTAGATATTTTATTAGGAAATAATTTTCTTCAATTATTTCATAAAGTTTTATTTGATACTTTACAATCTCAAATACATTTTAAAACTCCATGTGGTCATTGGATTGTTGTATCACGTCTTAAAAATGCTTATACTCGTCAGACCCCTCTTACATTTCAACCTCGCGCAGGTAAGCGTGGTGATCTTGGATACACAAAAAAACTTAATTTAAATTTCTTCGGTAGTAAAAAGTAATAAAACTTGTTGCAACTCTTTACTACAGCAAGTAATTCTTTTTCATTTATATGATATCTTTTTTCTGTCTCTGAAAAGATTCTAGATGAATATCTACAAATTTGATTAATTTCGGTTTTTAAGACTACGCCCATACTTCTTCAGAGGCATCTGTCTCTAATACAAGATTATCTTCATCAGATGGTAGAGTTAAAAATGGTAAATTTTTACATTCTTCTTTAATCCTTTTTACTATAGTTATATGATTTTCAGAAAATTCATATTTACTTTCTTTCTTTAATAATTTTTGTAATTCCTTTCTCTTTTCTGCTAAATTACAAATGAAGTCTGAAGCATAATTTAATACTCCTAAAAATCTTTGTAACTGTTTTTTATCTTCAAGTTTATCAGGGAATTTTTGTATTTTCTCTAGTATGTGAGGCTGTAATTTTATTCCTTCATTATTTATTTCTAGCCCGAGGAATTCAATTTCTCTTTGTCCTATTTTTGCTTTTTTCTCGGATAGACCTATTCCATGTTTTAAACATAATTCAGCAAATATATTTAAATGTTCTAAATGTTATTCTATTGAATCTGATGCAATTAAAATATCATCTACATAAACATATATAAAAGGATAATCCTTAAAGATTTTATCCATTTTTCTTTGATATATTTGAGGAGCATTTTTTAATCCAAATCACATAACTAACCATTCGTATTGTCCTTGTGGAGTACTAAAAGCAGTATATTTAATACTGTCAATATGCATTTTAATTTGCCAAAATCCACTTTTACAATCAAATTTAGAGTATATTTTCTTTCGTCTACTCATATTTATTAGAGTTTCCTTATGTGGGAGAAAGTATCCATCAAATATAGATTCATTATTTAGTTGTTTATAATTTACAACCATTCTAGGCTTATTCCTAACTATCTCAGCATGGTTTCTAACCATAAATGCAAGAGAAGAATGCGGAGAATTACTTTCTCTTATTAATGGAATCTCTAACAATTCTTTAAGTTGTATTTTAAATTCTTCTTTGTCAATTGGATTATATCTCATAGGTTTTACTCTAATTACTTTATTTTCATCTTTAAGTTTTATTTATGCATAATCTTGATTTTTATCCCAAAATTTAAGAGGATTTTCTGTATAGCTTAATTGTAATTTTGCTTTTATGTCTTCTAGGGTAGTAGAAATTTGTTTAATTTGCAGTTGTTTTAAATATAATTGATTTTCAAATTTTAACATTTTTTACATTTGGGTGGAGTGGCCCAGATTATTCAAATTCAACGATGGATCTGGGTTAATCCAAAAATCTAAATGAATATTTATATATGTGGGTGTAATTTCCATTTTTATTAATACGTCTATTTTATATTCAGCAAATTCAATTACGAAAGAAAAATTAATATTACGCATATTTTCCATAAGATTTGTAGAAGTGAGTGATCATCATCTATCTTGTACTTACAGCTTTATCATAAAAGAAGGGTCCATCATGCTTCCTTACCTTACTCTGATTTTTGACCGACAAAGTTTCGGCTACCTCCCCGAGGACTTCTTACTTGAGCGTCTCAGCCTCCAACCACGAGGGTGGCTTCCTTTTGGGGCCGCTTCAAAACTTTGCAGCACAGCCTAGTTTCGTTTCCTACCTCCAGGCGTACTCAGAAGTAAAGTAAAGAGGGAAATTAATGAAAGCACTTCTTTTATTGATAGAAACTGTTTGTACAAAAGAGATGATACACTCTTCTCTTATTAAGTATTCATGAGAGATATGTTAGGCTAATTTTACAAAGGTAAACTTTATAGTACTACGGGATGTGGTAGCGATTACATAGGGGACTACTAAGGTTTTTCTTTTAAGTCCGGTTCGATTCTTCCTTCGATTGTTCCTGATGAGTCTCTTCCCGGCTTTATATAGGCTTCATTCGGATTTCAGATCCGGACTTTAACTGATTTTTTCACGGACTTGTTTCAGTTCCGCAGACTTGAACTCTTTATTTTGAATTCCGAAAATATCTTCTAATGTAAGAGCTTACGTCTTAATTTATACTTTGACAGCTGGACGAAGCTTCTTCCTCCATTTTACTGCAGTTTGGACACGTATTGATCTTGTGCCGTCTCATCCTGCAAAGTGTCTTTATGGCCTTTTGGCTGGATCTGATGCGGTAACTTTCCAATAATTTAATTTTCCAATTTAGATAATTTAATGCACCTGAGTCTTCCCCGCATAGGTAGTCATTATTGAAGAGAATGTCTGCCTCCACCATAGGTTCTAAAACCTTGTTTCGGGGTATTTTCAAGATTTTGTAGGATAATCCTCATTCCAATAGCCCTGCGATAATGTATCTTATCTCCAGAAAAGTATTCATATTCCTTCCTTTCGGGATAAACCTTTATTTCGAGGTCATCATATTTTAGAACTCTGATATGATGAAAGGCATCATATCTATTAGTGTCTTCAAAATCTGGACCTGCTGAAATAATTTTGAGCATAAGGATGTCCTTTAGTCCGTATGTAGGATTATTCTGATAGATATGTCTAACTCCATTCTGCACCCATTTCGGCAGTTGGGATATTTCAGAAAAATTGGGTGTAGTCATATAAATGGCATTAACTACCCCAAAATTATACCATTTTTGGATAAATGTGCTGTCGCATCCTTGAACACAATTTATCCGAGGATAAATACCTGTAAAATCCATATAATATGTATCTGTATTTTGTAGATTGTATAATTCTCTCATAAGAGAATTGTATTCAGTAACGAGCGGATGCTCATTAATAATATTATTCAACATGGGTAACCGCTGAGAAGTTGTTTTGCGGTCTTATTTTGGTTTCAAAAGAATATTTTTAGCATCTTCCTTTCCCGGTGAAGGGGGAAGATTATCATTGTTGACCCGTTTGAATTGGTCGTATAGAATTTCTTCAACCTTATCATAAAGACTGATAGTATTTTTGCCTTGCTCGGCATGCTTGATAAGGAGTTCGGAGACTTCCTTATTTATATCCTAATAATTAACAATATTCATTACGTCATTCAATGATGTCTGCAACTGGGAAATCTGCTCAGATAACTCTGAGACTTTATCTAGAAGGACAGTCTGCTTATTGATCTGGTCTTCCATCTCTTGTAAGAAAATCTGCAAGAGAATTCTCATCAGACTTTATTAGTTCAATATCAAATATGAATTTGGAGAGAGCCATTTGCCATCTACTTAATCTTTTATTTTGAGGCAGAGGTTTAATATTATTTCTAATAAATGCCTTTACTTAGGTATTGTCAATTCTTAATTTAAATTTCTTCGATAGTAAAAAGTAATAAAACTTGTTGCAACTTTTTACTACAGCAAGTAATTCTTTTTCATTTATATGATATCTTTTTTCTGTCTCTGAAAAGATTCCAGATGAATATCTACAAATTTGATTAATTTCGGTTTTTAAGACTGCGCCCCATACTTCTTCAGAGGCATCTGTCTCTAATACAAGATTATCTTCATCAGATGGTAGAGTTAAAAATGGTAAATTTTTACATTCTTCTTTAATCCTTTTTACTATAGCTATATGATTTTCAGAAAATTCATATTTACTTTCTTTCTTTAATAATTTTTGTAATTCCTTTCTCTTTTCTGCTAAATTACAAATGAAGTCTGAAGCATAATTTAATACTCCTAAAAATCTTTGTAACTGTTTTTTATCTTCAAGTTTATCAGGGAATTTTTGTATTTTCTCTAGTATGTGAGGCTGTAATTTTATTCCTTCATTATTTATTTCTAGCCCGAGGAATTCAATTTCTCTTTGTCCTATTTTTGCTTTTTTCTCGGATAGACCTATTCTATGTTTTAAACATAATTCAGCAAATATATTTAAATGTTCTAAATGTTATTCTATTGAATCTGATGCAATTAAAATATCATCTACATAAACATATATAAAAGGATAATCCTTAAAGATTTTATCCATTTTTCTTTGATATATTTGAGGAGCATTTTTTAATCCAAATGGCATAACTAACCATTTGTATTGTCCTCGTGGAGTACTAAAAGCAGTATATTTAATACTGTCAATGTGCATTTTAATTTGCCAAAATCCACTTTTACAATCAAATTTAGAGTATATTTTCTTTCGTCTACTCATATTTATTAGAGTTTCCTTATGTGGGAGAAAGTATCCATCAAATATAGTTTCATTATTTAGTTGTTTATAATTTACAACCATTCTAGGCTTACTCCTAACTATCTCAGCATGGTTTCTGTGAGGGTTCGAAATTTTATTTTTATCAAAAAATAAATGATAATGATAAAAATAATAATATTATGTACTTTCACTTAAATATTAGTGAATTTATGCTTTGAATTATTATTTTCTAATTTAGATGATTTTTTGAGAATTATTTGCCGGTGTGTGATTTCGGCCAGTTTAAGTGTCGAATTTTGTTCCGAAGCGTGAATAGTGACTCTAAGATGAACCCGAGCATATGTAGAGACATTACAGATATATATTGAAGGTTGGACAGTGTAGGAATGAGATAAATCAGTAAAAGTTAGAGTGTCACGCGTCGACGCGACAAAGAGTGACTTTTTGACCACTTTTCCACGAATTAAGGTGAGCCAAGGCTTTTGTCGATAAAAAGCCACCTTTTAAGCCTTCTTGTTCCCTTGTTATTTTCAGCCATTCTTTGGGCTTAGAGAGAGAGAGGGGCAGCCGATTGAGAGAGAGAGAAAAGGGAGGAAATTCCAAGCTTTCTTCTTCTTCTTCTTCCTCAATTTTCCTTGCACCTTGAACATCATTTGAAGGCCTCATCTTACTCCTTGTTGCTGCTAATTCCAGCCGTGTGAGAGAGAGAGAGAGAGAGAGCTGGAAAAACTTCATCTTGTCCATTGTCTTGTTTCTTGAAGAACTTGAGAGATCAAGACATCAACTCTTCATCTCTTCTTCATCTTCCATTTCTTGAAGCCTCAAGATTCCATTGAAGGCCTTGATCTTGCTTCTCCTCTTCCTTGTTGCAGCCATGTGTGAGAGAAAAGAGAGGGAGGAAACCGAGTTAGAGAGAGAAAGGGAGAGGGCCGAGAGTGAGAGGAAGAGCGAGGAAGAGAAAAGGGTTATCTTGTCCCTCTTCTTGTCTTGAAGTTTTGTGGAGGAAAACACCAAGGATCAAGTTAGATCTAGGCTTAACTTGGAGGATCTCAAAGTATTGGAGTTTAGGACATCATCTGTGGGTGGAACTTCATCAGATCTTCCTTGATCTTGCTAGATCTGAAAAGATCTGAAAGTATAATCCTTAAAGATCTTAGCTTTAACTTTATTAATGGTAGATTAATGGTAGATTTGATAGATCTATGGTTTATTTTTGCTAAGAATGCTTATGTGTGAAGCTTTTGAGTTGGGCTCTTGGATTCCCAACCTAGGTAGCGGACTTGAGGTGGATTTTAGGTAGCTGACTTGAGGACCTGATTGTGGGTTTGTATGATATTTGTGAAAATAGTCTTGATATGGTTGGAAAGTAGGATTTTATTGTTGGAAATTTTGGAAGAAAAATGTATGAGATGGCCGAACCCATGCTTGGTAATTTTAATGTTTGATTTAGAAATTTTGTGATTTTTCCTGAAGAGATTTTGCCTAAATAAATGTGTATTATGTTTATTTATGAGCACATGTTTAAATGGAGTGGATTTTTGAATTCTTAATGGTGAAAAGTCGTGTTTTCACTAATTTTGGGTAAACATGTAATTTTGGAAAAAATAGGGAGCGATTTTTAATCGTCGAGAACTTTGACTTCCCGTATGAGTTTTTGACTGAATTTTTGGTATAAACCTAGCTTGTATGTATAGAAGAATAAGTGTACAAAATTTGGCATTTTTCCCGTAAGATTTCGTTGGCTTGTTTTTGAAACTGGTAATACAGTGCTTTAATTACTCCTGAGTCTTGTAATTTGATTTGACATATATTACCAAATGAATTTGAAAACGAAGTTTTCTAGTAAATCGTAGTCCTCCGAGTCTAACATCCGTACCCATAAGCCTTGCTCCATTTCAACAAGAGTAATCTTAGACATGGTGCGAACAAGAAACTGTAGTAGTGGGAGTTTGGTGATTCTGAGTAATTGAGTTAAGACTTTGAGTTTTAGATGTTTTGGTTAGTATCTAATAGATGAACTTTGGCTTAGGTGGCCAAGACCTTGTCGAGAGTGAACCAGCTAACGAAGTTTAGCCTTCTCCTTTGTCCACTCCTTTAATCGAATCAAGGTGAGTGTTCTAACTCTCTTTTAAATGAAAATCTTGCCATGGTTTGTAAATGAATGATTTGTGAAATGATTTGCTAGTATTTACCAAGAAATGATTTACCACTATTTCCCAAGTAAAATGCTTTTACCAATGAAATAACTTATGAAGGATTTGTGAGTGTTTCAACTCCCTTTCAAATGAAATCTGGCTATGGTTTCCAAAGGAACGATTTATTGAAATGATTTACTATCATTTCCAACTGAAATGCTTTACAAGTGCAATTATGAAGAGTTTGTGAGTGTTTCCTGTATGTTATGTGAATTACATGCTTATGTGATTAATACTTGATGTTACTTGATCTCATGAGTGTTAAAGACTTGTTTCTAGGCGAGTGTGTACTTTACCGCACTCGACCTAACTGTCAATATACTGTTCAACTGTCTACTGTTCCATTGTTTGTATATTACTTATGCATGATCAGAGGCCATGTGTACTTTATCACATTGGCTGAACAAGGCCTTTCCCTTCGTTATCGACCTAGCCGTAAGCGGACTCGGTCGGGAAGGTTGGTACTTAGGGCACTGAATGGTATACTCGAGTATTACCGCTGGGAGTTATAAGGAGGAGTAGGAGGGTGGTGACTGACAAGACGGACTGTGACTGCCATTGGAGGACATTGTATCCTTTCATTACTTGAACTACATGTTTATTGAATTCATGCTTACTGTATGTTGTTTACTAAATAAGTGTTTCAAGAATGACTGTTTAAAGACTCAAATGTTTTACAAAACGATGTTTAACTCAAAAGTCCAAGAATTTCTTGTTTTTTTTTTTACTGGGCATTCACTGAGCTTCTAGCTCACCCCAAAATGTTTTATTTTTCCCCACGGGACTCGAGACGATGGATAGCGTGCACCGTGATCCTTCTTAGTGTATTTGTTTGGGTTAATCCTTGTACCTTTGTAATCTTGGATGGGTGGACTTTGGTTGTATTTGGGCTTGTGAGATGGTATTGTGATTGTACTCTAAGTACTTTGAACTGTAATTCGGAAATGAGGGTTGTAAGTTGATTTTCGTTATGTAATATTTGTGATTTGGATTGGAATGGTTGTTTAAGTTTCTCTTTTGAAGTATTATTGGTTATTCTAGTGAGTGAGTCCTGGCGAGAACTGGGCAGGCGCTCCACGGATACCTTAGGGTACGCCCTAGGGAGAAGTGGGGTCGTCACAGGTGGTATCAGAGCTTAGGCTTCAGATCTCTATAGTGTATCCTAGGTTTTAAGTTTAGGATGCTGGACTGTGGGACTGGTTTGACTATTAAGTGACGTGATTTACGGTAAAAGTTTACCTCAAAGACTAATCCTAGATGTGATTGTAGGAATGGAAGAAAATGGAGCACGAGAACTACCTCGAAGGCGACTTCGTCCTATTATGTTTCAGACAGGATCTAGTGAGCCATTTCGGAATTTTGTTCTAGGACGTAGGGTGGATAGTCAATGTGTGAGAACCCTAGAAAAAAAAAAGAGAGGGAGAAAAGAAGGAATTTTACTTGAGTGCATCATATAGTCATTAGTGCATTAATTTTCCTAAAGTGCTTAATTTCATGTGTATTGCATGGTTTAATTTAGAATTTTATTTTTCATGTTTTACATGGATAAATGCATTAAATTTATGTGGTTTTATGTGAGTTATATTTTAACTAGGGGTTTGATGCTAATTAGCAAGACATTATTTCATCTTTTGGCCAAGAAAGTGCCAAGTGTCAACTATCTATGATGTCTTGACCTTAAGCCATCTTATATAAATCTTCTAATTCAAAAATTTCAAGTAAAATTTCCCTCTCTCTATCTCACCTCATGGCCGGCCATCCTCTCAAGCAAAAACACCAAACCCTAAGCTAAAATTAGTCAATTTTGGTGAAGGAAAAACTACTTTGAGTGAAACCCTAAGCTAGCTTAATCCATAGACTTCCAACTTGGTGGCAAGGAGTGGAGTTTTTGGTGGTTTTGCTCACACCTTTGGCAAGGTAATGAGCTTTAACTCCTTGGGGAAATGTTGGTTAGATGTCTTGAGGTCTTTCTTGATGTTTGGAAGAAGAAATAATGGAAGGAAATCTTATGTTTGCTAACATGATTTTAGGTTTCATTCATTAGCCGCCAAGTGTTTGATAAATTGCTTGATGTTTTGTGATGCTTCAATGATGAAGTTAATTTCTGTTTTAGCTGGTTTAACACCTTGGCAAGTGAGGGAAATGGTTTTAAAAGGTTGATAGAAGAAAAGCACCTAACCTGAAATTTTTCTCAGAAAACAGGATTGAAAAACAGCCTACTTTCCGAAGTTACTATTACCTGTAGAAAATTAATTATCATCCAATCCTTATACCATTAGAAAACCCTATGAACTTAGTTTCAAACGCCGCTGACGGAGCTCGATTTTGATTTTTCTACATCGAGTTATGACTGTTTTCCCGAGACTGTTCGTCCAGCCTAAATTTTTCCCGACAGATTTCCTGCTTCTCTGATATCTGCCGTTTTGACTGTGATAAAGCATAAATTGACATCTGACCTCTTCATGAAAGTTGTAGAGCTATGTCTTAGCTTCGAAACGCCATAAAGTAAACTCCAATCCGATGAGCGTGACCACAGTTATGGTCAAGTTACTGAACCCTGACAAACCTGTCCAACATTGATTTCAATTCTGCGATTTCTTCTTTTAATCCTTTCGATTCTTGTGTCTTCTTGTCGTGCCCTGACCCCCTCATGCATGGTTCTAGGATGTTGTTAAGACTTGTATTTGCTCATCTTCATAAACTGGATTGGTCATTTCATGATTTGTGCATCCAAAATACGACTTTTATCACATGAAAAGAAACATTGACCATATGCATTTGATCACGTTTGGTTGGGCAGCCGAGCTTAAATATGTTCCATTTTATTTGATAATAGCCTTTGAAGGAGGAAGTAAAGAGGATTTGGGTGCGAATACTTGAAGATATTTCACTCGATTCGGTGAGTGTTTCATGCTTGTTGTTTGATCAACTTGATATCTGAAATGTTGAAATACTTGAACTATGTGATGATTTGTGTTCTTGTGATTTGTGAACCAATTAATGTGATCGAGACGAGTGCGTACTTTATCACACTCTATCTCTTGTGCTTGGAATCTTGTACTTGAATATTTGAATTCATGTGAAACGGCTTTTGGCCACATTTGATTTGTGAGTCGTTTGGGTGATATCCCATCGACAAATATGAATTGTTTCGAGCTCAAAACCTAGTTGGTGAGTCAATCGACTCGAGCACGGCTTGGTCGGAAAGTTGACAAACCACTGGGTATGATATGTGAAATCCGGAAATCTGGTATACTCGAGTATCACCAAAAATTTGATTTGTTGGGGTGTTCGGGGGTGAAACGGTGGTTGGTGACCGTGACAAGTGGGGATCTACCGTTTGATTCGATGTAAATGTTGACGGAGAGTCAACAGGAGGTGATTGATCAAGCTTCGGGAATTTGGCTTTTGAAAGCCATCCGTATCCTTTAATTGTATGTGTTTAATTTATTTGGTGAAATTATTTGTGACACTTGTTTGCTAAGTGAATTATTCTTGTATACCTGACTGCTTGTATTTGGAACCTCATTGAGCTTTTAGCTCACCCTATTTTCCCTTTTGTTTTCCTTAGCAGGGGGATTTGCCTGAGCTCAGGGTTGGACGTACGAGCGTTTAGTATAAGTTTTTGTCGTTACTTTTGTTAAGGAATGATGTACTGTAAAACCCAACTATGGATAAGTTTAGCTTTTGGCGTTGTATCCTTACTTCCCTGTTGACTTTAAGTTTGAATGGTAGTGTGAGTTTATGTATCTATGTTGGTTGACTTTTGAATTGGGAGAATTTAGTTTTATCAGTTTTGCATTGTTGGTTTATTTTAGCTATTGAGTCCTGGCGAGAGCTAGGCAGGCAGTCTGCTAACCCCTTTGGCTCGCCTTAGGGGAAGGTGGGGCTGTCACAGTTGGTATCCGAGCCTAGGTTTAGAATTAACCTGGGTAGAATATAAGTTATGATATAAGTTTGTGTAAGTTATGATTTAAGTTTGTATAAGCTTGATTTTAGGCCAACTAAGTTGAAGTTTATGTTTGTTTTGTAGGTCATGGAAGGAGACAGTGGAGAGGGTGAAAGTGAGCAGCCTCGGAAGTGCCTTCCGATGGTCGACTATGAGATGAAGTTCGGTGGGCCGGTCCGGTTTTGGAGTCCCTCTAGCCGTGAGAAGCGTTGTGGACGTTGCCAAAACTACTCTTACCCTGATCATGTGGTTTTAGCAGTGCTAGACGAGAGGCGGAGGTTAACTAATGCGAGCTTTAAGGACCAGGAGGAGATGGAAAGGATGAGGGGAATCATGATCACGCAAAGGAATAGGATTGAAGAGCTTCAGGAGACTATTTTTGAAGAACGAGAACGTACTGATGCTATGCGCCAACAGGTGCAAGCTCTGACTGATTGCCTTACTAGGATCCTGAGGGATGTAGGTAATCGTACTGAGGGCATTCTACATGAGTGTCAATCTTTGCTTGGCGAGGTTGTGGACGTCAATCTGGAGGATGTGCAACGCCGTAATAACAACCCTAGGGATGTGACGCGTCCAGCTCATTGGAAACTAGGGTGTCATAAGCGGCTAGCTATATTTTGACCCGTGAAATGGGTAGTTAGGAAAAACCTTAGTAACTTTTGTATATTTTGGTATGGTTTTCCTAACGTGCTTTTGTGATAAACTTGTTACTGTCCCTCTGGAATCTCTTTTGTTGTAATCTATCTGGGTATGTAAATATGTGGCTATGTGATATATATGACTAAATGGTATGTAAATATATGTAACCTTTCCGTGTGTTATCATTTCATGTTTTACTTACTTATAATTACAACTTTCTTTTGGACATGCATTTTAATCTTCATGTGCAATCAACCCTAGACTTGGTAAAATCGATGGAGGGTAGGCGGAGGACCTGGTGGAAGGGAATTAGACAACCCCAGATCAAGGGGGTGAACATGAATCGGCCGCGGGAGGTAGTGGTGAACAGAGGGTCGATCCTAATGAACAAGTAGCCACAGCCATCCAACGCATGACTGATTTACTAGCTCAGATAGCCGGTCAAAACCCTGGAAACCAACAAGGAAATCTTGGGAATCCACAAGGGAACCCTGGGAACCAGGTGGAAGGAGAAGATAGGGCCTTCGAGAGATTTCAGAAATTTTCTCCTCCAAAGTTTCTTGGGGGACCCGACCCCGAGGTAGCTGAGAGATGGATAGAGAAAATGGTTGACATTTTCGCCACTCTAAACTATACAGAGGAAAGACAAGTTACCTTTGCTGTGTTTCAGCTAGAAGGGGCAGCTCATGCTTGGTGAAATGTTATACGATTAAAGTGGGAAAGAGAGCAGACCCCGAGAAATTGGGCCAACTTCATGAGAGAGTTTAACACTAAGTACTTTCCACCTTTGGTTCAAGAAAGGAGAGAGGATGAGTTCATTAAGGGTATTGAGTGTAGTTGAGTATGAGACTCAATTCACTAGACTCTCTAAATTTGCACCTGATCTTGTGGCAACTGAACAGAAGCGTATAAGACGTTTCATTCAAGGGCTAAATGTCGAGATTCAGAAAGATTTGGCAGTAGCTCAAATTAATAATTTTGGGGAGGCTTTGGAAAAGGCTTAACGAGTGGAAAGTGCTAGGTTACAGGTTAGGGCATTCCGTGCAAAGAAACGAGATATGCCGTGGTACCAAGGGCCGTTGACAAAAGCGTCCCCTAAGTTTGACCGAGGGTCAGGTGGAGGTCGGTTTCAACGGGCATCAAGAGGGGCCCCGTCAGGTGGGGTTCAAGGTGGGAGAGGAACACAAAGAGGAGCCTCACACGCAGGGTCTACATCAACCCCTCATGTAACTTGTGGGTACTGTGAGAGACCGAACCATACGGAGGATAACTGTTGGAGGAAGGAGAGAAAATGCTTGCGCTGTGGGAGCACCGAGCACCAAATTTCATCCTGCCCTAATCTGCCTCGTGACGGGAATACCACGTCATAGTCGAGTAAATCAAATCCAAAACCTAACCAACCAACTATAGGTGGGAATAGACCTCGAGTTCCTGCTAGGGTTGATGCTCTGGATCAACGCCCAATTCCCGAGTCATCTGAGGTGGTCGAAGGTACGATTCCTGTATTCCATCGTTTAGCTTAGATTTTAATCGACCCCGGTGCCACTCATTCTTTTGTGAACCCTGCTTTTATGTGTAATATTGATGTTAAATCTACTAGACTACCCTATGATTTGGAAGTTAGTACACCTACGGGTAATCAGCGTCTAGTCACAAGTACCATCTTTAAAATTGTGAGATTTGGATGGGGCGGAAATTGATGATAGATTTGATAAGTCTGGATATCAAGGGGTACGACGTGATTATAGGGATGGATTGGTTAGCCCACTATCATGCTCGGTTGGATTGTAAGACTAAAGTGGTGGAATTTTGTATACCGGGAGAGGCAACTTTAAGGTTAGATGTGCGGGGTAGCTTAGCCTCGTCTACACTTATTTCTGGAATTCGGGCTAGAAAATTATTAAGCAAAGGAGTGCAGGGTTACCTAGCTTTCCTAATTAACACTCCTGGGGATAAGGTGAAATTAGAAGATGTCTTAGTGGTCAATGAATTTCCAGAAGTATTTCCCAATGAGTTAGTGTCGTTACCCCCAGAAAGGGAAATAGAATTTAAGATTGACTTAGTACCTGGGACAGCTCCTATATCGAAAACCCCGTATCGAATGGCACCTGCTGAACTCAAAGAATTAAGATTACAACTGCAAGACTTGTTAGAGCGAGGATTTATTTGAGAGAGTGAATCCCCGTGGGGAGCTCCAGTTTTATTTGTGAAAAAGAAAGACGGCAGCTTGAGATTGTGTATTGATTATGGATTGAGCGATGTGACCGTAAGAACAAGTATCCATTACCACACATCGATGAGCTATTTGACCAGTTGCAGGGGGCCGTGATATTTTCTAAATTGGATCTTAGGCAGGGGTATTATCGTTCTTGGATCAAGAAGGAGGATATACCAAAACTGCTTTAACTCTAGATCTGGACATTTTGAATTTGCGGTGATGCCTTTTGGCTTAACTAATGCCCCAAGAACATTCATGGATTTGATGCACCAGTCTTCAAACCCTATCTAGACCAGTTTGTGGTGGTGTTTATTGATGATATCCTGGTATATTCTAAAACTCGAGAAGATCATGAACAACATCTAACGATAGTTTTGCAAACCCTAAAGGACCATCAGTTATATGCTAAATTCAGCAAGTGTGAGTTTTGGCTGGAACAAGTATCTTTTCTCGGGCATGTGATCTCTAAGGAAGGAATTTCAGTGGATCCAGCAAAGGTGAAGGCCGTTATTGAATGGAAGCAACCAGAAAATCCGACAGAAGTTCGTAGTTTCTTGGGTTTGGCGGGATATTACCGACGGTTCATTAAGGATTTCTCAAAACTTGCCGGACCTCTAACTGATTTGACAAAGAAACATGGAAGCTTTGTTTGGACCTCCAAATGTGAAGCTAGTTTTCAGGAACTGAAGAAGAGATTAACCTCGGCACCAATCTTAACTTTACCCAATGGGAAGGATAGTTTCATGGTATACACTGATGCTTCGAGAGAAGGTTTGGGGTGTGTGTTGATGCAAAATGGAAGCGTGATTGCTTATGCTTCTAGGAAGTTAAAACCCCATGAGCTAAACTACCCAAACCATGACTTGGAATTAGCAGCTATTGTTTTTGCCTTAAAGAAGTGGAGACATTATTTATATGGGGTGATTTTCGAAGTTTATACAGACCATAAAAGTCTCAAGTATCTATTTTCTCAAAAGGAGTTGAATCTGAGACAACGTCGGTGGATGGAATTTTTGGAGGATTATGACTGTACGATTAACTACCATCCTGGGAAAGCTAATGTGGTAGCAGATGCATTAAGTCGAAAAGTCCAAGTAGCAGGGTTGATGGTTAAAGAGTGGGATATGTTAGAAAAGATTTGTGAATGGAACCCTCACTTTGAACGCCAAAAGGTGGTGTTTGGAAACATCGCCGTTAAGTCCACTCTACTAGATCGTATCAAGGAGGTTTAGAAAGGTGATCCTGTGGTACAAAAGTGGAAGGAAAGGGTGGAAAAAGGTGAATTACCGGATTTTAATCTGAGTCCTGAAGGAATTTTAAGGTTCCGAGATCGAATGGTTGTGCCTAAGGACGAAATATTGAAAAAGGAGATTTTGGAAGAGGCTCATCGTTCTAAATATACAATTCACCCCGGCAGTACCAAGATGTATCAGGATCTGAAAAGATTATATTGGTGGGATAACATGAAAAGAGAAATTTCTCAACATGTTCAAACGTGTCTCACGTGCCAACAAGTAAAAGCGGAACATCAAAAACCTTCTGGTTTGTTACAACCACTTGAGATACCTAAATGGAAATGGGAGCACATTACGATGGATTTCGTTTCTGGTTTGCCACGAACACAAAAAGATCATGATGCCGTTTGGGTAGTGGTCGATCGTTTAACCAAATTAGCTCATTTCTTACCCGTGAACATGAAGTACTCCATGGAAAAATTGGCTCAATTGTACATGGATGAAATTGTAAGACTGCATGGGGTGCCAGTTAGCATAGTTTCTGATCGAGATCCTCGATTCGTGTCTCGGTTTTGGCAAAGGCTACAGGAAACCTTAGGGACCAAGTTGAACCTTAGCACAACCTACCATCCTCAGACCGATGGACAATCAGAAAGAACCATTCAAACCCTGGAAGATATGTTGAGAACGTGTGTTATGGATTTTGGAGGTAATTGGGGACAATACATGGCCTTGGTAGAGTTTGCTTATAATAACAGCTATCATTCATCTATTCAGATGGTGCCATACGAAGCTTTATATGGAAGGAAGTGCCGATCACCAATTTACTGGGATGAAGTAGGAGAGAGGAAGATCTTGGATCCGACCATAATGCCCTGGGTGGAAGATGCAGACAAGGTCAAAATGATACGTCGAAACTTCAAACCCCAAAGTGGTAAGAGCTACGCCGATAAGAAGAAAAGATTTGGAATTTGAAGTTGGTGACAAAGTATTTCTTAAGGTCACCCCACTACGAAGTGTCACAGCGGGAAAAGGAAAGAAACTTCAGCCAAGATATGTCGGACCTTTTGAGATTCTTCAGAGAGTGGGTAATGTGGCATACCGACTCCAGTTACCATCAAGTTTATCCAGGATTCATGATGTTTTTCATGTCTCAATGTTGAAGAAATATCATCCGGATCCAACACATGTCTTGAAGTCAGAAGAGATTGAGATAGATGAGTCACTGACCTATGAAGAGAAACCTGTACAACTTCTGGATCGAAAGGTGAAGGAACTAAGAAATAAGAGGATTTCTTTGGTAAAAGTCCTGTGGAGAAATCATGGAATAGAAGAGGCAACTTGGGAAATGGAGGAAGAAATTCGAAAGAAATATCCGGAACTGTTTACCGATCAGGGTGAGAATTTCGAGAACGAAATTCTTTTAAGGGGGAGAGAGTGTGAGAACCCTAGAAAAAAAAAAGAGAGGGAGAAAAGAAGGAATTTTACTTGAGTGCATCATATAGTCATTAGTGCATTAATTTTCCTAAAGTGCTTAATTTCATGTGTATTGCATGGTTTAATTTAGAATTTTATTTTTCATATTTTACATGGATAAATGCATTAAATTTATGTGGTTTTATGTGAGTTATATTTTAACTAGGGGTTTGATGCTAATTAGCAAGACATTATTTCATCTTTTGGCCAAGAAAGTGCCAAGTGTCAACTATCTATGATGTCTTGACCTTAAGCCATCTTATATAAATCTTCCAATTCAAAAATTTGAAGTAAAATTTCCCTCTCTCTCTCACCTCCTGGCCGGCCATCCTCTCAAGCAAAAACACCAAACCCTAAGCTAAAATTAGTCAATTTTGGTGAAGGAAAAACTACTTTGAGTGAAACCCTAAGCTAGCTTAATCCATAAACTTCCAACTTGGTGGCAAGGAGTGGAGTTTTTGGTGGTTTTGCTCACACCTTTGGCAAGGTAAAACCTCTCCAAATTATGCTTTAATGAGCTTTAACTCCTTGGGGAAATGTTGGTTAGATGTCTTGAGGTCTTTCTTGATGTTTGGAAGAAGAAATAATGGAAGGAAATCTTATGTTTGCTAACATGATTTTAGGTTTCATTCGTTAGCCGCCAAGTGTTTGATAAATTGCTTGATGTTTTGTGATGCTTCAATGATGAAGTTAATTTTTGTTTTAGCTGGTTTAACACCTTGGCAAGTGAGGGAAATGGTTTTAAAAGGTTGATAGAAGAAAAGCACCTAACCTGAAATTTTTCTCAGAAAACAGGATTGAAAAACAGCCTACTTTCCGAAGTTACTATTACCTGTAGAAAATTAATTAGCATCCAATCCTTATACCGTTAGAAAACCCTATGAACTTAGTTTCAAACGCCGCTGACGGAGCTCGATTTTGATTTTTCTACATCGAGTTATGACTGTTTTCCCGAGACTGTTCATCCAGCCTGAATTTTTCCCGACAGATTTCCTGCTTCTCTGATATCTGCCATTTTGACTATGATAAAGCATAAATTGACATCTGACCTCTTCACAAAAGTTGTAGAGCTATGTCTTAGCTTCGAAACTCCATAAAGTAAACTCCAATCCGATGAGCGTGGCCACAGTTATGGTCAAGTTACTGAACCCTGACAAACCTGTCCAACATTGATTTCAATTCTGCGATTTCTTCTTTTAATCCTTTCGATTCTTGTGTCTTCTTGTCGTGCCCCGACCCCCTCATGCGTGGTTCTAGGATGTTGTTAAGACTTGTATTTGCTCATCTTCATAAACTGGATTGGTCATTTCATGATTTGTGCATCCAAAATACGACTTTTATCACATGAAAAGAAACATTGAGCATATGCATTTGATCACGTTTGGTTGGGCAGCCGAGATTAAATATGTTCCATTTTATTTGATAATAGCCTTTGAAGGAGGAAGTAAAGAGGATTTGGGTGCAAATACTTGAAGATATTTCACTCGATTCGGTGAGTGTTTCATGCTTGTTGTTTGATCAACTTGATATCTGAAATGTTGAAATACTTGAACTATGTGATGATTTGTGTTCTTGTGATTTGTGAACCAATTAATGTGATCGAGACGAGTGCGTACTTTATCACACTCGATCTCTTGTGCTTGGAATCTTGTACTTGAATATTTGAATTCATGTGAAACGGCTTTTGGCCACATTTGATTTGTGAGTCGTTTGGGTGATATCCCATCGACAAATATGAATTGTTTCGAGCTCAAAACCTAGTTGGTGAGTCAATCGACTTCGAGCGCACGGGCTTGGTCGGAAAGTTGACAAACCACTGGGTATGATATGTGAAATCGAAATCTGGTATACTCAGTATCACCAAAATTTGATTTGTTGGGGTGTTCCGGTAGGGTGAAAGCAGTGGTTGGTGTTGGTGACAAGTGGGGATCTACTGTTTGATTCTGAGCTGTAAATGTTGGCGGAGAGTCAACAGGAGGTGATTGATCAAGCTTCGGGAATTTGGCTTTTGAAAGCCATCCGTATCCTTTAATTGTATATGTTTAATTTATTTGGTGAAATTATTTGTGACACTTGTTTGCTAAGTGAATTATTCTTGTATACCTGACTGCTTGTATTTGGAACCTCATTGAGCTTTTAGCTCACCCTATTTTCCCTTTTGTTTTCCTTAGGGGATTTGCTGAGCTTCGGGTTGGACGTCTGGCGTTTAGTATAAGTTTTGTCGTTACTTTTGTTAAGGAATGATGTACTGTAAAACCCAACTATGGATAAGTTTAGCTTTTGGCGTTGTATCCTTACTTCCCTATTGACTTTAAGTTTGAATGGTAGTGTGAGTTTATGTATCTATGTTGGTTGACTTTTGAATTGGGAGAATTTAGTTTTATCAGTTTTGCATTGTTGGTTTATTTTAGCTATTGAGTCCTGGCGAGAGCTAGGCAGGCAGTCCGCTAACCCCTTTGGCTCGCCTTAGGGAAAGGTGGGGCTGTCACACAATGTAATTGTTGGATGACATATTCGTATCCCGATCGTGTGGTGCTAGCTATAGTAGATGAGAGGCAAAGGCTAGTCAATGCAAATGCAAGAGCAAATGACCGGATTCGAGAGTTGGAGACTAGGGTGCTTGAGGAGTAAGAACGAACTGATATTTTGCGTGTACAATTACAAGAAGCCAGTAATCGTTTGGTTCGAATGACTCAACAACTAAGGGAGAGAGGTGGAGAAGATCGTGGCCCTGAGGATCCTAGCGTTGGAAATGAAGTTGTACGTGTTAGAGAACGGAAATCTTCTGATTCTAATTAGTCTAGTGATGTATTGCTTTTGACCTCTTGTATGAAGATGACAGGATTAGAACGTCGAGAGTTCTACCTTGGGGACCAATGTGTTTTGTTCACGATTTACTTGCTTTTGTTTGCTATTATTGACTGGATATGTACTCAACTTGAATGTAACTTGTGTTTTAACTTAATGAGCTCTGGTTTGTACTGGATTGGAACATGACTGAGTTTAAACTGTGTTGTGAAAATGTTACGTGCAAAAATGGAACTGTCTCGCTTGTTTTTATGGATTCATACTTGTATGTGTATGCTCCAAGTGTATATTGCATTAATGCATGTCCCTATCGTTTAGTTGGGAAAATGGAAGCTAGAAGACCACGACGGGGACGTCCACGTAGACAACCCCAAAATCAAGAGGAAGAGAGTGGATCTATGGCTAACCAAAACACTGGGTCAAGGGCTGAGGCAAATGATCAAATGGCACAGGTTTTAAATCGTATGACGGATATATTAGAACGCTTAGTGCCTCAACAAGGCCATGGAACTGGACAAGTGAATCAACTTGGAAACCAAGAGATAGGAGAAGATAAGGCTTTAGAAAGATTTCAGAAGTTTTCTCCGCCTAAGTTTTCTGGGGATCCTGACCCTGATAAAGCTGAGAATTGGTTAGAGAATATAAGAAATATTTTTGATGCATTGGACTATTCAGAGGAGAGACAAGTGACCTTTGCCGTGTTCCAATTTGAAGGAGCGGCTCGAGCATGGTGGAATGTAATAAGAAAAAGTTGGAAAGGGAACAAACTCCTAGGACTTGGATGAACTTTGTGCGAGAATTTAATGAAAAGTTCCTTCCATCACTAGTCCAAGAAAAGAGAGAAGAGGATTTTATAAAGCTTCAGCAAGGAGCCTTAAGTGTGGCTGAATATGAAACCCAATTCACCAAATTGTCTAGGTTTGCCCCTGAACTAGTGGTTACAGAGCGAAAACGAATAAGGCGGTTTATTCAAGGACTTAATTTGGAAATTCAAGATGCCCTAGCCGCAGCTCAAATTGAGACTTTTACTGATGCTCTTGAAAAAGCCCAAAGGGTCGAGATTACAAAATCCCAACTGAGAGCCTTACACTTATGGAAGAGAGATGCACCTAGTGGTAGTCACTTTGAATCTTTTAGAGAGAGTGTATCACCATACAAAGTTGGAAAAGGGACTGATGGAGTGAGACTACCACCTCTTCCTTCTTCTTCTCATAGAGTGGAACGATTAGAAGGAGTTACATCACAAGGAGCTCAAACAAGAAGGATCCAATCAAAGGAAAGATCGCAAGGAAGTCGAGCCACGGTTTTTCAACCGACTTGTGGATATTGTGGGAAAAGCAATCATACTGAGGACAACTGTTGGGTGAAAGGACAAAAATGTTTGCGTTGTGGGAGTGTCGACCATCAAGTTAGTCACTGTCCAAGAAAGCAACTACGAAATAGTAATACTCGTCAAGGAAGTGTGGATACTTCTCAACAAGCTGTTGAAAGAGAGGAACGACCACGAGCGCCAGCTAGAGTATATACCTTTTCTGGTCAACAGATTCCAGGGTCGACTGAGGTAGTGGAAGGTAAGAATTTTGAGGACAAAGTTCCTTTAAGGGGGGAAGGACGTGAGGGCTCGGAAATTTTATTTTTATCAGAAAATAAATGATAACGATAAAAATAATAATATTATGTACTTTCACTTAAATATTAGTGAATTTATGCTTTGAATTATTATTTTCTAATTTAGATGATTTTTCAAGAATTATTTGCTGGTGTGTGATTTCGGCCAGTTTAAGTGTCGAATTTTGTTCCGAAGTGTGAATAGTGACTCTAAGATGAACCCGAGCATATGTAGAGACATTACAGATATATATTGAAGGTTGGACAGTATAGGAATGAGATAAACCAGTAAAAGTTAGAGTGTCGCGCGTCGACGCAACAAAGAGAGACTTTTTGACCACTTTTCCACGAATTAAGGTGAGCCAAGGCATTTGTCTATAAAAAGCCACCTTTTAAGCCTTCTTGTTCCCTTGTTATTTTCAGCCATTCTTTGGGCTTAGAGAGAGAGAGGGGCAGCCGATTGAGAGAGAGAGAGAAAAGGGAGGAAATTCCAAGCTTTCTTCTTCTTCTTCTTCCTCAATTTTCCTTGCACCTTGAACATCATTTGAAGGCCTCATCTTACTCCTTGTTGCTGCTAATTCCAGCCGTGTGAGAGAGAGAGAGAGAGAGCTGGAAAAACTTCATCTTGTCCATTGTCTTGTTTCATGAAGAACTTGAGAGATCAAGACATCAACTCTTCATCTCTTCTTCATCTTCCATTTCTTGAAGCCTCAAGATTCCATTGAAGGCCTTGATCTTGCTTCTCCTCTTCCTTGTTGCAACCATGTGTGAGAGAAAAGAGAGGGAGGAAACCGAGTTAGAGAGAGAAAGGGAGAGGGCCGAGAGTGAGAGGAAGAGCGAGGAAGAGAAAAGGGTTATCTTGTCCCTCTTCTTGCCTTGAAGTTTTGTGGAGGAAAACACCAAGGATCAAGTTAGATCTAGGCTTAACTTGGAGGATCTCAAAGTATTGGAGCTTAGGACATCATCTGTGGGTGGAACTTCATCAGATCTTCCTTGATCTTGCTAGATCTGAAAAGATTTGGAGGTATAATCCTTAAAGATCTTAGCTTTAACTTTATTAATGGTAGATTAATGGTAGATTTGATAGATCTATGGTTTATTTTTGCTAAGAATGCTTATGTGTGAAGCTTTTGAGTTGGGCTCTTGGATTCCCAACCTAGGTAGCGGACTTGAGGTGGATTTTAGGTAGCTGACTTGAGGACCTGATTGTGGGTTTGTATGATATTCGTGAAAATAGTCTTGATATGGTTGGAAAGTAGGATTTTATTGTTGGAAATTTTGGAAGAAAAATGTATGAGATGTCCGAACCCATGCTTGGTAATTTTAATGTTTGATTTCAAAATTTTGTGATTTGTCCTGAAGAGATTTTGCCTAAATAAATGTGTATTATGTTTATTTATGAGCACATGTTTAAATGGAGTGGATTTATGAATTCTTAACAGTGAAAGTTCGTGTTTTCACTAATTTTGGGTAAACATGTAATTTTGGAAAAAATAGGGAGCGATTTTTAATCATTGAGAACTTTGACTTCCCGTATAGTTTTTGACTAAATTTTTGGTATAAACCTAGCCTGTATGTATAGAAGAATAAGTGTACAAAATTTGGCATTTTTTCCGTAAGATTTCGTTGGCTTGTTTTTGAAACTGGTAATACTGTGCTTTAATTACTCCTGAGTCTTGTAATTTGATTTGACATATATTACCAAATGAATTTGAAAACGAAGTTTTCTAGTAAATCGTAGTCCTCCGAGTCTAACATCCGTACCCATAAGCCTTGCTCCATTTCAACGAGAGTAATCTTAGACATGGTGCGAACAAGAAACTGTAGTAGTGGGAGTTTGGTGATTCTGAGTAATTGAGTTAAGACTTTGAGTTTTAGATGTTTTGGTTAGTATCTAATAGATGAACTTTGGCTCAGGTGGCCAAGACCTTGTCGAGAGTGAACCAGCTAACGAAGTTTAGCCTTCTCCTTTGTCCACTCCTTTAATCGAATCAAGGTGAGTGTTCTAACTCTCTTTTAAATGAAAATCTTGCCATGGTTTGTAAACGAATGATTTGTGAAATGATTTGCTAGTATTTACCAAGAAATGATTTACCACTATTTCCCAAGTAAAATGCTTTTACCAATGAAATAACTTATGAAGGATTTGTGAGTGTTTCAACTCCCTTTCAAATGAAATCTGGCTATGGTTTCCAAAGGAACGATTTATTGAAATGATTTACTATCATTTCCAACTGAAATGCTTTACAAGTGCAATTATGAAGAGTTTGTGAGTGTTTCCTGTATGTTATGTGAATTACATGCTTATGTGATTAATACTTGATGTTACTTGATCTCATGAGTGTTAAAGACTTGTTTCTAGGCGAGTGTGTACTTTTCGACCTAGCTAATCAATATCTTGTTCAACCGTCTCTTGTTCCATTGTTTGTATATTACTTATGCATGGCTGTAGGCCATGTGTACTTTATCACATTGGCTGAACAAGGCCTTTCCCCCTTCGTTATCGACCTACTCGAGCCAGAAGCGGACTCGGTCGGGAAGGTTGGTACTTAGGGCACTGAACGGTATACTCGAGTATTACCGCTGGGAGTTATAAGGAGGAGTAGGAGGGTGGTTGACTGACAAGACGGACTGTGACTGCCATTGGAGGACATTGTATCCTTTCATTACTTGAACTACATGTTTATTGAATTCATGCTTACTGTATGTTGTTTACTAAATAAGTGTTTCAAGAATGACTGTTTAAAGACTCAAATGTTTTACAAAACGATGTTTAACTCAAAAGTCCAAGAATTTCTTGTTTTTTTTTTACTGGGCATTCACTGAGCTTCTAGCTCACCCCAAAATGTTTTATTTTTCCCCACGGGACTCGAGACGATGGATAGCATGCGCCGTGATCCTTCTTAGTGTATTTGTTTGGGTTAATCCTTGTACCTTTGTAATCTTGGATGGGTGGACTTTGGTTGTATTTGGGCTTGTGAGATGGTATTGTGATTGTATTCTAAGTACTTTGAACTGTAATTCGGAAATGAGGGTTGTAAGTTGAATTTCGTTATGTAATATTTGTGATTTGGATTGGAATGGTTGTTTAAGTTTCTCTTTTGAAGTATTATTGGTTATTCTAGTGAGTGAGTCCTGGCGAGAGCTGGGCAGGCGCTCCACGGATACCTTAGGGTACGCCCTAGGGAGAAGTGGGGTCGTCACAGTTTCTAACCATAAATGCAGGAGAAGAATGCGGAGAATTACTTTCTCTTATTAATGGAATCTCTAATAATTCTTTAAGTTGTATTTTAAATTCTTCTTTGTCAATTGGATTATATCTCATAGGTTTTACTCTAATTACTTTATTTTCATCTTTAAGTTTTATTTCTGCATAATATTGATTTTGATCCCAAAATTTAAGAAGATTTTCTGTACAGCTTAATTGTAATTTTGCTTTTATGTCTTCTAGGGTAGTAGAAATTTGTTTAATTTGCAGTTGTTTTAAATATAATTGTTTTTCAAATTTTAACATTGGAGTTCCTTTAGAAAATTTTGGTTTTTCTGTGTATCTAAGATCACCACGCTTACCTGCGCGAGGTTGAAATGTAAGAGGGGTCGGACGAGCATAAGCATTTTTAAGACGTGATACAACAATCCAATGACCACATGGAGTTTTAAAATGTATTTGAGATTGTAAAGTATCAAATAAAACTTTATGAAATAATTGAAGAAAATTATTTCCTAATAAAATATCTAATCCTGTATCAAAGAAGTAAAACGGAGGACATTTAATAAGAAATGATCCTACTAATATCTGAGGTTTGGATATCCCAGAATTTAAAGTGATAGGTCTATTTGATATATCTAACCCTGTCTTGCTGGGTAAATTTTCATGATATTGTGATGGAAAACATGTAAGTTTACATAAACATGTTCCTGATCCACTATCTATGTATGCTGCAAAATATTCAGCTTTATAATCCTTATAGGTTATTCCTACGGGTATATAAATGCTGTATTGACTTGTCATTTTCTATCAATATTTATCTTTTTATCATTATAAGTGATAATTATCCGATCATGGGTTATTGAATAGGTTGAGACCGTGTCTAAGAAACTTGTTCCTAGCATTATTTCAAGAGTATCATTAGCTCCTTCATTTTCTATCAGAAGCCTTATCGGAATTTTCGTGTTAGGCAGGGAATCGAGTACTTCTAATTCAATTTCAACAGCTTCATTAATTTCATGTACTTCACCATTAAAGTTTGTATATTGATAAGGATGCTGCAATTGATAGGTTGGTAAGAATCCTACAAGCCTGTAAGATATGTAATTTCCGCTAGCTCCCGTATCTATTAGAACATTGCAATTTTTCATAATTCTGCCATCAAAAAATCTTCCGTTTATTTTGTAATTAGTATTTTTTATTATTTTATTATGTGTAAGATGTCGACTACTTCCGACGCTATTTCGAGTATATAATAACTTTGGTATATTTATATTGGGTTTTTCTAACAAAGGTTTTTGACTTATATCTAAATCAAAGTCCTCATCTAATTCAACATTGGTAATCTCCGGTGGATATATTTTACCTATATCAGAAAATAATTTTGGCAAGTCTATAAACTCAATATTTGCAAAATTCTCAGTATGATGAGTATTTGAAAGTGCATAAGAAATCATATATGTAATAGAATATGGTCTATTTCCATTGAAAAAGAAATCTTTTCTTTTAAAATCTTGAATTAAAGAAAGAGTCTTGTCAAAAGCTTTATCTTGCAAATTGTAAGAAAGTTTTGGATATATATTAAATATCAATTTTTGATATTTAAGGTTTCCTCTAAAAACACCAAGTGTAGCTTCTTCTCTATTTTTTATTCTATTATCTACAATGGCCAAATCTATCGGTATATTTAACCCTTCTCTAAAAGTTGCTGTAAGGGCCCCAAAATTTATTTTAAATATTGTTAATATCTATTATTTTAAATAATGATATTATTGTTATTAATTTGTTCAATTATTTTTAAAATTACATTTAAACGAATTTTTAGAAAATTTAAACGAAAATTTAATTTATTTATTTGTTTATTTGTTTAATTTATTTCGTTTTAAGAAAAACTTATTTCAAGTCCTATATTAATATTTCAGGTAGACTTTTAATATTCCATTCATCTTATTATAAAATTTGCCCTTTTTGTAGCAATTATACAGAAAATGAGGAAAACACGTTTTTCGAGGTAGAAATTCGGGCAGTGAATGATGTGGCTCAGAATCGTAAGGATGATCACTCGTAGGTTAGAAATGTAATTTGGTGATTAGAAGTGAATCAAAATGAGTGATTAGTTAGAATTTTGAGACCTTGATTAAGATTTGGATTAACTTCATTAAACTTAGAATTTCAGCCAATCATTATTCCTTTCAACTAATTCCTCCTAGTTTCCTTAAAATTTTCCTTTTCTTTTTCCCCCTCCTACCCGAAATTGCCCCTTTATCTCAAGATAAATGAGGTATTAATTCTCCTCCAAATTGCTAATTAAGATAACTATTCCATGTTTGACTTTTGAGGTTAAGACAAGCCTCAAGTCTTGTCTTTCTTTTCTCATTAAATGCATAAGGAAAATTGGCTTAAAATTCTCTCATCTCTCTTCCTCACTCACCAACCCCTTCCCCTTCTTCCCTTAAAATTTTCAGCAATTTTCTTCCCTAAAATCTCATCCAAAACTCACCCACAACCTCCATTAATCCTTGCTTGAACTTGAGCTTGGTGGAGAAGCTTGGAGTAGGTGCTCTTGGAAGCTTTTGTTTGGCATTCCTTGGTAAACTTTTGCTTGTATTTTGGAAGAGGTATGAACCTAGACTTGAACTTTTGTCTCTTGAATTCCATTTCCAAGTATGATGATAGGTTTGGGATTGTTGAAAGGTTGTAGAAACCTTGACTTATGTGTTTATGGATTTGAATTTGCTAAGCTTCAATGAGTTGTTTTGTTGGGTTGGATGATTATGGTAAATGTGGGCTCTTGGATTCCCACAAAAGCATGAGTATGCCTATTTGTTGATTAAATGGAGACATGTGTGTGCATATACTTTAAATTGTTGCTAAGATGATGGAAAATAAACGTCAAGGAAAATCGGCTAGGGGAAGGGAATTTGGGGGCGAAATTTTCTGATTTTTGGCTTAATTTTCTGGCTGGATTTTTGGCTAGCTTAAGGGCTGAATTTGATGTTTAAATGTTGGTGGTTAAGCTATTAAATTGCCCATACAAACTCCTTCAATAATTTAGCAAAGTTGATGGTTAAATGAAATAAGGGAAAACTGGAAAATCAAGAGGGCATGCTGTCCGATTTTTGAGGCTGTTTTAGTGCTAAATTTTGAGCTAAACTTGTACCATTTTTGATCATCATTAGGCTTAGGAAGGTTAATACTAGTTTAGGTTCGAAAATGGGGTCACTTGGTGGTGATTTAGATGTGTTAAAAGTAATGGAAAGAAAGGAAGAGAAGTCGGCAGGAATGAATCAAGGTTGTTAAGTCCACTTTGGGCGATTAGAAAACCATCTTCCCGAGGGAATATTTAGTTGAATTTTGGTATGAACCTAGCCTATATATGGAATTATTAGTGTACCAAATTTGGTGATCTTTGGGGTAGAATTCGTCACTCAAATGTAGCCTTGAAATCTACCCTGCGAAACTGGAAATCAGAATTTTCAGAATTTTCAACCCCCTATGTTTGAACTACTATAATTTCTTGCTCGAGTGTCGGAATTGAGTTCCGTCAATGGATGTTGAAACTAATTATATAGTAATATATTGTGTGTGAATTTCAGAGGTTAATTAATTTTCTGTAATTTTTGGCGAATTTTCAAAGTGCTCTAGATGGCCAGCCTGCACTGTCATTTTACTGTAGCAGAATGTTCAACGAAAATCTGGGTTAATTTCGTCCATAATTTTAATTTGATGTCTTCTGAAAAGTTTTAGAGCTTTCAAAGAAGTTTCCAACGGTACCAAATGAGCAGAATTCTGACTTGTATAACTTGAGTTACAATTTTGCAAAGATTTCAGCTCAAATTACGAAATTATCGAACTTACTTTCTTATGAGATAAATTTAGTCGGTGAACTAGAGAAACCTATTTCCACTCTCTTTTAAATTATTATAGGGCATAAGCTTGGAAACTTTGATATGGAAATGGTCGACCCCTTTTTCTTGATTTTCGTGCCAACTTAGTGTCTTACTTGATTTTCAAATTAAGAAATCTTGAACTTGACTTGAGTCTCATTGAGACATTTTTAAAGACATTTATCAAATATTTTTCAAGTGTTTTGAATGAAAATACTCCTATTTGTCTCAGGTGATCAAGAAGATCCTGGAAAACCTCAATTGATCTTGCGTGCTTTTGCCTTAGACTCGTGACTTCGGTGAGTGTCAAGTGCATGATTTGTTGAATTACCTGTTATGTTTATGTGAATGAAACCTGTTGAGGCGAGAGTGTACTTTATAGCGCTCGTCCTCTTTTACTTGTCTTACATGTACATGACCTGTTAATTGACTTGCTCAGAATCAATGTCGATTGGGATAATCCATCGACTTAAAAGTAAAATATGGGGACGCCAAAACCTATTGGGGATCCTTGGGACCCAAGCCGCAAGGGCTTGGTCGGGAAGCTTGGTGAACCTTAGGTATTCTTTGAGCTTGACCTATTAGAGGTCTTGTTCGGTATTGCTCGTAGCTTTACCTTTTAAATTTACCGTTTGGTTTGGGGCCAGAGGGTGAACTATTTGACTGAGGTTGTAATAAGTGGAGTTTCTGGGACTTTATCGTGTTAAGTTGAGAGGGTCAACGCGTTTGGGGATGGAATGGATTCAACCGCTTAACTGGTGGAAATTGGCTCCCGAGAGCCTGTATCCTTGCCCGCACTTTGTATTTTCCTGTATGAATTGGTCACTTGCATAAATTCCAGATAGAGAGGCTCAAGAGGGTCTCAGAACCCAACTCAGAGACTTTTGTCTAACGTGAGCCCTCGAGTAGTGATTCCTTGAGAATACAATCTCCTGGTGAAAATTGCAATTGTGCAAGTGCATGATTGATTTACCGCTTTATATCTGAATTTGGCTTTCCTACTTACTTGATTACGTGCTTGCATGTTTCTCCTTGGCGAAATGCTAGTTCACCCAGCTTTGTTTTCCAATGGTCTCAAGTGGAAAACGTAGATCGAGGATTTAGTTACTTTGATAGGATTATCATAATTTTGTATGCTGAATATTAAATTTCAAGTTAAAGATTTATTGTACCTGGAATTGATGTTGTAAGAATTTTAATAGATATTATTGAGGATTTACTTTTGTAAGTTAATTATCATTTATTGTTGGACCTCAATTAAGGCTTTAGGAGCGAATGCATGTATTATTATTTTAGAGATCTTGAATTATTATTATTTGAAATCTATAATGTGCTTGAGGGATTGTAGTGAGTTCTGGCAAGAGTTGGGCAGACAGTCCACTGATACCTTGGGTTCGCCCTTGGGAGAGGTGGGGCTGTTACAATTGCCCTAATGATAATTTGTATGGAACCGATATGAATCCATCCTATTGTGTTTCGTACCTTTTCAGGTAGTTTATTTAATTTATCATAAATATCTTTTTTAGATATTAATGGAATCATGACTTTATTTGTGGTCAAGCTATTTTCTAAAGCTTTTTTCTTTAGATTTATTCCATAAAACATATGATGTTTTGAATATGAAACTTTATTTTTCTAATGCAGGACATTAAATCCAATTGTAAGAATTTATTGAAAAATTACTTTTCGTATTTTTTGCTAACATTTTTCTATCTATAAGAGCTTCTTGACTATATTCTCCAAGTCTTTCAGAATGAATATCTATTATATTTGAAGTATTCTCTTCTTCTTGTTTTTGTATTTCATTCATCTTCACCGCTTATATCATATTGATCGTTGTAAATAAATATACTTTCATCGATGAAATTTCTTCCATTTCTCAAACTTATTTATTTCAATTAATTCATTGTCGTAAATTAAATTTTCAATATCATCATCTACTTCAAATCTCTTTTATTAAATTTTTTAGGACCGAGCTAAATGTCCTTTTTTCCTTACAAAAATAACATTGATACCATTTATATTTCTTCTTTTCTTATTTCTTCTATACATCTTTTTCCTTTTCGGAAATTTTTCTCTTTGTTTGTAATATTTAGCTTTTTCTTTTCATATATTTTCTTTTAAAATATTTATGCTTCTTATATCTACTTTTCATTTTATGATAGTAGTATGGAGTATCACATCCCTATTTGAGTAGGCATCTTTGATATTATTACAAAGATAATTTTAATTGTGGTTTTAACTCACGTGTCTTTCTAAACAATATTGATTCTTCGCACCATTTACTTAATTTTTCCAAAGTATGAAATATTCTTTTTCCTAATGTATCTTTAGTTCTGGATTATATTCTTCTCTTAATCTTTTTTCCCAAGGATCGGGATTTTGAGAAAACATTTCCAAATATGTTTCTCTTTTCTTCCAACTGCTCGATAATAATAATCTTGAAAAACACAAATATATTTATCTATTTCACACATATCACAGAGTGTTAATTTAAGCAATGCATCAGTGTATTTCTGGATTGAATTTTTATCTTTCAAGTAACTTCCTTCTCCAACAAATTCAAGTCGGATTAATTCAAGTGCTCTGGTTATCATTCCATTTATGTCTTGTTCTTCACCATATATTATTGATTTTGTCTCTTCAGGTAATGTTTTCCAGTAACGTGAGACACTATTTACAAGGGATTTTTCCAAGAATCCTTTTGCTTCTTCATAGCCTAATTTATTTATGGAAACTACTAGTCTCAAACCAATTTCCGATTTATCTATTGCTTCTTCAATATTCTTTACACAATCTAAATCTAAAAATGTTCCAAACGGAAATATTGCTTCAGGTGTGGTTCTATCTAATAATGTGTAGCCTTCATTGTCTAGTTAGCCTTTTTGTTTAGCTATGTTCATTAATGAAGAAATGAACGAATTTCTTGAACCAGGTCTTCTTCTTGCATATAAAGATGCCAGTGTACTTGATGAAGGTATTTCATTTATATTTGGATTCTCAGATATTTCTGGTTTTATATCTGGTTTTATATTTATCATTATATTGCCTAATCTATTACTTATCCTTTCTATTTCAGAATCAGAGAGATGAGTAAACGTATTTTTTGAATCACTCATTTTATTCTAGAAATATGTACAGTCAAATATTCAATGGTAGTTTTATTCCTATTTTCTGTAATTTTTTCTTCTGAATTTTTCTTTTCTAATTTGTCTTTAATTATTTGAATTTCTTTCTTTAGGTCTTTATATATGTATAATATTGTTTTTTGTAATTCAAATAGGTCTTGTTCTATTTTTAAATTTCCAGGTTCTATTATTCTATAGTTATTAGTACTCATGTATGTCTTTGTACAAGATGTAAATTTCTGTTTAAAGTAATCCGTTCTAGATTTCTCTTTTCTATATCTAAGAGTGTGACAGCCCCACTTTCCCCAAAAGCGAACCAGAGGGGTTAGCGGGCCGTCTGCCCAACTCTCGCTAGGACTCAAAATACACAACCATGAAACCATTGTAAAAGAAACTGACAACTTCTCATAAAGACAAACTCCAAAATTACATCAAGGTTACGCTGATAACAACTCCAAAATACCACAAACTATCAAAGTCATCCGTTAACTTCATAGAGCGTGGTACATACTACCGCTTGGTAAATGAGTCGACGAGACTACGCTCCAATCGACTTAATCAGAATCTGACCAAAACGGGCGGAGAGGTACCTCCCACTCTCTTGAGTGTGGTACATACAACCGTTTGGTTCTAGCATGTCAAGAACAAGCACACGTACAAGCATTTAATGATTTCACTTCAAGTAGATTCAAGCAAGGGTCAGCGCGATAAAGTACACGCCCACCAAGTCAAACAAGCATGCTTTTCAAATGAATTTCATTAAACCAGATATCCAAGCATTAAAACAACAGGCACTTGAACACTCACCAACAGTTGAGCGCAAGCAAGACAATGTAGAAGGTTAAACACGCTCTTCAATGTCCACAGAATCACCTGAGAGATGAAAGTGCAAGCAAATTACTTTTTTTTTCGATTCCAAACTAAAAGATTTGGAAAAACCCATTTTCAAATGTGAAATGACGTGACAAGCAGATACTCAACGAATTAAACTCTCGAAAACCGCTTATAACAACTTCATATAGTTAAAAGGAGCACACGCATGAGCGTTAGACGGAAAACGAATGAAATGGAACGAAAACGGAAAACACACACTAAAAGGTGAAGAAGACAGTTTTGACACCCTGCACGCCAATGCTCATAACTCAGGCTACAAGTCTCGGATTAGAGTGTACGAGATGCCATTTCGAAGCTAAAAGAACAAGCTACATATTTTGTGGAGACAACTTCTGCCCAGATTTTCTCTTTCTAGGTGAAAAATGCAGAAACAGTTCCAGAAATTTTTCACGTCAGAATTTCCGACAGGCTAGATTCAAACGATCATAACTTGGCGCTCACAAATCCGAATCTAGAAATTCCAGATGCGTTGGAAAGCTAGAATGAAGGGCTATAAGTTTCGTGTTTTGGCCAAAAGCCAAATCACAAAGGATCAACACGAAAAATGAAGCTAAAGTTGCTGGTCTGTCATTCCTGTTTTCAGTTTTACGCCAAAACACATTGCATTCAACCAAATCACACACATGCAAACTCATCGACTCGAATGCGACAACAAACATGCATTTGCAGCTTCTACACATCCTACATTACTCCTAACACGTACACGTTACATATTTACGCATCGAATGCATTTAACACGTTCTAACTCGTGCATTTTCCATCCATTGTGCATTAGTGCACTAGTAATGAATTATCAACCATTTCACACCAAAAATTCATTACCCAAGGCAGCAACAAAGACCAAGGAAAACATAACAACAACCACAACCTTCCATATCATGCTAGTGGGAATTCAAGAGCGACAGCACATTTATCCAAAAATGGTATAATTTTGGGGTAGTTAATGCCATTTATATGACTACACCCAATTTTCCTGAAATATCCCAACTGCCGAAATGGGTGCAGAATGGAGTTAGACATATCTATCAGAATAATCCTACATACGGACCAAAGGACATCCTTATGCTCAAAATTATTTCAGCAGGTCCAGATTTTGAAGACACTAATAGATATGATGCCTTTCATCATATCAGAGTTCTAAAATATGATGACCTCGAAATAAAGGTTTATCCCGAAAGGAAGGAATATGAATACTTTTCTGGAGATAAGATACATTATCGCAGGGCTATTGGAATGAGGATTATCCTACAAAATCTTGAAAATACCCCGAAACAAGGTTTTAGAACCTATGGTGGAGACGGAGCATTCTCTTCAATAATGACTACCTATGCGGGGAAGACTCCAGACGCTGCATTAAATTATCTAAATAGAAAAATTAAATTATTGGAAAGTTGCCGCATTAGATCTAGCCAAAAGGCCATAAAGACACTTTGCAGGATGAGACGGCACAAGATCAATACGTGTCCAAACTGCAGTAAAAAGGAGGAAGAAGCCTCGTCCAGCTGTCAAAGTATGGAATAAGATGTAAGCTCTTACATCAGAAGATATTTTCGGAATTCAAAATAAAGAGTTCAAGTCCACGGAACTGAAACAAGTCCGTGAAAAAATCAGTTAAAGTCCGGATCTGAAATCCGAATGAAGCCTATATAAAGCCGGGAAGAGACGCATCAGGGACAATCGAAGGAAGAATCAGAACCAAACTTAAAAAGAAAAACCTTAGTCGTCCCCTATGTAATCGCTACCACAACCCGTAGTACTATAAAGTTTACCTTTGTAAAATTCGCCTAACATATCTCTCATGAATACTTAATAAGAGAGAAGAGTGTATCATCTCTGTTTTGTACAAACAGTTTCTATCAATAAAAGAAGTGCTTTCATTAATTGCCCTCTTTACTTTACTTCTGAGTACGCCTGGAGGTAGGAACCGAAACTAGGCTGTGCTGCAAAGTTTTGAAACGGCTCCAAAAGGAAGTCACCCTCGTGGTTGGAGGCTGAGACGCCCAAGTAAGAAGTCCTCGGGGAGGTAGCCGAAACTTTGTCGGTCAAAAATCAGAGTAAGGTAAGGAAGCATGATGGACCCTTCTTTTATGATAAAGCTGTAAGTACAAGATAGATGATGATCACTCACTTATACAAATCTTATGGAAAATGTGCGTAATATTAATTTTTCTTTCGTAATTGAATTTGCTGAATATAAAATAAGCATATTAATAAAAATGGAAATTACACCCACATATATAAATATTCATTTAGATTTTTGGATTAACCCAGATCCATCGTTGAATTTGAATAATCTGGGCCACTCCACCCAAATGGTATCAGATGTAACAGCCCCACCTCTCCCAAGGGCGAACCCAAGGGTATCAGCGGACTGTCTGCCCAACTCTCACCAGGACTCACTACAAACCCTCAAGCATGTTATAGATTTCAAAATAATCACACTTCAAGATCTCTAAAATAGTAATACATGCATTCGCTCTTAAAGCCTTAATTGAAGTCCAACAATAAATGATAGTTAACTTACAAAGGTAAATCCTCAATAATATCTATTAAAACTCCTATAACATCAATTTCAGGTACAATAAATCTTTAACTTCGAAATTTAACATTAGGCCTATACAAAATTTATGAAAATCCTACCAAAGTAACTAAATCCTCGATCTACGTTTTCCACTTCGAGACCTGTTAAGGAAAACAAACTGGGGTGAGCTAACGCTCAGTGAGGCCAAGGAGAAATATGCAAGCACGTAATCAAGTAAGTAAGAAAGCCAGAAAATTTCAGATATAAAAGCACGTAAATCAAATATTCACTTGTACTATTGCAATTTTCACCAGGAGATTGTATTCTCAAGGAATCACTACTCGAGGGCTCGCATTAGACAAGAGTCTTGGAGCTGGGTTCGGAGAACCCTCTTCGAGCCTCTCTATCTACAGTGAATTTGCGCAAGTACAGTGACCAGTTCATACAGGAAAAATACATAGTACGGGTAAGGATACAGGGCTCTCAGGAGCCAATTTCCACTATTAAGTAGTTGAGTCCATTCTATCCCAAACGTTGACCCTCCGTCAACTTAGCACAAGTAAAGTCCGTAGAAACTCCACTTAATACAACCTCCGTCCAACAGTTCACCCTCTCGGTCCCGAAACCAAACAGGTAAGTTTAAGAGGTAAAGCTACAACGAGCAATACCGAGCAAGACCTCTCCAATAGGTCAAGCTCAAAGAACAGTACCTAAGGTTCACCAAGCTTCCCGACCAAGCCCTTGCCGGCTTGGGTCCCAAGGATCCCCAATAGGTTTTAGGCGTCCCCATTTATCACTTTTTAAGTCGATGGATTATTCCAATCGACATTCAGTTACAGTCAAGTCAAGTACAGTTCCAGTCAAGTCAAATAACAATCATGTACATGCAAGACAAGTAAAAGAGGACGAGCGCGATAAAGTACACTCTCGCCTCAACAGGTTTCATTCAAATAAATATAACAGGTAATTCAACAAGTCATGCACTTGACACTCACCGAAGTCAAAAGTCCAAGGCAAAAGTACGCAAGATCAATTGAGCTTTTCCGGGATTTTCTCGATCACCTGAGAAAAATAGGAGTATTTTAATTCAAATCACTAAAGAAATATTTGATAGATGTCTTTTAAAAATGTTTCAAGTCAAGTTCAATGAAATCCCATTTTGAGATGAAATCTTGGAAAAATTGTAACTTGAGCTATTCAAGTCCAAATTTTGCAAGCTTGGTACCGTTGGAAACCTCTCTTAAAGTTCTAAAACTTTGTAGAAGACATTCAATTAAAATTCTGGACGAAATTAACCCAGATTTTCGTTAAACATTCTGCTACAGTAAAGAGGCAGTGCTTATCAGGCTGGACATCCAGAGCACTTTGAAAATTCACCAAAAATTACAGAAAATTAGTTAATCTCTGAAATTTATACACAATATATTACTATATAAGGAGTTTCAATAACCACTGACGGAACTCAATTCCGACATCCGAGCATGAAATGACAACAGTTCAAACAAGGGCAGTTTGCAATTCTGTAATTTCTGGGAACATGAAGATACAGGGTAGTTTTCAAAACACTGTTTGAGTGACGAATTCAAGTCCAAAAATTGTCAAATTTGGCACACTAATACTTCCATATATTAACTAGATTTATACCAAATTTCAACTTAAAATTCAAATGGGAAGGCAGTTTTCTATGTGCCCAAAGTTTGCTCAACTCTTTCATCCAAAACTGTGAAACTTTGATCCTTCACTTTTAACATCTAGTTCATGCCTCAAATTAACTTCATTTGTCCTAATTTTCGACACCAAGCTAGTATTGAACTTCCTAAGCCTAATTATGGTCAAGAGTGGTGCAAAGTTAGATTAAAACATAGCACTAATTCAGCCCAAAATTCGGACAGCCAACCCCTTCCAAATTCCAGATTTTTGCCCCAACTAAGCAACCAATTTTGCATCAACTCTTGAAGGGATTTGTTTGGGACAAATTAACATCTTAAACTTCAACATTTAAGCATCACATTTATTCTTCTATCTTGCAAAAACTCAGCCACAAAACATAAATAAGACAGCAAGATTTTTGGCCATCACTAAAACTTTCCAAAACAGAATTTTCTCCTACCACTCTTGCTATAACTTTTGTAGGGCTTTTTGTGGGGAAAATTAATAACTAAACACTCAAAATTTAAGCATTACAATCAGACCTTAAGCCTACAAGAATGCAGCTATGAATTTAAAAGTAAAACAGCAAAGTTCAAACTTTAGTTCATCAATCTTCTCATGCTTTTTGTTAAACGTTTTCATGCACCAAAATGCTCATTTTTACAATGAGTTTAGCCCTCACCTAGACCATCATATTAGCAGTGAATAATCACAAAATAATAGTGTTAAAACAGGGCAAAATAATCCCAAAAGACAAATGACAACTTTGAACACTCAAATTTCCAGATTTTAAGTTTTCTTAGAAGAAATTTCAGTTTTGAGCAGTGTTCTTTGGAAAATCATAACTTGAGTTCTATACATCCAAAAATTTTGAATCTTATACCATTGGAAAATATATTTGATGAAATAAAACTCTCAAGAAAACACTTATACCATATTTAAATCAAAAACCAATCAAAATCCAGTTTAAAACTGATATCACAGTGAAACCGAAGCCTATCAGTCATGATTTTCAGTCCACTTTGAAAATTTGCCAAAATTCACAGAAATTGAACTAGCCCTTGAAATTTTTATTGCTAAAAGAACTTGTATTCTAGTTTCAAATTCAATAAACAGAACTTAATTTGGACATTCCTACGCCAAGTTATAACAGTTGCAAGTAAGCTACAAAACCAATCCTGATTTCCGAAAATTCCAGATTTGAAGAACAACTTTGAGACATTATTTGAGCAACGAATTGATACTAGAAAAATACCAAATTTTGCAGGCACAAACCTCAATATGTAAGCTACATTTGCACAAATTTCATCCAAAAATTCATAGGGGAAGGCTGCAATCAAGGCAACCAAAAACAGGGCAGCAAGCATTTCTTCCTCTTGGTTTCTCCTCTTCTTTTCCCTCTTTCATTTTAGCTACAACTCAACACATAAACACCTCACACACACACAAAGCATCATCAACAGCCCCAATTCATATATGGTGGGAGTTCATAGAGCCCACATCCAACCAAATTCAACAATAAAATCTACTACAAAGAACCATAAGTTTTCCTAGCTAAAGAATGAAACAATGATCAAAGTTGATGGTGTTGAGCATTACTACCTCTCTTCCAACAAGAAGCTTAGCTTATGGTGGATGGTCAAGCTCACAAAACCCTCAAATTCCAAGCTCCAAAAACTGGCTGCTCCTCCTCCTAGTTGGACCAAAGCTTTGCCCCAAGAAACTAGCAAATCCTCAAGCTTTTGATTGCAACAATGGGGGGGGGCTTTGTGTTGGTGATTTTTTGAAAAATCAAGAAGAGGAAGAGAAAGAGAAAGGGTAGCTCTTTTTGGACGAAATTTGGGGAAGAAAAATGAAGAGAATGAACCGGCCAAGAGGGAAGAAAGAAAGAAAAATGTGTGGTGGTGGTTAGTTTGACTTTTGGGGCTTTTGTGGAATATGGAAGAAATGAGGGGAAAATAAATAATTTGACGGAAAATCAATTTTGTCGTATTGGATCAATTTGCACGACACGACACTACAATCCCGAGCACATGTTCTAACATTCGACACTTACGTCTAATAGTTGATCCTAGGCCCGAGTACGAAATTTAAACATTCAAACAATTTAAATTGAAAAACATAGTTAAATGTACAAAAATGCATTTTTAAAACTTTTCGTGCTGTTACAATTGATAAACGACATTCAAATAATTCGAACTAATTTAATGAAATAAATTTATGGAAATTTGAAATTTTGCAATTTTATAAATTAAATTGAGGCTTAAACAAGATTTTAAAATAAAAGGGAGTAACGTATGGCGTATTTGCAATTAAAATTATCTAAATTATTTATTCAGGGAAAATAAATAATTAATTAAATAAACAGGTCGAATAAAATAAATTTTCGGGTCCTCACATCAGAGCGGAGTGATCCTAATGAATTTTCAGAAAATTTTAATAATTTTGAAAATGATCTTGAAGAATTTTACTCAGTCCCAATTAGATTTTACAATCACGAATCTGAATTTGATGACTCTTACTGGTATTATCCATCTCCTTAAATTGGACAAAGAATGTGAAATTTGTAATTCTTTGATATTTCTTGTCCATATCAGCTACAGGAATTAAATAACAGAATTAAATACTATGAAGAAAGATGGCTTCATGTTACATTGAATAATTGCCACCCTACTACACGCCATGACAGATACCGAACCCTAAGGGAAGCTAAAAGTGAAAGATATCTGCTGAATAATAGCTACAGAAGAGTCAATAAAGAACTCACGGACCACTACCGAGAAGTTCACCTAAGTCAACCATGAATACAGGAGAAAGAATTGAATACTGCTTAGAGTGTCAAAGGTATATTAGTACTGATATGGCTGCTAAAGCAAAGATAAATAAAGTTAGACAACTCATCATTAAATACTCCTCTGAAGAAATATTACTAGAAGCGTTAAATATACTCTTAGATATAGAAAAGAGAAATCTAGAACGGATTACTCTAAACAGAAATTTACATCTTGTACAAAGACATACATAAGTACTGATAACTATAGAATAATAGAACCTGAAAATTTAAAAATAGAACAAGACCTATTTGAATTACAAAAAACAATATTATACATATATAAAGACCTAAAGAAAGAAATTCAAATAATTAAAGACAAATTAGAAAAGAAAAATTCAGAAGAAAAAATTACAGAAAATAGGAATAAAACTACCATTGAATATTTGACTGAACATATTTCTAGAATAAAATGAGTGATTCAGAAAATACGTTTACTCATCTCTCTGATTCTGAAATAGAAAGGATAAGTAATAGATTAGGCAATATAATGATAAATATAAAACCAGATATAAAACCAGAAATATCTGAGAGTCCAAATATAAATGAAATACCTTCATCAAGTAGACCGACATCTTCATATGCAAGAAGAAGACCTGGTTCAGGAAATTCGTTCATTTCTTCATTAATGAACATAGCTAAACAAAAAGGCTAGCTAGACAATGAAGGCTACACATTATTAGATAGAACCACACCTGAAGCAATATTTCCGTTTGGAACATTTTTAGATTTAGATTGTGTAAAGAATACTGAAGAAGCAATAGATAAATGGGAAATTGGTTTGAGACTAGCAGTTTCCATAAATAAATTAGGCTATGAAGAAGCAAAAGGATTCTTGGAAAAATCCCTTGTAAATAGTGTCTCACGTTACTGGAAAACATTACCTGAAGAGACAAAATCAATAATATATGGTGAAGAACAAGACATAAATGGAATGATAACCAGAGCACTTGAATTAATCCGACTTGAATTTGTTGGAGAAGGAAGTTACTTTAAAGATAAAAATTCAGTCCAGAAATACACTGATGCATTGCTTAAATTAACACTCTGTGATATGTGTGAAATAGATAAATATATTTGTGTTTTTCAAGATTATTATTATCGAACAGATTGGAAGAAAAGAGAAACATATTTGGAAATGTTTTTCTCAAAAATCCCTGATCCTTGGGGAAAAAGATTAAGAGAAGAATATAATCCAGGGACTAAAGATACATTAGGAAAAAGAATATTTCATACTTTGGAAAATTTAAGTAAATGGTGCGAAGAATCAATATTGTTTAGAAAGACACGTGAGTTAAAGCCACAATTAAAATTATGTTGTAATAATATCAGCATGCCTACTCAAATAGAATGTGATACTCCATACTACTATCATAAAATGAAAAGTAGATATAAGAAGCGTAAATATTTTAAAAGAAAATATATGAAAAGACGAAAAGCAAAATATTACAAACAAAGAGAAAAATTTCCGAAAAGGAAAAAGATGTATAGAAGAAATAAGAAAAGAAGAAATATAACAGACTGTCAATGTTATTTTTGTAAGGAAAAAGGACATTTAGCGAATCAGTGTCCTAAAAAATTTAATAAAAAGTGATTTGAAGTAGATGATGATATTGAAAATTTAATTTACGACAATGAATTAATTGAAATAAATAAGTTTGCAGAAATGGAAGAAATTTCATCTGATGAAAGTATATTTATTTACACTGATACTGAATATGATATAAGCAGTGAAGATGAATGAAATACAAAAACAAGAAGAAGAGAATACTTCAAATATAATAGATATTCATTCTGAAAGACTTGGAGAATATAGTCAAGAAGCTCTTATAGATAGAAAAGTGTTATACAGAAATGTAATTTTTCAATAAATTCTTACAGTGGATTTAATGTCCCTGCATTAGAAAAAATAAAGTTTCATATTCGAAAACATCATATGTTTTATGGAATAAATCTAAAGAAAAAAGCTTTAGAAAATAGCTTGACCACAAATAAAGTCATGATTCCATTAATATCTAAAAAATATATTTATGATAAATTAAATAAACTACCTGAAAAGGTACGAAACACAATAGGATGAATCCATATCGGTTCCATACAAATGATCATTAGGGCAACTTTTAGAGAAGGGTTAAATACACCGATAGATTTGGCCATTGTAGATAATAGAATAAAAAATAGAGAAGAAGCTACACTTGGTGTTCTTAGAGGAAACCTTAAATATCAAAAATTGATATTTAATATATATCCAAAACTTTCTTACAATTTGCAAGATAAAGATTTTGACAAGACTCTTTCTTAAATTCAAGATTTTAAAAGAAAAGATTTCTTTTTCAATGGAAATAGACCATATTCTATTACATATATGATTTCTTATGCACTTTCAAATACTCATCATACTGAGAATTTTGCAAATACTGAGTTTATAGACTTGCCAAAATTATTTTCTGATATAGGTAAAATATATCCACCGGAGATTACCAATGTTGAATTAGATGAGGACTTTGATTTAGATATAAGTCAAAAACCTTTGTTAGAAAAACCCAATATAAATATACCAAAGTTATTATATACTCGAAATAGCGTCGGAAGTAGTCGACATCTTACACATAATAAAATAATAAAAAATACTAATTACAAAATAAACGGAAGATTTTTTGATGGCAGAATTATGAAAAATTGCAATGTTCTAATAGATACGGGAGCTAGCGGAAATTACATATCTTACAGGCTTGTAGGATTCTTACCAACCTATCAATTGCAGCATCCTTATTAATATACAAACTTTAATGGTGAAGTACATGAAATTAATGAAGCTGTTGAAATTGAATTAGAAGTACTCGATTCCCTGCCAAACACCAAAATTCCGATAAGGCTTCTGATAGAAAATGAAGGAGCTAATGATACTCTTGAAATAATGCTAGGAACAAGTTTCTTAGACACGGTCTCACCCTATTCAATAACCCATGATCGGATAATTATCACTTATAATGATAAAAAGATAAATATTGATAGAAAATGACAAATCAATACAGCATTTATATACTCGTAGGAATAACCTATAAGGATTATAAAGCTGAATATTTTGCAGCATACATAGATAGTGGATCAGGAACATGTTTATGTAAACCTACATGTTTTCCGTCACAATATCATGAAAATTTACCCAGCAAGACAGGGTTAGATATATCAAATAGACCTATCACTTTAAATTCTGGGATATCAAAACCTCAGATATTAGTAGGAACATTTCTTATTAAATGTCCTTCGTTTTACTTCTTTGATACAGGATTCGATATTTTGTTAGGAAATAATTTTCTTCAATTATTTCATAAAGTTTTATTTGATACTTTACAATCTCAAATACATTTTAAAACTCCATGTGGTCATTGGATTGTTGTATCACGTCTTAAAAATGCTTATGCTCGTCCGACCCCTCTTACATTTCAACCTCGCGCAGGTAAGCGTGGTGATCTTGGATACACAGAAAAACCAAAATTTTCTAAAGGAACTCCAATGTTAAAATTTGAAAATCAATTATATTTAAAATAACTGCAAATTAAACAAATTTCTACTACTCTAGAAGACATAAAAGCAAAATTACAATTAAGCTATACAGAAAATCCTCTTAAATTTTGGGATAAAAATCAAGATTTTGCAGAAATAAAACTTAAAGATGAAAATAAAGTAATTAGAGTAAAACCTATGAGATATAATCCAATTGACGAAGAAGAATTTAAAATACAACTTAAAGAATTATTAGAGATTCCATTAATAAGAGAAAGTAATTCTCCGCATTCTTCTCCTGCATTTATGGTTAGAAACCATGCTGAGATAGTTAGGATTAAGCCTAGAATGTTTGTAAATTATAAACAACTAAATAATGAAACTATATTTGATGGATACTTTCTCCCACATAAGGAAACTCTAATAAATATGAATAGACGAAAGAAAATATACTTTAAATTTGATTGTAAAAGTGGATTTTGGCAAATTAAAATACACGTTGACAGTATTAAATATACTGCTTTTAGTACTCCACAAGGACAATACGAATGGTTAGTTATGCCATTTGGATTAAAAAATGCTCCTCAAATATATCAAAGAAAAATGGATAAAATCTTTAAGGATTATCCTTTTATATATGTTTATGTAGATGATATTTTAATTGCATCAGATTCAATAGAAGAACATTTCGAACATTTAAATATATTTGCTGAATTATGTTTAAAACATGGAATAGGTCTATCCGAGAAAAAAGCAAAAATAGGACAAAGAGAAATTGAATTCCTCGGGCTAGAAATAAATAAAGAAGGAATAAAATTACAGCCTCACATACTAGAGAAAATACAAAAATTCCCTAATAAACTTGAAGATAAAAAACAGTTACAAAGATTTTTAGGAGTATTAAATTATGCTTAAAACTTCATTTGTAATTTAGCAGAAAAGAGAAAGGAATTACAAAAATTATTAAAGAAAGAAAGTAAATATGAATTTTCTGAAAATCATATAGCTATAGGATTAAAGAAGAATGTAAAATTTTACCATTTTTAACTCTACCATCTGATGAAGATAATCTTGTATTAGAGACAGATGCCTCTGAAGAAGTATGGGGCGCAGTCTTAAAAACCGAAATTAATCAAATTTGTAGATGTTCATCTGGAATCTTTTCAGAGACAGAAAAAAGATATCATATAAATGAAAAAGAATTACTTGCTGTAGTAAAGAGTTGCAACAAGTTTTATTACTTTTTACTACCGAAGAAATTTAAATTAAGAATTGACAATACCCAAGTAAAGGCATTTATTAGAAATAATATTAAACCTCTGCCTCAAAATAAAAGATTAAGTAGATAGCAAACGGCTCTCTCCGAATTCATTTTTGATATTGAACTAATAAAGTTCGATGAGAATTCTCTTGCGATTTTCTTACAAGAGATGGAAGACCGATGAATAAGCGCATCCTTCTAGATAAAGTCTCAGAGTTATCTGAGCAGATTTCCCAGTTGCAGACGTCATTCAATGACGTAATGAATATTGTTAATTATCAAGATATAAATAAGGAAGTCTCTGAACTCCTTATCAAGCATGCCAAGCAAGGCAAAAATACTATCAGTCTTTATGATAAGGTTGAAGAAATTCTATACGACCTATTCAAACGGGTCGACAATGATAATCTTCCCCCTTCACCGGGAAAGGAAGATGCTGAAAATATTCTTTTGAAACCAAAATATGACCAAAACAACTTCTCGGTTAGGTGTTGAATAATATTATTAATGAGCATCCATTGTTATCAATACAATTCTCTTATGAGAGAATTATACAGTCTACAAAATACAGATACATATTAAATGGATTTTACAGGTATTTATCCTCGGATAAATTGTGTTCAAGGATGCGACAGCACATTTATCCAAAAATGGTATAATTTTGGGGTAGTTAATGCCATTTATATGAGTACACCCAATTTTCCTGAAATATCCCAACTGCCGAAATGGGTGCAGAATGGAGTTAGACATATCTATCAGAATAATCCTACATACGGACCAAAGGACATCCTTATGCTCAAAATTATTTCAGCAGGTCCAGATTTTGAAGACACTAATAGATATGATGCCTTTCATCATATCGAAGTTCTAAAATATGATGACCTCAAATAAAGGTTTATCCCGAAAGGAAGGAATATGAATACTTTTCTGGAGATAAGATACATTATCGCAGGGCTATTGGAATGAGGATTATCCTACAAAATCTTGAAAATACCCCGAAACAAGGTTTTAGAACCTATGGTGGAGACGGAGCATTCTCTTCAATAATGACTACCTATGCGGGGAAGACTCCAGACGCTGCATTAAATTATCTAAATAGAAAAATTAAATTATTGGAAAGTTGCCGCATCAGATCCAGCCAAAAGGCCATAAAGACACTTTGCAGGATGAGACGGGCACAAGATCAATACGTGTCGAAACTGCAGTAAAAAGGAGGAAGAAGCCTCGTCCAGCTGTGAAAGTATGGAATAAGACGTAAGCTCTTACATCAGAAGATATTTTCAGAATTCAAAATAAAGAGTTCAAGTCCACGGAATTGAAACAAGTCCGTGAAAAAATCAGTTAAAGTCCGGATCTGAAATCTGAATGAAGCCTATATAAAGCCGGGAAGAGACGCATCATGGACAATCGAAGGAAGAATCAGAACCAGACTTAAAAAGAAAAACCTTAGTCGTCCCCTATGTAATCGCTACCACATCCCGTAGTACTATAAAGTTTACCTTTGTAAAATTTGCCTAACATATCTCTCATAAATACTTAATAAGAGAGAAGAGTGTATCATCTCTGTTTTATACAAACAGTTTCTATCAATAAAAGAAATGCTTTCATTAATTGCCCTCTTTACTTTACTTCTGAGTACGCCTGGAGGTAGGAACCGAAACTAGGCTGTGCTGCAAAGTTTTGAAACGGCTCCAAAAGGAAGTCACCCTCGTGATTGGAGGCTGAGACGCCCAAGTAAGAAGTCCTCGGGGAGGTAGCCGAAACTTTGTCGGTCAAAAATCAGAGTAAGGTAAGGAAGCATGATAGACCCTTCTTTTATGATAAAGCTGTAAGTACAAGATAGATGATGATCACTCACTTATACAAATCTTATGGAAAATATGCGTAATATTAATTTTTCTTTCGTAATTGAATTTGCTGAATATAAAATAGACGTATTAATAAAAATTGAAATTACACCCACATATATAAATATTCATTTAGATTTTTGGATTAACCCAGATCCATCGTTGAATTTGAATAATCTGGGCTACTCCACCCAAATGGTATCAGAGCGGAGTGATCCTAATGAATTTTCAGAAAATTTTAATAATTTTGAAAATGATCTTGAAGAATTTTACTCAGTCCCAATTAGATTTTACAGTCACGAATCTGAATTTGATGACTCTGACTGGTATTATCCATCTCCTTAAAATGGACGAAGAATGTGAAATTTGTAATTCTTTGATATTTCTTGTCCATATCAGCTACAAGAATTAAATAACAGAATTAAATACTATGAAGAAAGATGGCTTCATGTTACATTGAATAATTGCCACCCTACTACATGCCATGACAGATACCGAACCCTAAGGAAGCTGAAAATGAAAGATATCTGCTGAATAATAGCTACAGAAGAGTCAATAAAGAACTCACGGACCACTACCGAGAAGTTCACCTAAGTCAACCATGAATAGAGGAGAAAGAATTGAATACTGCTTAGAGTGTCAAAGGTATATTAGTACTAATATGGCTGCTAAAGCAAAGATAAATAAAGTTAGGCAACTCATCATTAAATACTCCTCTGAAGAAATATTACTAGAAGCGTTAAATATACTCTTAGATATAGAAAAGAGAAATCAAGAACGGATTACTTTAAACAGAAATTTACATCTTGTACAAAGACATACATGAGTATCGACCCCAGGCTAACCCCGAGAACGCCACCGCCTAGCTCACGCCAGACTCAATCGATCGGTTTAGTCAACTCAAATATTTCTCAATGCAGCTATATAGTTCAAACTAAAATTCAACATCAACCATCTAGAATACACAATTCCTAGGCAATGTTAACCAAAAGGATTTCAACATCATTAGTCTTAACAAGGGTAAAGGTTACATGCTTCCACGTTGTTCAATAGCACGTCTTTGACTGCTTCCCACTCTCCAACCCCTTACACCGACTTCGGGCCCGACAACCAACATTCATTGGGTGGTGTACACTCGAGGTAACCTTTCATTTCATTCCCCAGGGTCCGTCGACGTACCCGAGCAAGCCCTAATTGCCGTTCGAATAGGCCGACTAGCCTCTGAGTTTGGGATCCCGCCAGCCAATTATGCACATTCGCAAGGCTTATCACTCATGCACATTTGACAGGCACATACACAATTATGGCACTTCGAAATCATTTGTAAAGTGAGAGGGTCAGTGCGATAAAGTACACACACGATCTCCTCCTTTTGATCAATGGTTTTGAATAATTCAACCATGGCATTATATACTATTCAATATTAAACACGTTAATTGGCAAATAACACTTAGTAATTACGTGCTTCAGTCAACAAGTAACATTTAACAACAAATACAATTCCAACATGTGGCACATTTCAAACAAGCATGTTCTCATTACTTTAATAAAATATTTAACAACAATTTGGAACCCTCACCTTAACTAGGGCAAAGTTGTGTCGAAGGTTTCGATGTCAACGTCCTCGACTTGGTCACCGGCCGATCCTGAGGTAAATATAATTTAACTTTTAATTATTAAAATCAATTTTAACAATTCACTTCTGTTATAAATAAGAAAGTAGTTTTTATATAACTAACGAGTAATTATTATATCACTACGGCGATATGAACCTTGGTAATTGAAGTTCTGAAAAGATATATATTTTAGGTCAAAACACGTAAGGGTGGAAACTTGGAAATTCTGAGGATTTGAAATAGGTTTGAAGAAAATAAACTATCTTTTAAAGATTTCAATAATGGGGGGGTATTAAGATGGAAAAATTGCGATAGGGTTTTGAGGTCGTTTGTTGTCGAAAAGATAATTTTCGTGAGGTTCGTTTTAGAAGAACATGACTTTGAAATTTGCTCATTTGGGTCTTGTGTGGGTACAATTCCCTTACGGAATTTTAAAACGAGTCAAGTTTTAAAAAAAATCAAGTTTGTTTGAACAGTAAATTTCCTGATCGAGGGTTTTCAAAAGTTTTGCATGAGAAACCCTAATGTTCTCGGTTTTTGCACAAGTTAAGTTGGAAATCTTGTTTGTGAATTTGTACGGTTTCATAACAATAGGAAAACGAAATTTTCTTTCAGAAAACATTAAAACTCGTTTTGGTTCAAAATCCATCAAACTTGTCCTTTAAAACTTTGAACTCAATTCCAGAATTTTCAGGTTGGGTTTTCAGCGATATTCATTTGCTTGCTATGATGTCTAGAAAACGAACTACGGTGCGTGCGATATACCAAATCGAAGCCCTATGAGTCTAGTTTTGAATGCCGCAAGTGGCTCTTGATATTAACACTAAGGTTATAAATCGAGAGATATGAACATTCTGTTCTGGTTGGTTTAAGTTTCTGGTTTCTTGTTAAAATTTCTGGTTTTGGGTATTTTGAAAACATATTTATTTGCACATGGTTAGGTGTTTGAATTCAGTTCCAGCAAGCTAATCAAGCTCATAAGCAGCTAATACATCCATTGAAAGCTCACGGTTACAAGAACATGATAAAAGCTGATCAAAAGTTTAAATCAAGCAATGCTCAAGTTAAGAAGTCACCAAGAACCGGTTCTGTTCTCCTCATTTTTCTTTCTTGTTGCAATATTATTTTTCCATCCAAAATCTGAGTTTTAAGTCATTATAAATTCTTAATCACACACCATGACATGCACGCAACATTAAGTATTAAAACATTACTCAAAACAGTGATATATCAAGCTTTAAGTTCATCAACTTAAAATTCCAGCTTATGGTCAGCGATTCAAGTTCATCAATCATTCATGAAAAGTTGGAAACATGCAAGGCAGTTTTAAATAGACTATCAAGCAGCATTTTTAACACGATTCTTGAATAAAATAAGGTTCAAGATTTTTGATCATGATGACCATTTCCAGCATAGGTGCTCAAGAGCTTCAACAGCTGTTTCAAGGCCCTTAGTCACGCATAACATCAACTATTAACTTACAAAGTTCATTGAGCAGCACAAGTGAATGTTTAACCATTCTCAAGGATCATACATGCAATAAATAAAATGAAACTATCAATTGGAGGTTTCGGGAAGCTTAGAAAGATCAAGAATGAGGCTTGTTATTGGCCAATCAAATTTCCAGCAAGGTTTAAGAGGATGCCTGCATAACATGACAAGATTCAAAGTTATTCATCGCATGTATGAGCATTTCATCCTTCAAGCTTATATGTTTTGGAAAGAAAAACTATTTCTTTGAGCTAAGGGAATATGAAATATATCATACCCTTCTAGCTTTAGGGGACGAAATCAAGTGGCTATGTTGAGTTGAGCAGCTTCGGTTTTCAGCTGTAAGAAGAAAACAAGTTTAAGAATAGCAACGATTTTCTTAGGCTGCCAATGGAGCTTATGTGAAGCTAACTTTACCTCAAACTTGGGACAAGAAATGGAAGTAGAACAAGGCAGCCTCTTTTCCTTCCAAGTTTCCAGCTTGGATTCGGCAGCTTGCTTCCAAGAAATAAGCTTCGAACAAGGCTTAGGAAATGGAAGATGTGAGCTGTGGTTGAAGCTTGAGGATAGAAGAAGTAGGGCTTCGGTTGGGAGCTTGAGAGAATGAGAAAAATTTTACTAGTGATAACTAGTGTGAGAGTGTGAGAATGAGAAAGAATTGGGTGAGTTTTCTGATGAGGTTTCGGATAGCAAAGGAAAGAAGGAAACCTGAAGTTTGCTTGTTCAAATGGACATAGTTTGGCTGAAATAATTGCCAAGTGTTCTAACCCCTTTCATGCATTGGGCATGGTTGAAGGTGGACCATCATTTGCTGCCTAACAAAGCTGAGAATCCCTTGCTTGAACCAAGCATGCTGCCGGTTATGGGGAGGGAGAAGAGAGCATGCTTGCTGCCAGAAATTTCAGTTTCATCTTGACAAATGGCAGCCAAGGATTAGAAGAGAGAGACGGCTGAATTCTTGCTGGAGTTTTTGGAAGATTTTGCAGGTGATTTTGGAGGGAATCCCTGGTGGTTTGAAGCTGTGAATTTTGATCCAATTGGGATGGAGTGAAACTGCTCAATGATGATTCAATTTGGTGGTTCATGAAATGGTTCAATAGTGACAAAACTTCTAAGCTGGAAAATTTTGTTAAAGTCCGAAATCTGGCTTGGATTTTAACGTAATCAAATTTCCTCTCTTTTTTTTTTCTAAGAAACATCAATCGAATTTAATTGAAGAAGGATGTAGTTAAGTCTAGTATAACTAATGATAGTGAGTCTTATTGCAATTAGTCTAGGGTTTTCATGATGGAATCCTACAATGGTTAAACTCCGAGAAAGTTCGAATCGTTCATCTTCATAATTCGATTATATGATTAGGGTTTTCCAAATTAGGTATTCTGTAAATTTTTAAAAGTCAACTAGGGTTTCAAAATTATAAGTACATTCTCAAGCAATAAAATTAATCACACAAAAATCATTCAACCCATTGTTAAGATAAAATTCTACGGCCCTTACAATCTCCCCTACTTAAGAAATTTCATCCTCGAAATTATTACCTTTTTCCAGTTGAAGCTTTGGGTATCTTTGATTCATCTCCTCTTCTAACTCCCATGTTGCCTCTTCTAAACCATGGTGTCTCCAAAGGACTTTCACTAGAGGAATCTGTCTCTTTCTTAAAACTTTAACCTTCCTATCGACAATCTTCAAGGGTTTTCCCGATAAGTCGAGATTCATCTAAGTCGACCTCTAGGGTTGGTAGAACATGAGACGGGTCCTTGTGGTACTTCCTCAACCACGATCCATGGAAAACGCGTTATGGACTCGTGCTAGGCTTTGCGGTTCCAGCTGATAAGCTACCTTTCCAATCCTTTGTGAAATCTTAAGCGGTCCTATGTACCTCGGTTTAAGCTTCTTTCCTTTCCCAGACTTGAGGCTTCCTCTCAATGGCGTAACTCTCAAGAAAACTTCATCTCCAACTTGAAACTCTAAATCTTTCCTTGGTTATCGGTGTAGCTTTTCTGTCGACTCTGAGCTACTTGTATCCTTTGACGGATCAGTTTAACCTTCTCATAGGCCGCTTCGACCCATGGTATCCTTTCAGCACCCAAAATCTTGCGTTCTTCCACTTCATCCCAGTATACTGGTGATCTACACTTTCTCCCGTATAACGCTTCATATGGGGCCATCTGAATGGAAGAATGGTAGCTGTTGTTATAGGCAAATTCCACTAAGGTCAAGTGTTGATCCCAACTACCTCCGAAATCCATGATACATGCCCTCAACATGTCTTCTAGGGTTTGTATGGTCCTTTCAGATTGTCTATCTATTTGAGGGTGATAAGCTGTACTGAGATTTAACTTGGTTCCCAAGGCACTTTGAATCTGCTGCCATAGTCTGGAAATAAAGCGGGATCTCTCCGACACTATACTTACTGGCACTCCATGAAGCCTAACAATTTCATCCATATAAATCTGGGCCAGTTTCTCCATCTGATATTTCATATTAATTGGTAGGAAATGGGCTGACTTCGTCAACCGATCCACTATCACCCAACTAGCATCATAACCTCGACGGGTATGGGGTAATCCAGTGACAAAATCCATGGTAATCTGGTCCCATTTCCACTCAGGTACCTCTAATGACTGTAACAATCCTGAAGATCTCTGATGTTCAGATTTAACTTGTTGACACGTTAGGATGTGAGTATACAAACCGAGCTATGTCCCTTTTCATATTATTCCACCAGAAAAATTTCTTTACATCCTGATACATCTTGTTTCTTCCAGGGTGGATAGTATATTTTGACTTATGTGCATCAGCCATAATTTCTCTCTTCAGTTCATCCTCATCAAGCACTACCAATCGGTTTTGATATCTCAAGATCCCATCACTCCCCAAATTGAAATTAGGCAACTTCCCTTCTTTCACTTTATTTACCCAATTCTGTACAAGGGAGTTCTTGCTTTGAGTCTCTTTAATACGCTCAGTTATGGAGGAACTTAAGGTCACACTTCCCAAAATCACTTTCTGCTGCATTAACCGTGGGTTCCAAGTACTGACCTCTTCTAACATTTTCCATTCCTTAACCATTAATCCAGAAATCTGAACTTTTCTGCTTAAGGCATCTACTACCTTATTAGCCTTTCCTGGTTGATACTTAATGGTACATTCATAATCTTCTAGGAATTCCATCCATCGGCGTTGTCTCAAATTTAGTTCTTTTTGGGAAAACAAGTACTTAAGACTTTGATGATCGGTGTAAACCTCAAAAACCACACCATATAAATAGTGCCTCCATTTCTTCAAGGCGAACACTATGGCTGCCAATTCAAGATCATGGGTGGGATAATTCTGTTCATGAGGTTTCAGTTTCCTCGAGGCGTAAGCCACTACTTTACCCTCTTGCATTAAAACACATCCCAGTCCTTCCTTAGATGCATCAGTGTAAACCGTAAAACTCTCCTTCTCATTTGGCAATGTCAACACAGGGGCTTTAGTCAGTTGACTCTTAAGCTCTTGAAAGCTATTCTCATTTTGAATCCCAACAACGACTGTTCTTTCTAGTCAAATTGGTCAAAGGACCAGCAAGTTTGGAAAAATCCTGAATGAACCTTCGATAATATCCAGCCAACCCTAGGAAACTACGGACTTTCGTTGGATTCTCAGGCTGCTTCCAATCCACCACCGCTTTAACCTTAGCTGGATCCACAGCGATTCCTTTTTCAGAGATCACATGACCTAAAAAAGATACTTCTCTCAGCCAAAATTTGCTTTTGCTAAATTTAGCATATAACTTGTGCTCCTTCAGAGTTTGCAAAACTAACCTCAGATGTCGTTCATGATCTTCCTTGGACTTTGAATAAATTAAGATGTCATCTATGAAAATTACTACAAATTGGTCCAGGTAAGGCTTAAAAACCCTATGCATTAAATCCATAAATGCCGCCGGGGCATTAGTTAGTCCAAATGGCATGACCAGAAACTCATAATGCCCATATCGAGAATTAAAGGCAGTTTTTTGGAACGTCTTCCTTTCTAATTCTCAATTGATAATAACCTTGTCTAAGGTCAATCTTAGAAAACACTACTGCCCCTTGCAGTTGGTCAAATAATTCATCAATGTGGGGCAATGGATATTTATTCTTAACAGTGACTTCATTTAATCCCCGATAATCAATACAAAGTCTCAATCCTCCATCTTTCTTCTTCACAAATAATACTGGGGCTCCCCACGGAGACTCACTTGACTTTATAAATCCCTTTTTTAACAAATCTTGCAGTTGTAATCTCAGTTCCTTCAATTCAGCGGGTGCCATTCGATAGGGAGTCTTGAAAATAGGGTTTGCTCCAGGGGTAAGTTCAATCTTAAATTCAACATCTCAGTTAGGAGGTAAGGACTCTAATTCCTCAGGAAATACTTCTGGATACTCACTCGCTATCGGTACATCCTCTAATTTCAATTTATCTTCTTGAGGGTTTATTAAGAAAGTTAAATATTCCCGAGCTCCCTTACTCAACATTTTCCTAGCTTGGAATCTCGAAACAAGTGCAGTAGAGGCTAATCCTTGTCGAGCATCAAATCTTAAGGTAGGTTCCCCTGGAATGTGAAATACAACCACCTTCATTTTACAATCCAACTGTGCATGAAGTCGGGCTAGACTATCCATTCCCAGAATAATATCATATCCCTTAATGGGCAAGGCAATCAGGTCTGCCAGGATTTTCCTCCTACCTACCCACAATTCACAGTTCTTATAGACCTCATTCGCAATTAAACAAGAATCTTTCACTGGCGTTTGCACGATTAGGTCATAAGACAAAAGAGTAGGCTTGACATCCACACCACATAAGAATTTAGGGTTGACAAAAGAGTGACTAGCACCTGGGTCAACTAAAATCTTAGCCAATCTATGAAAGAGGGAAATAGTACCTTCTACCACCCCAACTGGGTCTGGTATCTCCTGATCGTTAAGGGAATAAATCCGGCCTGGCACCTTGGGCCGATTGCCTCTGTCAGTTGAGGGTTTTGGGTTTGGGCGTCCTTGTGCTTGTACCCCTGATTCTTGAGTCCGACGGGCAGGGCAATTGTTGATCACGTGCTCCGTGCTTCCACATACTAGGCATTTCCCCGCCTTCTTCCAACAGTCATTTTCATGGTGGTTTGCCTTACCACAGTACCCACAAGATTGGCGAGTTGACGGAAGTTGTCTTGCTTGGGACGGGCCATCCCTTTCGCCCCGTCCTCGGCCTGTGACCACTTGCTCTCCTCCGGATCCTCTTCTGGCTTTCTGGGGCGGTTGACTTAGTTGACCCCCTCCTATTTTCCTAAGACTAGGGTTTGATTGGGCTGGTCGTTTCCTGTTCTGAAAGGCCTTGACTTGAGCCTTAGTACTTTCTACCCTTATAGCTTTCTCTAGGCATCGGTGAATGTAGGTGTGTGGGGTTGCTAAGGCTTCCCTGAATTTCTACATTGAGGCCTTGGATGAAGCACCCTACGGGGCTCGGTAGCAATCAATTCTGGTGCAAATTTAGATAACCGAGTAAACTGGGCCTCATACTCGGCCACACTTAAAGCTCCCTGACGCAACCGTATGAACTCATCTTCTCTCTTCTCCTGAACCATAGGGGGAAGATACTTTTCATTAAATTCCCTGGTGAAATTAACCCACGTCCACGGGGTTTCATTCCTAGCCCATTTTTCCCTTATCACGTTCCACCACTCCGTTGCACCTTCAAACTGAAAACGAAAGTCACTTGTCGAACTTCAGATACCCTAGGGTCCCAAAATGTTCACCATGGTTTCCACCTTTGCTCGCTATGCGGATTGGGTCCTCCGACAAACTTAGGTGGAGAGAATCTCGAAACCTCTCTAATGCTCTATCATCTCCTAACTCGGTCCCGTTGGTCAGCCCTAGGTCCCGACGGTCCATCACCCATTCCAACAAATTCCATCCCTGTTTGCTATAGGGTCCCGGCTCGACCTTGCTCTTGATTACAGGTGGGCGGTAGATGCCTCACCTTCCCCTTGGCCTTGAGCCTGCCTACGTGGTCTTCCTCTTCCTCTACCTCTTCCGTCCATTTCCTTTATCTATGCACACATTTATCTATAAGTAATTATAAAGAAATAAAAAAAGGTATTTGCAACATAGTAAAACACCAAATAGCTTACGTTAATCATAAAACATCATACATCAAGTTCTTACACAACATAACATAGTGATCATAACATCCATGAAATAAAACACAACATCAGTCTAATACAATCATCCAATCAAAAGCAAAAGGGACCTCATTGGGAATTCAATCTCAACCCTAACTCATGGGGAGGTAGGAAAATCAGGGTCCTCAGAGGGATCACTAAGAGGGCTATAAGTAGGGGAAGCCTCCCTATCTCCCTGATAATCAACATCCTCAATGTGCCCTGAAGACACCTGTCCAACGCTAGAGCTCTCACCGCCCTGGCCCTCAGAATGTATCTCTACAATATCCTCAATCATGGCCTCACAATTGGCCATGATGCAGCAGCAAGACGGTGTCGACAGACGAAACGATCGGCTACACCCTCGAGCTTTTGAATCCTAGCACGTAACCTCTCGTTTTCCGCCCTTAACTCCTCAATCTCAGCATTTGCCCTCTCAACCGTGCGGCTAAAGTCTTCCTCTCCCTGACTACGGCAAACACCACATGGTTGGGATATGCATAATCCCTCGAGCACCTACAAGGGTTAGCCCTCAGGGTGGCTCCAAAGGGTAGGGCCTCCCACCTCAAGCTGATATCGCACCTTAGGCATGGGCCCCCTAGGTGGTGCAAGACCTCCACTAGCTCCACGTCCAGCCATAACCTACAACCACAACCAATCTAGTAAGCTGCTTATATAATTTATAACCACAAGTATTACTTCTACCTTTCCAAAATTAGGCCCTATAACCTTACAGGCCAATTTCTAACCCTAGCTCTGATACCACTAAATGTAGCGGCCCCACGACTCCCAAGGCGAACCCTGAGAACCGTGGCCACCGGCCTAACTCACACCAGGACTCAATCGATCAGTTTAGTCAACTCAAATATTTCTCAATGCAGCTATATAGTTCAAACTAAAATTCAACATCAACCATCCAGGATACACAATTCCTAGGCAATGTTAACCAAAAGGATTTCAACATCATTAGTCTTAACAAGGGTAAAGGTTACAACCAACAAAATCCAACAGCTCTCAAAACCTCTGCTCGAGTCAAACCTGGAATCCTGGGAGGGAAAAATATATGGGGTGAGCTTCACAAGCTCAATGAGAATCCCAACACATAACAATTATCACATTCGCAGAGCATGCTTTCATTTAATCAATCATATAAGGAAAAATTTTCACAACAGCATTTTCCTTCAAGAATTGCATGAAACATTGAATTTCAATATCACATTGGAAAGCATCAATAACATTCATTGTGGAAGGATACATTGCTTCCATGTTGTTCAATAGCACGTCTTTGACTGCTTCCCACTCTCCAACCCCTTACACCGACTTCGGGCCCGACAACCAACATTCATTGGGTGGTGTACACTCGAGGTAACCTTTCATTTCATTCCCCAGGGTCCGTCGACGTACCCGAGCAAACCCTAATTGCCGGCTCGGAATAGGCCGACTAGCCTCTGGAGTTTGGGATCCCGGCCGAGCCAATTGCGGCACATTCGCAAGGCTTATCACTCATGCACATTTGACAGGCACATACACAATTATGGCATTTCGAAATCATTTGTAAAATGAGAGGGTCAGTGCGATAAAGTACACACACGATCTCCTCCTTTTGATCAATGGTTTTGAATAATTCAACCATGGCATTATATACTATTCAATATTAAACACGTTAATTGGCAAATAACACTTAGTAATTACGTGCTTCAATCAACAAGTAACATTTAACAACAAATACAATTCCAACATGTGGCACATTTCAAACAAGCATGTTCTCATTACTTTAATAAAACATTTAACAACAATTTGGAACCCTCACCTTAACTAGGGCAAAGTTGTGTCGAAGGTTTCGATGTCAACGTCCTCGACTTGGTCACCGGCCGATCCTGAGGTAAATATAATTTAACTTTTAATTATTAAAATCAATTTTGACCAATTCATTTCTGTTATAAATAAGAAAGTAGTTTTTATATAACTAACGAGTAATTATTATATCACTACGGCGATATGAACCTTGGTAATTGAAGTTCTGAAAAGATATATATTTTAGGTCAAAACACGTAAGGGTGAAAACTTGGAAATTCCGAGGATTTGAAATAGGTTTGAAGAAAATAAACTATCTTTTAAAGATTTCAATAATGGGGGGGTATTAAGATGGAAAAATTGCGGTAGGGTTTTGAGGTCGTTTGTTGTCGAAAAGATAATTTTCGTGAGGTTTGTTTTAGAAGAACATGACTTTGAAATTTGCTCGTTTGGGTCTTGTGTGGGTACAATTCCCTTACAGAATTTTAAAACGAGTCAAGTTTTAGAAAAAATCAAGTTTGTTTGAACAGTAAATTTCCTGATCGAGGGTTTTCAAAAGTTTTGCATGAGAAACCCTAATGTTCTCGGTTTTTGCACAAGTTAAGTTGGAAATCTTGTTTGTGAATTTGTACGGTTTCATAACAATAGGAAAACGAAATTTTCTTTCAGAAAACATTAAAACTCGTTTTGGTTCAAAATCCATCAAACTTGTCCTTTAAAACTTTGAACTCAATTCCAGAATTTTCAGGTTGGGTTTTCAGCGATATTCATTTGCTTGCTATGATGTCTAGAAAACGAACTACGGTGCGTGCGATATACCAAATCGAAGCCCTATGAGTCTAGTTTTGAATGCCGCAAGTGGCTCTTGATATTAACACTAAGGTTATAAATCGAGAGATATGAACATTCTGTTCTGGTTGGTTTAAGTTTCTGGTTTCTTGTTAAAATTTCTGGTTTTGGGTATTTTGAAAACATATTTATTTGCACATGGTTAGGTGTTTGAATTCAGTTCCAGCAAGCTAATCAAGCTCATAAGCAGCTAATACATCCATTGAAAGCTCACGGTTACAAGAACATGATAAAAGCTGATCAAAAGTTTAAATCAAGCAATGCTCAAGTTAAGAAGTCACCAAGAACCGGTTCTGTTCTCCTCATTTTTCTTTCTTGTTGCAATATTATTTTTCCATCCAAAATCTGAGTTTTAAGTCATTATAAATTCTTAATCACACACCATGACATGCACGCAACATTAAGTATTCAAACATTACTCAAAACAGTGATATATCAAGCTTTAAGTTCATCAACTTAAAATTCCAGCTTATGGTCAGCGATTCAAGTTCATCAATCATTCATGAAAAGTTGAAAACATGCAAGGCAGTTTTAAATAGACTATCAAGCAGCATTTTTAACACGATTCTTGAATAAAATAAGGTTCAAGATTTTCGATCATGATGACCATTTCCAGCATAGGTGCTCAAGAGCTTCAACAGCTGTTTCAAGGCCCTTAGTCACGCACAACATCAACTATTAACATACAAAGTTCATTGAGCAGCACAAGTGAATGTTTAACCATTCTCAAGGATCATGCATGCAATAAATAAAATGAAACTATCAATTGGAGGTTTCGGGAAGCTTAGAAAGATCAAGAATGAGGCTTCTTATTGGCCAATCAAATTTCCAGCAAGGTTTAAGAGGATGCATGCATAACATGACAAGATTCAAAGTTATTCATCGCATGTATGAGCATTTCATTCTTCAAGTTGATATGTTTTGGAACGAAAAACAATTTCTTTGAGGTAAGGGAATATGGAATAAATCATACCCTTCTAGCTTTAGGGGACGAAATCAAGTGGCTATATTGAGTTGAGCAGCTTCGGTTTTCAGCTGTAAGAAGAAAACAAGTTTAAGAATAGCAACGATTTTCTTAGGCTGCCAATGGAGCTTATGTGAAGCTAACTTTGCCTCAAACTTGGGACAAGAAATGGAAGTAGAACAAGGCAGCCTCTTTTCCTTCCAAGTTTCCAGCTTGAATTCGGCAGCTTGCTTCCAAGAAATAAGCTTCGAACAAGGCTTAGGAAATGGAAGATGTGAGCTGTGGTTGAAGCTTGAGGATAGAAGAAGAAGGGCTTTGGTTGGGAGCTTGAGAGAATGAGAAAAATTTTACTAGTGATAACTAGTGTGAGAGTGTGAGAATGAGAAAGAATTGGGTGAGTTTTCTGATGAGGTTTCGGACAGCAAAGGAAAGAAGGAAACCTGAAGTTTGCTTGTTCAAATGGACATAGTTTGGCTGAAATAATTGCCAAGTGTTCTAACCCCTTTCATGCATTGGGCATGGTTGAAGGTGGACCATCATTTGCTGCCTAACAAAGCTGAGAATCCCTTGCTTGAACCAAGCATGCTGCCCGTTATGGGGAGGGAGAAGAGAGCATGCTTGCTGCCAGAAATTTCAGCTTCATCTTGACAAATGGCAGCCAAGGATTAGAAGAGAGAGACGGCTGAATTCTTGCTGGAGTTTTTGGAAGATTTTGCAGGTGATTTTGGAGGGAATCCCTGGTGGTTTGAAGCTGTGAATTTCGATCCAATTGGGCTGGAGTGAAACGGCTCAATGATGATTCAATTTGGTGGTTCATGAAATGGTTCAAGAGTGACAAAACTTCTAAGCTGGAAAATTTTGTTAAAGTCCGAAATCTGGCTTGGATTTTAATGTAATCAAATTTCCTCTCTCTTTTTTTTCTAAGAAACATCAATCAAATTTAATTGAAGAAGGATGTAGTTAAGTCTAGTATAACTAATGATAGTGAGTCTTAATGCAATTAGTCTAGGGTTTTCATGATGGAATCCTACAATGGTTAAACTCCGAGAAAGTTCTAATCGTTCACCTTCATAATTCGATTATATGATTAGGGTTTTCCAAATTAGGTATTTTGTAAATTTTTAAAAGTCAACTAGGGTTTCGAAATTCTAAGTACATTCTCAAGCAATAAAATTAATCACACAAAAATCATTCAACCAATTGTTAAGATAAAATTCTACGGCCCTTACAAGTACTGATAACTATAGAATAATAGAACCTGGAAATTTAAAAATAGAACAAGACCTATTTGAATTACAAAAAACAATATTATACATATATAAAGACCTAAAGAAAGAAATTCAAATAATTAAAGACAAATTAGAAAAGAAAAATTCAGAAGAAAAAATTACAGAAAATAGGAATAAAACTACCATTGAATATTTGGCTGAACATATTTCTAGAATAAAATGAGTGATTCGAAAATACGTTTACTCATCTCTCGATTCGAAATAGAAAGGATAAGTAATAGATTAGGCAATATAATGATAAATATAAAACCAGATATAAAACCAGAAATATCGAGAGTCCAAATATAAATGAAATACCTTCATCAAGTAGACCGGCATCTTCATATGCAAGAAGAAGACCTGTTCGGAAATTCGTTCATTTCTTCATTAATGAACATAGCTAAACAAAAGGCTATCTAGACAATGAAGGCTACACATTATTAGATAGAACCACACCTGAAGCAATATTTCCGTTTGGAACATTTTTAGATTTAGATTGTGTAAAGAATACTGAAGAAGCAATAGATAAATGGGAAATTGGTTTGAGACTAGCAGTTTCCATAAATAAATTAGGCTATGAAGAAGCAAAAGGATTCTTGGAAAAATCCCTTGTCAATAGTGTCTCACGTTACTGGAAAACATTACCTGAAGAGACAAAATCAATAATATATGGTGAAGAACAAGACATAAATGGAATGATAACCAGAGCACTTGAATTAATCCGACTTGAATTTGTTGGAGAAGGAAGTTACTTTAAAGATAAAAATTTAGTCCAGAAATACACTGATGCATTGCTTAAATTAACACTCTATGATATGTGTGAAATAGATAAATATATTTGTGTTTTTCAAGATTATTATTATCGAACAGATTGGAAGAAAAGAGAAACATATTTGGAAATGTTTTTCTCAAAAATCCCTGATCCTTGGGGAAAAAGATTAAGAGAAGAATATAATCTAGGAACTAAAGATACATTAGGAAAAAGAATATTTCATACTTTGGAAAAATTAAGTAAATGGTGCGAAGAATCAATATTGTTTAGAAAGACACGTAAGTTAAAGCCACAATTAAAATTATGTTGTAATAATATCAGCATGCCTACTCAAATAGGATGTGATACTCCATACTACTATCATAAAATGAAAAGTAGATATAAGAAGCGTAAATATTTTAAAAGAAAATATATGAAAAGACGAAAAGCTAAATATTACAAACAAAGAGAAAAATTTCCGAAAAGGAAAAAGATGTATAGAAGAAATAAGAAAAGAAGAAATATAACAGACTGTCAATGTTATTTTTGTAAGGAAAAAGGACATTTAGCGAATCAGTGTCCTAAAAAATTTAATAAAAAGAGATTTGAAGTAGATGATGATATTGAAAATTTAATTTACGACAATGAATTAATTGAAATAAATAAGTTTGCAGAAATGGAAGAAATTTCATCTGATGAAAGTATATTTATTTACGATCTTGAATATGATATAAGCAGTGAAGATGAATGAAATACAAAAACAAGAAGAAGAGAATACTTCAAATATAATAGATATTCATTCTGAAAGACTTGGAGAATATAGTCAAGAAGCTCTTATAGATAGAAAAATGTTAGCAAAAATACAGAAAAGTAATTTTTCAATAAATTCTTACAGTGGATTTAATGTCCCTGCATTAGAAAAAATAAAGTTTCATATTCGAAAACATCATATGTTTTATGGAATAAATCTAAAGAAAAAAGCTTTAGAAAATAGCTTGACCACAAATAAAGTCATGATTCCATTAATATCTAAAAAAGATATTTATGATAAATTAAATAAACTACCTGAAAAGTTACGAAACACAATAGGATGGATCCATATCGGTTCCATACAAATGATCATTAGGGCAACTTTTAGAGAAGGGTTAAATACACCGATAGATTTGGCCATTGTAGATAATAGAATAAAAAATAGAGAAGAAGCTACACTTGGTGTTCTTAGAGGAAACCTTAAATATCAAAAATTGATATTTAATATATATCCAAAACTTTCTTACAATTTGCAAGATAAAGATTTTGACAAGACTCTTTCTTTAATTCAAGATTTTAAAAGAAAAGATTTCTTTTTCAATGGAAATAGACCATATTCTATTACATATATGATTTCTTATGCACTTTCAAATACTCATCATACTGAGAATTTTGCAAATACTGAGTTTATAGACTTGCCAAAATTATTTTCTGATATAGTTAAAATATATCCACCGGAGATTACCAATGTTGAATTATATGAGGACTTTGATTTAGATATAAGTCAAAAAACTTTGTTAGAAAAACCCAATATAAATATACCAAAGTTATTATATACTCGAAATAGCGTCGGAAGTAGTCGACATCTTACACATAATAAAATAATAAAAATACTAATTACAAAATAAACGGAAGATTTTTTGATGGCAGAATTATGAAAAATTGCAATGTTTTAATAGATGACGGGAGCTAGCGGAAATTACATATCTTACAGGCTTGTAGGATTCTTACCAACCTATCAATTGCAGCATCCTTATCAATATACAAACTTTAATGGTGAAGTACATGAAATTAATGAAGCTGTTGAGATTGAATTAGAACTACTCGATTCCCTGCCTAACACGAAAATTCCGATAAGGCTTCTGATAGAAAATGAAGGAGCTAATGATACTCTTGAAATAATGCTAGGAACAAGTTTCTTAGACACGGTCTCACCCTATTCAATAACCCATGATCGGATAATTATCACTTATAATGATAAAAAGATAAATATTGATAGAAAATGACAAGTCAATACAGCATTTATATACCCGTAGGAATAACCTATAAGGATTATAAAGCTGAATATTTTGCAGCATACATAGATAGTGGATCAGGAACATGTTTATGTAAACCAACATGTTTTCCGTCACAATATCATGAAAATTTACCCAGCAAGACAGGGGTAGATATATCAAATAGACCTATCACTTTAAATTCTGGGATATCCAAACCTCATATATTAGTAGGATCATTTCTTATTAAATGTCCTCCGTTTTACTTCTTTGATACGGGATTAGATATTTTATTAGGAAATAATTTTCTTCAATTATTTCATAAAGTTTTATTTGATACTTTACAATCTCAAATACATTTTAAAACTCCATGTGGTCATTGGATTGTTGTATCACGTCTTAAAAATGCTTATGCTCGTCCGACCCCTCTTACATTTCAACCTCGCGCAGGTAAGCGTGGTGATCTTGGATACACAGAAAAACCAAAATTTTCTAAAGGAACTCCAATGTTAAAATTTGAAAATCAATTATATTTAAAACAACTGCAAATTAAACAATTTTCTACTACCCTAGAAGACATAAAAGCAAAATTACAATTAAGCTATACAGAAAATCCTCTTAAATTTTGGGATAAAAATCAAGATTATGCAGAAATAAAACTTAAAGATGAAAATAAAGTAATTAGAGTAAAACCTATGAGATATAATCCAATTGACAAAGAAGAATTATTAGAGATTCCATTAATAAGAGAAAGTAATTCTCCGCATTCTTCTCCTGCATTTATGGTTAGAAACCATGCTGAGATAGTTAAGAATAAGCCTAGAATGGTTGTAAATTATAAACAACTAAATAATGAAACTATATTTGATGGATACTTTCTCCCACACAAGGAAACTCTAATAAATATGAGTAGACGAAAGAAAATATACTCTAAATTTGATTGTAAAAGTGGATTTTGGCAAATTAAAATGCACATTGACAGTATTAAATATACTGCTTTTAGTACTCCACAAGGACAATACGAATGGTTAGTTATGCCATTTGGATTAAAAAATGCTCCTCAAATATATCAAAGAAAAATGGATAAAATCTTAAGGATTATCCTTTTATATATGTTTATGTAGATGATATTTTAATTGCATCAGATTCAATAGAAGAACATTTAGAACATTTAAATATATTTGCTGAATTATGTTTAAAACATGGAATAGGTCCATCCAAGAAAAAAGCAAAAATAGGACAAAGAGAAATTGAATTCCTCGGGCTAGAAATAAATAATGAAGGAATAAAATTACAGCCTCACATACTAGAGAAAATACAAAAATTCCCTAATAAACTTGAAGATAAAAAACAGTTACAAAGATTTTTAGGAGTATTAAATTATGCTTCAGACTTCATTTGTAATTTAGCAGAAAAGAGAAAGGAATTACAAAAATTATTAAAGAAAGAAAGTAAATATGAATTTTCTGAAAATCAAATAGCTATAGGATTAAAGAGGAATGTAAAAATTTACCATTTTTAACTCTACCATCTGATGAAGATAATCTTGTATTAGAGACAGATGCCTCTGAAGAAGTATGGGGCGCAGTCTTAAAAATTGAAATTAATCAAATTTGTAGATATTCATCTGGAATCTTTCCAAAGACAGAAAAAAGATATCATATAAATGAAAAAGAATTACTTGCTGTAGTAAAGAGTTGCAACAAGTTTTATAACTTTTTACTACCAAAGAAATTTAAATTAAGAATTGACAATACCCAAGTAAAGGCATTTATTAGAAATAATATTAAACCTCTGCCTCAAAATAAAAGATTAAGTAGATGGCAAATGGCTCTCTCCGAATTCATATTTGATATTGAACTAATAAAGTCTGATGAGAATTCTCTTGCAGATTTTCTTACAAGAGATGGAAGACCAGATGAATAAGCAGACAGTCCTTCTAGATAAAGTCTCAGAGTTATCTGAGCAGATTTCCCAGTTGCAGACGTCATTCAATGACGTAATGAATATTGTTAATTATCAAGATATAAATAAGGAAGTCTCTGAACTCCTTATCAAGCATGCCGAGCAAGGCAAAAATACTATCAGTCTTTATGATAAGGTTGAAGAAATTCTATACGACCTATTCAAACGGGTCGACAATGATAATCTTCCTCCTTCACCGGGAAAGGAAGATGCTGAAAATATTCTTTTGAAACCAAAATATGACCGCAAAACAGCTTCTCAGCGGTTACCCGTGTTGAATAATATTATTAATGAGCATCCGCTCGTTACTGAATACAATTCTCTTATAAGAGAATTATACAGTCTACAAAATACAGATACATATTATATGGATTTTACAGGTATTTATCCTCAGATAAATTGTGTTCAAGGATGCGACAGCACATTTATCCAAAAATGGTATAATTTTGAGGTAGTTAATGCCATTTATATGACTACACCCAATTTTCTTGAAATATTCCAACAGCCGAAATGGGTGCAGAATGGAGTTAGACATATCTATCAAAATAATCCTACATACGGACCAAAGGACATCCTTATGCTCAAAATTATTTCAGCAGGTCCAGATTTTGAAGACACTAATAGATATGATGCCTTTCATCATATCAGAGTTCTAAAATATGATGATCTCGAAATAAAGGTTTATCCCGAAAGGAAGGAATATGAATACTTTTCTGGAGATAAGATACATTATCGCAGGGCTATTGGAATGAGGATTATCCTACAAAATCTTGAAAATACCCGAAACAAGGTTTTAGAACCTATGGTGGAGGCAGACATTCTCTTCAATAATGACTACCTATGGGAAGACTCAGCTGCATTAAATTATCTAAATTAGAAAATTAAATTATTGGAAAGTTGCCGCATCAGATCCAGCCAAAAGGCCATAAAGACGCTTTGCAGGATGAGACGGCACAAGATCAATACGTGTCCAAACTGCAGTAAAAAGAAGGAAGAAGCATCGTCCAGCTGTCAAAGTATGGAATAAGACGTAAGCTCTTACATCAGAAGATATTTTCGGAATTCAAAATAAAGAGTTCAAGTCTGCGGAACTGAAACAAGTCCGTGAAAAAATCAGTTAAAGTCCGGATCTGAAATCCGAATGAAGCCTATATAAAGCCGGGAAGAGACGCATCATGGACAATCAAAGGAAGAATCAGAACCAGACTTAAAAAGAAAAACCTTAGTCGTCCCCTATGTAATCGCTACCACATCCCGTAGTACTATAAAGTTTACCTTTGTAAAATTTGCCTAACATATCTCTCATAAATACTTAATAAGAGAGAAGAGTGTATCATCTCTGTTTTGTACAAACAGTTTCTATCAATAAAAGAAGTGCTTTCATTAATTTCCCTCTTTACTTTACTTCTGAGTACGCCTGGAGGTAGGAAACGAAACTAGGCTGTGCTGCAAAGTTTTGAAGCGGCCCCAAAAGGAAGTCACCCTCGTGGTTGGAGGCTGAGACGCCCAAGTAAGAAGTCCTCGGGGAGGTAGCCGAAACTTTGTCGGTCAAAAATCAGAGTAAGGTAAGGAAGCATGATGGACCCTTCTTTTATGATAAAGCTGTAAGTACAAGATAGATGATGATCACTCACTTATACAAATCTTATGGAAAATATGCGTAATATTAATTTTTCTTTCGTAATAGAATTTGCTGAATATAAAATAGACGTATTAATAAAAATGGAAATTACACCCACATATATAAATATTCATTTAGATTTTTGGATTAACCCAGATCCATCGTTGAATTTGAATAATCTGGGCCACTCCATCCAAATGGTATCAGAGCGGAGTGATCCTAATGAATTTTCAGAAAATTTTAATAATTTTGAAAATGATCTTGAAGAATTTTACTCAGTCCCAATTAGATTTTACAATCATGAATCTGAATTTGATGACTCTGACTGGTATTATCCATCTCCTTAAAATGGACGAAGAATGTGAAATTTGTAATTCTTTGATATTTCTTGTCCATATCAGCTACAGGAATTAAATAACAGAATTAAATACTATGAAGAAAGATGGCTTCATGTTACATTGAATAATTGCCACCCTACTACATGCCATGACAGATACCGAACCCTAAGGGAAGCTGAAAATGAAAGATATCTGCTGAATAATAGCTACAGGAGAGTCAATAAAGAACTCACGGACCACTACCGAGAAGTTCACCTAAGTCAACCATGAATACAGGAGAATGAATTGAATACTGCTTAGAGTGTCAAAGGTATATTAGTACTGATATGGCTGCTAAAGCAAAGATAAATAAATTTAGGCAACTCATCATTAAATACTCCTCTGAAGAAATATTGCTAGAAGCGTTAAATATACTCTTGGATATAGAAAAGAGAAATCAAGAACGGATTACTTTAAACAGAAATTTACATCTTGTACAAAGACATACATGAGTACTGATAACTATAGAATAATAGAACCTGGAAATTTAAAAACAGAACAAGACCTATTTGAATTACAAAAAACAATATTATACATATATAAAGACCTAAAGAAAGAAATTCAAATAATTAAAGACAAATTAGAAAAGAAAAATTCAGAAGAAAAATTTACAGAAAATAGGAATAAAACTACCATTGAATATTTGACTGAACATATTTCTAGAATAAAATGAGTGATTCAGAAAATACGTTTACTCATCTCTCTGATTCTGAAATAGAAAGGATAAGTAATAGATTAGGCAATATAATGATAAATATAAAACCAGATATAAAACCAGAAATATCTGAGAGTCCAAATATAAATGAAATACCTTCATCAAGTAAACCGGCATCTTCATATGCAAGAAGAAGACCTGGTTCAGGAAATTCGTTCATTTCTTCATTAATGAACATAGCTAAACAAAAAGGCTATCTAGACAATGAAGGCTACACATTATTAGATAGAACCACACCTGAAGCAATATTTCCGTTTGGAACATTTTTAGATTTAGATTGTGTAAAGAATACTGAAGAAGCAATAGATAAATGGGAAATTGGTTTGAGACTAGCAGTTTCCATAAATAAATTAGGCTATGAAGAAGCAAAAGGATTCTTGGAAAAATCCCTTGTCAATAGTGTCTCACGTTACTGGAAAACATTACCTGAAGAGACAAAATCAATAATATATGGTGAAGAACAAGACATAAATGGAATGATAACCAGAGCACTTGAATTAATCCGACTTGAATTTGTTGGAGAAGGAAGTTACTTTAAAGATAAAAATTCAGTCCAGAAATACACTGATGCATTGCTTAAATTAACACTCTATGATATGTGTGAAATAGATAAATATATTTGTGTTTTTCAAGATTATTATTATCGAACAGATTGGAAGAAAAGAGAAACATATTTGGAAATGTTTTTCTCAAAAATCCCTGATCCTTGGGGAAAAAGATTAAGAGAAGAATATAATCTAGGAACTAAAGATACATTAGGAAAAAGAATATTTCATACTTTGGAAAAATTAAGTAAATGGTGCGAAGAATCAATATTGTTTAGAAAGACACGTAAGTTAAAGCCACAATTAAAATTATGTTGTAATAATATCAGCATGCCTACTCAAATAGGATGTGATACTCCATACTACTATCATAAAATGAAAAGTAGATATAAGAAGCGTAAATATTTTAAAAGAAAATATATGAAAAGACGAAAAGCTAAATATTACAAACAAAGAGAAAAATTTCCGAAAAGGAAAAAGATGTATAGAAGAAATAAGAAAAGAAGAAATATAACAGACTGTCAATGTTATTTTTGTAAGGAAAAAGGACATTTAGCGAATCAGTGTCCTAAAAAATTTAATAAAAAGAGATTTGAAGTAGATGATGATATTGAAAATTTAATTTACGACAATGAATTAATTGAAATAAATAAGTTTGCAGAAATGGAAGAAATTTCATCTGATGAAAGTATATTTATTTACACTGATACTGAATATGATATAAGCAGTGAAGATGAATGAAATACAAAAACAAGAAGAAGAGAATTGTGACAGCCCCACTTTCCCCAAAAGCGAACCAGAGGGGTTAGCGGACCGTCTGCGCAACTCTCGCCAGGACTCAAAATACACAACCATGAAACCATTGTAAAAGAAACTGACAACTTCTCATAAAGACAAACTCCAAAATTACATCAAGGTTACGCTGATAACAACTCCAAAATACCACAAACTATCAAAGTCATTCGTTAACTTCAATCTTATACAAAAGGAAAAGAAATTCCACAAAACACTAGGATCCTCGATTCCTGTGCCCCACCTCCGGACCTGTTAAGGAAAACAAAACTTATGGGGTGAGCGAAGCTCAGTGAGGCTAAGAATTCATGCACAGGCAGGTTAAAGCAATAACACGTTTTTCAGAATAATAAACAAGGAAATCGAGCAAGACGATATATAAAATGCATTAAAAGGATACAGGTTGCCGCCCCACCATTCTGAAATATCCACACCCATCTCCAGTCCAGTCTTCATCAGGAATGTTGACACTCCGTCAACCACTATCTCACAGACCGTAGAAATCACTTTACCCTCGCCCGTCTACTTACACCCCCTGTACCGGGCCCACTCGTCATAATAGCATTATCATTAGATCAAGTCGGGATGAGCGGCACCTCCCTTTCCATAGAGCGTGGTACATACTACCGCTTGGTAAATGAGTTGACGAGACTACGTTCCAATCGACTTAATCAGAATCTGACCAAAACGGGCGGAGAGGAACCTCCCACTCTCTTGAGTGTGGTACATACAACCGTTTGGTTCTAGCATGTCAAGAACAAGTACACGTACAAACATTTAATGATTTCACTTCAAGTAGATTCAAGCAAGGGTGAGCGTGATAAAGTACACGCCCACCAAGTCAAACAAGCATGCTTTTCAAATGAATTTCATTAAACCAGATATCCAAGCATTAAAACAACAGGCACTTGAACACTCACCAACAGTTGAGCGCAAGCAAGACAATGTAGAAGGTTAAACATGTTCTTCAATGTCCACAGAATCACCTGAGAGATGAAAGTGCAAGCAAATTACTTTTTTTTCGATTCCAAACTAAAAGATTTGGAAAAACCCATTTTCAAATGTGAAATGACGTGACAAGCAGATACTCAACGAATTAAACTCTCGAAAATCGCTTATAACAACTTCATATAGTTAAAAGGAGCACACGCATGAGTGTTAGACGGAAAACGAATGAAATGGACCGAAAACGGAAAACACACACTAAAAGGTGAAGAAGACAGTTTTGACACCCTACACGCCAATGCTCATACCTCAGGCTACAAGTCTCGGATTAGAGTGTACGAGGTGCCGTTTCAAAGCTAAAAGAACAAGCTACATATTTTGTGGAGACAACTTCTGCCCAGATTTTCTCTTTCTAGGTGAAAAATGCAGAAACAGTTCCAGAAATTTTTCACGTCAGAATTTCCGACAGGCTAGATTCAAACGATCATAACTTGGCGCTCACAAATCCGAATCCAGAAATTCCAGATGCGTTGGAAAGCTAGAATGAAGGGCTATAAGTTTCGTGTTTTGGCCAAAAGCCAAATCACAAAGGATCAACACGAAAAATGAAGCTGAAGTTGCTGGTCTGTCATTCCTGTTTTCAGTTTTACGCCAAAACACATTGCATTCAACCAAATCACACACATGCAAACTCATCGACTCGAATGCGACAACAAACATGCATTTGCAGCTTCTACACATCCTACATTACTCCTAACACGTACACGTTACATATTTACGCATCGAATGCATTTAACGCGTTCTAACTCGTGCATTTTCCATCCATTGTGCATTAGTGCACTAGTAATGAATTATCAACCATTTCACACCATAAATTCATTACCCAAGGCAGCAACAAAGACCAAGGAAAACATAACAACAACCACAACCTTCTATATCATGCTAGTGGGAATTCAAGAGCCCACACAACATTTCAAACAACTAGCTAGTGGGAATTCAAGAGCCCACACAACAATTGAACCAACAATGCTTCATCATCACCTATCACAACCATGAACTTCACCTAAGGAAACCCTAACCCTAGCTCTTGTCCAAGCTTCAAGACAAGCAAAACAAGAAAACTAAACCATGGAATCATCTTCTCAACTAACTTTGATCATCAAGAAACTAAAACATGGGTAAATTTCATCATCTTCATCAACTTAATCAACTTAACCAAAATTCAGCACTTTCACTAAAAAGTCATTTTGCAAAGTGTAGAATACCTCTTGAATCCAAGGTTGAGCTTCACAATCAAGTGCTCCAACTCCCAAAGAAAGGTTGGATGATTGAATTAGCAAAAATTTCCCAAAACTTTTTTCTTTTTTTTCCTCTCTTTTCCTCTCTTCTTTTCTTCCTCCCTTCTCACGGTTTTTCCTCTCTTCCTTTCTTTCTTGTTTGGCCGATTGGCTAGTTCTAGAAATAGCCAAAAGATAACTTCTCATAGATATTTAGCCTTAGTCAAAATTGAGTCAAAGTTGTCATACTAATTACCCCTACTAACTTAGTAATTCTACCCTTGCCCAAATGATTTTTCTTTCCTTTCAAACTAGTCCATAAGTACACAAATTAACCTAGTCTATCAAAGCTTAAACACACCTACTTAGGCCACTAATCACCTAGAAATCCTAATCTCACTTTCTAATCATGCTTTTACGCACGTAAAATCTACAAAGTGGCAAACTTGTAGTTGAACATAAAATTGGTAGTCATTTTCAAAACGAGGGTTTAATAAAACCAAACTCGGGTTTTTCACATTCAAATAGGAGTTTTATCGAAATTTAGGGTTTTCAAAGTATACTAGGGTTTATATGTCAATCTTAGGGTTTTTGATTTGGAAAACAAAATAATTCACACGACACACTTTGAGAGGTAAAGCATACCATATAAACACCTCGGCGAACAAGAATAATAAATCCACGTTACAATGTATAATAAAGTAAACAGAAATATGCAAATGGTATGGGTCCTCACAACCTTCCCCCCTTAAAAGAATTTCGTCCTCGAAATTCATACCTGAATTAACGAATAGCTCAGGATACTTTCTCCTTATATCCTCTTCAACTTCCCATGTAGCTTCCTCCACATCATGATTTTTCCACATGACCTTCACTAAAGGAATTTGCTTATTCCTCAACTCCTTAGTTCTGTGGTCCAAAAGCTTTACAGGTTTCTCTTCGTAGGTTAGAGCTTAATCAAGTTCTATATCCTCTGGTTGGAGTGTATGAGATGGATCTGGATGATATTTCTTAAGAAATGACACATGGAACACGTTATGAATACGGGATAGGTTGGGTGGTAAATCCAACTTATAAGCTACCTTTCCGACCCGCTCAAGAATGGCGTACGGTCCCACATATCTTGGCTGTAATTTCTTTCCTTTTCTAGCCATCAAACTCACCTTTAAAGGAGTAATTCTAAGAAATACTTGATCTCCTATCTCAAACTCCAAATCTTTTCTCCTATTGTCTGCGTTACTCTTCTGGCGGCTTTGGGCAGTTAAAATTCTCTGCCGGATTGACTTGACCTTTTCTCGAGCTTCTTCCATCCAAGGTATTGTAGTTGGATCTAGGGTTTTCTTCTCTCCTACCCCATCCCAGTAAATCGGCGATCGACATTTACGACCGTAAAGAGCTTCATACGGAGCCATTTGTATAGATGAATGAAAACTATTGTTCTAAGCAAATTCTACCAAGGTCAAATATTGGCTCCAACTAGTCCCAAAGTCCAGAACACAAGTCCGTAACATGTCTTCAAGAGTTTGTATTGTCCTTTCTGACTGACCGTCAGTTTGTGGATGATAAGTAGTACTGAGATTTAGCTTAGTGCCCAACGTTTCCTGCATCCTTTGCCAAAATCTCGACACAAACCGTGGATCCCGGTCCGACACTATGCTAATAGGAATACCATGCAATCTTATGACCTCATCCACATACAATTTAGCCAATTTCTCCATTGAGTACCTCATGCTTATGGGCAGGAAATGCGCAGACTTAGTCAGACGGTCTACGATAACCCAAATCGCATCATGACCTCTTTGCGTTCTTGGCAACCCCGATACAAAATCCATGGTAATATGCTCCCATTTCCACACAGGCACCTCTAACGGTTGCAATAACCCAGAGGGCCTCTGATGTTCAGCCTTAACTCTCTGGCATACCAGGCATGTCTGAACAAACTGGGCTATTTCCTTCTTCATGCCTTCCTACCAGTAAATACTTTTCAAATCTTGGTACATTTTATTTCCTTCAGGGTGTACCGTATACTTAGATCGATGAGCTTCCTCCAATATTTCTCTTTTGAGTTCTTTATCCTGTGGTACCACCAATCGATTTCGATACCTAAGAACTCCTTCTGCTCCGATATTGAAATCCGCAGTCTCCTTTTTCTGGATCTTCCCCAACCACTTTTGTACGTCTGGATCCTTCTTTTGCACTTCTTTAATCCTATCCAATAGTGTAGATTTTAGTACAATGTTTCCTAGCACAACCTTCTCAGATTGTAGTCGGGGATTCCAAGCGCTAATCTCCTCTAACATGTGCCATTCCTTCACCATCAGGCCAGCTACTTGTACCTTCCGGCTCAAAGCATCAGCTACTACATTAGCTTTCCCAGGGTGGTACTTAATTGTGCAATCATAATCCTCCAAAAACTCCACCCATCTACATTGTGTCAAATTCAATTCTTTCTGGGAAAATAGATATTTAAGGCTCTTATGGTCAGTGAAAACCTCAAATGTTACCACATATAAGTAATGTCTCCACTTACGTAATGCAAACACTACGGCAACTAATTCCATATCATGGGTGGGATAATTTTGCTCATGAAGTTTCAACTTCCGCGAAGCGTAGGCTATAACCCGCTCATTTTGCATCAATACACAACCTAACCCTTTCTTCGATGCGTCTGTGAACACCACATATCCATCCTTTCCATTAGGCAGCGCCGACACTGGTGCCTCTGTCAACCGTCTCTTCAATTCTTGAAAACTCCCTTCACACTTAGTGTCCCATATAAACTTGCTATGCTTTCTGGTCAACTCAGTCATAGGTCTTGCTATTTTGGAGAAATCCTTAATGAACCTACGATAATAACCAGCTAAACCTAAGAAACTCCGAACCTCCGTTGGATTCTCGGGTTGTTTCCATTTTGACATCGCTTCCACCTTAGTTGGGTCTACTGTGATTCCATCTTTAGAAATTATATGACCCAGAAATGCCACTTCCTCTAGCCAAAATTCACACTTACTGAATTTTGGGTACAACTGATGTTCCCTCAGGGTTTGTAATACTATCCTTAGATGTCGCTCGTGATCCTCCCGAGTCTTAGAAAATACCAGAATATCATCAATAAACACCACTACAAACTGATCTAGGTAAGGCTTAAAGACTTGATGCATCAAATCCATGAATGCAGCTGGTGCGTTAGTCAATCCGAAAGGCATTACCGCAAACTCAAAATGCCCGTATCGTGAATTAAAGGCTGTCTTCGGTATGTCCTCCTCCCGGATCCTTAATTGATAGTAACCCTATCTGAGATCCAACTTAGAGTATACCTCTGCCCCCTGTAACTGATCGAAAAGCTCATCGATGTGTGGTAGGGGGTATTTATTCTTAATTGTAATATCGTTCAAACCTCGATAATCTATACACAACCTTAGGCTCCCTTCTTTCTTTTTCACAAATAAAACTGGTGCACCCCAAGGTGAATCGCTCTCTTTAATAAAACCCCGTTCTAGCAAATCCTGTAACTGAAGCTTCAATTCTTTCATTCAGTTGGAGCCATCCTATAAGGCGACTTAGAAATAGGCGTTGTCCCCGGAGTCACCTCAATTTTAAAAGCTATTTCCCTCTCAGGTGGGAGAGATTTTAGTTCTTCAGGAAATACATCAGGAAATTCTCTCACCACCGGTACGTCTTCCAACTGTAATTTATCCCTAGGGGTATTGATTAGAAAAGCTAGAAATCCCTTTGCCCCCTTACTCAACAATTTCCTAGCTCTGATTCCGGAAATAAGAGTTGAAGATGCTAGTCTTCCCCGTACATTTAACTTTAAGGTCGGCTCTCCCGACATATGCAATTCGACTACCTTCATCCTACAATCAAGTTGGGCGTGATGACGGGCCAACCAATCCATCCCTAATATAATATCATAACCCTTGATCTCCAGACTCATTAGGTCCACCAGTAATTTTCGCTCACCAATTCAAATGTCACAATTCCTATAAACCGAGTTAGATAATAACCTCTGATTCCCAGTAGGCGTACTAACCTCTAGGTCATACGGGAGGTTTTCAGGTTTAACGTCCACGCCTTTCATGAAAGTAGGGTTTACAAAGGAATGGGTTGCCCCGGGGTCAATTAAAACTTTTGCTAACCGGTGAAATATGGGAATCGTACCTTCGATAACCTCAGTCAGATTAGGGACTTGGTGCTGATCCATGGCATACACCCTAGCGGGCACCCTTGGGCGATTGTCTCCTACACTTGATTGTTTGGTGGTCGACCTAGCAGATGACGACTGTGAACTACCTCCTGCACGCCGAACTGTTGGACAGTTGGCAATTTGATGCTCGGTACTCCCACAGCTTAAGCATTTTCCCGCTTTCCTCCAACAATCATCTGTGGTGTGGTTTGGTTTTCCACAATATCCACACCCTACCTGAGGAGTAGACACGGAACCTCCTTGTGTTGTGGTTCGAGTCTGACCACGCCCACTAGTAGCTCCTCTTGCCATAGACCCCCTAGACGCTCCCGTTAATCGTACTCCTCCCACACCTCTCCCAGCTTTAGGGGCCGACACGTTTCTATCCACCGGCCCTACACCACTCCCACTCGGGGTATTTCTTTTCTTAGCATGAAAAGCTCTCACTTGAATCCTAGCACTTTCCACCCTTTGGGCCTTTTCTAAGGCCTCAGTAAACGTATTAATTTGGGCCGTGGCTAGAGCCTCTTGAATTTCTACATTAAGCCCTTGGATGAATCGTCTAATCCTTTTGCGATCCGTGGCCACTAACTCCGGTGCAAACTTGGAAAGTTTCGTGAACTGAGTCTCATAGTCAGCCACACTCATTGTTCCCTACCTCAGCCTAATGAAATCATCCTCTCTTTTCTCTTGAATTGTAGGAGGCAAAAACTTCACATCAAATTCCCGTTTAAAATTCGCCCAAGTCCATGGGGTCTGTTCTCTCTCCCATTTGAGTCTAATGACATTCCACCAAGACCTAACTGGACCCTCAAATTGAAAGGTGGCAAACATCACTCGTCTCTCTTCAGTATAGTTCAGGACGGCAAAGATGTCGGCCATTCTCTAGAACCAACCCTCCGCTATCTCAGAGTCTGCCCCACCTAGAAACTTAGGCGGCGTGAACTTAAGAAAACGCTCCAGGGCTCTATCTTCTCCCTGCTCATGGCCTACAGGCTAGTTTTGCTGTCTAGGATCTTGGTTGTTAGCTTGACGCTCGAGAATATCAGTCATCTTATTGATAGCCATAGCCATCTGATCTACACCTCCACCGCTCGGTCCCCCTTCCGGTCCTACCTCCGAAGACCGTGCACTCTCTGAGGGTTGAGGCGGTCTACGCCGGCGCCCCCGTTCTCGGCCTCGACCTCGACCTCGCCCTTGGGCTTCCATAGTCTTAACAATGTCTAAAGGCAACATGAAAGTCATTATTCGACGGGGGAAAAAAATGAAATGTAAAACGACAATCAACATTTAAACATTAGAGAATAACAATACTGAACATATATTTACATACTCAAAGTTTACAAGTCGTTAGCAAGTCACGGGGCGTGTTCAAAATAGCCCACGCATTTCAACTAGCAAGTCACGGGACATGCTCAAAAGACGGCACACACGTGCCAACAAAAGAGGACTAGTTATACAATTAAAGCCACAGGCTTCATGAGCCTTACCCCAACTAATCCTTAGACAAAACAAAAGTCAAAACATCACACTCCTAGTCTAGCTCTCGGCCGAGCCGCTAGTCTGAGCCTCCTCAACTGGTTCTTCCTCCACCGGTTCCTCTTTTGAGGGATCCTCAACCGGCTCCTCCTCATTCGGCTCCTCACCAGAGGGATTCTCAACCGGCTCCTCCTCATCCGGCTCCTCACCAGAGGGATTCTCCTGAACTGAACCCCCATCCCAAACTAACACTTCCTCCTCATCGGCCACCTCCTCTAATAAGATCATAGCATCATTCAGTATCCTAACGGTCCGTTCCCGGGTTTCGTTGACCACCCTAGTCAATCGAGCTCTGAGCCTCCGAACCTCGTCATGAGCGGCCTCAGCCCTGGTCCGCTCCACAACCACTTCATCCTCAAGCTCCATAATTCTAATCCCCTGGCCATCTTCTAAAACCCGTAAACCCTCATTTTCATCAGCTAGTGCTCTGTTGTGATTCAATAACTGCCGACGCTCATCGTCGATGGACAACACTAACTCATTAGGGTAAGAAAACATCTCCCTACAGGGACAGCAGGGTGACCTCCTTGGTGTGTATCGAATAAGAGGCCCTCCTCCAAGCACTTGGTAGCAAATAGCCCTAACAGGTGCTACGTGGCCATTAGCCTCGCCATTAACAATAGCCCCATTAGGCTCAGGTCCACCATTTCTTCCCTCCATACCTACAACACAACCATACCACTGTTAGAATCTTAAAACACTTATTACTCAAACCAATTGTGCAAGCCTTAACACAGGTAGTCCTTTCTCCGAAATAAAGTTCCTAAAAGGTTCCAAACAGATCTCAAACCTAGGCTCTGATACCAACTGTGACAGCCCCACTTTCCCCAAAGGCGAACCAGAGGGGTTAGCGGGCCGTCTACCCAGCTCTTGCCAGGACTCAAAATACACAACCATGAAACCATTGTAAAAGAAACTGACAACTTCTCATAAAGACAAACTCCAAAATTACATCAAGGTTACGCTGATAACAACTCCAAAATACCACAAACTATCAAAGTCATCCGTTAACTTCAATCTTATACAAAAGAAAAAGAAATTCCACAAAACACTAGGATCCTCGATTCCCGTGCCCCACATCCGGACCTGTTAAGCAAAACAAAACTTATGGGGTGAGCGAAACTCAGTGAGGCCAAGAATTCATGCACAGGCAGGTTAAAGCAATAACACGTTTTTAAGAATAATAAACAAGGAAATCGAGCAAGACGATATATAAAATGTATTAAAAGGATACAGGTTGCCACCCCACCATTCTGAAATATCCACACCCATCTCCAGTCCAGTCTTCATCAGGAATGTTGACACTCCGTCAACCACTATCTCACAGACCGTAGAAATCACTTTACACTCGCCCATCTACTTACACCCCCTGTACCGGGCCCGCTCGTCATAATAGCATTATCATTAGACCAAGTCGGGATGAGCGGCACCTCCCGCTCCATAGAGCGTGGTACATACTACCGCTTGGTAAATGAGTCGACGAGACTACGCTCCAATCGACTTAATCAGAATCTTGAGTGTGGTACATACAACCGTTTGGTTCTAGCATGTCAAGAATAAGCACACGTACAAGCATTTAATGATTTCACTTTAAGTAGATTCAAGCAAGGGTGAGCGTGATAAAGTACACGCCCACCAAGTCAAACAAGCATGCTTTTCAAATGAATTTCATTAAACCAGATATCCAAGCATTAAAACAACAGGCACTTGAACACTCACCAACAGTTGAGCGCAAGCAAGACAATGTAGAAGGTTAAACACGTTCTTCAATGTCCACAGAATCACCTGAGAGATGAAAGTGCAAGCAAATTACTTTTTTTCGATTCCAAACTAAAAGATTTGGAAAAAACCATTTTCAAATGTGAAATGACGTGACAAGCAGATACTCAATGAATTAAACTCTTGAAAACCGCTTATAACAACTTCATATAGTTAAAAGGAGCACACGCATGAGTGTTAGACGGAAAACGAATGAAATGGACCGAAAACGGAAAACACACTCTAAAAGGTGAAGAAGACAGTTTTGACACCCTACACGCCAATGCTCATAACTCAGGCTACAAGTCTCGGATTAGAGTGTACGAGGTGCCGTTTTGAAACTAAAAGAACAAGCTACATCTTTTGTGCAGACAACTTCTGCCCAGATTTTCTCCTTCTAGGTGAAAAATGCAGAAACAGTTCCAGAAATTTTTCACGTCAGAATTGCCGACAGGCTAGATTCAAACGATCATAACTTGGTGCTCACAAATCCGAATCCAGAAATTCCAGATGCGTTGGAAAGATAGAATGAAGGGCTATAAGTTCCGTGTTTTTACCAAAAGCCAAATCACAAAGGATCAATACGAAAAACGAAGCTGAAGTTGCTGGTCTGTCATTCCTGTTTTCAGTTTTACGCCAAAACACATTGCATTCAACCAAATCACACACATGCAAACTCATCGACTCGAATGCGACAACAAACATGCATTTGCAGCTTCTACACATCCTACATTACTCCTAATACGTACACGTTACATATTTACGCATCGAATGCATTTAACGCGTTCTAACTCGTGCATTTTCCATCCATTGTGCATTAGTGCACTAGTAATGAATTATCAACCATTTCACACCATAAATTCATTACCCAAGGCAGCAACAAAGACCAAGGAAAACATAACAACAACCAGAACCTTCCATATCATGCTAGTGGGAATTCAAGAGCCCACACAACATTTCAAACAACTAGCTAGTGGGAATTCAAGAGCCCACACAACAATTGAACCAACAATGCTTCATCATCACCAATCACAACCATGAACTTCACCTAAGGAAACCCTAACCCTAGCTCTTGTCCAAGCTTCAAGACAAGCAAAACAAGAAAACTAAACCATGGAATCATCTTCTCAACTAACTTTGATCATCAAGAAACTAAAACATGGGTAAAATTCATCATCTTCATCAACTTAATCAACTTAACCAAAATTCAGCACTTTCACTAAAAAGTCATTTTGCAAAGTGTAGAATACCTCTTGAATCCAAGGTTGAGCTTCACAATCAAGTGCTCCAACTCCCAAAGAAAGGTTGGATGATTGAATTAGCAAAAATTTCCCAAAGCTTTTTTCTTTTTTTTCCTCTCTTTTCCTCTCTTCTTTTCTTCCTCCCTTCTCACGGTTTTTCCTCTCTTCCTTTCTTTCTTGTTTGGCCGATTGGCTAGTTCTAGAAATAGCCAAAAGATAACTTCTCATAGATATTTAGCCTTAGTCAAAATTGAGTCAAAGTTGTCATACTAATTACCCCTACTAACTTAGTAATTCTACCCTTGCCCAAATGATTTTTCTTTCCTTTCAAACTAGTCCATAAGTACACAAATTAACCTAGTCTATCAAAGCTTAAACACATCTACTTAGGCCACTAATCACCTAGAAATCCTAATCTCACTTCCTAATCATGCTTTTACGCACGTAAAATCTACAAAGTGGAAAACTTGTAGTTGAACATAAAATTGGTAGTCATTTTCAAAACGAGGGTTTAATAAAACCAAACTCGGGTTTCCCACATCCAAATAGGAGTTTTATCGAAATTTAGGGTTTTCAAAGTATACTAGGGTTTGTATGTCAATCTTAGGGTTTTTGATTTGGAAAACAAAATAATTCACACGACACACTTTGAGAGGTAAAGCATACCATATAAACACCGCGGTGAACAAGAATAATAAATCCATGTTACAATGTATAATAAAGTAAACAGAAATATGCAAATGGTATGGGTCCTCACAAGAATACTTCAAATATAATAGATATTCATTCTGAAAGACTTGGAGAATATACTCAAGAAGCTCTTATAGATAGAAAAATGTTAGCAAAAATACAGAAAAGTAATTTTTCAATAAATTCTTACAGTGGATTTAATGTCCCTGCATTAGAAAAAATAAAGTTTCATATTCGAAAACGTCATATGTTTTATGGAATAAATCTAAAGGAAAAAGCTTTAGAAAATAGCTTGACCACAAATAAAGTCATGATTCCATTAATATCTAAAAAAGATATTTATGATAAATTAAATAAACTACCTGAAATGGTACGAAACACAATAGGATGGATCCATATCGGTTCCATACAAATGATCATTAGGGCAACTTTTAGAGAAGGGTTAAATACACCGATAGATTTGGCCATTGTAGATAATAGAATAAAAAATAGAGAAGAAGCTACACTTGGTGTTCTTAGAGGAAACCTTAAATATCAAAAATTGATATTTAATATATATCCAAAACTTTCTTACAATTTGCAAGATAAAGATTTTGACAAGACTCTTTCTTTAATTCAAGATTTTAAAAGAAAAGATTTCTTTTTCAATGGAAATAGACCATATTCTATTACATATATGATTTCTTATGCACTTTCAAATACTCATCATACTGAGAATTTTGCAAATACTGAGTTTATAGACTTGCCAAAATTATTTTCTGATATAGGTAAAATATATCCACCGGAGATTACCAATGTTGAATTAGATGAGGACTTTGATTTAGATATAAGTCAAAAACCTTTGTTAGAAAAACCCAATATAAATATACCAAAGTTATTATATACTCGAAATAGCGTCGGAAGTAGTCGACATCTTACACATAATAAAATAATAAAAAATACTAATTACAAAATAAATGGAAGATTTTTTGATGGCAGAATTATGAAAAATTGCAATGTTCTAATAGATACGGGAGCTAGCGGAAATTACATATCTTACAGGCTTGTAGGATTCTTACCAACCTATCAATTGCAGCATCCTTATCAATATACAAACTTTAATGGTGAAGTACATAAAATTAATGAAGCTGTTGAAATTGAATTAGAACTACTCGATTCCCAGCCTAACACGAAAATTCCGATAAGACTTCTGATAGAAAATGAAGGAGCTAATGATACTCTTGAAATAATGCTAGGAACAAGTTTCTTAGACACAGTCTCGCCCTATTCAATAACCCATGATCGGATAATTATCACTTATAATGATAAAAAGATAAATATTGATAGAAAATGACAAGTCAATACAGCATTTATATACCCGTAGGAATAACCTATAAGGATTATAAAGCTGAATATTTTGCAGCATACATAGATAGTGGATCAGGAACATGTTTATGTAAACCAACATGTTTTCCGTCACAATATCATGAAAATTTACCCAGCAAGACAGGGTTAGATATATCAAATAGACCTATCACTTTAAATTCTGGGATATCCAAACCTCAGATATTAGTAGGATCATTTCTTATTAAATGTCTTTCGTTTTACTTCTTTGATACAGGATTAGATATTTTATTAGGAAATAATTTTCTTCAATTATTTCATAAAGTTTTATTTGATACTTTACAATCTCAAATACATTTTAAAACTCCATGTGGTCATTGGATTGTTGTATCACGTCTTAAAAATGCTTATGCTCATCCGACCCCTCTTACATTTCAACCTCGCGCAGGTAAGCGTGGTGATCTTGGATACATAGAAAAACCAAAATTTTCTAAAGGAACTCCAATGTTAAAATTTGAAAATCAATTATATTTAAAACAACTACAAATTAAACAAATTTCTACTACCCTAGAAGACATAAAAGCAAAATTACAATTAAGCTATACAGAAAATCCTCTTAAATTTTGAGATAAAAATCAAGATTATGCAGAAATAAAACTTAAAGATGAAAATAAAGTCATTAGAGTAAAACCTATGAGATATAATCCAATTGACAAAGAAGAATCTAAAATACAACTTAAAGAATTATTAGAGATTCCATTAATAAGAGAGTAATTCTCCGCATTCTTCTCCTGCATTTATGGTTAGAAACCATGCTGAGATAGTTAGGAATAAGCCTAGAATGGTTGTAAATTATAAACAACTAAATAATGAAACTATATTTGATGGATACTTTCTCCCACATAAGGAAACTCTAATAAATATGAGTAGATGAAAGAAAATATACTCTAAATTTGATTGTAAAAGTGGATTTTGACAAATTAAAATGCACATTGACAGTATTAAATATATTGCTTTTAGTACTCCACAAGGACAATACGAATGGTTAGTTATGGCATTTGGATTAAAAAATGCTCCTCAAATATATCAAAGAAAAATGGATAAAATCTTTAAGGATTATCCTTTTATATATGTTTATGTAGATGATATTTTAATTGCATCAGATTCAATAGAAGAACATTTAGAACATTTAAATATATTTACTGAATTATGTTTAAAACATGGAATAGGTCTATCCGAGAAAAAAGCAAAAATAGGACAAAGAGAAATTGAATTCCTCGGGCTAGAAATAAATAATGAAGGAATAAAATTACAGCCTCACATACTAGAGAAAATACAAAAATTCCCTGACAAACTTGAAGATAAAAAACAGTTACAAAGATTTTTAGGAGTATTAAATTATGCTTCAGACTTCATTTGTAATTTAGCAGAAAAGAGAAAGGAATTACAAAAATTATAAAAGAAAGAAAGTAAATATGAATTTTCTGAAAATCATATAGCTATAGGATTAAAGAAGAATGTAAAAATTTACCATTTTTAACTCTACCATCTGATGAAGATAATCTTGTATTAGAGACAGATGCCTCAAGAAGTATGGATCTTAAAACCGAAATTAATCAAATTTGTAGATATTCATCCGAATCTTTTAGAGACAGAAAAAGATATCATATAAATGAAAAAGAATTACTTGCTGTAGTAAAGAGTTGCAACAAGTTTTATTGCTTTTTACTACCGAAGAAATTTAAATTAAGAATTGACAATACCCAAGTAAAGGCATTTATTAGAAATAATATTAAACCTCTGCCTCAAAATAAAAGATTAAGTAGATGGCAAATGGCTCTCTCCGAATTCATATTTGATATTGAACTAATAAAGTCTGATGAGAATTCTCTTGCAAATTTTCTTACAAGAGATGGAAGACCAGATCAATAAGCAGACAGTCCTTCTAGATAAAGTCTCAGAGTTATCTGAGCAGATTTCCCAGTTGCAGACGTCATTCAATGACGTAATGAATATTGTTAATCAGGATATAAATAAGGCATTGAATGACGTCTGCAACTGGGAAATCTGCTCAAATAACTCTGAGACTTTATCTAGAAGGACTGTCTGCTTATTGATCTGGTCTTCCATCTCTTGTAAGAAAATTTGCAAGAGAATTCTCATCAGACTTTATTAGTTCAATATCAAATATGAATTCGGAGAGAGCCATTTGCCATCTACTTAATCTTTTATTTTGAGGCAGAGGTTTAATATTATTTCTAATAAATGCCTTTACTTGGGTATTGTCAATTCTTAATTTAAATTTCTTCGGTAGTAAAAAGCAATAAAACTTGTTGCAACTCTTTACTACAGCAAGTAATTCTTTTTCATTTATATGATATCTTTTTTCTGTCTCTGAAAAGATTCCAGATGAATATCTACAAATTTGATTAATTTCGGTTTTTAAGACTGCGCCCCATACTTCTTCAGAGGCATCTGTCTCTAATACAAGATTATCTTCATCAGATGGTAGAGTTAAAAATGGTAAATTTTTACATTCTTCTTTAATCCTTTTTACTAAATCCGAATGAAGCCTATATAAAGCCGGGAAGAGACGCATCAAGGACAATCGTAGGAAGAATCAAAACCATTTGGGTGGAGTGGCCCAGATTATTCAAATTCAGCGATGGATTTGGGTTAATCCAAAAATCTAAATGAATATTTATATATGTGGGTGTAATTTCCATTTTTATTAATACGTCTATTTTATATTCAGGAAATTCAATTACGAAAGAAAAATTAATATTACGCATATTTTCCATAAGATTTGTATAAGTGAGTGATCATCATCTATCTTGTACTTACAGTTTTATCATAAAAGAAGGGTCCATCATGCTTCCTTACGTTACTCTGATTTTTGACCGACAAAGTTTTGGCTACCTCTCCGAGGACTTCTTACTTGGGCGTCTCAGCCTCCAACCACGAGGGTGACTTCCTTTTGGGGCCACTTCAAAACTTTGCAGCACAGCCTAGTTTCATTTCCTACCTCCAGGCGTACTCAGAAGTAAAGTAAAGAGGGCAATTAATGAAAGCACTTCTTTTATTGATAGAAACTGTTTGTACAAAACATAGATGATACACTCTCCTCTCTTATTAAGTATTTATGAGAGATATGTTAGGCGAATTTTACAAAGGTAAACTTTATAGTACTACGGGATGTGGTAGCGATTACATAGGGGACGACTAAGGTTTTTCTTTTTAAGTCTGGTTCTGATTCTTCCTTCGATTGTCCCTGATGCGTCTCTTCCCGGCTTTATATAGGCTTCATTCGGATTTCAGATCCGGACTTTAACTGATTTTTTCACAGACTTGTTTCAGTTCTGCGGACTTGAACTCTTTATTTTGAATTCCAAAAATATCTTCTGATGTAAGAGCTTACGTCTTATTCCATACTTTGACAGCTGGACGAGGCTTCTTCCTCCTTTTTACTGTAGTTTGGACACGTATTGATCTTGTGCTGTCTCATCCTGCAAAGTGTCTTTATGGCCTTTTGGCTGGATCTGATGCGGCAACTTTCCAATAATTTAATTTTCCAATTTAGATAATTTAATGCAGCGTCTGGAGTCTTCCCCACATAGGTAGTCATTATTGAAGAGAATGCTCCGTCTCCACACCATAGGTTCTAAAACCTTGTTTCGGGGTATTTTCAAGATTTTGTAGGATAATCCTCATTCCAATAGCCCTGTGATAATGTATCTTATCTCCAGAAAAGTATTCATATTCCTTCCTTTCGGGATAAACCTTTATTTCGAAGTCATCATAGTTTAGAACTCTGATATGATGAAAGGCATCATATCTATTAGTGTCTTCAAAATCTGGGCCTGCTGAAATAATTTTGAGCATAAGGATGTCCTTTGGTCCGTATGTAGGATTATTCTGATAGATATGTCTAACTCCATTCTGCACCCATTTCGGCAGTTGGGATATTTCAGGAAACTTGGGTGTAGTCATATAAATGGCATTAACTACCCCAAAATTATACCATTTTTGGATAAATGTGCTGTTGCATCGTTGAACCTGTAAAATCCATATAATATGTCTCTGTATTTTGTAGATTGTATAATTCTCTCATAAGAGAATTGTATTCAGTAACGAGCGGATGCTCATTAATAGTATTAGTCAACATGGGTAACCGCTGAGAAATTGTTTTGCAGTCATATTTTGGTTTCAAAAGAATATTTTCAGCATCTTCCTTTCCCGGTGAAGGGGGAAGATTATCATTGTCGACCCGTTTGAATAGGTCGTATAGAATTTCTTCAACCTTATCATAAACACTGATAGTATTTTTGCCTTGCTCGGCATGCTTGATAAGGAGTTCGGAGACTTCCTTATTTATATCCTGATAATTAACAATATTCATTACGTCATTGAATGACATCTGCAACTGGGAAATCTGCTCAGATAACTCTGAGACTTTATCTAGAAGGACTGTCTGCTTATTGATCTGGTCTTCCATCTCTTGTAAGAAAATCTACAAGAGAATTCTCATCAGACTTTATTTGTTCAATATCAAATATGAATTCGGAGAGAGCCATTTGCCATCTACTTAATCTTTTATTTTGAGGCAGAGGTTTAATATTATTTCTAATAAATGCCTTTACTTGGGTATTGTCAATTCTTAATTTAAATTTCTTCGGTACTAAAAAGTAATAAAACTTGTTGCAACTCTTTACTACAGCAAGTAACTCTTTTTCATTTATATGATATCTTTTTTCTGTTTCTGAAAAGATTCCAGATGAATATCTACAAATTTGATTAATTTCGGTTTTTAAGACTGTGCCCCATACTTCTTCATAGGCATCTGTCTCTAATACAAGATTATCTTCATCAGAAATGGTAAATTTTTACATTCTTCTTTAATCCTTTTTACTATAGCTATATGATTTTCAGAAAATTCATATTTATTTTGTTTCTTTAATAATTTTTGTAATTCCTTTCTCTTTTCTGCTAAATTACAAATGAAGTCTGAAGCATAATTTAATACTCCTAAAAATCTTTGTAACTGTTTTTTATCTTCAAGTTTATCAGGGAATTTTTGTATTTTCTCTAGTATGTGAGGCTGTAATTTTATTCCTTCATTATTTATTTCTAGCCCGAGGAATTCAATTTCTCTTTGTCCTATTTTTGCTTTTTTCTCGAATAGACCTATTCCATGTTTTAAACATAATTCAGCAAATATATTTAAATGTTCTAAATGTTCTTCTATTGAATCTGATGCAATTAAAATATCATCTACATAAACATATATAAAAGGATAATCCTTAAAGATTTTATCCATTCTTCTCCTGCATTTATGGTTAGAAACCATGCTGAGATAGTTAGGAATAAGCTATAAACAACTAAATAATGAAACTATATTTGATGGATACTTTCTCCCACATAAGGAAACTCTAATAAATATGAGTAGACGAAAGAAAATATACTCTAAATTTGATTGTAAAAGTGGATTTTGGCAAATTAAAATGCACATTGACAATATTAAATATACTGCTTTTAGTACTCCACAAGGACAATACGAATGGTTAGTTATGCCATTTGGATTAAAAAATGCTCCTCAAATATATAAAATACTTTCAAACATCACCACTAGAATTTGATTTGGATTTTTCTACACCAAGATATAGTCATTTTACCAGGGTTGGTTAAGAACCCTATGAAAATTTTCTTAGAAATACCAACGCTTGAAAACACTCTCTTTTCACTTCTAAACTCCAAAATTTTTGCTCAACTCACTCACACATTCAAAGATTAACATATAACAAAGATTATTAGTAGAGTTTCCCCTAAAAATTTTGAAAATCATAGCTGAAAATAGGCTCCTCATTTCGGTTCCCAAAACAGAGAAATTTCCAAATTTCATCAACTTCATTTAGCTCTAAAGTTTTTCATCCAAATGACATAATATTCAAGATATAATTCATACACATATATCCCAACATAATAAAAGTCTCATAGCATCAAAATACAACCAAAAATTTGAAATTAAAGCGGGGAAAACAAACAGAATAGAAAGTCAGCTAGCCTGTTAGGGTTTCTTCCAAGTTTTTCCAACCAAATCTTTCTCTACCAAAACAAGAATTTCATACACATTTGTAGCCATCAAGAATCACAAGAAACTCCTCAAGTCCTCTATCTAGAATCCTCCTCAAGGCCACTACCTAAAGGTGGGCTCTTTAAACACCCATCTCACAATTTTTGCTCAAAACTGTTGAATCTTCCTAGATCTAACTTGGATAGAGTAGTAGAAGTTAGAGTTGAGGCGTTTACCTTCTTCCAAGCTTAGGGCTCCAAAGGTAAGAGCTTTAAATCCACTAAGATCACTTTACAAGCTTGCCACTTCAAGAGTTGATCTATTTTCAAGAGTTAAGTGGATGGAATGATGGATTGTGCAAGGATTTAGCTAGAAGATTGGAGCTTTTCTTGAGAGAAAAAGAGAGAAGAGTGGCTGGCCAAGAGAGAGAGAAGAGAGGAAGAAAAGTGGAAGAAAAGAGAGAGAAAGATGAGTGAGAAATGGATTGGAAGTAATGAGAAAGTTTGTGATGGAAATTGGCCTTTTAAGTCAACCATGAATTGTGCCCTTGCACCATTAACCCAACTTTTCACCTTTTTCTAGATTCCTCTCCAAAACATTTCTTGTATCCTAATTGCCTCTCTTGACTCCTGCACGACGCTCCATTTCCTTGCTAATTAATTGTGTCATATCCTAATCCTCGTGACTTAACATATAAATAGTAAACGAGATGACTCAATTAAAGTGTATGCATGAGGGATGAAATAAAATGATGTTTCGATGCAGTTGCAAATAAAATGAGAGTAAGAGTAAGCTAAAAATGAAATAAAATAATTTAGTATAAAGTTTAATAAAATAATATAATATAAAAATAATTTTTTACGGGTCCTTACACATCTTGCATGCAAAAGATATAGAAGAATTATTGTTTTGCTAATTGATCAAACATGATTGAAGTTTTCACCACAGATTTGATTAATACTTAGGGCGTGTACTAAAGAGATTTCATTAATTATTACATGCAAAACCCAATCCAATCATTATTACTTTCCATGTTTTATTGCATATAGTATAGAATAATAAACTATGCCCAAACTTGCATGACCATATCGACAAAAGAAAATTTATTTAGTCAAGATTAAATAAATTGATTTAATTTTGGTTAAATTAATTAAGCTATGTAAGTCCATTATGTTTTGGACTCATAAATTGGGCCAGTATTATATGGGCTGTTAAATTAATTAAATATGCAATATGCATTTAAATTAAAGTGGATTTGTGGATTCATTACTTAACAATGGACTATTTGAGCTGACTCATTACTAAGGCCAAGTTAAATGAATTTCTTGACTTATAGTGTAAGATCCCAAAAAAAATGGTAATAATAGAAATAGATTAATAAATAAATAAAAATTTATAATATATGACGCTCACTTTATTATTCACATTTAGTGACTTTAGAAGTACTTTATGCCAAATGCACATTTTTAAAGTTGAAAAATGGATTTCATAACAATTATTGTTATTATGGTTAATTTAAAAAAAATGTAGTATGATTTTAGTAATTTGTGGAATTTCTTTTAATACAATTCATCTTATTTGCTCAATTATAAGGAAAAGTCTTACAAGAGGTATTTTCACATGAATAAGAGCCAAATGGTGAGTTTTGATTGGAAATTAAGGAAGCAAAGTCGTACTTTGCTTCTTTGACTTCTTGAACTTTCTTTAAGTATCAAGAACCTTAATTAAAAACACTAAACAAAGGCCTTAAAGCACCTCATGTTGGCTGAAATTCTTGGGAGAAAAAGAGAGAGAAAGAGTTCCATTTCTTAGCTTAAAAATTAAAGAAAAATTGAGAGAAAATCAAGAACTAGTCCAACCAACCTAGAAACCCTAGAAAATCCAACTTGTAGAAGTGATTTGAAGCTTTGGTGCATCTTCTTGTTGGCTTATTGTGCTCAAACACCAAGTACATAAAGGTATAAGAAGCTTCATGCCCTAATCTCTTGCTTATGTTTATAATTTAGGGTGATGTGAAATGATTTTAGTTGAATTGTTGCTTAAATGATAGATTGAAGCTTGATTGTGTGAAATTTATCTAAGTTTAAATGATCTAAGCTTGATTGTTTGAAGCATGGTTTACTTGAGAAATAACCTAGTACTTCAGTTTGAATCGTATAGCCTATCAAATGTTTGATAGTAGTATTGGTGTATAAGTTGGATTTTGGTAAGATTGTAAACAAAAGGAAACAAGAAGATAAATTGAAGTTGAGCCAAGAAGATTTTCATAGGTGCAGTTAGCTCAACCCTACTTTAGAAAAAGATCATGACATGGTGTAGGAAGGTCAGAATTGAGTTCTATTTCTTGCGTTAGAAACTAGACTCGAAGAGCTTTCCACGCTATAAAATTTGGACCATAACTCATTTTCTATGAGCTGCAGTGAAGCTCGGAAGATCACCGAATTCAGCATTCTGCACTACAGTTATTGTAGCTGCAGCACTTTGCCGGTCCATTTAATCTCTCATCCAAACTAAATTTGCAAAAATGGTCTTCTAATGATTGTTTGCATTTTGCATCTAGTTTCCAACGGTATAAACCACATAGCTTTTTGACATCCGTAGCTGAAGTTATACATTTTGAAAGTAACCTTACCGGTAATAGTGTGCCGGCGAAACTAAAATGGAACTAAGTCGGTAAATGGGTTGGTCGAATGGTTAAATCATATATTCTAGTCAAATTTCCTATCGCAAGTCAGCCATTGGGCAATGACCATTAACGTAAGTCAAAATTGTACAGGCATGCGTGAGGGTCTCTAGCGCAAGCCAACGACAAGTATCTAAGGCAACCGTCGACTGTGGTAAGTTCCAAGTGCATGTGTAGCTATACTTAATACACGTACACAATCACCTCTACATGTCTTTTAATGTTTTACTATGTGAAGGGACAGGTGTGTACTTTACCGCACTCGCCCCAAATGTTTGAATTATTCTGTGATATCTGATAAGGCGAGTGTTTACTTTATCACACTTGTCTTCAATTGTACAATTGGTTGCTATTGTTGACTGTACATGATTACAGACTCCTCCTTGATATATTATTGTCAACTGTTTGGGCCTAAACCCTGGGGAACTAGCTGAGTCGAGCCCGCAAGGGCATGGTCAAGTCGATCAGAGAACCTTGGGTACTGATACTGTTACTGAATTGGCCACACTGGGCATACTCGAGTAATACCATCCCATTGTTATTGGAGTGCAGGCCCGGTCGGGGGTGACATGGTGGATGGAGATTGGAGTGAAGTGGGGTTCTACGGACCTTTGAATGGTTGACGGAGAGTCAACATATTTATGATTTGGCTCCAGTGCAAAGAAAAGTATGAACTGCAATTGATTGAACTCATTGAAGCTCTGTATCCTTAAAACTATATGTGACCTATTTGTTTCCAATTGTTTATTTAAATGTGAATTACTGTTAAACATGGTCTTGTATGCATCTGTGTGCCCTCTTGAGACTTATTGAACTTATCGCCCACCCTATTTCCTATTTGTTTTCCTTAGTAAGGGCCAGGGCAAGTTTAAGGAGGGTAGGCGATCGAAAGTGGGAACGAATTTGGGATATCAGTTGTGTAGTTTGAATAGTATTGTACTTGAACTGTAGGCTCAGTTAAACTATTAGCTCAGTTAAACTGTTACTGTACTGATATGTCAAATGGGATCTTCTTGTGTATGTATTTTGGGTTGTGAAATAAATAATATTTTGGAAAAATCTGTTCTAGAAAATCGAGTGAGTCTTGATGAGAGTTGGGCAGGCAATCTGCCAAATCCTAGGCTACGCCCTGGGAGGAGGTGGGGTCATCACAGGTGGTATCAAAGCCAGGTTTGGAGATAACCTGGGCAGATTGGGGATAATAAGGAATGAACTATAGATGGGTTCTAGGTGATTAAAATTATTTATAAACTACTAATTTTCGATTGTTATGTAGGAAATGGAAGGCACAAGTGGTGAAACTCGCCCTGCGAGGGTACGACGGGTGATTTCATACGTGAAGGGTCGAGGGGGTCCCGTTCGGGAATGGGCACCTGGACGTCTAAGGGGGTGCAATTGCTGGCGTACATACTCATATCTAGACAGGGTAGTTTTGTCTGTAGTAGATGAGCGATAGAGGTGCATGGATGCTTACCTTGAGACTCGGGAGGAGATGAGGGAAATGAGACACATTATTAGGGCACAGGAGGATAGGATGAGAGAGTTAGAGGTAGCTCTCCAGCAGGAGCAGGCACGTAGCCACTCCTTCCGAGAGGAGCTACGGGCAGCCAATGAGCGTGTAGCTGGGGTGGCTAGGGAGACGAGGGTTAGAGCTGAGGGGATTATGGCAGAGTGTGGAGCTCTCATGGAAAGGGTAGTAGATCCCCATTTGCAGGAGACTGATCCTAACGAGCACGCAGCGCCGAGTTCATCCCATGAGGCAGAGTCGATAGGCTCGGTCACGGATTAGGCCAGGGCTCCTGCTTATTTTGTTTTGTGTATGGACTAGGTTGAGGCATGTTTGCCCAACACTTTTGTGAACCTATATGTTAATCTTGTTGAACATGACTTAGTATAGTGTTACCTGTACTACGTGAATAAGATATATGTGTATGTGAATGAAGTTTAACTTTATTCATGACTGGTTTGAATTTATTTTTAAGCAATATATGTGTATATATGTCAGTTAACATTTGCCTTGCATGATATTTGATCTAAGTTTCATTTGTGTGCATATAACAAGGTTATATTAAAAAAAATTCATGGACGGTAGAAGGAGTGCAAGAGGACGTGGACGTGGACGTGGAGGCCGATCACCTCCAGTCTAAAGGAATAACCATGAGTTTGTGATCGACCAGAACCAGGGACCTAAACTGGATACAGGAGAACAAATGGCTACGGCCCTTAATCGTGTGAACGACTTATTGGAAAGAGTGGTGGAAAGACAAAACTAGGAGGAGCCCACTAATAATTTTAGAGATTTCAATGTAGGAGAAGATCGAGTTCTAGAGCGGTTCCAGAAGTTCTCTCCACCTAAATTTTCTGGAGGCTCTGACCCTGAGGTAGCTGAGAATTGGTTGGAAAGAATGACTAATATCTTTGCTGCCTTAAATTATACCGAGGAAAGTTGAGTAGCTTTCACCGTATTTCAATTTGAACGGGCAACAAGATCTTGGTGCAACGCGATCAGTACTAAATAGGCTAGGGAATGAACCCCGCGGACTTGGGTAAACTTTGTCAGGGAGTTAACGAGAAATTTCTCCCACCAATAGTACAAGAAAGGCGAGAGGATGAGTTTATATGACTACGTCAGGGCACTTCTAGTGTCGCTGAATATGAGGCACAATTCACGAAATTATCTCAATTTGCCCCTGAACTGGTAATGACAGAGCCAAAGAGAATCAGACTTCAAGGATTGAACGTGAAAATTCAGGAGGCATTGGCAGCTGCCCAATTTAACACTTTTAGTATGGCCCTTGACAAAGTTCAGCGCGTCGAGAGCACCAGGCCCCAGGTACGAGCCTTCCAAACTCGGAAGAAGGGTATTCCAAGGAAGGATGTCGAACAGTCTAGCAAGAGTGCGCCTCCGCCCAAGGCGGGATGAGGACCTGGTGGAATTCAGATTCCAGGATCGTCAGGAGGTATCTCATCTCGAGGCACTTCGGGTTAACAAGAACAGCGGAAAAGTGTGCCACAAGCAAGTCAGCCCTCAACTCCTCATGTGGCTTGCAAGTTCTGTGGAAAATAGAATCATGCTGAGCATGAGTGTTGGAAAAAGATGCGAAGGTGTCTCCGTTGCGGCAGCACGGAGCACCAAATCACGGGATTTCCAGAGATGGCACGAGAGGGTGCGAATGCACAGTCGACCGGTGGGTCAACCTCCAGACAGGCTACTACCACTGGTAGTCGGTCGAGAGTGCCCACAAGAGTATATGCATTGGATCAACAACAGGCACTGCCTCTTCCGAAGTAGTAGAAGGTACGATCTCAATCTTTCACCGTTTAGCCAAAGTTTTGGTAGAACTCGGTGCCACCCACTCTTTTGTAAATCCCGAATTAATATGTGGTATTGATATGAAGTGTGATAGATTACCATATGACCTCGAGGTTAAAATGCCTACAGGTGATAGTTGTTTAATCACTAATATGATATATAAAAATTGTGAAATTGGAATTGGTGAACGAAAATTATTGGCGGATTTAATAAGTCTGGCCATAAAAGGATACGATATTGTTCTAGGGATGGATTGGCTAGTCTGACACCATACTCAGTTAAATTGTAGAACGAAAGAGGTTAAGTTTCAGATACCTAGTGAGGCAACCCTAAAGTTAGATTTAAAAGGCAATTTGGCTTCCTTTGCTCTTATTTCGAGAATTCGGGTTAGGATGTTATTGTGTAATAGAGGTCAGGAATACTTAACTTTCTTGATCAATACTCCAGGGGATAAAGTGAAATTGGAAGATGTGCCGGTAGTAAAAGAGTACCCTGATGTTTTCCCAGATGAATTACAATCGCTGCTACCTGAGAGAGAAATAGAATTTAAGATTGACCTAGTACCTGAGACTACCCCTATCTCTAAGTCACCGTATTGAATGGCTCTTGCTGAACTGAAGGAATTGAAGTTACAGTTATACGAGAAAGTGAGTCCCCGTGGGGAGCCCCGGTGTTGTTTGTTAAGAAGAAAGATAGGAGTTTAAGAATGTGTATTTACTATCAGGGGTTAAATAATGTCACAGTGAAAAACAAATACCCCTTATCGCATATTGATGAACTGTTTGATCAGTTACAAGGGGCAAAAGTAATCTCTAAGCTAGATCTTCGACAAGGATACTACCAATTGAGGATCAAAGAAGAGGATATACCAAAATTGCCTTTAATTCTAGGCATGGCCATTTTGAATTTGCAGTGATGCCTTTTGGATTAACCAATACTCCAGCTGCGTTTATGGATTTAATGCATCGAGTCTTTAAGCCGTATTTGGATTAATTTGTGGTTATTTTTATAGATAACATTCTTATTTACTCTAAGACCCCTAAAGAACACGTTCAACATCTGAAAATAGTTCTACAAACCTTAATAGAGCATCAACTATATGCCAAATTTAGTAAATGTGAATTTTGGTTAGAAAAGGTTGCTTTCTTAGGGCATGTGATCTCAAGAAATGGCATCTCTGTGTATCTTGCTAAAATAGAGGCAATTACCAACTGGAAATGACCAGAGAATCCAATTGAGATTCGAGGCTTCTTGGGGTTGGCAAGATACTACCGGCGTCTTATTAAAGATTTTTCAAAAATTGAGGGGCCAATGACAGATTTGACCAAGAAACATGGAAAATTTATTTGGAACTCTAGATATGAAACTAGTTTTGAAGAATTGAAACAACGATTAATCACATCACCTGTATTGACATTGCCGAAGGGAAGGGATAATTTTGTGGTATATACAGATGCCTCACGAGAGGGTTAGGCTGTGTATCAATACAAAATGGGAATGTAATAGCTTATGCCTCGAGGAAATTAAAGTCCCACAAGCAGAACTATCCAACCCATGATCTGGAACTGGCTGCAGTCGTGTTTGCCTTGAAAAAGTGGAGGCATTATCTGTATGGGGTAACTTTAGAGGTGTATACCGACCATAAAAGTTTAAAGTGCTTGTTTTTCCAAAAAGAGTTAAATTTAAGGCAATGTCGATGGTTGGAGTTCCTAGAAGATTATGATTGTACCATTAATTACCCTCTGGGAAAAGCTAACATTGTAGGTGATGCTTTAAGTCGAAAGGTTCAAATAGCCAGGTTAATGATTAAACAATGGCATTTACTAGAACACATTAGTGAATGGAAGCCTCATTTGGAGACACAGAAAATACAATTTGGGAATATTACCACAAGATCATTCCTGATGGAACGTATTAAAGAAACCCGACAGAATGATCCAGTAGTACAAAAATGGAAGACTAGAGTGTAAAAAGGAGAATTATCAGGCTTTTATTTGGGATCTGATGAGATACTAAGATTTTGAGATCGGGTAGTGGTACCTAAAAATGAGGAATTGAAACGGGAAATCTTAGAAGAGGCTCACTGCTTTAAATATACAGTGCATCTCGGGAATACTAAGATGTATTGAGATTTAAGGCAATTATATTGGTGGGATAACATGAAACAAGATATTGCTCTGTTTATCCAAACTTGTCTCACCTACTAACAAGTGAAGGTTGAACACCAGAAACCGAGAGGCTTACTACAGCCCTTGGAGATTCTCGAGTGGAAGTGGGAGCATGTAATAATGAATTTTGTATCTGGATTGCCACATACGCAGAAGGGTCATGATGCAATTTGGGTGATAGTTGATACATTAACTAAAACGGCCCATTTTCTGCCCATTAACATGAATTACTCCTTGGAGAAGCTAGTAAAGCTATATCTGGATGAAATTGTGAGATTGCATAGCGTACCAGTAAGTATAGTATCCGATCGAGATTCCCGATTTGTCTCTCGATTTTGACAAAAGGTATAGGAAACAATGAGGACCAAATAAGTTTTAGTACCACTTACCACCCGCAGACTAATGGGCAATCCGAAAGAACAATCCAGACCCTTGAGGATATGCTTCGAGCGTGCGTCTTGGATTTTAGAGGAAATTGGGACCAGTACCTCACTTTGGTTGAGTTTGCCTATAATAATAGTTATCATTCTTCTATTCAAATGGCCCCGTATGAAGCTTTATATGGAAGAAAATGTCACTCGCCAATCCATTGGGATGAGGTAGGCGAAAGGAAAACTTTAGATCCACAACAATACCATGGGTTGAGGAGACTTATGGGAAGGTAAAAGTGGTTCATCAGAAACTCCAAACCGCTCAAAGTCACCAGAAAAGTTACGCAGGTAATAGGAGAAAAGACTTGGAGTTTAACATTGGAGAAAGAGTATTCCTCAAGATTACGCCACTAAAGACCAATGTGACGGCAGGGAAAGGAAAGAAGCTTAACCGCGATATGTGAGATCTTATGAGATTGTGCAACGAGTAGGAGCTACCGCTTATCGTCTGAAGTTACCACCGACTCTAGCAAGAATCTATGATGTGGTTCACGTTTCCCTTCTTAAGAAATATTATCCTGACCCGACGCATGTGCTACAACCAGAAGAAATCGATATTGACGAATTGTTAACTTATGAAGAGCAGCCTGTGCAATTACTGGATCGAAAGATTAAGGAGCTTAGGCATAAACATATACCATTAGTAAAAGTATTATGGAAAAATCACGGGGTAGAAGAGGCGACATGGGAACAAGAGACAGAAATGCAGAAGACCTATCCTGGATTATTTGCTTGATCTGATACGAAAACAGGTATGAGTTTCGAGGACAAAATTCTTTTAAAAGGGAGAGAATGTAAGATCCCAAAAAGAAAAAAAATGGTAATAATAGAAATAGAATAATAAATAAATAAAAATTTATAATATATTACTCTCACTTTATTATTCACTTTTAGTGACTTTAGAAGTACTTTATGTCAAATGCACATTTTTAAAATTGAAAAATGGATTTCATAACAATTATTGCTATTATGGTTAATTTACGGAAAATGTAGTTTGATTTTAGTAATTTGTGGAATTTCTTTTAATATAATTCATCTTATTTGTTCAATTATAAGGAAAAGTCTTGCAAGAGATATTTTCACATGAATAAGAGCCAAATGGTGAGTTTTGATTGGAAATTGAGGAAGTAAAATCATACTTTGCTTCTTTGACTTCTTGAACTTTCTTTAAGTATCAGGAAGCTTAATTCAAAAACTAAACAAGGGCCTTAAAGCACCTCATTTTTCCCGGAAGAAAAAGAGAGAGAAAGAGTTCCATTTCTTAGCTTAAAGAAAAATTGAGAGAAAATCAAGAACTAGTCCAACCAACCTAGAAACCCTAGAAAATCCAACTTGTAGAAGTGATTTGAAGCTTTGGTGCATCTTCTTGTTGGCTTATTGTACTCAAACACCAAGTACATAAAGGTATAAGAAACTTCATGCCCTAATCTCTTGCTTATGTTTATAATTTAGGGTGATGTGAAATGATTTTAGTTGAATTGTTGCTTAAATGATAGATTGAAGTTTGATTGTGTGAAATTTATCTAAATCTTGACACGGTTTACATGAGAAATAACCTAGTACTTGAGCTTGAATCATATAGCCTACCAAGTGTTTGATAGTAGTATTGGTGTATAAGTTGGATTTTGGTAAGATTGTAAACAAAAGGAACCAAGAAGATAAATTGAAGTTGAGCCACGAAGATTTTCGTAGATGCAGTCAGCTCAAGCCTAGTTTAGAAAAACAATCATAACTTGGTGTAGGAAGGTCGGAATTGAGTTCCGTGTGTTGAGTTAGAAACTAGACTCGAAGCTCTTTCCAAGGTATAAAATTTGGACCATAACTCATTTTATATGAGCTACAGTGAAGCCCAGAAGATCACTAAATTTAGCATTCTGCACTACAGTTATTGTAGTAGCAGCACTTTGCCGGTCCATTTAAGCTCTCATCCAAACTAAATTTACAAAAATGGTCTTCTAATGATTGTTTGCATTTTGGATCTAGTTTCTAATGGTATAAACCATATAGCTTTTTGAGATCCGTAGCTGAAGTTATAAGTTTGAAAGTAACCTTACCGGTACTAGTGTGCCGACAAAATTTAAATGGAACTACGTCGATAAACGGGTTGGTCGAATGGTTAAGTCATATATTCTAGTCAAATTTACTATTGCTAGTCAGCCATCGGGCAATGACCATTAACATAAGTCATAAATGTACAGGCACACGCGAGGGCCTCGAGCGCAAGCCAACGACAAGTATCTAAGGTGACCGTCACCTGTGGTAAGTTCCAAGTGCATGTGTAGCTACACTTAATACACGTACACAATCACCTCTACATGTCTTTCAATGTTTTACTGTGTGAAGGGATGGGTGTGTACTTTACCGCACTCACCCCAAATGTTTGAATTGTTCTGTGATATCAGACCTGGCGAGTGTTTACTTTATCACACTTGTCCTCAACTGTACAATTGGTTGCTATTGTTGACTGTACATGATTACAGACTCCTATTTGATATATTATTGTGAACTGTTTGGGCCCAAACCCTGGGAAAAAAGGCCGAGTCAAGCCCGCAGGGGCGTGGTCGAGTCGACCAGGGGACCTTAGGTACTGATACTGTTACTGAATTGGCCATACTGGGTATACTCGAGAAATACCATCCCACTATTATTGGAGTGCGTGCCCAGTCGGAGGTGACATGGTGGATGGAGATTGGAGTGAAGTGGGGTTTTACGGACCTTTGAGTGGTTGACGGAGTGTCAACTTATTTATGATTTGGCTCTAGTGAAAAGAAAAGCATGGACTGCAATTGATTGAACTCCTCGTAGCTCTGTATCCTTAAAACTATATGTGACCTATTTGTTTCCGATTGTTTATTTAAATGTGAATTACTGTTAAACATGCTTTTGTATGCATCTGTGTGAACTCTTGAGACTTATTGAGCTTATCACTCAACCTATTTCCTATTTGTTTTCCATAGCAGGGGCCAAGGCAATTTTAAGGAGGGTAGGCGATCAAAAATGAGAACGAATTTGGGATATCAGTTGTGTAGTTTGAATAGTATTGTACTTGAACTGTAGGCTCAGTTAAACTGTTAGCTCAGGTAAACTGTTACTATACTGACGTGTCAAATGGAATCTACTTGTGTATGTATTTTGGGTTGTGAAACAAATAATATTTTGAAAAAATCTGTTCTAGAAAACCGAGTGAGTCCTGGCAAGAGTTGGGCAGGCGGTCTGCCAAATCCTAGGGTACGCCCTAGGAGGAGGTGGGGTCGTCGCAGATGGTATCAGAGCCAGGTTTGGAGATAACCTGGACAGATTGGGGATAATAAGGAATGAACTATAGATGGGTTCTAGGTGATTAAACTTACTTATAAACTGCTAATTTTCGATTGTTATATAGGAAATGGAAGGCACAATTGGTGAAACTCGCCCTGTGAGGGTACGACGGGTGATTTCATACGTGGAGGGTCGAGGGGGTCCCGTTCGACAATGGGCACCTGGACGTCTAAGGGGGTGCAATTGCTGGCATACATACTTATATCTAGACAGGGTAGTTTTGTCTGTATTAGATGAGCGACAGAGGTGCATGGATGCTTACCTTGAGGCTCGGGAGGAGATGAGGGAAATGAGACATATTATTAGGGCACAGGAGGATAGGATGAGGGAGTTAGAGGTAGCTTTCCAGCAGGAGCAGGCACGTAGCCACGCCTTCCGAGAGGAGCTACGGGTAGCCAATGAGCGTGTAGCTGGGGTGGCTAGGGAGACGAGGGTTAGAGCTGAGGGGATTATGGCAGAGTGTGGAGCTCTCATGGAAAGGATAGTAGATCCCCATTTGTAGGAGACTAATCCTAACGAGCACACAGCGCCGGGTTCAGCCCACGAGGCAGAGTCGATAGGCTCGGTCACGGATTAGGCCAAGGTTCCTGGTTATTTTGTTTTGTGTATGAACTAGGTTGAGGCATGTTTGCCCAACACTTTTGTGAACCTATATGTTAATCTTGTTGAACATAACTTAGTATAGTGTTACCTGTACTACGTGAATAAGATATATGTGTATGTGAATGAAGTTTAACTTTATTCATAACTGGTTTGAATTTATTTTTAAGCAATATATGTGTATATATGTCAGTTAACATGATAATTGATCTATGTTTCATTTGTGTGCATATAACAAGGTTATATTACAAAAAAAATTATGGACAGTGGAAGGAGTGTAAGAGGACGTGGACGTGGAAGTGGAGGCCGATCACCTCCAGTCCAAAGGAATAACCAGGAGTCTGTGGTCGACCAGAACCAGGGACCTAAACTGGATACAGGAGAACAAATGGCTACGGCTCTTAATCGTATGACCGACTTATTGGAAAGAATGGTGGAAAGGCAAAACCAGGAGGAGCCCACTAATAGTTTTAGAGATTTCGATGTAGGAGAGGATCGGGTTCTGGAGTTGTTCCAGATGTTCTCTTCACCTAAATTTTCTGGAGGCTCTGACCTTGAGGTAGCTGAAAATTGGTTGGAAAGAATGACTAATATCTTTGCTGCCTTAAATTATACCGAGGAAAGGCGAGTAGCTTTCACCGTATTTCAATTTGAAGGGGCAGCAAAATCTTGGTGGAATGCGATCAGTACTAAATGGGATAGGGAACGAACCCCGCGGACTTGGGTAAACTTTGTCAGGTAGTTTAACGAGAAATTTCTCCCATCAATAGTACAAGAAAGGCGAGAGGATGAGTTCATACGACTACATTAGGGCACTTCTTGTGTCACTGAATATGAGGCACAATTCACGAAATTATATCAATTTGCCCCTGAACTGGTAATAATAGAGCCAAAGAGGATCAGATGATTTATTCAAGGATTGAACGTGGAAATTCAGAAGGCATTAGCAGCTGCCCAACTTAACACTTTTAGTATGGCTCTTGAGAAAGCTCAACGGGTCGAGAGTGCCAGACTCTAGGTACGTGCCTTCCAAACTCGGAAGAAGGGTATTCCAAGGAAGGATGCCGAACAGTCTAACAAGAGTGCACCTCCGCCCAAGGCGGGAAGAGATGTTGGTGGAACTAAGATTCCGGGATCGTCAGGAGGTACCTCATCTCGAGGCACTTCGGGTAAACAAGAACAGTGGAAATGTGTGCCACAAGCAAGTCAGCCCTCAACTCCTCGTGTGGCCTGCGGGTTCTGTGGAAAACAGAATCATGCCGAGCACGAGTGTTGGAAAAAGATGCGAAGGTGTCTCCGTTGTGGCAGCACGGAGCACCAAATAGCGGGATGTCCAGAGATGGCACGAGAGGGTGCGAATGCACAGTTGACCGGTGGGTCAACCTCCAGACAGGCTAATACCACTGGTAGTCGATTGAGAGTGCCTGCCAGAGTATATGCATTGGATCAACAACAGGCACCTGCCTCTTCCGAAGTAGGAGAAGGTACGATCCCGATCTTTCTCTGTTGAGCTATAGTTTTGGTAGACCCCGGTGCCACCCACTCTTTTGTAAATCCTGAATTTATATGTGGTACTGATATGAAGTGTGATAGATTACCATATGACCTCGAGGTTAAAACGCCTACAGGTGATAGTTGTCTAATCACTAATATGATATATAAAAATTGTGAAATTGGAATTGGTGAATGAAAATTATTGGCGGATTTAATAAGTCTAGCCATAAAAGGATACGATGTTGTTCTAGGGATGGACTGGCTAGTCCAACACCATACTCAATTAAATTGTAGAACTAAGGAGGTTGAGTTTCAGATACCTGGTGAGGCAACCCTAAAGTTACATTTAAAAGGCAATTTGGCCTCCTGTGCTCTTATATTGGGAATTCAGGATAGGAAATTATTGTGTAATGGAGGTCGGGGATACTTAACTTTCTTGATCAACATTCCAGGGGATAAAGTGAAATTGGAAGATGTGCCGGTAGTAAAAGAGTGCCCTGATGTTTTCCCAGATGAATTAAAATCGCTGCTATCTGAGAGAGAAGTAAAATGTAAGATTGACTTAGTACCTGGGACTACCCCTATCTCTAAGTCACCATATCGAATGGCTCCTACTGAACTAAAGGAATTGAAGTTACAGTTATAGGATCTATTAGAACGGGAATTTATACGAGAAAGTGAGTCCCCGTGGGAAGCCCTAGTGTTGTTTGTTAAGAAGAAAGATGGGAGTTTAAGGATGTGTATTGACTATCAGGTAGTGTCACAGTGAAAAACAAATACCCCTTACCGCATATTGATGAACTGTTTGATCAGTTACATAGGGCAGAAGTATTCTCTAAGCTAGACCTTCGAAAGAGATACTACCAATTGAGGATCAAAGAAGAGGACAAACCAAAAACTACCTTTAATTCTAGGTATGGCCATTTTGAATTTGCAGTGATGCCTTTTGGATTAACCAACACTCCAGCTGCGTTTATGGATTTAATGCACTGAGTCTTTAAGCCATATCTGGATCAATTTGTGGTTATTTTTATAGATGACATTCTTATTTACTCTAAGACCCCTGAAGAACATGTTCAACATCTGAAAATAGTTCTACAAACCTTAAGAGAGCGTCAACTATATGCCAAATCTAGAAAATGTGAATTTTGGTTAGAAAAGGTTGGCTTTTTAGGGCATGTGATCTCAAGAAATGGCATCTTTGTCTATCTTGCTAAAATAGAGGCAATTACCAACTGGAAACGACCAGAGAATCCAACTGAGATTCGAGGTTTCTTAGGGTTGGCAGGATACTACCAGCGTTTTATTAAAGATTTTTCAAAAATTACGGGGCCATTGACAGATTTGACCAAGAAACATGAAAAATTTATTTGGAACTCTAGATATGAAACTAGTTTTGAAGAATTGAAACAACGATTAATCACGGCACCTGTATTGACACTACCGACGGGAAGGGATAATTTTGTGGTATATACAGATGCCTCACGAGAGGCGTTAGGCTGTGTATTAATGTAAAATGGGAATGTAATAGCTTATGCCTCGAGGAAATTAAAATTCCATGAGCAGAACTATCCAACCCATGATCTGGAACTGGCTGCAGTCGTGTTTGCCTTGAAAAAGTGAAGGCATTATCTGTATGGGGTAGCTTTTGAGGAGTATACTGACCATAAAAGTTTAAAGTGTTTTTTTTTCCCAAAAAGAGTTAAATTTAAGGCAACGTCGGTGGTTGGAGTTCCTAGAAGATTATGATTGTACCATTAATTATCATCCGGGAAAATCTAACATAGTAGCTGGTGTTTTAAGTCGAAAGGCTCAAATAGCCAGGTTAATGATTAAATAATGGCATTTACTAGAACACATTAGTGAATGGAAGCCTCATTTGGAGACACAGAAAATACAATTTGGAATATTACCACAAGATCATTCCTGATGGAACGTATAAAAGAAACCCGACAGAATGATCCAGTAGTACAAAAGTGGATGACTAGAGTGCAAAAAGGAGAATTATCAAGCTTTTGTTTGGGATCTGATGAGATAATAAGATTCCGGGATCGGGTAGTGGTACCTAAAAATGAGGAGTTGAAACGGGAAATCTTAGAAGAGGCTCACTACTCTAAATATACAGTGCATCTCGGGAATACTAAGATGTATCGAGATTTAAGGCAATTATATTGGTGGGATAACATGAAACAAGATATTGCTCTGTTTATCCAAACTTGTCTCACCTACTAACAAGTGAAGGTTGAACACCAGAAACCGACAGGCTTACTACAGCCCTTGGAGATTCTCGAGTGGAAGTGGGAGCATGTAATAATGAATTTTGTATCTGGATTGCCACATACGCAGAAGGGTCATGATGCAATTTGTGTGATAGTTGATACATTAACTAAAACGGCCCATTTTCTGCCCATTAACATGAATTACTCCTTGGAAAAGGTAGCAAAGCTGTATCTGGATGAAATTGTGAGATTGCATGGTGTACCAGTAAGTATAGTATCCGATCGAGATCCCCGATTTGTCTCTCGATTTTGGCAAAAGGTATAGGAAACAATAAGGACCAAATAAGTTTTAGTACCACTTACCACCCGCAGACTAATGGGCAATCCGAAAGAACAATCCAGACCCTTGAGGATATGCTTCAAGCGTGCGTCTTGGATTTTAGAGGAAATTGGGACCAGTACCTCACTTTGGTTGAGTTTGCCTGTAATAATAGTTATCATTCTTCTATTCAAATGGCCCCGTATGAAGGTTTATATGGAAGAAAGTGTCGCTCGCCAATCCATTGGGATGAGGTAGGCGAAAGGAAGACTTTAGATCCCACAACAATACAATGGGTTGAGGAAACCTACGGGAAGGTGAAAGTGGTTCGTCAGAAACTCCGAACCTCTCAAAGTCGCCAGAAAAGTTACGCAGGTAATAGGAGAAAAGACTTGGAGTTTAACATCGGAGAAAGAGTATTCCTCAAGATTACGCCACTAAAGGCCAGTGTGACAGCAGGGAAACGAAAGAAGCTTAATCCGCGATTTGTGGGACCTTATGAGATTGCGCAATGAGTAGGAGCTACCGCTTATCGTCTGAAGTTACCACCGACTCTAGCAAGAATCCATGATGTGTTTCATGTCTCCCTTCTTAAGAAATATTATCCTGACCCGACGCATGTGCTACAACCTGAAAAAATCGATATTGACGAATCGTTAACTTATGAAGAACAGCCTGTGCGATTACTGGATCGAAAGATCAAGGAACTTAGGCATAAACATAGACCATTAGTAAAAGTATTATGGGAAAATCACGGGGTAGAAGAGGTGACATCGGAACTAGAGACAGAAATGCAGAAGACCTATCCTGGATTATTTGCTTGATCTGATACGAACACAGGTATGAGTTTCGAGGACGAAATTCTTTTAAGGGGGAGAGAATGTAAGATTCCAAAAAGAAAAAAGAATGGTAATAATAGAAATAGATTAATAAATAAATAAAAATTTATAATATATGACTTTCACTTTATTATTCACTTTTTGTGACTTTAGAAGTACTTTATTTCAAATGCACATTTTTAAAATTGAAAAATGGATTTCATAACAATTATTGCTATTACGGTTAATTTACGAAAAATGTAGTTTGATTGTAGTAATTTGTGGAATTTCTTTTAATACGATTCATCTTATTTGTTCAATTATAAGGAAAAGTCTTGCAAGAGATATTTTCACATGAATAAGAGCCAAATGGTGAGTTTTGACAGGAAATTGAGGAAGTAAAGTCATATTTTGCTTCTTTGACTTCTTGAACTTTCTTTAAGTATCAGGAAGCTTAATTCAAAAACTAAACAAGGGCCTTAAAGCACCACATGTTGCCCGAAATTCTTGGGAGAAAAAGAGAGAGAAAGAGTTCCATTTCTTAGCTTAAAAATTGAAGAAAAATTGAGAGGAAATCAAGAACTAGTCCAACCAACCTAGAAACTCTAGAAAATCCAACTTGTAGAAGGGATTTGAAGCTTTGGTGCATCTTCTTGTTGGCTTATTGTGCTCAAACACCAAGTACATAAAGGTATAAGAAACTTTATGCCCTAATCTCTTGCTTATGTTTATAATTTAGGGTGATGTGAAATGATTTTAGTTGAATTGTTGCTTAAATGATAGATTGAAGTTTGACTGTGTGAAATTTATCTAAATCTTGACACGGTTTACATGAGAAATAACCTAGTACTTGAGCTTGAATCATATAGCCTACCAAGTGTTTGATAGTAGTATTGGTGTATAAGTTGGATTTTAGTAAGATTGTAAACAAAAGGAACCAAGAAGATAAATTGAAGTTGAGCCAAGAAGATTTTCGCAGATGCAGTCAGCTCAACCCTAGTTTAGAAAAACAATCATAACTTGGTGTAGGAAGGTCGGAATTGAGTTCCGTTTGTTGCGTTCGAAACTAGACTTGAAGAGCTTTCCCACGTATAAAATTTGGATCATAACTCATTTTCTATGAGCTACATTGAAGCCCAGAAGATCACTGAATTTAGCATTCTGCACTACAGTTATTGTAGTTGCAGCACTTTGCCGGTCCATTTAATCTCTCATCCAAACTAAATTTGCAAAAATGGTCTTCTAATGATTGTTTGCATTTTGGATCTAGTTTCCAATGGTATAATCCATAGAGCTTTTTGACATCCGTAACTGAAGTTATACATTTTGAAAGTAACCTTGCTGGTACTAGTTTGCCTGTGAAACTTAAATGGAACTAAGTCTGTAAACGGGTTGGTCAAATGGTTAAGTCATATATTATAGTCAAATTTACTATCATTAGTCAGCCATCGGGCAATGACCATTAATGTAAGTCATAATTGTCCAGGCACACACAAGGACCTCGAGCGCGAGTCAATGACAAGTATCTAAGGTGACCGTCGACTGTGGTAAGTTCCAAGTGCATGTGTAGCTATACTTAATACACGTACACAATCACCTCTACGTGTCATTCAATGTTTTACTGTGTGAAGGGATGGGTGTGTACTTTACCGCACTCCCCTCAAATGTTTGAATTGTTCTGTGATATCAGACGTGGCGAGTGTTTACTTTATCACACTTGTCCTCAACTGTACAATTGGTTGCTATTGTTGATTGTACATGATTACAGACTCCTACTTGATATATTATTGTGAACTGTTTGGGCCCAAACCCTGGGAAACTGGCCGAGTCAAGCCCGCAGGGGCGTGGTCGAGTCGACCAGGGAACCTTAGGTACTGATACTGTTACTGAATTGGCCATACTGGGTATACTTGAGGAATACCATCCCACTGTTATTGGAGTGCGGGCCCAGTCGAAGGTGACATGGTGGAAGGAGATTGGAGTGAAGTGGGCTTCTACGGACCTTTGAATGGTTGACGGAGTGTCAACATGTTTATGATTTGGCTCCAGTGCAAAGAAAAGTATGAACTACAATTGATTGAACTCCTCGGAGCTCTGTATCATTAAAACTATATGTGACCTATTTGTTTCCAATTGTTTATTTAAATGTGAATTACTATTAAACATGCTCTTGTATGCATCTATGCTTTCTCTTGGGACTTACTGAGCTTATCGCTCACCCTATTTCCTATTTGTTTTCCTTAGCAGGGGCCAGGGCAAGTTTAAGGAGGGTAGGCGATTGAAAGTGGGAATGAATTTGGGATATCAGTTGTGTAGTTTGAATAGTATTGTACTTGAACTATAGGCTTAGTTAAACTGTTACTATACTGACGTGTCAAATGGGATCTTCTTGTGTATGTATTTTGGGTTGTGAAATAAATAATATTTTGGAAAAATCTGTTCTAGAAAATCGAGTGAGTCCTGGCGAAAGTTGGGCAGGCGGTCTGCCAAATCCTAGGGCACGCCCTAGGAGGAGGTAGGGTCGTCACATATAGGTTATTCAAATGCTGGAAGGTTTTGAAGGGTTTTCATGAAGACCAAAACTACATATTTTGACTATAAATAGAGGTCTTCCCACAAATCCAAATCAAGTCCAAATCAAATAAAAAAAATTCTTCCATTGATGTTGAAGGTTTAAAGATTGAAAATTCAAGTGTTCAACGTCACCATTAAATCACCTATTTTCTATACTCAAATTGTAGGAAACATCTTTCTTGATTGAAGAACAAGCCTATTTGGCCCTTCGATTAAAGTTATTTGAAAAGAGAAATCAAAGAATTAGTTTCTTTGATTTAAGAATTTTAGATATTGTAATCCTTTTCTCTTTGATATAATATATTTAGTATTTGTGTGAATTTCTTATCTTTTATTTTAGGCAATGGAATATGTACATACAAATTCACCACCAATAGGACTATTTCTGTCTCTCACCTCTTCTCTTCCAACAAATTATCTATTTCAAGAATTAATGGAGCATAAGAATATGAGTTTTAAAACCTCGGCTATCATTGCCTCTGCAACTCAAGAGGTGCAATATGCTGCACCCATGACAAGGAGCAACACTATTGTTGGAGGAATAATCTTGAAGTTTTTTCCAAGCAAGAAAGAAGTCCATGGTGCGTTTGCTGATAGCTCAAGTGATTCAACCACTTCTGTAGTGATGCCCGTCATGATGACTTAAACAACAACTATTGAGGACCAAATCTCCTATCTTGCCAAGATTGTTGAAGGACTAGCAGTTCATGTGCAGAGTCAAGATGTCAAGATAGCCAAGCTAGTGGCTATAATGGAGACCATAGGCAAAAATAGCCTTAATATGTCCAAAGAAAAAACTAAAGTGCAAGATGAAGGTGACTTATCACTAAGGGAAAAAGAGAAGGATGATACAAAATTGTATACGACAAAGGAGGTCTCAATCTCTCCTGATGGCACCATTCATCAGTTTATTGGGGGCATGATCAAGGACAAGATTGTTGGAAGCATCAAATTACTTGTTGGATACACCAAACTCTATATTGTAAGAGTGGAAAGTCTGAGGATTCCCGTTGGATATCAACCTCCAAAATTTCAGCAATTTGATAGCAAGAGCAATCCCAAGCAACATGTCACACACTTCGTAGAAACTTGTAACGATGTTTGTATTGATAGCAATTTACTTGTTAAGCAATTCATTCATGCATTGAAAGGCAATGCCTTTGATTGGTATACAGCTAGAACCAAGTACCATTGACAATTGGGGGTAGTTGGAGCAAGAGTTTCTTAACCGCTTCTATACTACGAGAAGGATTGTTAGTATGACTAAACCCTCAAATACACACCAGTGTAAGAATGAACCTGTGGTCAATTTTATCAATTGTTGGAGAACCTTGAGCCTGAATAGTAAAGAACGAATTCCTAAATCTTCCGTCATTGAGATGTGCATCCAAGCATGCATTAGGGACTCAAATACATTCTGCAAGACATGCAACTAGAAACCTTTGAATTGTCTAGAAAAACCCATAATATAGAAATCAACCTTGAGAGGCAAAAGCCACCAGTTCCTGACCCTTACAAAAGTATAGAAAGGCAAGAAGTGAGAAAATGGGGCGTGCCTCCATCCAAAATAAGAAGAAGTAGACTATGACTGCAAGTGCAGTACCTTCAAACTTGTCCCTAAAACTATTGACAAACAAGACAAGAAACTCAACACCTATCAAGAGTAAGAAAGGAGAAAACTAACTCTTAAGGAGATGCAATAAAAAGAGTACCCTTTCCTTGATTCTAGTGTCCTTGATAAGTTTAATAATTTGTTAAGTATGCATTTTATCATGCTTCCTAAGATGAAGCAGCCAAATGAAGTTGAAAACACTGATGACCCAAACTATTGCAAACACCATCGTTCGGGCATCCTATTAAAAAGTGCTTTATCTTCAAAGACAAGGTGATGAAGTTGGAGAGCAAGGAAAAATTCTTCTTGAAGAAGATAAGGCAAGCATGAACCAAACCTGATACGAACTCCGTCGATAGATGAAACCCGTATTATATCAGTTCAGGACCTACGTCTAGTGGAATCAAATTTGGGGGGTTGGTATGGTACCCTTGACCCACCAAGAACCCTGACATACGAACATATTGATATTATCTCAACCCGACATGAAGAATAATTGACGAACTTTGGGAAGAAATTGATGGGAGATGATGGATAGAATCTGTGAGGCTCCGTACCATCAATTTAAATTATAAATTGTAAAATTCCATATTTTCATAAAATTATTTTAGTTTGAATTATTTGACCTTCGTATGTCAGTAGTATCGGCATTAAAAGTTTTAAAATATATTGTGCACGTTTAAATCATGTCCTTGATTGAATTACTTGGATGTTTAAATTTTGCATACGAGCCTAGGATCGACTATTAGACATAAGTTTTGAGTGTTAGGAAATGCATTTGAGGTATATAAGCGAGAGAAATCAGAGTCGTAGTCTCGCGAGAATCGACCCCGACGCGACAAAAGGTGACTTTATGTCAAATCGAGTGACATCTTTCATTTCCTCCCTTTTTTCAACAAAAGCCCCAAAAGTCAACAAGCCTCAATCACTCTCTCTTCTTCTCCTTCCTTGGCCGAACTCCCTCCCCCATTTTCCCCTTCATTTCACCTTCAAAATCTACTCCAAAGCTTCATCAATCAACCAAGAAAGCTTGACAAAACTTCCACCATTCCACTTGGAGCTTGAAGGCTATCTTGCCCTGTGTGAGAGCCAAGCATTGAAGCAGAGAAAGAAGGGTTCTTGGTGCATTTTAGATCACATTCAACTTAGGGTTTTCACTTGAGAAGGAAGAGGTAATGGCTTCTACAAACCCTAGTTTTCCTTGCTTCCATTGTTTGGTTTTGGAGCTTGCAGCTTCTTGTTTGTAATTTTGTTGAATTTGGTTGGTTGTGTGGGCTCTATGAATTCCCACAATTCTTGATGGTTGGCTGCTATGATATATGTGTATGTGATAGAGTGATTATGATGAGTTTTGGAGTTAGAAAACTAGAGAGAAAAGAAAGAGGCAAAACCGAGAGAAAAGGGAAGTTATGCTGCCGGTTTCTTTTCCAAGTTTTCTGCTCTGTCTTAGCTGCTTAATTTTGTGAGTGTCTTGGCTGTTTTGAGGGATGTAATGTTGAGCTTTAGCTGGACATTTTCCTAGCAAAGAAACCCTCTCATTTGGTGCTTCAAAAGTTCATGAAAATATGGCCAAAATCTAGTAAAATTCTGCCTCTATGCTGCCCGAGACTTTTGCCCTATTTTGAATGCTATTTGATCCAAATTCTTGTTATCATTTTATCACCATTTGATCAAGAAATGTCATTAGAGTCTTGGTTTTGAAAATGGAATGGAATGAGAGCTGTTTTGGATGAACTAAATGTTGGAAAAGAAAAGGATTTCTGTTTTGCAGAATTGAGTTTGAAAATTTCAGTCAACTTTGGTCGTTTTGATCACTGTCTTCCCGTACGAATTTTAAGCTAAATCTTGGTAAAAACGTAGCTCACATCTGAGGTTTTTGTGTGCAAAATTTAGTGTTTTTCTAGTACCATTTTGTTGCTCAAATGATGCCCCAAAGTTACTCTTCAAACCTGGAAATTTTGCTGTCAGGACAGCTTTATGCCTTCTATTCAAATGGCTATATTTTCTTGCTCGGGAGTCAAAATCAAGTGCCATTTGTGGCATTTGAAACTAGAATTCAAGGGCTTTCCAATGGTATAAAATTTGTGTGCTAGTTCATTTTCTACAAGTCACAGAAATTTTAGGAAGTTGACTGATTTTGCAAACTAATAATATTGTGTTTTCACTACTGCTGAATCTTGCGGCTTGATTTGACTTATCTTGCAAAATGAATTTGAAAGCAAAGTCTTCTAGTGAATTGTAGTACTCTAAGTCTAGTTTCCATAGCCGTAAGCCTTGCCTAAATTGGATAAGTGTAGCCTTAGATATGGTCTGAACAATAAACTATGGTAGTGAGGTTTTAGTGATTCTAAGTAGTTGAGTTAAGGTTTTGAGTTTTAGTTATTTTGGCTAGTGTTTGATAGTTGAACTTTGGCTCAGGTGACCAAGACTCCGCCGAGGGCGAACCGACTACCGAAGTTTAACCTTCTTACTTGCTCGCTCGTTAAATTGAATCACGGTGAGTGTTCCTTGCATGTTGTGTGAATTACATGCTTATGTGATTAATACTTGATGTTACTTGTTCTCATAAGTGTTAAATACTTGTTCCTAGGTTGTGACAGCCCCACCTCCCCCTAGGGTGAACCAAAGGGTTTGGCAGACCGCTTGCCCAACTCTCGCCAGGACTCACTACGAAACTCAAATATCAATCCAAACATTCATTCGTACAATCATCATTAAAAGTTATTACAATTACTAATAAACTCTCACAAAATACAAACCCCAAAATTACATCAAAATTACATTGATAATAACTCTAAAATACCATAAACCATCAAATTCATCCATTAATTTCAATCTTATACAAAATGAGGAAATCCTACAAAAGTACTAAGTTCCTCGATTCTCGTGCTCCACTTTCAAACCTGTTAAGGAAAACAAATCTTATGGGGTGAGTAAAGCTCAGTGAGGCCAAGAAAACATGAAAGCATGCAAGATCAAGAAATGTACACTTTTATTAAACAAGATAGGTTACCAAAACTTTGAGGCAAGAATGCAAATAAGGAATTTAATTACACATTAAATAAAGGATACAGGAGCTCTCAGGAGCCAAGTTCCACGAAACTTGATCACATTCCAGTAGTTGACACTCCGTCAACTTTTATAATTACCATGTAGAACTCCACTTGTCAACCATCTCCGTCCACCGCTTCGCCCCCCAACCGGGCCCGCTCGTCAAAATAGAAAAATTGGTAACACTCGAGTATACCTAGGTAAATAGTTAGTGAGCGCACTCCAACCAACGAAAATATGTAAAGACTCATGGTTTACTAATCTCTCAGCCAAGTCCTTGTCGGCCCGAGGTGAAAGGTTTACCAATGAGGTTTTGGGCGTCCCCAACAGGTTTAGATAGAAAGTAAGATGATGAGACAATGCTCAATCATCAATCAAGTACAAGTACAGTTTAGGCAAGTCATTTCAAGTACAACAATTACAAGCAAGCATGTCAGGTCAAGTAAGAGAGGTCAGACGAGATAAAGTACACGTCCGCCTCGACAAGTTTAATAACATATTCAAATCAAGCGTTTAATATGTTCAAGCAATTCAACAAATCATGCACTTGACACTCACCAATAACCGAGAGCAAGCGAGGAAATTCAGGAGATCAAGAAAGCTTCTCGGTGTCCATGATATCACCTGAGAGATAAAAATCAAAATTACCTAAATAAACATTCAAGGTTAATTTTACAAATAAATAAGCTTTTCGATTCCAATTTAAAAGTAATCTCATGAAATTGGAAAATCCATTTTCCCAAAATTGGAATGGTGTACAAACGCTCAAAAGATTACGCCTGAAAACCAGGAAATGTTTCCAAGGCATTTCTAAGCTTTCGTCGCTTTCTTAGAAGAATTTTCAGTTTTACGCGACGATCTTTGAAAAATCATAACTTGAGTTCTATAAGTCCAAATTTCACAAGGTTGGTACCTTTCAAAACCTCATTTAAAGTTCTAAAACTTTGTAGAAGGCACAAGGATAAAATTTTGGACAAAATCTACCCAGATTTTTGAGTTAAGAATCAGCTACAGTATGAAACAGAATAGCTTAGGCTGGTTTTCAGCAAACTTTGAAAATTTACCAAAATTCGTAGGAAATGAGCTAGCCTCTGAAATTCACACAGTTTAAATTCCTATGTACAAAGTTTTAAATGCCATGAACGGCACTCGAATCCGATACTTGAGCAAGAAATTATAGCAGTTCAAACTAGGCTGGTTCGAAATTCTGAGTTTTCTGATTTCCAGATTTGCAGGGCACAATTCTAGGCCTTGTTTGAGTGACGGTTTCTTACCCAAAAATTACCAAATTTGGTACACCAATTATACTATATATATTATAGGTTCACAACAAATTCCATAAATTCAAACAAGTGAATGTTAAACCGAAATGAATCCAAACAGTGCCCAAAGCTGGGAAAAATTTTCCAGATTAAAGAGGCAGATTTGAAACATCATTTGAGCAACGAAATGGTACTGGAAATACACCAAATTTTTCAGGCATACACCTTAGTATATGAACTACATTTGCACCAAAATTTAGCCAAAAACTCGCATGGTAAGGCAGTGTTCAATGAGACTAAAACAGGGCAGCAGATAACAGTAAAATTTTTCCAGTTTTGGCTTCTTCTTTTCATGCGATTTTAGTACACCAAATGGAATGATTTTTGCAACTAAATTTACACACATATAAACCAACATTTCAGCTCTCAAAATGCCCAAGAAAATCATGAAAATCAGTAGTTAAAACAGGGCATAAATTCAGCAAAATGAACCGGCAGCACTTCTCTCAATCCACTTGATTTTCCTCATTCATTTCTTCCTATCTTTCTAACATCAAAAATCAATTAAAAACACCACCATATCATCTCTTCAACATCAAAATAGCCACACATTCAAGTCTTGTGGGAATACAAGAGCCCACTTCAACAACCCAAATTCAACACAAGAACAAACAAGAAGCTACAAGCTTCAAAACTAAACAATGGAAGCCAAACAAGAAGCCCACTAAATTAGGTTTGTTGAAGCCATTATACCTCAAGTAGCTCAAAGAAAATTCAAGCTTGTGGTGTGATCAAACCCCCCCCTCTCCTATCAAGCTCCTAGCTGGCTCTCCTACTCTTTCTTGTTGATCTTCAAGCTCCAAGTGAACAAGGGTGGAAGATGTCTCAAACTTTCTTGGTGGATTTGATGGAGGATGGAGTTGATTTTGAAGACAAAATGAAAGGGAGAGATGGGGAAGGGAGTTCGGCTGATGAGGGGAAGAAAAAGTGGGTTTTTGGTTGTTTGGTAAAGTGGGAAAAAGTGAAAGGACGAAGAAACATAAAGCCTTGTTTTATGGTGCCCCAAAAGTCAACTTTAATTTGTAGACAAAATGCTCCAATTGGAGTTTAATTTCAAGCACTCACTTCTAATCCCTCAATTAGCTTTTCTTAATCCACTAATGATCATTCTTATTCTCCAAACTTACATCACTCTCAGTCTAAACATTTGTCTCGAAAAATGTGCCTTTTTCGTTTTTCATAATTGAGTGACAGAAAAATCAAATTGATGGTTAAACATGGTTTTTAAAATAAAATAAGGTAATGTATGGTACATTTGCATATATAATAATTTAAATCAATTATTTAGAGAAAATAAATAATTAATTAAATAAATAGGTCAGATAAAGATAAATTTTTGGGTCCTCACATAGGTGAGTGCGTACTTTATCGCACTCGACCTAACTTTCATTATACTGCTCAACTGTTTATTATTCCACTATTTGTATATTACTTGTGCATGACTGTAAGCCATGTGTACTTTACATAAAACCATAGGGGGGTGAAATGGATATTTTCAAACATTAGGGGGGTTGTGTGACAACAGTCAAAATCACAGGGAGGTTAAATGTAATTTACCCCTGTGGATTTGGTTCTTGTTTAAACCTTCCAAAAATCAAATCTGGTTTGTTGTGTTTGTTATAACCAGCCAAGAAACCAAATTCCAAACCTGATTTGTATTGGAAAGGTCAAATTTCTAGGTTGATAAATTGTTCCAAGAAAATCCTTTGTGTTACAATTAGGAAAGTACTAGTTTCCTAAATCTGTCCACTTATCTTTTCTCCAATTCTTAGGTTGTTTTGTATTGGATTTTAACTAGGTTTCTCTCATAAATTTCATGCCTTTTCCAGCAATAAATAGGTCGGAATTTCATCCAATTGCCTCTTAAATTCAGCTTGTTTTATTTTTTTTTTGTGTTCTAATTTCATTGCTTCTTCGAGTATAGTCATTGCTACCATTGAGTTGTTGTTTGGTTAAGTTGGTCATTGCTTGTTGTAAAGCTCTAATTTGTTCAAGGAAGCAAATAATAGCCTTGAGAATCTGATTTGGTAAGATTATTAAAGTGACTAAACACTTGAGTGATATATGAGTGTTGAATGAAACAGATGAGGGAGCAAAATGAGGAAAATACTTGTTTCTTTTGATAACTCTGTTTCAGGTTAAGATGTCTTCTAGAAGAAGGTCAGCTCATCAGGAAACTAAGTTGTTGGTAGATACCATGATTGCTGAATTTCATAATTTAATGGTTGCCTATCTCGAATCCTGACCAACATACTCATATAACGTTTTCGGAATGCTATTATCAAGAGGAAATGATTATGAAGGAATCTATGGAGTCAATTGTTGAAATAGGAGAATTCGAGCTTGTCTCACCATTGATTGAGGAGACATCCACAAAGGTTGAAATAGAAGACATAGAAATCAAAACTGTAGAATGGGAAGATGTAGTTGATAGTTAGATAGTTGAGAGTGTGCATAAGGTAAAAATTGAGGGAGGCACTCAAGAAAAAGCGATTAAAAAATCAAGTGAAATAAGAAAAAAGGAAAAGTGAGCCGATTTTGAGTGCCAAAATAAAAAAGAGTAAGAGGAATAAATTTTTTTCTAATGATCTTAACTTTGCTTTGTTTAGTATTCATTGTCTTATTTAGGTTAAACATGTGACGACCTCACCTTCCCCTAAGGCGAACCAAAGAGTTTGGCAGGCCTCCTACCTAACTCTCACCAGGACTCACTCACTCGAATAACTAATAACACTTCGAAAGTAATGCAAATAATAATTCCAAACCAAACCACAACTAATAACATTGTTAAATTCAACTTACAACCTAACTTCTTAATTTACAATTCAATATACTTAAGGTACAACCACAATTTCATCTTACAAGCCCAAAATATCAAATTCAGCATTTCAAGACAAAATTCAAAAGGTAAGTTCCAACCCTTGCTAATCACGTCTTCATTTGGGTTCTCGATCCCTATTAAGGAAAACAAAATTTAAAGGAATAAGCTAAAAGCCTAGTGAGTTCCAAAAAGGCTTGCAATTCACGTAGAATAGTTCAAAGCATACTTCAAGTTTACAATTTAAAACAAGTAGATAAACATGTAAATGGGTATTGGTCGAATATACCTGGTAAACTACTTGAAGGATATCACCCAACAAAATAGACTAGTCGAGGGACTTCGCCTAGCGACGTCACAATATTTCACTGAAACTACTCCAGGGACTTCGTCGAATGAAATTGACTAGTCGAGGGACTTCGGCCAACAACATCACAATACTTCACTGAAACTACTCAAGGGGTAACGACCCAGACTCAAGACCTGGCCCAAGCAACTTTTGGAATGAAATCACTGGCCCAAAATGGTTAACCCAAGTTACTTGATAGGCCTTGGTTCCAAGCTTATATACCTTTCCTTTCTCATGCACTTTTCTAATGTGGGATATCACATTCTCCCCTCCTTTTTAGGACTTTGCATCCTCGCAAAGCCCGTTACAGATACAGTCACAATCCAAACTGTCCACTTGGTCGTGCTTAGACTCTAGAGGTGGCCCTCGTCTGGCGTGGCACTTAACTCCTTGCACTTCCTTGCGTAGTCGGAACCATAATGCACTGGCCCAGGCTTATCCCGCACAGAGACCATGTGAGGTTCGCTTTGATACTACCTGTAACGACCCAAACTCAAGGCCTGACCCAAGTAACTTTTGGAATGAAATCACTGGTCCAAAATGGTTAACCCAAGTTACTTGATAGGCCTTGGTTCCAAGTTTATATACCTTCCTTTTCTCATGCACTTTTTCGATGTGGGATATCACATGAGGGACTTCGCCCAACGAAGTAGACTAGTCGAGGGAGTTCGCCCAATGACATCACAATATTTCATTGAAACTACTCGAGGGACTTCGCCAAATGAGGTAGACTAGTCGAGGGATTTTGCCCAATGATGCCACAATACTTCACTGAAACTACTCAAGGGATTTCACCCAACGAGGTAGACTAGTCAAGGGACTTCGCCCAACGACGTCACAAACTAGTCGAGAGTATTCACCCTACGACGTCACAGCAGTCACAAGATAGTACACTATTCATTTTAATTCCCAAAATCACAAGAAAAGGAGAAACACTCACATGGTAGTTCAAATCATAAAATAGATCAAGTATATTTCTCATGAAATTCAAGTCTGTCAAATAATCCAAATTCATCTCAAGTCACAATTTCAAGTTCACATAAACAATTTGCAATTCAAGACACAACTTTTGAAAATCATGTCAAGTAACATGCATGGAAACTCACCAAAGGATCAAGTAGACAAGCAAGTGATTTCCTAGATGTCCAAGATTGGCTCGTCCCCAAGTTCACCTTTATCACCTCAAGATCTAGCTAGATCTAGAAAGATCAAGTAAGATCTAGTGTAGCTCTACTCACGGATGATCTTCCAAACTTAGCAACCTCAAGAACCTCTAACTTAGCCAAAGATTTGCTTGCTTGTTGGTGATTTCCTCCACAAATCTTAAGATCAAGAAGATGAAAAGCAAGAAGCAACTTTCTTTCTCTCTCTCACTCTCAGATCTCTCTCCCTTTTCTCTCTCTATCACTCGACTGCAACAAGGAGAAAGGAAGCAAGGTGAAGCTTTTCAAATGAAGTCTTCAAGGTGCTAGAGGTTGAAGATGAAGACGAAATTGGAACAACTTTCCTTTCTCTCTCTAATCTCGGATCTCTGTCTCCCTAAGCTTCAAGAGGCAGCTGAAATGGAGGAAAAAGAGCAAGAAATGAAGCTTTATGGAGAGAAGAAACTTGGCCATCCTTAATTCAGGGAAAAGTGGTCAATTTTCACTTTTTGTCACATCAACGCGCGACGCTCTAACTTTTTGTAAGGGCCGTAACAAAATCCTAACCTTTAATTGGACTTTTCATGAATCGTTGTAATTTCATTACTGCATGACCATGATCATGTAAATTTTTTTTTTCCAACGAAAAGATTTGCAACAATAGACCAAGCAAGTAATTAAAACCCCTTAAATAAATTAGGGTGTGACCATACTTAATACGAATCATCCTAAAACTATGATAGTTGTGTGCTCAACCCTAAGTGTTTCTCTCTCTCTTCCAATTTCCAACCGGTTATACCTCCACAAGATTGAACCACCATGAACCATCCTTGAACCAAATTTCTTTCAACTAAAATCAGACCATATCCAGCCAATTGAACCATATTTTCCCTCTAAAACTCCATTCGAATTCAGCTCAAGGAAATTCAGCAAGAACCGCCACCCATTTCCCTCCATTCCACGGTTGCCAATTGTCAAATTTTGGGCTGAAAAGTTGGCAGCAAGCATGCTTCTTTTCCCTCCCAAAAAATGGTAGCATGATGAGCTTGAGGCTAGGGAAAATTCTTTTCAGATTTCAGCAACAAAGGCTAATGATACCTCACCTCCCTTCATGCCCTATGCATGAGAAGGTTGTGCCATTTGGCATCCATTTCAGCCAAGTCTTGTTCACTTGAACAAGCAAATTCAGGCGACCTTCTCTTCCTTCAAGTGCTAGCCGAGCTCCTCAGCAAAGAAACACTCCCATTTCACTTCCATTTCATTTCCATTTCACTTCATTCTCTCAAGCAACTCACTCTCATTTTTCACTTCAGCAAATCGCTCTAAGCCTTACCCGAAACTCTTCAACATTTTCCCTCACTTTTGCTCCAGAAAATTCTTCATTTAAACTTCAACCGAAAGCTCTAGCTTCTCTCTTTCCATTATTTGATCTTTCTTGGTCAATCAACCCTTTCACCAAGAAGTAATCTTGGCCGAACACTGCTGGAAACAAGCATTAAAATTTCTGGAAGAACCAAGCTAGTCATCCTCCATCCGATTTTAGGCAAGCAAGAGGTAAATCCTAATCTCTTTTGTGAACTTCCTAGGTAGCTTGAAACTCTCTCCTTAGCTTATTTTGTGTCTCGTAGCTGGAAAACAGAATCGATTCAACACCAAGCAACTTTGTTCATCCATTTTTTTGGTTCAACCAAACGAAAGGTAAGCTGTAGCTTCTTACAATGGTTCCATCCCCAGCTTAGTTCCATTCTCAGCATTACTCCTCTTCTTGTAGCTGGACCTCGGACTGCATTAGCTCAAACCAGCACTTGTGCATTGTTCTTGAGGTCGGTTGGAGGTAGGGAATCCACCTTACTTTCCCTTTGACCTAAATAAACTGCTTTACTCTTAAAGATATCATCTTACTTCCTAAAACTGCCATGCATATGCTAGTAGGCTTAAAATCCTACTTGCATGCATATATCATCTTATTATGTTGATGGAAATTTTGATGGACTGATAAGGGATATCATTTTGATGTCCCAAAAGCTGACCGAAGTTTAAAGCCATGGAAATGTCCTACTTACTCCATGCATTATGATTGATGATGGCTGAACCTTTTTCTTGTGCTTAGTTGTGGTTCAACAACTTTGATTACTTGCTGTTTTGGAATGGATGTGAGCTGATGGGCTTTGCCCTACTCCATCTGAAACCCTTTTGTTGTTAACATGCTGAAATCGACCCTTCAATGCACCACATTCCACTTGATTGATGAGACTTTAATTAAAAGTTTGCATGGATAAAGTGTTTAACAAAAACCAAGCTTGAGTTGTTTATTTGCTTGTTGGAAAGTTGAAAACCTATTTTTCCTTGCATGAGACCTCTCGGTCAGTTCAAGAGCCGCATGCATAATGACATAAAACCTGGTTTTGAGTAGATATTGGTCTTGCAACAAGGAAGAAAACAAAAAGGGAGAATCAGACTTGATGATTTTTTTTTTCAACTTGGAACAAAATTTGTCTAGTTACACGTATTGTTTAGTTTTGACCGTATGCATGATTTTTGGATTGTTAGATGGATGTATCACATGCTAAGAGTCCCGCTTAGCATCCTGGAAATCAAACCGAACCTTTAACCACGCGGTTACATGGCTAAAATTTCACAAAAGTTACTCAAACCACATTTTTCCAAGAAATCAGTGGGCAAAACCACACTGAAATAAAATGCTCATATCTCGCTGTTTATAACTCCAAATCACTCACCGTCAGTGGCATCCGAAACTAGACCCAAAGAGCTTCGTTTCAGTACCTTATACGCTCCACAAATCATTTTCTACACGTCGTGGCAAACCAACGAACATCGCTCAAAATCCAAAAAATGAATGTCCAAATTTGAGTACTTTCCAAATTGACTTGGCCGTTGCTATTTTATGAGAAAATAAAGAATTATGAATCTAGTTTTCAACGGTTTTGAAATCATACAATTTGCAAGAGAGAAATTTCCGATTTGAATTTTGAAAGAAACCATGGCGGATTAGTTTTGTTCATGAAAACGTAATGACATTCCATTTTCGAAATTGTGATTGTCGACCAAAACCCTAATTTGTACTATTTTAATTTTAGCACGAAAACTTGTTTTAAGTATGTAAGACCAAAAAAATCAAATTGGTTTCAAATCCAAAGCCTCGAAAGATTGTTTTGTTCACTAACAAATAAAATTAAACACCATTAGTGACTTTCCAACCAAGCAAACCGTTTCTCAAATTTCCCAACGGATAACGCTACGTTACTCAAATCTTTCTAAACCTCAACTAATAAAATTATTCCAACCCTAATTACGCAGATTTTTGAAACTCACACCTTTTAACCTATCTAACCAAGACCTATATTTTCAAAATACAAACCACCGTTTTATCACACTATCGACTCGTGAGGTAAACCTAAAAATATTCTTATTTTCATAAAAGAAGTGAATTGGTCAAAATTGATTTTAATAATTAATACAATAATTATGTACCTCAGGAACCGACAGTAATATAAACGAGGGCTTTGAGACCGAGGACTTCGACTCATCTACTCAACCTTGACCATCTAAGGTGAGGGTTCCTATTTGTTGCTAATTGATTCTTATTGCTAGGTATTACTTGTTATTGTATGATACCTGTTACTACATGTGAATTATCATTGATTGAAACTAGGGTTTCATGTAAAATGAGTTTTATTGCTTAACTTGACTCAACTGCTTAGGTGGTTTAGTATGTTTTGTTTTAAAAGAATAATAAAATTGTTTTCTTTTCGAGGCTTGAGGCGAAGAGGCTGGCCTTCAAGGCCCCCTTACCCCTAAAGGTTGGTGCACTCTCCTAAGGGGGTTCGAGGTTGAAATTGACTGTCAGTTGTCCCCCGCCTCTAAAATAATAAACTAAACCATCTGACTGCTTGTGCATGTCAACTGTGCATGACCTGTTGGCCGTAGGGATCCCAAACCCCAGAGGCGAGTCGGCCTATTCCAAGTAGGGCTTGGTCAGTGCCGGACCCGGGTCCCTGTTTAAAGGTTACCTCAGTGTACACCGCCTCGCTTGTTTAGTTCGGATCCGAAGTTGGGTGAAAGGGATGGAGAAAGAAATAAAATGACCAGTTCTCAGACTGCTTTCCTCCCTGAGAATGTTATTGCGATTGTTATTTAATGCTCGTTACTGTTTAAATGGCTCAATGAGCATCTTGATTGTTACAGTTTTACAACCTGTTAGATAAATATATATATATATATATATATATATATACTATCTCACAACTTTCCTTAAATGGAAGTTACTGTACTTGAAACTAGTCCTGTACGGACCTAAATGTTTACAAAGCTTGTTGTACTTATGTGCTTAATTGCTATGTGTTTTGGGACTCTCACTGGGTTTAGAAACTCACCCCATATATTTTCCCATCCCAGGATTTCCAGGTATTGAAGAAAGTACTGAAGGAGTACAAGCCAGTTGAATCTTTTGAATGTTGGGTGTATTTGAATCTATTATGATGTCAATGATAATGTATAAGAATTGCCTTTTGAATTATTGTGGTAAGGTTGAGAGTCGAACCCAAAATGGATGTTGGTTAGTAAGTTATGTCGATCTATTTGAAGAATATATATTGTTTGAAAAACCCTAGTCGAAGTAATTGCCTGCTTGAGTCCTGGCGAGAGTTGGGCCGGCGGCCGCGGGTCCTATGGTTCGCCTTGGGAAACGTGGGGCCGCCACACTTTTACTAGTTTTTCTCCTTCCGGCACTACCCTACTATAAATATATCTCTATAATTTCTCTTCATATGCTCAGTTTTATCTTAGAGTTACTATTCATATTACGACTCAAAAACTAATGCTTAAACTGGCCGAAACAAACACCGGCAATCGTATTCATGAAAAATTCTCTAAATTAGAAAATGATAATTTAATGAATAAATTCACTAATGTTTTAGTGGAAATACATAATATAATTATACTATCATTATTATTTATTTTTCAAAAAGAATAAAGTTTTGAGACCCTCACAAAACAAGGTAAAGTGAAGATTCTTATGCACAATTCCTAAACCCATGGAAAGAGTGATGATTTTTCATGAAACTGCATATTTTTACCATCTATCTATGGAGAAGTGCAATGCTTTAGCTATCCAATCTACTACATTGCAAGGGAGTTTTCAATTGACGGATGTTCCAATTGAATTTAATTCTTTTGAACCTTGGTTTAATGATCATGCTATTTGTTTGCATTGTGTTAATCATTTTGATAGCTTTTTGAGTCATCATAAGATTTGTGTTTGTCTTAGATGTGAAAGCCTAGTTTTTAATCCTTATGGGCTTTTAATTTTCTTTTAGTTGTGTGATCATCATGTGTATTTGTGATGCATGTTTGTTTAGTGGTTCTAGTGTGTTTTAGATCGTGTTAGGGATTTTAGAATGATGCATAGTGTTCACGTATTTCCATCATGCTATCAACTTGGTGAGTTTAGTACTTGTGAATATTTTATTTTCATTCATTCCTCTTTTTTCGTGTTTGATCCAGGTATCAATTTGAGATTGAATCATTTTCATGAGGGAAGGAATGATAGCATATCAATAGGTGGTTTGTGCTCCTGTCAAATGGATCGTGAGTTGGAAGATGCATGTGTGTTCGTGATCAAGTTAAGTAGCTCACGTTCATCAAGATTTTCCCCGAATTGCTTCATTATAAGCAATGCTTTGATTTGAGGACAAATCTTTTCCAATAAAAGGGGAATGATATGAGTGCATTCCAGGCATGGGCCGTACACATGTTTAATTTTAGTAATAACTTGATGGCTAAGCTATTCAAGTCAAAGAAAGCTTAATCTAAATGGATTAAGAAACACAGCAGTCTTCTGGCATTTGCATTCTAGGGTTTTTCTAGTGATTTGATTATTTTATTTTATGTTAGTTTGTGACAGCCTCACCTCTCCCTAAGGCGGACAAGAGGGTATGGCGGATTGCCTACCCAACTCTCGTCAGGACTAACTAGCAAGCCAAGTAAAATAACTAGGATTAACCAATTAAGTTCCACCTCATAAGACCAACCACTACCAACAATTACACAAAATTCCAAGTCCTGCCTCTATTAAAACCCAAATGTCACAATACATCTCAAGTACAATTTGCATTTACTAAATACTTGTCAAATTATGCTAAGAATACCAAAAGCTTAACAAAAGATTGGTCACAACTAGAGCAACCTTGAACCCTTCACTTCACTGCCTTGTTAAGGAAAACAAACTTAAAGGGGTGAGCTAAAGCTCAGTGAGGCCAAGAAAACATGTAGACAAGAAAGTGCGATAACAAAAGTTATAACTACTTTAAACAAGTACGATAGCAATAAAATTCAAGTAAAGCTCAAGAAGGAGGTAAACACACATTTGAAAAGATACAGGATCTTTTAGGAGTTAGTCCATAACCGATCTTTTCAAAAGATCTTGAAACATTATTTCAATCGTTGACACTCCATCAACCAAGTAATAACAATATCCGTAGATCACCATTTTACACCATTCTCCATCCACCGTTTCACCCCCTACTAGGCCCGTACGTCAACAAGATTTCACTCAAGTGGACAAGTCCATACGCCAAGTCCAGGGGACACCATTCATTGCCTCATGGTTCGTCAAATCTCACTGACCAGGACCTCACATCTAATGGCGAGTAGATTGACTTACCAATGGGTTTAGGCATCCCCAAAATATTGGTATTGACGCGGACTTTAGAGGTGGCTCCCGCCCTAATGGATGTAGCACTTAGATCCGGCAGCTCTCAGTTAATAGCAATCAATCAATCAAGCCATGATATTCAATCATTCAAGTGATAACAATCACTTAAATTCTATAGGTCAATAATTCAGTCCAAAGATGCAAACACGACAAGTACACGCTTGCCATCTCTAGATCATGCCAAATTCAAGCAATTCAATCATATCACGTCAAGTACAATTAAACATGCACTTGAACACTCACCAATTAACAAGTAGACAATAGGCAAATCTTTAAACCTCCACAGTCGGCTCGCCCTCAAGGTCACCTAGATCACTTGGGCCAAGAATAACCGTTAAAACTATCCATTCCAGCTTTAGTGAGCGACTAAGACCTATTTCTCTCACGTCACTCAAACTTTCTAAGTTTATCTCAAGCGTCACAGTTTCTTTCATGACTCATAACTAAGGCTATATAAGTCCACAATTGACGTAAATTATACCATTGGAAACTAGATTCAAAATGCTAAAAGTTGTTAGAAGACATCATTTTCAAATTCAATTCACAAGATAGTTTAAATTTAGCGACAACTCGCTGCAGCTACAGGATTGCAAAAATAACTGTTTTTAAAATCAGCCAACTTTACCGGCTTGCCGCAATTTATATAAAATGAACTAGATTGAGAATTTTATACTGTTGGAAAGGTCTTTGAGCCCAGTTTCAAACGCCACAAATGGCACTTGATTTGATGCTCGTACACCAAGCTATGATAGTTTTACGAAGGCTGGTTTAGGTGTACTTTTTTTTCCCGAAATTCCAATAATCAAGGCAATAAAACTTCCTTTCTTTCACTTTTTTTAAGCATAATTTTAATCAACTCACCCACAACTCAAAGTCCAACATTAAACAAGGCTTCTTCAGTAAAACTTAGCCAAAATTCACCATAAAAATTGAAGATAAAAGCTAGAAAAGTGGAGCAAAAAAATCCAGCCAGCAAACCCTCATTTTTCACCAAAGATTCTTCTACAAAAATTTCCATCCAAATGACATAACTTTCAAAAGATTTTTGGCCCACTCATAGATTAACATATTGCAAGTCAAATAGCATGAGAATAGTAGCCACAAAATCTGAAAATAAAGCTAGAAATGAGCAAGAGAAAATCGGCAACCTTCTAGTTATTTTTCCTCCAAAATTTCCAACAATTTCTCCAAATCAAATATAATATTTACCCATAATAACAACCATAAAATGCAATAAATTCCTCAAGGCATCTACCTAAAAGGTCTCCTCAAGTCTGCTACCTAAAGGTTGGATCTCTAACACACCCAACCCTTGATCTTTGCCAAAATTTCTTAGATCTACTCAGATCTAGTTAAAATAAATGCAAGAATCACTAGGAAGAACTTTTAACTTCCTCCAAGCTACACAACCACAAATACAAGCTCAAGAATATTTGAAATCTTCCACCTCCTAACCTCCTACACCAAGATTGAAGTAGCTCCAAGATGTGACTTGAAGTGGGGAAGATTGGGTTGAAGATTGGAGCCAAAAGATTGAAGCTTCTCTTCCAATTTTTTCCTTGAAGTGTTCGGCCAAAGGAGAGAGAGAAGAGAGGAAGAAAAAGTGGAAGAAAAGAGAGAGAGTGGAAAGAGAGAGGTTTTGGAAGAATGAAAGAGTTTGTGTTGGAAAAATGGCTTTTAAAGTCAATCTTGAATAGTGTTCGACGCAACACTACTATCCCAACATTTTCACCTTTTACTAAATTTTCCTCCAAGACATTTCTAGTACCCTGATTGCCCCTCTTAATTCCTTCACAACACTCCACTTCATTGCTAACTAATCACGTCAAATTCTAATCTACGTGACTTAGCATTTAAAATAGTAAACGAGACAAGTCAATAAAATGTATGCGTGAGTGATGAAATAAAGTTTATATATCAATGCGATTATAATAAAATGAGAGAGAGTAAAGTGAAAATGAAATAAAATAGAATATTATAAAGTGCAATAAAATAAAAATAATTTTTACGGGCCCTTACATCTTCTCCCCATTAAAAGAATTTAATCCTCGAAATTCATACATTGACTAGGGAATAACTTTGGGTGCTTCTTTCGAATTTCCTCTTCTACTTCCACGTTGCTTCCTCTACTCTGTGGTTCTTCCATAAAACTTTTACTAGTGGAATTTGCTTGTTTCTCAACTCTTTCATTTTTGATCCAACAACTTTACAAGTTTCTCCTTATAGGATAAAGTCTCATCAATATCTATATCCTTCGGTTGAAGTATATGAGACAGGTCTATGTGGTACTTCTTAAGGTATGAAACATGGAACACATTGTGGATTCTAGATAAACTTGTCGGTAATTCCAACTTATAGGCCATATTCCCAATGCATTGAAGGATCTTAAAAGGTCCCACAAACCTCGGCTGTAACTTTTCCCTTTTTCCGACATTAATCTTGCTTTCAAAGGAGTAATCTTAAGGAATACTTGATCTCCAATTTCATACTCTAAATCCTTCCTTCAATTATCTGCCTAACTTTTCTGCTAGCTCTGGGCAGTATGGATCCTCTGACATATCAACTTAACCTTCTCATATGCCTCTTCCATCTAGGGTATTAGAGTTTAGTCTAGGACCTTTCATTCCCCTACTTCGTCCCAATAAATCGGAGATCGACACCTATAGCCATAAAGAGTCTCATATGGAGCCATTTGTATAGATGAGTGAAAACTATTATTGTAGGTAAATTCCACCAAATTTAAGTACTGACTCCAATTCACTCCAAAATCCAAGACACACTATCTCAACATGTCCTTAAGAGTTTCAATTGTTCTTTCCGATTGACCTTCAATTTGAGGGTGCTAAGTAGTACTGAAATTCAATTTAGCTCCCAATGTTTCCTGCATCTTCTGCCAAAATGGAGATAGAAATCATGGATCGCGGTTCGATACTATACTTACTGGTATCCTATGTAACCTTATAATTTCATCCAAATATATCTTGGCCAACTTCTCCAATGAGTACTTCATATTAATTGGTAGGAAATGAGCAGATTTGGTTAAGCGATCCACTATAACCCAAATTGCTTCATGACCTCTCTACATCCTTGGCATCCCATATACAAAATCCATGGTAATATTTTCCCACTTTCACTTAGGTATCTCTAATGATTGCAATAAGCCAGAAGGCTTTTGATGCTCAACTTTAACTTACTGACAAACAATATATAGTTCTGAACAAATTGAGCAATCTCTTTCTTCATACCTTTCCACCAATAGAGATATTTCAAATCCTGATACATCTTATTACCTCTGGGATGCATCGTGTATTTGCAACAGTGAGTTTCTTTCAATATTTCCTTTTTAAACCTTTTATCCTTTAGCACCAGTATTCAGTTCCAAAACCTCAGCTATCCGTTTCCAAGTTAAAATCTAATATTTCTTTTTTGTGAAACTTCTCTGCCCATTTTGATCCTCGGGTTTTTTTCTTCTGTATTTTCTTGATACAATCCAATAGGGTGGACTTCACGATAATATTTCCAAGCATTACCTTCTTTTGCTCAAGGCAAGGATTCCACATGCTAACTTACTCTAATAGGTGCCATTCTTTTTACCATTAAACTAGCCACTTAAACCTTAAGGCTTAAAGCATCGGCCGCTACATTGGCTTTTCATGGGTGATAGTTAATTGTATAGTCATAGTCCTCCAAGAACTCAACCCATCGACGCTGTCTCAAATTCAGCTCCTTTTTGGGAAAATAAATACTTAAGACTCTTGTGGTAGGTATAAATCTCAAAGGTCACCCGTAATATCTCCACTTACGTAAGACAGACACCACCGCAACTAATTCCAAATTGTGAGTTAGATAATTCCGCTCATGAGGTTTTAACTTTCGAGAAGCATACGAAATAACCCTATTAATCTTTCAAAACATTTAGAAAGAAACTTTAAGTAATCAGTAATTTCAAGAATCACATTCAGTTCCACACAAATGTATACAACTATCGAAACACTAAATGATAAACTTGAACCTCAATAATATCTTATCACAATCCCCATGTCAGAGTTAGTAAACCCATAAAACTTTCAAAACTTCACTACTTTACTAATCGTAACTTACTTCTATCAATTCAAATCTTACATCAAATACAATAAGGTTCTTGGGTTCATTCCTCTCCAATAAAGATAAAATATAGCTTTATATATCAAGAATCAAAATGTTCAAAGTTTTAAGACAAGGGTGTAAGATTATCAAAAGAACTCTCACAAGAATGAATTCTTGCATTCATGGTTATTTGTAAAAGACACTCTTAGTTAACTTTAAATTGAAAAGGGTAAGATGGTGAGAACATAAAAGACTTGGTTAAAACTTTTTTTTAAATAAAGGAAACCACTCTAATAACTCAAGTTTCATGAGAATATCGTAAACAAGAAGTATCCAAATAACTTAAGTAAGAAAAACAGGGTTGCAAATACTAAATTGCTCCCAAAACACGTTTATATCAAATTTAAATATCAATATCCAGAAGAGCGAAGTAATACAATATTGAATTGAAAACTTTTGAGTTCCTTCTTTGAGTTAAACTTCACACGTAACAAATAAAACTAGAGTATGAGGTTTATACATGAAACACTGAGTATTTTTCCCAAAATCAAGTACAACAGGTTCCATTATCAAAAGTAGATTAAATTTCTTCCCATAAGCTATTTAGCTTATATCCAAAAATCAAAGAACCATTTTACATTCCCTTTACTCATGGATCGTTGAACCTTAACTACTAATCATAGGACAAAATGCTTCACCATCACACGAATAAAAGTTTACAACTCTTAAACCCTAATTGTCTTTACACATACAACTATGTTCAAGCATAGATCGAATACTAAGTCATCATTACTAATATCTAGCCGTTCATGAACTAAACCGAACAATCAATTTGCTTTACAATTTAAACATGACTAACTCATATCATGATCAGACACCAATGTATTCGGCGTATATATTTAAACCGTACTTCTATACTATCTATAACCTCAACGTCATTCTCCAATTTCCATTTCTCACACAAGTCTAAGGCAATATAGGTATAAAAGGGCGAGAATCATGTAACCATAGATGCAAAACTAGTCAATCATAATCCAAAATACAATAATTAGATTTCACAATATTAATACAAGTAATCACAATGGATACAAGCAATCATATAACAAGTCTAGATATATCAAAAATTAAGCAAGTCTACAGTGTTACCATAATACACATTCAAAACAAGTATCAAATTTCAAATCAAACTACCATTGATAGAAACCCTGACCAGGGTTTTACTAGCCTAGGCCATGACAATCCTCATAATTTCAATTTTTTTAAATTTTGTTCAACCTTAGATTCAGCACTCAGATCCTCCATGTCATAACCTTCACCATTACACTTTATTAGACTTTAGCCTCTCCATTTTATCCTTTAGTTGTCTTTCCCTTTAGTAAATGTAGTTATTGGACTCCTAGAACTATTCACAAAATCATTGGTCCACTCTTGTTCCTCGATCACACTAACTTCAAGATCTCGGACATAATCACTTTACATCCTCCATGTCCCCTTAGTCCTTGTACTTGGAGATAAGCTCTCTCCTTGAAAATCAGGAATTTCATTTACAAATCCCAAATAAACTTTTGAAAACGTAAGAAGAGCGAAAATCCCATCAAAATCCCATCAATTTCAGGATTTACATTACTAGAATGCAAGTTCATAGTTCCACCAAAACTCAAGGGTTTCTTGTTCAAAATATGGGCAAATTTATGTGCAAAAATATATCAATTTATAATTGAAAAATTTTAACTTATCTGTTATACAAAAGAATCTAGCACAACTCACCAATTTCTAATTTAACTTATCCTTTATACAAAAAAATCTAGCAAAATCTAGTGGAATTCACATACATGTAAATATTGACATGTTATAAAGTATTTGGAGCACATATGTGTCATTTCCAACTATCATTGTGAACATAAAACTAGTACTTCTCAATTTTCTTTTAGATTTAAGAGCGCGAAATTTTCTAGCAGGTAAATAGGTGGAAAAATGAATTTAGTTCTTTTGAAAACTCTTTTGTTTTTGCTCAAAGCCATCATACAAGAAGTTAATTAGCAATCCTCTGTTTCTCATCTCCTATAACTTATTCCTTCCATTCCTACAAGTACAATGATAGTTCAAGTCTTATTCAATCTTTCACTACTGATCTTTCACATAATATTTCACTTCAATACAACATTACATAATTCCTCAATTTTGTCTTTTCACCATCATATTGTAAGTAACTCTCAAGCAATTCAAGCGAGTCCCACAGTCTGGCATCCTAAACTTGAAGCCTAGGATACACTACAGTGATCTGAAGCCCAAAGTTCTGATACCAACTGTGTAAGGGCTGTAGAATTTTATCTTAACAATGGGTTGAATGATTTTTGTGTGATTAATTTTATTGCTTGAGAATGTACTTAGAATTTCGAAACCCTAGTTGACTTTTAAAAATATACAAAATACCTAATTTGGAAAACCCTAATCATATAATTGAATTATGAAGGTGAACGATTCGAACTTTCTCGGAGTTTAACCATTGTAGGATTCCATCATGAAAACCCTAGACTAATTGCAATAAGACTCACTATCATTAGTTATACTAGACTTAACTACATCCTTCTTCAATTAAATTCGATTGATGTTTCTTAGAAAAAAAAAAGAGAGGAAATTTGATTATGTTAAAATCCAAGCCAGATTTCGGACTTTAACAAAATTTTCCAGCTTAGAAGTTTTGTCACTCTTGAACCATTTCATGAGCCACCAAATTGAATCATCATTGAGCCGTTTCACTCCAGCCCAATTGGATCAAAATTCACAGCTTCAAACCACTAGGGATTCCCTCCAAAATCACCTGCAAAATCTTCCAAAAACTCCAGCAAGAATTCAGCCGTCTCTCTCTTCTAATCCTTGGCTGCCATTTGTCAAGATGAAGCTGAAATTTCTGGCAGCAAGCATGCTCTCTTCTCCCTCCCCATAACCGACAGCATGCTTGGTTCAAGCAAGGGATTCTCAGCTTTGTTAGGCAGCAAATGATGGCCCACCTTCAACCATGCCCAATGCATGAAAGGGGTTAGAACACTTGGCAATTATTTCAGCCAAACTATGTCCATTTGAACAAGCAAACTTCAGGTTTCCTTCTTTCCTTTGCTGTCCGAAACCTCATCAAAAAACTCACCCAATTCTTTCTCATTCTCACACTCTCACACTAGTTATCACTAGTAAAATTTTTCTCATTCTCTCAAGCTCCCAACCGAAGCCCTTCTTCTTCTATCCTCAAGCTTCAACCACAGCTCACATCTTCCATTTCCTAAGCCTTGTTCGAAGCTTATTTCTTGGAAGCAAGCTGCCGAATCCAAGCTGGAAACTTGGAAGGAAAAGAGGCTGCCTTGTTCTACTTCCATTTCTTGTCCCAAGTTTGAGGTAAAGTTAGCTTCACATAAGCTCCATTGGCAGCCTAAGAAAATCGTTGCTATTCTTAAACTTGTTTTCTTCTTACAGCTGAAAACCGAAGCTGCTCAACTCAACATAGCTACTTGATTTCGTCCCCTAAAGCTAGAAGGGTATGATTTATTCCATATTCCCTTAGCTCAAAGAAATAGTTTTTCTTTCCAAAACATATCAACTTGAAGGATGAAATACTCATACATGCAATGAATAACTTTGAATCTTGTCATGTTATGCATGCATCCTCTTAAACCTTGCTGGAAATTTGATTGGCCAATAAGAAGCCTCATTCTTGATCTTTCTAAGCTTCCCAAAACCTCCAATTGATTGTTTCATTTTATTTATTGCATGCATGATCCTTGAGAATGGTTAAACATTCACTTGTGCTGCTCAATGAACTTTGTATGTTAATAGTTGATGTTGTGCGTGACTAAGGGCCTTGAAACTGCTGTTAAAGCTCTTGAGCACCTATGCTGGAAATGGTCATCATGATCTAAAATCTTGAACCTTATTTTATTCAAGAATCGTGTTAAAAATGCTGCTTGATAGTCTATTTAAAACTGCCTTGCATGTTTTCAACTTTTCATGAATGATTGATGAACTTGAATCGCTGACCATAAGCTGGAATTTTAAGTTGATGAACTTAAAGCTTGATATATCACTGTTTTGAGTAATGTTTGAATACTTAATGTTGCGTGCATGTCATGGTGTGTGATTAAGAATTTATAATGACTTAAAACTCAGATTTTGGATGGAAAAATAATATTGCAACAAGAAAGAAAAATGAGGAGAACAGAACCGGTTCTTGGTGACTTCTTAACTGGAGCATTGCTTAATTTAAACTTTTGATCAGATTTTATCATGTGCATGTAACCGTGAGCTTTCAATGGATGTATTAGCTGCTTATGAGCTTGATTAGATTGCTGGAACTGAATTCATACACCTAACCATGTGCAAATAAAGCTGTTTTCAAAATACCCAAAACCAGAAATTTTAACAAGAAACCAGAAACTTAAACCAACCAGAATAGAATGTTCATATCTCTCGATTTATAACCTCAAATCACGAGCCACTTGCGGCATTCAAAACTAGACTCATAGGGCTTCGATTTGGTATATCGCACGCACCGTAGTTCATTTTCTAGACATCATAGCAAGCAAATGAATATCGCTGAAAACCCAACCTGAAAATTCTGGAATTGAGTTCAAACTTTTAAAGGACAAGTTTGATGGATTTTGAACCAAAACGAGTTTTAATGTTTTCTGAAAGAAAATTTCGTTTTCCTATTGTTATGAAACCGTACAAATTCACAAACAAGATTTCCAACTTAACTTGTGCAAAACCGAAGAACATTAGGGTTTCTCGTGCAAACCTTTTGAAAACCCTCGATCAGGAAATTTACTGTTCAAACAAACTTGATTTTTTTTAAAACTTGACTCGTTTTAAAATTCTGTAAGGGAATTGTACCCACACAAGACCCAAACGAGCAAATTTCAAAGTCATGTTCTTCTAAAACGAACCTCACGAAAATTATCTTTTCGACAACAAACGACCTCAAAACCCTACCGTAATTTTTCCATCTGAATACTCCCCATTATTGAAATCTTTAAAAGATAGTTTATTTTCTTCAAACCTATTTCAAATCCTCAAAATTTCCAAGTTTTCACACTTACGTGTTTTGACCTAAAATATATATCTTTTCAGAACTTCAATTACCAAGGTTCATATCGCCGTAGTGATATAATAATTACTCGTTAGTTATATAAAAACTACTTTCTTATTTATAACAGAAGTGAATTGGTCAAAATTGATTTTAATAATTAAAAGTTAAATTATATTTACCTCAGGATCGGCCGGTGACCAAGTCGAGGACGTTGACATCGAAACCTTCGACACAACCTTGCCCTAGTTAAGGTGAGGGTTCCAAATTGTTGTTAAATGTTTTATTAAAGTAATGAGAACATGTTTGTTTGAAATGTGCCATATGTTGGAATTGTATTTGTTGTTAAATGTTACTTGTTGATTGAAGCACGTAATTACTAAGTGTTATTTGCCAATTAACGTGTTAATGTTGAATAGTATATAATGCCATGGTTGAATTATTCAAAACCATTGATCAAAGGGAGGAGATCGTGTGTGTACTTATCGCACTGACCCTCTCACTTTACAAATGATTTCGAAGTGCCATAATTGTGTATGTGCCTGTCAAATGTGCATGAGTGATAAGCCTTGCGAATGTGCCGCAATTGGCTCGGCCGGGATCCCAAACTCGAGGAAGTCGGCCTATTCCGGCAATTAGGGCTTGCTCGCCGACGGACCCGGGAATGAAATGAAAGGTTACCTCGAGTGTACACCACCCAATGAATGTTGGTTGTCGGGCCCGAAGTCGGTGTAAGGGGTTGGAGAGTGGGAAGCAGTCAAAGATGTGCTATTGAACAACATGGAAGCAATGTATCCTTCCACAATGAATGTTATTGATGCTTTCCAATGTGATATTGAAATTCAATGTTTCATGCAATTCTTGAAGGAAAATGCTGTTGTGAAAATTTTTCCTTATATGATTGATTAAATGAAAGCATGCTCTGCGAATGTGATAATTGTTATGTGTTGGGATTCTCATTGAGCTTGTGAAGCTCACCCCATATATTTTCCCTCCCGTGATTCCGGTTTGACTCGAGCAGAGGTTTTGAGAGCTATTGGATTTTGTTGGTTGTAACCTTTACCCTTGTTAAGACTAATGATGTTGAAATCCTTTTGGTTAACATTGCCTAGGAATTGTGTATCCTAGATGGTTAATGTTGAATTTTAGTTTGAACTATATAGCTGCATTGAGAAATATTTGAGTTGACTAAACTGATCGATTAAGTCCTGGCGTGAGCTAGGCCGGTGGCCGCGGTTCTCAGGGTTCGCCTTGGGAGTCGTGGGGCCGCTACATTTAGTGGTATCAGAGCTAGGGTTAGAAATTGGCCTGTAAGGTTATAGGGCCTAATTTTGGAAAGGTAGATGTAATACTTGTGGTTATAAATTATATAAGCAGCTTACTAGATTGGTTGTGGTTGTAGGTTATGGCTGGACGTGGAGCTAGTGGAGGTCTTGCACCACCTAGGGGGCCCATGCCTAAGGTGCGATATCAGCTTGAGGTGGGAGGCCCTACCCTTTACTGGAGCCCTGCCTCGAGGGCTAACCCTTGTAGGTGCTCGAGGGATTATGCATATCCCAACCATGTGGTGTTTGCCGTAGTCAGGGAGAGGAAGACTTTAGCCCACACGGTTGAGAGGGCAAATGCTGAGATTGAGGAGTTAAGGGCGGAAAACGAGTGGTTACGTGCTAGGATTCAAGAGCTCGAGGGTGTAGCCGATCGTTTGTTCCTCCTGATCATCGGCATCATGGCCAATTGTGAGGCCATGATTGAGGATATTGTAGAGATACATTCTGAGGGCCAGGGCGGTGAGAGCTCTAGTGTTGGACAGGTGTCTTCAGGACACATTGAGGATGTTGATTATCAGGGAGATAGGGAGGCTTCCCCTACTTATAGCCCTCTTCGTGATCCCTCTGAGGACCCTGATTTTCCTACCTCCCCATGAGTTAGGGTTGAGATTGAATTCCCAATGAGGTCCCTTTTCCTTTTGATTGGATGATTGTATTAGACTGATGTTGTGTTTTATTTCATGGATGTTATGATCACCATGTTATGTTGTGTAAGAACTTGATGTATGATGTTTTATGACTAACGTAAGCTATTTGGTGTTTTACTATGTTGCAAATACCTTCTTTTATTTCTTTATAATTACTTATAGATAAATGTGTGCATAGATAAAGGAAATGGACGGAAGGGGTAGAGGAAGAGAAAGACCACGTAGCTAGGCTCAAGGCCAAGGGAAGGTGAGGCATCTACGCCCACCATGTCGAGAGCAAGGTCGAGCAGGGACCCTAGCAGAAGCCCCAAGCAGGATGACGAATTTGTTGGAACGGGTGATGGACCGTCAGGACTAGGGACCTAGGGCTGACCAAGGGACCAGTTAGGAGATGATAGAGCATTAGAGAGGTTTGAGATTCTCTCCACCTAAGTTTGTCGGAGGACCCAATCAGACATAGCGAGCAGCTGGAAACCATGGTGAACATTTTGGGACCCTAGGGTATCTGGAAGTTCGGCAAGTGACTTTCGCCGTTTTCAGTTTGAAGGTGTAGCAGGGAGTGGTGGAGCGTGATAAGGGAAAATGGGCTAGGAATCAAACCCGTGGGCGTGGGTTAATTTCATGAATTTAATGAAAAGTATCTTCCCCATGGTTGGAGAAGAGAGAAGATGAGTTCATGGTTGCGTCGGGGAGCTTTAAGTGTGGCAGTATGAGGCCCAGTTTACTGGTTATCTAAATTTGCACCGAATTGATTGCTACCAGCCCGTAGGTGCCCATTTCATCCAAGGCCTCAATGTAGAAATTCAGGAAGCCTTAGCAACTGCCCACACACCTACATTCATTGATGTCCTAGAGAAAGCTATAAGGGTAGAAAGTACTAAGGCCAAGTCAAGGCCTTTCCAGTGAAACCGACCAGCCCCATCAAACCCTAGTCTTGGGAAACAGGAGGTCAACTAAGTCAACCTGAAAGCCGAAGAGGATCAGGAGGAGAGCAAGTGGTCACCGAGGACGGGCGAAAGGGTGGGTCCCAAACAAGACAACCTCAGTCAACTCGCCAATCTTGTGGATGCTGTGGTAAGGCAAACCACCATGAAAATGACTGTTGGAGGAAGGCTGGGAAATGCCTAGTATGTGGAAGCAGAGCGTGATCAACAATTGCCCGCCTGGGACTCAAGAATCGGGGTACAAGCACAAGGACGCTTCAAACCCAAAACCCTCAACTGAGGCAATCAGCCCGGTGCAGGCGGATTTATTCCCTTAACGATCAGGAGATACCAGACCCAGTTGGGGTGGTAGAAGGTACTATTTCCCTCTTTCATAGATTGGCTAAGATTTTAATTGACCCAGGTGCTAGTCACTCTTTTGTCAACCCTAAATTCTTATGTGGTGTGGATGTCAAGCCTACTCTTTTTTCTTATGACCTAATCGTGCAAACTCCAGTGAAAGATTCTTGTTTAATTACGAATGAGGTCTATAAGAACTGTGAATTGTGGGTAGGTGAGAGGAAAATCCTAGCTGACCTGATTGCCTTGCCCATTAAGGGATATGATATTATTCTGGGAATGGATATTCTAGCCCAACTTCATGCACAGTTGGATTGTAAAACGAAGGTGGTTGAATTTCACATTCCAGGGGAACCTATCTTAAGATTTGATGCTCGACAAGGATTAGCCTCTACTGCACTTGTTTCGGGATTCCAAGCTAGGAAAATGTTGAGTAAGGGAGCTCAGGGATATTTAACTTTCTTAATAAACCCTCAAGAAGATAAATTGAAATTAGAGGATGTACCGATAGCGAGTGAGTATCCAGAAGTATTTCCTGAGGAATTAGAGTCCTTACCTCCTAACCGAGATGTTGAATTTAAGATTGAACTCACACCTGGAGCAAACCCTATTTCCAAGACTCCCTATCGAATGGTACTGAATTGAAGGAACAAGTTACAACTGCAAGATTTGTTAAAAGGGATTTATAAAGTCAAGTGAGTCTCGTGGGAGCCGATATTTGTGAAGAAGAAAGATGGAGGATTGAGACTTTGTATTGATTATCGGGGATTAAATGAAGTCACTGTTAAGAATAAATATCCATTGCCCCACTTTGATGAATTATTTGACCAACTGCAAGGGGCAGTAGTGTTTTCTAAGATTGACCTTAGACAAGGTTATTATCAATTGAGGATTAGAAAGGAAGACGTTCCAAAAACTGCCTTTAATTCTCGATATGGGCATTATGAGTTTCTGGTCATGCCATTTGGACTAACCAATGCCCCGGCGGCATTTATGAATTTAATGCATAGGGTTTTTAAGCCTTACCTGGACCAATTTGTAGTAATTTTCATAGATGACATCTTAATTTATTCAAAGTCCAAGGAAGATCATGAACGACATCTGAGGTTAGTTTTGCAAACTCTGAAGGAGCACAAGCTGTATGCTGAATTTAGCAAAAGCAAATTTTGGCTGAGAGAAGTATCTTTTTTAGGTCATGTGATCTCTGAAAAAAGAATTGTTGTGGATCCAGCTAAGGTTAAAGCGGTGGTGGATTGGAAGCAGCCTGAGAATCCAACGGAAGTCCGTAGTTTCTTAGGGTTGGTTGGATATTACCGAAGGTTCATTCAGGATTTTTCCAAACTTGCTGGTCCTTTGACCAATTTGACTAGAAAGAACAGTCGTTTCGTTTGGGATTCAAAATGCGAGAATAGCTTTCAAGAGCTTAAGAGTCAACTGACTAAAGCCCCTGGGTTGACATTGCCAAATGAGAAGGAGAGTTTTACGGTTTACACTGATGCATCTAAGGAAGGACTGGGATGTGTTTTAATGCAAGAGGGTAAAGTAGTGGCTTACGCCTCGAGGAAACTGAAACCTCATGAACAGAATTATCCCACCCATAATTTTGAATTGGCAGCCATAGTGTTCGCCTTGAAGAAATGGAGGCACTATTTATATGGTGTGGTTTTTGAGGTTTACACCGATCATCAAAGTCTTCAGTACTTGTTTTCCCAAAAAGAACTGAATTTGAGACAACGCTGATGGATGGAATTCCTAGAAGATTATGAATGTAGGGGAGATGCCTTAAGCAGAAAAGTTCAGATTTCTGGATTAATGGTTAAGGAATGGAAAATGTTAGAAGAGGTCAGTACTTGGAACCCACGGTTAATGCAGCAGAAAGTGATTTTGGGAAGTGTGACCTTAAGTTCCTCCATAATTGAGCGTATTAAAGAGACTCAAAACAAGAACTCCCTTGTACAGAATTGGGTAAATAAAGTGAAAGAAGGGAAGTTGCCTAATTTCAATTTGGGGAGTGATGGGATCTTGAGATATCAAAACCGATTGGTAATGCCTGATGAGGATGAACTGAAGAGAGAAATTATAGCTGATGCACATAAGTCAAAATATACTATCCACCCTGGAAGAAACAAGATGTATTTGTTGGAATTGTATTTGTTGTTAAATGTTACTTGTTGATTGAAGCACGTAATTACTAAGTGTTATTTGCCAATTAACGTGTTAATGTTGAATAGTATATAATGCCATGGTTGAATTATTCAAAACCATTGATCAAAGGGAGGAGATCGTGTGTGTACTTATTGCACTGACCCTCCCACTTTACAAATGATTTCGAAGTGCCATAATTGTGTATGTGCCTGTCAAATGTGCATGAGTGATAAGCCTTGCGAATGTGCCGCAATTGGCTCGGCCGGGATCCCAAACTCCAGAGGTGAGTCGGCCTATTCCGAGCCGGCAATTAGGGCTTGCTCGGGTACGTCGACGGACCCTGGGGAATGAAATGAAAGGTTACCTCGAGCGTACACCACCCAATGAATGTTGGTTGTTGGGCCCGAAGTCGGTGTAAGGGGTTGGAGAGTGGAAAGCAGTCAAAGAAGTGCTATTGAACAACATGGAAGCAATGTATCCTTCCACAATGAATGTTATTGATGCTTTCCAATGTGATATTGAAATTCAATGTTTCATGCAATTCTTGAAGGAAAATGCTGTTGTGAAAATTTTTCCTTATATGATTGATTAAATGAAAGCATGCTCTGCGAATGTGATAATTGTTATGTGTTGGGATTCTCATTGAGCTTGTGAAGCTCACCCCATATATTTTTCCCTCCCAGAATTCCAGGTTTGACTCGAGCAGAGGTTTTGAGAGCTGTTGGATTTTGTTGGTTGTAACCTTTACCTTTGTTAAGACTAATGATGTTGAAATCCTTTTGGTTAACATTGCCTAGGAATTGTGTATCCTAGATGGTTAATGTTGAATTTTAGTTTGAACTATATAGCTGCATTGAGAAATATTTGAGTTGACTAAACTGATCGATTGAGTCCTGGCGTGAGCTAGGCCGGTGGCCGCGGTTCTCAGGGTTCGCCTTGGGAGTCGTGGGGCCGCTACAAACTGTGACAGCCCCATCTCCCTCTAAAGCAGACCGGAGGGTTTGGCAGACTGCCTGTCCAACTCTCGCCCCGACTAACAAGCAAGCCAAGTAAAGTAACTAGGATTAACCAACTATGTTCCATCTCATAAGACCAACCACTACCAACAATTACACAAAATTCCAAGTCCTACCTCTATTACAACCCAAATCACAATAAGTAAAATAACTAGGATTAACCAACTAAGTTCCATCTCATAAGACCAACCACTACCAACAATTACACAAAATTCCAAGTCCTACCTCTATTACAACCCAAATCACAATACATCTCAAGTACAATTTGCATTTACTAAATACTTGTCAACATATGCACAGAATACCAAAAGTTTAACAAAAGATTGGGTCACAACTAGAGCGGTCTCGAACCCTTCACTTCAATACCCTATTAAGGAAAACAAACTTAAAGGTGTGAGTTAAAGTTCAGTGAGACCAAGAAAACATGCAGGCACGTAAGTGCGATAATAAAAGTGATAACAACTTTAAACAAGTACAATAGCGATAAAATTCAAGTAAAGCTCAAAAAGGAAGTAAACACACATTTGAAAGGATACAGGAGCTCTTAGGAGTTAGTCCATAATCGATCTTTTCAAATGATCTTGGAACATCATTTCAATCGTTGACACTCCATCAACCAAGTAATAACAATATCCATAGATCACCACTTTACACTGTTCTCCGTCCACCATTTCACCCCCTACCAGGCCTGCTCGTCAACAATGGTGCTAATACTCTAGTATACCAAGATTTCACTCAAGTGGATAAGTCCATACACCAAGTCCAGTGAACACAATTCATTACCTCATGGTTCATCAAATCTCACCGACTAGGACCTCACATCTGGCTACGACTCAATTGACTTACCAATGGGTTTGGGCGTCCCCACAATATAAGTACTAACGCGGACTCTAGAGGTGGCTCCCACCCTCTAACGGATGTAGCACTTAGCTTCGGCTGCCCCCCTTCAATAGCAATCAGTCAATCAAGCCATCGCATTCAATCATTCAAGTGATAATAATCATTTAAGTTCAATAGGTCAATAATTCAATCCAAAGACTGCAAACGTGATAAAGTACACGTTTGCCACCTCAAGATCATGCCAAAATTCAAGCAATTCAACCATATCACGTTAAGTACAATTAAACATGCGCTTGAACACTCACCAATTGACAAGTAGACAATAGGCAAATCTTTAAACTTCCACGGTCGACTAGCCCTCAAGGTCACCTCGATCACCTGGGCCAAGAATAACCATTAAAACTATTCATTCCAACTTTAGTGAGCGACTAAGACCTATTTCTCTCACGTCACTCAAACTTTCTAAATTTATCTCAAGCGTCACAGTTTCTTTCACGGCTCATAACTAAGGCTATATAAGTCCAAACTTGACGTGATTTATACCATTGGAAACTAGATTCAAAATGCCAAGAGTTGTTAGAAGATATCATTTGCAAATTCAATTCACAAAATAGTTTAAATTTAGCGACAACTCGCTGCAGCTACAGGATTGCAAAAATAACCATTCCATTTGGATTCTTTGTTTTTTGAGCCGTTTTTCAAAAACTATTTTTCACATCCCAAATGCTACAGTAATACACCAACAAAAAACAATTCCAAAAACATCAATCCGAATAAATATTTCAAAAACAACCTATACATAAAAAAATAAAAAAATTATCCCTTCTTCTTCCACCCCAACCGCACCATCACCAACCACCACCACCACTACTGTGGCGGCCCCACCTCTCCCTAGGGCGTACCCTAGGGTATCAGCGGAACGCCTGCCCAGCTCTCGCCAGGACTCGGTCGATCAAATTCATTCTAACCATGGTTTATGTTAAAAGATACAACTATCGTGACTGGTTCAACTTAATACATCAAATCAACCACCAAAGTTCATTCTACAAACCCTTAATACAATAATCCAAAAGGTAATTCACAGGAATTGTTTCCCAAAAGTCATCAGCTGGTAAGATTTTTACACCAAACAAACTTTAAAAGACTAGATCTGGTCTCGGTCTGGCCTCCGCACCCGATCTAAAACCCTGAAAATTCTGGGAAGGGAAAATATATGGGGTGAGCTTCTAAAGCCCAGTGAGAGTCCGAAAACACATAGCAATTAAGCACATAGACATAACAAGCTTTAGTAAAACATTAATGTCCATATAGGACCAGTTTTCAAGTCCGGTAAAGTTTCCAATTAAGGAAAGTCCTAAACAGTAGTTTCTTTTCCAAATATCAGGTTTCGAAACAGTAACATTCATGGTGCTCATTGAGCCAATTAAACAGTAGCAATTATGGAATAACAGTCACAGTAACAATGGATTGGTACGGCTCTAGAGGTGGCCCCCGTCGAACGTGGCACTTAGCCCGCCCCATCAAACAATCAATAGCAACAGTAATAATCTCGGAGGAGAAAACGAGTCTGACTGGTCATTTTATTTTCATTCTCCAACCCCTTTCACCCAACTTCGGATCCGAAAACCAAACAAGCAGGAGGAGGTGTACACTCAAGGTGACCTTTAAACAGACCTGTGGTCGGCGTACCGACCAAGCCCTCACGCCGCTCGAATAGGCCGACTCGCCTCTTGGGTTTGGGATCCCGGCCAACGGTCATGTGCAGTTGACATACACAGGCACAATTACAGTGGTTTAGTTTATTATTTTGGAGGTGAGGGACAACTGACAATCAATTTCAACCTCGAGCCCCCTTAGGAGAGTGCACCAGCCTTTAGGGGTGAGGGGGCCTTGAAGGCCAGCCTCTTCACCTCAAGCCTCGAAAAGAAAGCAATTTTGTTGTTCGTTTAAAACAAAACATACTAAACCACTTAAGCACGTTGAGTCAAGTTAAGTAATAAAACTTACTTTACATAAAACCCTAATTTCAATCATTCAATAATAAATCACATTTAGAAACATCTGTCATACAATAACAAGTTACACCTAGTGACAAGGATCAAGTAGCAACAAATAGGAACCCTCACCTTAGTTTGGTCAAGGTTGAGTAGGTGAGTTGAAATCCACGGTCTCAAAGCCCTCGCTTGTATTATCGACGGGTCCTGAGGTACATAATTACTATATCAACTTTTAATTATTAAAATCAATTTTGACCAATTCACTTCTTTTATGAAAACAAGAATATATTTAAGTTTACCTAACGAGCTGATAGGGTGATAAAACGGTGGTTTGAATTTCGAGAATATAGGTCTTGGTTAGTTAGGTCAAAATGCGTGGGTTTTGAAAATTGGCGTAATTAGAGTTGAAATAATTTCAATAGTTGGTGTTTTAAAAGAGGTTCGAATAGCGTAACGTATTACTTTGAAAAATTGCGAAGAAGGTTTGCTTGGTTGGGAAAAATCAACTAACAGTGTTTAAATCTATTTGTAGTACAATACAAACTTTCGTGGCTTTGGTTTTAAAATTAAAACAAGTTTTCATACCAAAAATGGAATAGTGAAAGTTAGGGTTCTGGCCAAACAACCAAATTTTGAAAATGGAACGTTCTTACATTTTTCATGGCCAAAGCTAATCTGCCATGGTTTCTTTCAAATTTCAAATCGGAAGTTTTCCTTATGCAAATCGTACGATTTCAGAACTGTTAAAAACTAGATTCATAGTTCTTTATTTTCTCAGAAAATATCAAAGTCCAATTCAATTTAGAAAATATTCAAATTTGGACATTCATTTTCGAAACCATCAAGTTCGCAGGTTTGATTTTCAGTGATGTTCGTCGATTCGCCCTGATGTATAGAAAATGAGTTACGGGGTGTATGAGGTACTAAAACGAAGCTCTTTGGGTCTAGTTTCGGATGCCACTGACGGCCTGTGATTTGGAGTTATAAACAGTGAGATACGAGCGTTCTGTTCTGGACTGTTTTGTCCACTGTTTTCTGGAAAATGTAGCTTTGAACAATCTTTGTGACATTTTCAATTATTTAGCTACGGCTAGAGGCCTGGTTTGGGTTCCAGCATTTAACGTCAAGTCATCATCAAATCTCAGTCACACGCCAAGACATACACAAACATTAGGTAATCCAATCATCAATCAAAACAGTGAAGTATCAAGCCTCAAGTTCATCCGCTTAAAAATTCCAACTTATAGTCATAATGGTTCAACCTCATCACGCATAGAATGATTTTTTTTTTTTTTTGTAAAACCAACCAAAATAGGTTCAGAAATTTAAATGCCAAGCTGATGTATAAAAGGTTCGAGTATCATCAATTAAAACCGAGACAAAATAAGTCTTTAAAGAAAAAAAAACGGTTCTAAGGCTCCCAAGTTACACGCAACTCCAACTACCAACATCCAAGTTCCATGAGTAGTATTTCTTAAAAGTTTAGAACAAGAAGGATGAATTTCAAACATTTTAACCATGATTCTCATCATATGATCAGCTTAGGAAGTTAAGAGTGCATGCACATGGCCAATCTACTACAAGTTCGGTTAACACTCCTCAAGGTCAGGAGTGCCAAGATTGGTTCAAAACAGCAAGAATCCAAGGTTTCTAAGCAAATAAAATAGTACCAATGAAAGTTTAACTACTCTCAAGTATTATGCATGGAAAAAGAGAAAAAAAAAAAATGAAACTGCCATTGAAGCTTCGGTTAGCTTAGAGAAACTAAGAATGATACTCCTTATCGGTTCATCAGATTTCCAGAAAAGGATTAAGAGGATACATGCATGCTATGACCAGATTTTAGCTATTCATCACATGCATGAGCATTTCATCCTTCAAGATGATATGTTTTGGAAGGAAAAACTATTTCTTTGAACTATAGAGAATATGGAATAAGTCATACCCTAAACCAACTTCAAGAACGAAGAACAAGTGGAGATGTTAGTTGACAGCTTCGGGTTCCAGCTACAAGAAGGAGACAAGTTAAGAATGGCAAAGAAATTTCTTAAGCTGCCAAGGAAATTTTAGCTAACATCTTTTACCTTTTTGCTTGATCAAGAACGGAGGTAATGGTCAAAGCAGCTGTTTCCAAGTTTCCAGCTTTTGTTCCAGCAGCTTGCAGTCAAGGGGAAGTTCTTGATGCAAGGCTAAACCAGCCAAAGAGACAAGAGAAAGGGAAAGTGAGAGAGTTTTCGAGTGGGAGTTTGAAGGAGGAAATCTGAAGTAAATGGAAGTGCAAGTGAAAATGAGAGAGTGGAGAAAGGATTGAAAATGTTTAAGGGAAGAGAGAGGAGCGTCGGATGCCTTGAGTGAAAGAAAGAAAGTAGAAGCTGCCTTGTTTCAAGTGAACATAGATAGCTGAATAAATTACCAAGTGGCATAATCCTTTCATCCATTGGGCAAGGGGGCCGGTGATCATCATCATCTTTGGCCAAATTGATCTAAAAATCTGGTTAAGCCAATCCAAAGAGCTTTCTAGATGACTTGTTCAATTTGCCAAACTTTTCAGCAAGAAACCGTCAAATGGCAGTCATGTAGAGGTGGAAAAGGGTGGCTGAAATCCTTGCTGGAATTGTGAAGTTATGTCCGAATTTGTGAAGCTATGTCTGAATTTGTGAAGCTATGTCCGAATTTGTGAAGCTATGTCCGAATTTGTGAAGCTATGTCCGAATTTGATTGGAGGGAAATATTGATTCGAAATTTGCTGAGAAAGAATAGTTTCAGCTACTAAAATTTGAGGAGCAGCAATGGAGAGAATCAAATGAAGCTCTCGGAAACGATGAAACTTGTTCAAGTTGTCAACTTATCCCTAGCAAGAAATCGACAAATGGTGATCATGTAAAGGTGAAGAGGAGGGGCAAGATTTTTCCTAGCTGGAAAATTGGGATGGAATTTTTCCGAATTCATTTGAATGATTTTTAGCTAAAACCAAATTTGTCTTAAGAAGGTTTAAATGAAACCGATTGATGAGGGAAAAATGGTTAAACTTTGTATAAATGATAGTAGTGATTTCAAGGAAATTTATATAGGTTTTTTTTTTTCATGATTAAGCACATGCTCAAGCAAAAATTTATAAGAATTATTCATGAAAATTCTAAACAAGCTTTAGGTTAAACTCACGGCCCTCACAACCTCCCCTAGTTAAGAAAATTTCGTCCTCGAAATTATTACCTTTGGGCATTTGAAGTTCTGGGTATTTCTGGTTCATCTCTTCTTCTAGTTCCCATGTTGCTTCTTCTATACCGTGATGTCTCCAAAGAACTTTTACCAAGGGAATTTGTCTCTTTTCATGTTATCCCACCAGTATAATTTCTTTACATCCTGATACATCTTATTCCTTCCATGATGAATAATATACTTAGACCTGTGGCTTCTGCCATAATTTCCTTTTTCAATCCATCTTGGTCGTATTACCGCATCGTTTTGTATCTTAAAATTCCATCCTCTCTCACATTGAAATTAGGCAATCTCCCTTCTTTGACTTCGAGTAGATCAAGATATCGTCTATGAAGATCACCACAAATTGATCTAAATAGGGCCTAAAAATACGATGCATTAAATCCATGAATGCTGCTGGGGCATTAGTTAGTCCAAATGGCATAACTAAAAACTCATAATGCCCATATCTGGAATTGAAGGCTGTTTTAGGAACGTCTTCATCCCTGATCTTTAACTGATAATAGCCGTGTTTAAGATCAATCTTAGAAAACATCACAGCACCTTGTAGTTGATCAAACAGTTCATCAATGTGAGGTAAAGGGTACTTATTCTTGATAGTAACCCTATTCAATCCCCTATAATCTATACAGAGCCTTAAACCTCCATCCTTTTTTTTTTTTCACAAACAGTACCAGGGCTCCCCACGTAGACACACTCAATCTTATGAAACCTTTTTCCAGTAAATCCTGTAATTACAATTTTAATTCCTTAAGCTCAGCTAACGCCATTCAATAGGGAGTTTTAAAGATAGGTGCTGCTCCAGGGGTAAGTTCAATCTTAAACTCAATATCTCTGTCAAGGGGCAAAGATACTAATTCCTCTGGAAACACCTCTGGATATTCGTTCACTATAGGCACATCTTCTAACCTCAGCTTGTCCTTTTGAGGGTTTATCAAAAATGCCAAGTATCCTTGAGCTCCTTTACTTAACAATTTTCTAGCTCGAATCCCTGAAATGAGAGCAGTCGAAGCTAAACCCTGTCTTGCATTAAACCTCAGGGTAGGTTCTCCCGGGATGTGAAATTCAACCACTTTCGTTCTACAATCCAGTTGTGCATGAGGTCGGGCTAGACTATCCATCCCAAGTATGACATCATAACCTTTGATAGGTAAGGAAATTAAATCTGCTAAAATTTTCGTTTCTCCTACCTAAAGCTCGCAATTCCTATAGACTTCATTTGTCACTAAGCACGGTCCATTTGTAGGAGTTTGTATTATCAGATCAGAGGGCAAAAGATCAGACTTAACATTAATAGCACACATAAAATCAGGATTTACGAACGAATGACTAGCACCAGGATTAATCAATATCTTAGCCGATCTATGGAAAAGGGAAATGGTACCTTCCACCACTCCAGTTGGGTCAGGTACTTCCTGCTGATCAAGGGAGTAAATCCTGCCGGGTACCCTAGGTCGATTTCCTCTATCCGTTGGCGGTTTAGGGTTAGGACCTCTTGGTGCTTGTGTTCCAGCTTCTTGGGGTCGACGGACAGGGCAATTGCCAATCATATGCTCCGTGCTTCCACAGGCTAGGCATTTCCCGGCCTTCTTCCAGCAATCATTCTCCTGGTGGCCTGCTTTACCACAAAATCCACAAGGTGGACGGGTTGATGGGTTTTGCCTTGGCTGAGACTGGCCGCCATTTTGGCCCCTTCCCTGTCCTGATACCACTCGCCCTCCTCCAGATCCTCTTCCAGCTTTCTGGGGCGGTTGACTTCCTCCTGGTTTCCCAAAACTACTACTGGTCGGAGCTGCCCTTTTTCTATTTTGAAAGGCTTTGACTTGAGCCTTAGTGTTCTCTACCCTTAGAGCCTTTTCTAGGGCATCAGTGAAAGTAGGCATATGAGCAGTTGCTAAAGCCTCTTGAATCTCAAAATTTAGACCCTGGACAAAACGCCGCACTCTCCGAGGTTCTGTAGCAATTAGCTCTGGGGCAAACTTAGATAAACGAGTGAATTGGGCCTCATATTCGGCCACACTTAGGGTTCCTTGGCGCAACCGTATAAATTCATCTTCCCGTCTTTCTTGAACTAGAGGTGGTAGGTATTTTTCGTTAAACTCCCTGGTGAAATTGACCCATGTCCATGGGGTCTGATTTCTAGCCCATTTTTCCCTAATTACATTCCACCAGGCTCTTGCAGCACCTTCAAATTGAAAGACAGCAAAAGTCACCTGCCGTACTTCCGTGTAACCTAAAGTCCCAAAAATGTTAACCATGCTTTCTAGCCACTGCTCGGCTATGTCTGGGTTAGGTCCTCCAGCAAACTTGGGAGGGGAGAACCTTTGAAACCTTTCCAGGGCTCTGTCTTCACCTACTTCTGGTCCCCTCGGGTCTATTCTAGGCCCTTGATCCTGTCGATCAGTCACGCGCTCTAAGAGAGTAGTCATTCGGTTCAAGGCTTCTGCTATAGGGTCCCTCGCTTCCTCACCGTGCTCGCGATTGAGGTGGGCAGTAGACGCCTCTCCCTCTCCTTGGTTTTGTTCTTGCCTACGAGGTCTTCCTCTTCCTCTTCTTCCTTCTTCCATTCCTCTTTTACATACATACAAGGATTTCGTTTTATAAATGTGAATTAGAAAAGGAGAAAGGAAAAACGGTTGCAAGTAACATTAATAAACATAAAACAACTTACATTAATAACAAAACACCATACATCAAGTTCTTAAAACAACACAACACGATAATCATAACATCCACGAAATTTCAAAAGCATAACATCAATCTAGTACAGTCATCCAACAAAAGCAAGTGGGACCCCATTAGGTATTCAGTCTCAACCCTAACTCAAGGGGAGGTAGGGAAATCGGGGTCCTCAGAAGGGTCACTGAGAGGGCTATAAGTAGGGGAAGCCTCTTGATCTCCCTGGTAACCATCTCCCTCAGCATGTCCTGGGGATACCTGTCCAACACTAGAACTCTCACCACCCTGGCCTTCTGAATGAATTTCCACTATCTCCTAAATCATCATCTCACACTCAGCCATGATGCTGCGCCATCACGCATGATAGACAAATGAATGAAACGGTGGCTATCTCTTCAAGCTCTTGAACCCTAGCACGTAACATTTGATCCTCAGCCCTCAAATCTTCTATTTCTGCATTTGCCCTTCAAACAGTACGGGCTAAGATCTTCCTTTCTTTCACAACTGCAAATACCACATGATTGGGGTAGGCATAATCCCTCAAACAGCTACAGGGATTGGTCTTGGAAGCGGGACTCCAATAAAGTGCAGGGCCTCCAATCTCTGGCTGATATCGTACTAGAGGCAAGGGCATCCTAGGTGGAACAGGGTTACCGTTAGCTCCATTTCCAGCCATAACCTACAACTACAGCAAATTTTAAGCAAGCCTCCCATATAACTTATACCTCAATTATTAACTTCTACCTATCTAGAGTCAGGCCCTCATAACCTTACAGGCCAATTTCTAACCTAAGCTCTGATACCACTTGTGGCGGCCCCACCTCTCCCTAGGGCGTACCCTAGGGTATCAGCGGAACGCCTGCCCAGCTCTCGCCAGGACTCGGTCGATCAAATTCATTCTAACCATGGTTTATGTTAAAAGATACAACTATCGTGACTGGTTCAACTTAATACATCAAATCAACCACCAGAGTTCATTCTACAAACCCTTAATACAATAATCCAAAAGGTAATTCACAGGAATTGTTTCCCAAAAGTCATCAGCTGGTAAGATTTTTACACCAAACAAACTTTAAAAGACTAGATCTGGTCTCGGTCTGGCCTCCGCACCCGATCTAAAACCCTGAAAATTCTGGGAAGGGAAAATATATGGGGTGAGCTTCTAAAGCCCAGTGAGAGTCCGAAAACACATAGCAATTAAGCACATAGACATAACAAGCTTTAGTAAAACATTAATGTCCATATAGGACCAGTTTTCAAGTCCGGTAAAGTTTCCAATTAAGGAAAGTCGTAAACAGTAGTTTCTTTTCCAAATATCAGGTTTCGAAACAGTAACATTCATGGTGCTCATTGAGCCAATTAAACAGTAGCAATTATGGAATAACAGTCACAGTAACAATGGATTGGTACGGCTCTAGAGGTGGCCCCCGTCGAACGTGGCACTTTGCCCGCCCCATCAAACAATCAATAGCAACAGTAACAATCTCAGGAGGAGAAAACAGAGTCTACAGTACTCTGGTCATTTTATTTTCATTCTCCAACCCCTTTCACCCAACTTCGGATCCGAAAACCAAACAAGCAGGAGGTGGTGTACACTCGAGGTAACCTTTAAACAGACCTGTGGTCCCGACGCACCGACCAAGCCCCTGCCTCTCACTGGGTTTGGGATCCCGCCAACGGTCATGCACAGCTTGACATACACAGGCACAATTACAGTGGTTTAGTTTATTATTTTGGAGGTGAGGGACAACTGACAATCAATTTCAACCTCGAGCCCCCTTAGGAGAGTGCACCAGCCTTTAGGGGTGAGGGGGCCTTGAAGGCCAGCCTCTTCACCTCAAGCCTCGAAAAGAAAGCAATTTTGTTGTTCGTTTAAAACAAAACATACTAAACCACTTAAGCACGTTGAGTCAAGTTAAGTAATAAAACTTACTTTACATAAAATCCTAATTTCAATCATTCAACAATAAATCACATTTAGAAACATCTGTCATACAATAACAAGTTACACCTAGTGACAAGGATCAAGTAGCAACAAATAGGAACCCTCACCTTAGTTTGGTCAAGGTTGAGTAGGTGAGTTGAAATCCACGGTCTCAAAGCCCTCGCTTGTATTATCGACGGGTCCTGAGGTACATAATTACTATATCAACTTTTAATTATTAAAATCAATTTTGACCAATTCACTTCTTTTATGAAAACAAGAATATATTTAAGTTTACCTAACGAGCTGATAGGGTGATAAAACGGTGGTTTGAATTTCGAGAATATAGGTCTTGGTTAGTTAGGTCAAAATGCGTGGGTTTCGAAAATTGGCGTAATTAGAGTTGAAATAATTTCAATAGTTGGTGTTTTAAAAGAGGTTCGAATAGCGTAACGTATTACTTTGAAAAATTGCGAAGAAGGTTTGCTTGGTTGGGAAAAATCAACTAACAGTGTTTAAATCTATTTGTAGTACAATACAAACTTTCGTGGCTTTGGTTTTAAAATTAAAACAAGTTTTCATACCAAAATCGGAATAGTGAAAGTTAGGGTTCTGGCCAAACAACCAAATTTTGAAAATGAAACGTTCTTACATTTTTCATGGCCAAAGCTAATCTGCCATGGTTTCTTTCAAATTTCAAATCGGAAGTTTTACTTATGCAAATTGTAATTTCAGAACTGTTGAAAACTAGATTCATAGTTCTTTATTTTCTCAGAAAATATCAAAGTCCAATTCAATTTAGAAAATTTTCAAATTTGGACATTCATTTTCGAAACCATCAAGTTCGCAGGTTTGATTTTCAGTGATGTTCGTCGATTCGCCCTGATGTATAGAAAATGAGTTACGGGGTGTATGATGTACTAAAACGAAGCTCTTTGGGTCTAGTTTCGGATGCCACTGACGGCATGTGATTTGGAGTTATAAACAGTGAGATACGAGCGTTCTGTTCTGGACTGTTTTGTCCACTGTTTTCTGGAAAATGTAGCTTTGAACAATCTTTGTGACATTTTCAATTATTTAGCTACGGCTAGAGGCCTGGTTTGGGTTCCAGCATTTAACGTCAAGTCATCATCAAATCTCAGTCACACGCCAAGACATACACAAACATTAGGTAATCCAATCATCAATCAAAACAGTGAAGTATCAAGCCTCAAGTTCATCCGCTTAAAAATTCCAGCTTATAGTCATAATGGTTCAACCTCATCACGCATAGAATGATTTTTTTTTTTTTTTTTGTAAAACCAACCAAAATAGGTTCAGAAATTTAAATGCCAAGCTGATGTATAAAAGGTTCGAGTATCATCAATTAAAACCGAGACAAAATAAGTCTTTAAAGAAAAAAAAAACGGTTCTAAGGCTCCCAAGTTACACGCAACTCCAACTACCAACATCCAAGTTCCATGAGTAGTATTTATTAAAAGTTTAGAACAAGAAGGATGAATTTCAAACATTTTAACCTTGATTCTCATCATATGATCAGCTTAGGAAGTCAAGAGTGCATGCACATGGCCAATCTACTACAAGTTCGGTTAACACTCCTCAAGGTCAGGAGTGCCAAGCTTGGTTCAAAACCGCAAGAATCCAAGGTTTCTAAGCAAATAAAATAGTACCAGTGAAAGTTTAACTACTCTCAAGTATTATGCATGGAAAAAGAGAAAAAAAAAATGAAACTGCCATTGAAGCTTCGGTTAGCTTAGAGAAACTAAGAATGATACTCCTTATCGGTTCATCAGATTTCCAGAAAAGGATCAAGAGGATACATGCATGCTATGACCAGATTTCAGCTATTCATCACTTGCATGAGCATTTCATCCTTCAAGATGATATGTTTTGAAAGGAAAAACTATTTCTTTGAACTATAGAGAATATGGAATAAGTCATACCCTAAACCAGCTTCAAGAACGAAGAACAAGTGGAGATGTTTGTTGACAGCTTCGGGTTCCAGCTACAAGAAGGAGACAAGTTAAGAATGGCAAAGAAATTTCTTAAGCTGCCAAGGAAATTTTAGCTAACATCTTTTACCTTTTTGCTTGATCAAGAACGGATGTAATGGTCAAAGCAGCTGTTTCCAAGTTTCCAGCTTTTGTTCCAGTAGCTTACAGTCAAGGGGAAGTTCTTGGTGCAAGGCTGAACCAGCCAAAGAGACAAGAGAAAGGGAAAGTGAGAGAGTTTTCGAGTGGGAGTTTGAAGGAGGAAATCTGAAGAAAATGGAAGTGCAAGTGAAAATGAGAGAGTGGAGAAAGGATTGAAAATGTTTAAGGGAAGAGAGAGGAGCTTCGGATGCCTTGAGTGAAAGAAAGAAAGTAGAAGCTGCCTTGTTTCAAGTGAACATAGATAGCTGAATAAATTACCAAGTGGCATAATCCTTTCATCCATTGGGCAAGGGGGCCGGTGATCATCATCATCTTTGGCCAAATTGATCTAAAAATCTGGTTAAGCCAATCCAAAGAGCTTCTGATGACTTGTTCAATTTGCCAAACTTTTCAGCAAGAAACCACAAATGGCAGTCATGTAGAGGTGGAAAAGGGTGGCTGAAATCCTTGCTGGAATTGTGAAGTTATGTCCGAATTTGTGAAGCTATGTCCGAATTTGTGAAGCTATGTCCGAATTTGATTGGAGGGAAATATTGATTCGAAATTTGCTGAGAAAGAATAGTTTCAGCTACTACAATTTGAGGAGCAGCAATGGAAAGAATCAAATGAAGCTCTCGGAAACGATGAAACTTGTTCAAGTTGTCAACTTATCCCTAGCAAGAAATCGACAAATGGTGATCATGTAAAGGTGAAGAGGAGTGGCAAGATTTTTCCTAGCTGGAAAATTGGGATTGAATTTTTCCGAATTCATTTGAATGATTTTTAGCTAAAACCAAATTTGTCTTAAGAAGGTTTAAATGAAACCGATTGATGAGGGAAAAATGGTTAAACTTTGTATAAATGATAGTAGTGATTTCAAGGAAATTTATATAGGTTTTTTTTTTTCATGATTAAGCACATGCTCAAGCAAAAATTTATAAGAATTATTCATGAAAATTCTAAACAAGCTTTAGGTTAAACTCACGGCCCTCACAACTACCCACCCCCCCCACCACCACCTCCCTCCCCCCTCCATCTTCCCTCTCTCTCACCAAAAACCCTCTCTCTTTCTTCCTCTCCCCTCTCTCCCCCTCCCCCTCCCCCTCCCATTCCCATCCAAATTAAAAATTTATTTGGGATTTTTTGGGGCATTTTTAGAATTACAAATTTATTTGGAGTAATTTTTTAGGGTATTTTTAAAATTAAAAATTTATTTGGGATAATTTTTTGGGGCATTTTCAAAATTAAAAATTTATTTAGGGTATTTTTGGGGCTTTTTCAAAATTAAAATTTATTTGGGGTAATTTTTCGAGGTATTTTTCAAATTATAAATTTGTTTAGGGTCATTTTTTGGGGCATCTTTAAAATTCAAAATTTATTTTGGGTAATTTTTTGGGGCATTTTTAAAATTTAAAATTTATTTGAGGTGTTTTTTTGGGCTTTTTAAAATTAAAATTTATTTGGGGTATTTTTTGGGGCATTTTCAAAATTAAAAATTTATTTGGGGTATTTTTTGGGCATTTTCAAAATTAAAAATTTATTTGGGGTAATCTTTTGAGGTACTTTTGAAATTAAAAATTTTTTTGGGATAATTTTTTGGGGCATTTTTAAAATTAAAAATTTTTTGGGGTAATTTTTTGGGGCATCTTTAAAATGAAAAATTTATTTGGGGTATTTTTGGAATAATTTATTTCGAGTATTTTTTTAAATTAACCCACCCGCACTACCACCCATCAAATAAATTTTAATTTTAAAAAAACCCTAAATAAATTTTTAAATTTAAAAGTACCCCAAAAAATTACTCCAAATAAAATTTTAATTTTAAAAATTCACGAAAAATATCTAAAATTAATTTTTAATTGTAAAATGCCCCAAAAAATTATCCCAAATAAAATTTAAATTTTAAAAATGCCCAAAAAAATTGACCCAAATAAATTTTTACTTTTAAAAATACCACAAAAAATTATACCAAAAGCACCCTCAAAAAGTTTTTGAAAGATAGCTACAGTAGTTTTTGAAAGACAATTACAGTAGTTTTTCACATCCCAAATGCTATAGTATTGTTTTTGAAAAATAACCTCAAAAACAACTAATCCAAATGGACCCAATTGTTTTTAAAATCAGCCAACTTTGCTAGTTTGCCGCGATTTATAGAAAATGAACCAAAGTGATAATTTTATACCATTGGAAAGCCCTTTGAGCCTAGTTTCAAATGCTGCAAACAGCATTTCGACCCTCATACACTAAGTTATCACAGTTTTACAAAGGATGGTTTAGGTGTACTATTTTTTTTCGAAATTCTAGCAAGCAAGGTAATAAAACTTCCTTTCTTTCACTATTTTTCAAGCACAATTTTAATCAACTCACCCACAACTCAAAGTCCAACATTCAGTAAAACTTAGCCAAAATTCACCATAAAAATTGAAGATAAACGTTGGAAAAGTGGAGCAAAAAAATCCAGCCAACAAACCCTCATTTTTCACCAAAGATTCTTCTTCATAAATTTCCATCCAAATGACATAACTTTCAAAATATTTTTGGCCCACTCATAGATTAACATATTGCAAGTCAAATAGCATGAGAATAGTAGCCACAAAATCTGAAAATAAAGCTAGAAATGAGCAAGAGAAAATTGGCAACCTTCTAGTTATTTTTCCTCCAAAATTTCCAACAATTTCTCCAAATCAAATATAATATTTACCCATAATAACAACCATAAAATGCAATAAATTCCACAAGGCATCTACCTAAAAGGTCTCCTCATGTCTGCTACCTAAAGGTTGGATCTCTGACACACCCAACCCTTGATCTTTGCCAAAATTTCTTAGATCTACTCAGATCTAGTTAAAATAAATGCAAGAATAACTAGGAAGAACTTTTAACTTCCTCCAAGCTACACAACCACAAATAAAAAGCTCAAGAATTTTTGAAATCTTCCACCTCCTAACCCCCTACACCAAGATTGAAGTAGCTCCAATATGTGACTTGAAGTAGGGAAGATTGGAGCCAAAAGATTGAAGCTTCTCTTCCAATTTTTTCCTTGAAGTGTTCGGCCAAAGGAGAGAGAGAAGAGAGGAAGAAAAAGTGGAAGAAAAGAGAGAGAGTGGAGAGAGAGAGGTTTTGGAAGAATGAAAGAGTTTGTGTTGGAAAAATGGCTTTTAAAGTCAACCTTGAATAATGTTCGACGCGACACTACTAACCCAACTTTTTCACCCTTTACTAAATTTTCCTCCAAGACATTTATAGTAAACAAGACGAGTCGATGAAATGTATGTATGAGTGAGGAAATAAAATTTATATGTCGATGCAGTTTAAAATAAAATGAGAGAGAGTAAAGTGAAAATGAAATAAAATAAAATAATATAAAGTGTAATACATAAAATAAAATAAAAATAATTTTTACGAGTCCTTACATAGTTGATTGATTGATGTTACTTAGGATGTGTTTTGAGTCATCCTAGCAAGTTAATACATGCTAGATTTTGGGAACTTAAAGAGCCAAATTGTGCCTCCTAGTTGAATTAGGAATTTGTTCGTTAAGTCTTTTCCAATTAGCTTTTGGGCTTTGTGTCTTGCAAGGCTATAAATAAGCCTCAAACATTTCTTTTGAGTTAGTTAGTCGTGAGTTATTGAAGGAATTTTCTAGCAAATTAATTCTTGTGAGAATCCTTTCTTTTGACTTGTGAAAGCTGCCTTGAGCATCTTAGAATGGTTCTAAGTGATCATCAACTTATCAATCAAGCAACACACTTGATTGTGGCGTCGTACTACCTTTGAATTCATTCTTGTGCTATCCTAGAGCGAGCTCAATCTGCTTTTCAAACTTTGATACCTTGTCATGTGCGTGTGGGTAGGTTTCTTGACTCTTTAAGGTCTAGAATCCGTATCAGGTTAATATCATCTGGCCAAGTTGGAATTAAACCTTTGAATGTATGCAAACTTTCCTTGTAGACTCTTCAATTGGTGGATGTTACATGGCTCTAGCATATTCACAATAGCATCAATCTTATCAATTTCACATTGTTGACAATGAAACCGAAAACCTTCTAAAGGTAATTCCAAGTGTCTATTTCAATGGGTTCATTTTCAATTAAAACCTTCAAAGGCATTTAAAAACTCTTTGCAGGTCTTAGATATGACCCCCTCGCTTCTTGGACTTCATCACGAGCGTCAACATACCACCCCATGTCTTGGTGTAGCATATCATCAAATATCCTTTGCATCACCTTGTGATATGCTGTCCCATCATTCTTCAAGCTAAATGGAATAATCTTATAGCAATAAATAGGGAAGTAGTTAGATCTTCATCCCCTAGTGCCATGCATATTTGGTTATAGCTGAAAAATATATCTTGAAAAGACAATATTTCATGGCCAATTGTATTATCAATCATTAACTATATGATAGGTAATGAAAAGTCATCTATGGGACAAGGTTCATTGAGGCCGCAATAATCAACATGATGAAAGAGCTAAAAGCTGTCCAAGGAAGGATTCATCATTCAAGTGATCTTCAAAAGCTTGGCAATGAGGATCACAAGCTGTACACATTAATCCAAGTGATTGAAGGAAATTAGCTTGCATTGGAGGATCAACCTTAAAGCCTGGACCAGATTTAGGGTTAATTAGGGCTTCGATATTTTATGTTAAGTTTTGTTAGTTATTTGGTGTAATGGGCCGAATTACCTTGCTAATTTGGCTTGGTTAATTAAGTCCAATTATCATTAGAATTTAGTTTACATTCTTGTTAGGAAATAAAGCTTTGACCGAATTGGTCTAAGCCTGGTCAATTAGGGTATTGGTCAACTAGGTTTCCTAGTCCTTGAGGGATTGACCAAGCCACTTGTTTATTTGATTTCTAGTAGTAGTAGGATTAGTTTTACAAGGTTATAAATAGGCCTTATGTTGGACAAATTATTCAACCAAGTTTTCAATAAAAAATTTTCAGCTTATTCTTGTGAGAATAGCACGTCTCTTTCTAAGAGATTCTTCTTTGAATACTTGAGAGATTTCGAGTGTTCAATCGACTTATCAATCAAGAACCGCACTTGATTGTGGCGTCATCTACCTAAAGCCTTGGTTCGCTAATTCATTGTTCTACGGGTTGAGATTAAATTCAAGGTTCGCAGTTCCGTGAGTTAGAGGGGTCGAGAGTCTTCCGCAACTCCAACTTGATATTCGTCTAGGTCCGTTGTCAACTCACATCACAACATACACTGAAATTTGTCCATTCTTCTTTTTTTTAAGACAATGCTTGAGATCCAATTTGGATACCCCACTTCTAGTATGAATCTAGCTTGATTAACTTGTTTACTTCCTTCTCTATCAAACTAGTCAACTTGGGTTGAAAGTGCCTTTGAGGTTGCTTCACGGGTCTTGCATCTCGCTTGACAAGCAAGATGTGAATAGCAATTTTTGGGTCCAAACCAAACATCTCTTTGTAATTCCAAGAAGCAAAGACATCTTTGAACTTGACCAAATCAACATAATCCTTCTCTTTCTAAAGCGGCATCTATGAATTCATATAAATTAGGTGAAGATCATCATTTATGTTGATATTTATCTCTTTCAACTCATCAACAATAGGCTTAACTCCTTCAAATTCAAAAGAAGCATTGTCAACATCTTCTTCTAATTTAGGATTGTTAATTGTAAGATGATAGCAAGAAGCGATAATTTCTTGATCTTGCTTATCAAGATAGTTTTAATTCTTACATTAAATAAATCACCACAACGTATGAAAAAATTAGTGACTCAATTTCTTGAACCATTTGGTTTACTAGAGCAGGGCTCCTTTCTTTCTTGAAAACTTTTTGTTCTTGCATTGGAATGCTCAATAGGACTCTTCAAGAAGTCTATGATAGATGGAAATACGTAGCGACCTATTCCTAACCTATCAAAGACAACATTTTTGACCTGTAACTTCTTTAACATTCACATAGTGTGAAATTGCTCATTTGATTGCTATACAAATAGGAAAAGGTGGTCTATAACCCTGACTCGTTGATGAACTTTTAGTAGCGTAACCTTTTTCTTTCAATATCTTCTGGGTAGAAGTTAATCCATGAGTCTTCTTGCCAGTTACTTTGGGAAGAAGCTTACCCAATGTATTCTCTTTATTAGGGTTATAACTAGCCTTAGCAAGAAGATTCTATGCAATTGAATCAAAGCATTTTGGAGTTCAAGTAACTGGCAATAAGCTATATTCCACTACAGGCTCCTTTTTTGGATGAATGAATCCTTCAAGGGCAACTTTCTCACTCTTGGCTGCCTTAATTTTGGTGAATGAAAGGGGCAATTCTTTTAATGCATCACATCTAGCAAAAAGGAATTGACCCTCATTCTTTTTTTTTTATTGAAACATAATATAAAATAGGCACCTTGGACTTCCAGATGTCTTGTTTTACTTATTCTTTCTTTTTTACTTTGCCTTGTAGGTAAAACTTGGTATTGACAAGTGCTCATTTTGCATGTTTTTATATTAAAAATTATGCTTGTTCTGGTGTGTTTTTATGCAAGTTTGAATTGAATAACTAGGGTTTTAGTTAAATTTGCATTTAGAAGTGAAAAAAATTGCATTTTTATGGAGCTAAGTGGTGAAAACTTTATATTTTTGTAGGTTTTACAGATTCAATCATCAATTGGAATAAAATGAGAAGATATTTAGATGATACTTAATGATTCGAAGTTGATTTTAAGTGAACATAAAGTGCAAAATAAACAAAGATCAAGCACAATCAAGTTTAAGAGTGAAAAGGATTGGCTGCCATATCACATTTTGGTATTTTTATTATAACTCAATCTACAAGTATTAGATTAAGATGATTCTTGAACCATTTTATAGGTTAAGTCCAATTCACACATTTTGAGGGTCAAAAGTTCAAATACTGTTAAGAATTTTTGCTGCCAAATCTGAAATAGAGTGCTAAATAGTTGAGGGTGTTTTGGTAATTTCTCAACCCATAGAGCTTCATATGATTATTGATCTAATGGAAAGCTTGCTCAACAAGTTACAATCTTCATGTTTTTTACAAGAGTTAGTTTGAGTTGCTTCATTGAGAAATTCTTAAATCAATTGGAGGATTTAACAAAATAGGGCTTGCTTCAATTTAACAGGGCCTGCTCGAAAATGGACACAGCCTACTATGGAAGCTGATGGAGGTAAAAATAGAGGAGCAATATCTACTTGCTATCAAATAGGACCTGCTAGAAATTGGTCACAACTTGCTATAGGGCTAACTCTAATGCCAACTTAGCTTCAATCTAAAATTTTTAGGGTTTCTAAATCCTAAAGAGAGCTCTTGTTTGGCAGCCTCAAACCCTACTTATATATACTTGAAGATCCGCCAGTTGAAGGACAAAAGAAGAAAGGTTAGGAACAACTGCACAATGTAAATTTCTAACTAGAAATCCTTAGTTTTTTAGATTATTATAGATTAGGTGTTTCTTATACAATATCTGTATGCATCTAAACTTGGAGGAAGAATGAAGATTGAAGAAGAAGGGATTAGGGGCTCACAAGTGACAAGAGTTTCTTCTTTCTACTCTTTTAATTTTTTGTATTTATACTTCGATAATTAGTTGCAATACAAGATTGTTGTGTTTTTTTTATTTATATTTTGCTAAAGTTTATACTTAGGATTGGATGAACTTTCTATGATTATTATATCATATTTGCTTGGCTATTTGATGTTATACTCTGAGCAAGTTATTTAGCACTTTTACTATAACAATCATGATTATCCGGCCATTAATTGTGATTATCCTGGTATTGATTCATCTGTGAAAGTGGGGATTCAATATTAGTTCATGGAGGTGTTAAACTTAGTTGTACACTCACTAATGTTGGGTTGCACCTTTGTGAGCTTGACAGTTTGTTCCATGTAATTTCATATGGTCTATACCAAGTAATTTCTTAGAATTTAATGAATTTATAACTATTTTCATTAACACATTAGTAGGAGCAAGGATAGTTATAGGTATAATTGGTATAGCTACAAAGAGGATATCACGTAAAATTTGAAATTATACCATAATTAGCCAAGGAAATAATATTTATTTAATCGGTAATTTCACTCACAAGAGTAGTTAGGAATTCGATGATCCATAACTCTTATTGTTATTTTTACTTCCTTTTCTTGTATGTTTATAGTGTAGATTTAATTTCTTGCACTTGTGGTAGTCTAAATAAGAAAGGAGTTCAAAAACCATCAGTAATTGATAATCTTCCTTGTGAGATCCACACCTAGTATTTCCCATACTTGATAAACCATCTGTGTACTTGCAGAAAATGAGATATATAGGTTTCTAAAAGTTTATGTGAAGGAAAAACCTCGTCAGGTATCAATAAAGTATGCCTCGACTTTGGTAAAGGGCTTGTTATTAGGAACAACTTTTTCGATGATACAATTATGGCAATACTTGTAGCATTGATAAAGAATAGATAATATAATTCTTTTTTCATGAATCCACAGTCTCCCCAAAACCATGTTGTAGGATGTCTTGGCATCAGTAACATGGACAAATGCACTTGATGATAAGTTACAGATAAGTAATTCAAACTTTATGAGACCGATTACCTATTGTCCCCTTAGTTTGAATTCTTGGACTATAAGACGACTTTGGGAGATTTCATTACTTTGACTCCGTTTTGATTAGTTGTTTTTGGGGGTATTTTTAAAAATACTACTGTAGCATTTGAAATATGAAATATAATTACTGTATTTGTCTTTCAGGTATTTTTTAGAGTGTTTTTAGGATTTTTTTGGGATATTTTTAAAATTAAAAATTTATTTGGGATAGTTTTGGTGTATTTTTAAAATTAAAAATTTATTTGGGATTTTTTGGTTATTTTTAAAATTAAAAATTTGTTTGTGGTATTTTTGGGATAATTTATTTGGGGTTTTTTTTAATTAACCCACCCTCACCACCCACAACCCACCACCACTACCACCTCCTTCTACCCCTTCTCTCTCCCCTCTCTCTCCCTCTCCCCTCCTCCACATTCCCTCTCTCTCCCTCTCCCCTTCGGTCTTTCTCCCTCTCCCCTCCCCTCCCTCTTCCCCTCCCATCTAGTCGAGACTGGCCACTTGCAATTTGTGGCTGCATTGCAACTATGCGCCCAAACAGCCCGTACTATGCTGATCTGCTTCTATATTGGTCCGGTCCACGTCGGCCCAATTGCTTATTGGGTCTGGCATGTCACTGTCGCAAGTCCAGTCATCTGTGTTAGAACTTGGGTTTGACCTACAGCAAATGGACTCAGATAGTGGATCTAACCCAGGTCCATTTGCATCGCAAGTAGGCCTAAATATCAATGTGGGCTGCCAAATCTCTGTAGAGCAATTGGACCAAATTGTGGTCCAATATTTATCAATAGTCATGTCCACGTCTCAGACCCACGATTAGTGTGGACCACATTCAAATAAAAAACCTCTTATATAGAGGCCCATTGGGCTGATTAGCGGGCCAATTCAATTTCTCTTTTGTATTTCGTTGCACTTACGAGATTAATAAATGATATATGTTGGGTACATGTTTATTCTCTTATTTGATTCCGCAAATTACATCATTAGCGCATTAATCGAGCAATTAGTGCACTTAATCACAAATCATACATTCATTTCATATAATGAATTGTTAATGATAATACATCATCCTGCTATTCATGTTAATTGCAATCGTGTTGCCTAATACACATTCCCAAATTATGTATAGCATGAGTGCGTTCTCCTTAACATTACTGTAATGGCCATCTGTTGCAGCACCGTAATTCTTGAACTTAGTCAGGAATTTATTCTTTCCAAACAGTGGGACATATCTATCGATGGAGATACGGCTTCCAACATTAGCATTGCGCACAACTATTTTCTCATGCATCAGCACGTGGAATCGACTGAGCATGTCGAATCGCATGTGCAAGTCAATCTTTAACCCGTTGATCCCATTGACCTCACTGAACACGTTTGCAAACATGGGCTTCCACTGGTCATTGGACTCACAGTTTAGAACAATAAACAGACCCAAAACGCCATCCACCGGGCCTGATCTCGATACCAGACTCCCATCGTCCATGTAAGTAACGTCTCCGCCTATCATGAGGCATCCATTGAAATTTATGAAACCCACCTTGCACTTATTACCATACCTATTTCCTGTACCCTAACTGAGGGATGGCATATTCATGTAATCTGACCACACCATATTCCTCCCGATGCCGTCATCCGCATCAAATACCTTGTCTATATTACCCGTCAGTGCAAACCATTGCTTCTTGCCTCGAGTGAACAGCCTAGATCGCCTTCCCACTGCTGGAATTACCGCTAGTAGGGGTGAAGAACAGCTTTCATTTTCGAACTGACTGCCTCGTCGGCATTCCTGAAAGAAGGTACCTCTTCGCACTGCAACTTCCCATTTTCCTGCACAACAACAACCACAACAATTCTCATTGCATTGAATTCTCTTCCATTTATCACCATGTCCTCCTTCTTTGACTGTACGGCATTCTTCTATTGCATCCGCTTTATATCAATCAGCAACAATCCCTCACGTATAGTTCAACTATGCCTTACCACTTCTCTAAGTATTCAACAAGCACTGATACCCAGTTCATTCTGAATCCAAATTTTGAATTCTGTACGATGCCACATGATGGCCCACTTAGCAATTGTATTGGCCAGGTAGCATCAATTGGCCAGTGGCATGATGCCATGTGGCCAGAGTACTAACGGCCCATGTGCCTATCGGCCCAATGGGCCTCTATCTATGAGGTTTTTTATTTGATTGTAGCCCACTAAGATGTGGACATAACTATTGATATAGGTTAGGCCACAACTTGGTCCAATTGCTCTGCAGAGATCTAGTAGTCCACATTGCTATTTAGGCCCACTTGCGATGCAGATGGGGATTGGATCAGATCCACTATCTGAGTCCATGTGCCGTGAGCCAAGTCCAAGTTCTAACACATATGTCCGAGCTTGCGACCATGACATGCCAGCCCCAATAAGCAATTGGACCGGTGTGGACTGAACCAATGCAGAAGCAGATTGGCACAGTGCGGGCTGTTTGGGTGCATAGTTGCAGTGCCAAAGATCTATATCTTGTTCAAAAAAATAGTCCGACATTATGCGAGCTGTTGGGGCTTGGAATGGAAGCAGATCCGACATCTTAGAGGTTGAGAGTTTCATATAGGCCTTGATCTTGCAGAAGTTTACCCCCGCATTTATGTTGGGGTCTTCCAACTTGTACTTCGCTACCCAAGGACACTTCTCGTCATTGAGAAAGGAGTACTAGGTGTCATAATAGTGAAAAATGATTGGACACGTCACTGAAAAGACGTATTTTGCCTGCAGCTGGTCCTGTGCCCTTACTCGTGTGTCGTATATTAGCTTGCGGACCTTGCCAATACTGTTGATCAGAATTTGGGGACTATAACACATATTACAATGGTCGACTAGGAGCGATAGCTTCTGCACTCGCTACAAGAGAATAGATGTGAATGTCGGGAACAAGATTTTGATGATCTACGATTCAAACGACACTTGTGCTTCAAAGACCTTGGACTTGTAGTAGCCAGTGATTGAGTGGTCGGTTGGTATTTCCATTGAACTTTTGTGCTCGGCACTTGATGAGGATGAGGGAGACGATTCCGTGATTATGTGTGATAGGACTCACATGTGTTGTTTTATAGCAAAATAGTGTCATTCGATGGCAACCGTAGATACCTGATGACATCATCAGATTTCTCAAAATCTATTGCTAATATTAGATATATTAGGTTCTCTAACTGTAACCCTCAACCCCTCCCCCCCCCCCCGAGCATCTTATATAATATTACTAAGATACTCGAGATTGCCACATGGACGGTTATGATGTAGCCATGTGGAGTGAACCTAAAGGGTTTGGATGGCTATGATCAGCTTGTAGAGGAACCGTGAAGCTTGCCCTCTTACATCCCATGTGCGCGTGGGTTGCCGATCGCCACGCGTGCAATACAATTGTTATGTGGCCTGCTTTGCCAACCAATATGGCGCCATACAGAATTCAAAATTTGAATTTAAAATGAGTAGGGTATCAGTGCTTGTTGAATACTTGGAGAGGTGGTAAGACATAGTTGAACTGTACGTGAGGGACTATTACTGATTGACATAAAGCAGTGCAACAAAAGAATGCCGTACAGTCGAAGGAGGAAGACATGGTGATAAATGGAAGAGAATTCGGTGCAGTTGAAACTATTGTAGTTGTTGTTGTGCAATAAAATGGGAAGTCGCATTGCAAAAAGGTACTTTTCTCCAGGAATGCCGACAAGGCCGTTGGTTCGAAGATGAAAGCTGTTCTTCACCCTTACCAGCTGTAATTCCATTAGTATGCTGGGAAGGCGATTTAGGCTATTCACTCGAGGCACAAAGCGATAGTTTGTACAGACAAGCATTATAGATGAGGTATTTGACCCGAATGACAGTATCAAGAGTGATACTGTGTGGCCAGAATACATGAAAATGCAAAAACTTGACTTGGTCTTGGCTTTCAAGTTAAATTCTCCCAATTATCAATGAATTATAGCCCTTATTACCCCAATTTTCCACAAGTATACGGATCGTGAATTGAGTATAGTGATAATGAGGGGTCAATTCTACAGAGACCTGGTTAAGTACTATGGCTTTTTGGCTTGTTGTATTATTTAAATAGGAAATGATAGATGAGTGCAAATATGAAATGTCGAGCGGTATAACCATCCCTATTGAAAGCAATTAAAATGAGCCAGTTAAGGTGGTAGAACCAACCATAATTGGTGGTAAATTAAAAGTAAATAGAAAGAAAATGTAAACGGGAGAAGGCGGGCTAAGCCGACCTAAGGAGTGAGGATTAAGCAATTAGAACCGACCGCTAGGTGTCAATGACATCCAATTGGCGGTAAACAAGAAAATAAATAAAACCATCCAACGAGGTAATCCTCCAATTGGTGGTATAAAATAAATACGTTAGATAAGTTAGAATAGAGTAAGGATTCTTAGGGAATTGAATCCCTTGTTTGGGTTAGAAATGTGTTCACTTAATTAAGTTAGGTTATAATCTTGTGACTTGTCAAGGAAGTAACCTCCAATTTCATTTGTAGATTGCTTTGACAAATAAACAAAAATACTCATATCAAACCTTCACCTATTAACATGATGAATTAGCTTAACATAAGTTCATGAAACACAATGAGTTACCAATATGATTCCTCCTAAATGCATCTCCTACTAACGTGAACATGCAATCTAGGGTTCATATATTTTGAACTACATATGCAAGACATATATCATGCACTAACACATACTTGAATAATTCATAATTGATGATCAAACAACCATGAATATTAAGAACAAATACATGAACTAACAATCACATGTTAACCTTTCTTTACTTAAGTGAACACAATCCAATCCCTTACAAGTTCATCTTACCCCTAGGATTGTGAAGTTTAGCTATTCATATTATTTAAGCACACAAAACTTGCATAAGAAGTCATGGATGAACTTAAAGAAATGAAGTCTAAAGGATAAAGAAACTCCTCCAATTGATGAAACAAGCTCTTAATTCTTCACTTTTGCAATCCTTAAGATTTCTCCTTGTTCAAGAGACCTCTTAATTTAATTCTAAACTAATTCTTGATAAGAACTAGTTAGTTTCTCTATTCTACACTTTCTTCTCTTTTTCTTGCTATTTTTCTCTCTCCCTCTATCTATCTTTCTTGTGGGAATACATGGGGCATTTATAGAGGAATTTGGATAGGAAAGATTACAATTGAAAAGACCTAAAGTTGAATTTTGATTCTTCAAGTCCACATTGTGCAGTTATCAGCCGAAATTCCATCAGAATTGAGCTGGAAAAATTCTGGAATTTTGTTGCAAGTTGCAGCAGTCGTTGTCAGTGATCCGCGGACCAGATCCGTGAGGTATGCCTCGCGGATCCTGCTTCCCTGCCTCTACTGAGAGAGAGTCGCGAGCTGCTTCTTCTTCCAATATCTACCTCGCGTTTCAGCTTGCGAATCTGCTTCAGAATTGCAAAACTTGAATTGTTCGTCATGAAATTGAAGCATTAAATCCTTCGACTTTTAATCCCTTAATTCCTTGATGTTTGAATTGCATTCTGATCATCTCAATTTGGAATTTCATCGACTTTTGATACTTCAATTTTCCAACATTTCTTCAAAACTTCATTACCTTCAAATAAACATTCAATTGTACATTAATTTGCCCAAAAAGCATTTTCTATTTTAAATTCACACTTGAATGCATATTAATAAATAAAGAGCTTAATTTCATCATTTTTCATAATATAATTACATAAAAATAGATAAATAAAACACACTAAAATAGAAAAAATATTTACTTATCAAATTCCCCCACACTTAAATCATTGTTTGTCCTCAAGCAATAGCAATTTTTGACCAACAATGATTTAAGAGTCTCGAAACAACCTATGCAAACTTTAAAAGTCAATCTCCACAACTTTAGTAATCAATTTTTATGCAAAAATTCCAATTGCCCCAAATACTTATAATAATTAAGTAAAAGAAAGCTAATTATATCCTAAATTTAAACAAGTTAAATTTCATCCTTTTACTTCGACCTAATTACACAAAAAGGTAATTCATATAGTCGATGAGTCAGCTTTCCTTTTTCCACAATTATTTCTTCCATAGAGGGATTATATTTTACTTAAATAATGGAAAAGTCTTTTGACACAAAAATCGACACTTTTAGGTGAAGATCCCCGATTACTCAACTTTTCTCTTTTATTCTATTGCTCCTTACTCAAGTGCCTTTTTACACTAAAATCGACATTTTTAGATGAAGATTCCCAATTACTAAGCACAAGAATAATTAGAGTTCTTCTTTCTTTTTTTTTTTTTGATGAAACAATCCCTTTAATTTTGTGGAAAAGGAGCCTTATTTACTATATCAATCACATCTTTGTATAAGTAAGTAAAAGAAAAGATATCATTTAACAAGTAAATTATAGGCATAATTTTTCTCATTTTACAAAATATACTTTCTAAAAGACAATTGTCTAAATCACATAATAACTAATTCCAAGTCAAATGAAAATTGAATTTACCAATTCTCATAAAGTTATTTCAAAAAGATGAGAAAATTTGAAAAAGTATTACTTAAAATTTCCTCCCTTGTGGACCAAATTGAAAACTTTTCAAAAATTTTGGGGTAATTTCACAATTTTGAATAAGTGTTTGAAAAAATTTTGACAGAGTCTCCCCTTAAAATTGGACCAAACTCCCTGCCAACAAACCCAATATTTTCAACAATACAAGCCATATAAACATTTCCAAATACCAATCAAAGTCATATCAAACATTTAAAGTATAAAAACAATCAAAGTACTCCCTCACGCTTAAAATACACATTGTCCTCAATGTGTAGGGGAAAAGGAAAACAATAAAATAGTAAAACTCCCCAAATTAGTATGGTAGAGATCCAGAAAATCCAAAATATCATGAACATCACTCTACAAGTCCACAAATGCTGCATAAAAAGGAAAGATAATGCATAAGTTCAAAAAGACATAAAAAAACAAAACAAAAGAAAATAAACATGGTCTTCAATTTTGTCCATCTCCCCCTCCTTGATTGCCACCATGGCCTCCTTGAATTTGCTCACCACCTCCTGGAATGTTCAAATGACCTTCTATACGATGAATACAAGTATCCATGGAGTCAAGGCGTGCGTCACTTGATTGAAACCCTCATTTACAAGGGTCTCCAAATAGCCTATGGTGGCCAAAACACGCTCCCAAATCGACCTTTGCCTAGGAGGAGCGGAAGGTGAAGGCCCAGTGTGGGGAATAGCAGTCGAAGGGCCGAATCCTCCTTCTTCCTCATGAGCCGTACCGGAAGGTCCCACCGCTTTCAAATTGAAAAGTAGGTTGAGATTGCCGGGCTCTTGAATGAGGGATATTAGCCGATGTAATGCCCAAGTCGTTCAAGGTATAGTAATTCAACTCATAAGTCGACTTGACCGGCTATTGTTCTACTCCATCCAAATTCACCTCCATCCTTTCAAAAAGAAGAGAGAGAAGCCGTGGGAAACCAAATTGGTAGGTGGTGGAGGTATGCCTCGCCGCGGTTCTCATATAGCAAATAATGATGTTCGGAAGAGGAATGTTGGCATATAAAGATGTCCGATCATTGAACATCTTATCCAAGAAATACAGGTCACTCTTCCTTACTTCATTGAGACTACTCTTCTTTGGAATTATGTTGTGGGCAAACAAGTATGTTATCAATCTCAGTCTAGGGTCAAACTTGTTTGCCTTCACCGTGGCCTTTTGTTGGGAATGAGTAAACTCTTACTCAATTTGAAATCGCACCAGTGCATGTCCCATCTCCCAATGCCTATCCGGAGCATGGAATTCTTTTTTCAAATCAACAGCTGGACCGATATTCCGTACTCCAAGAAATTGAGCCAATGTATCTCGTTCGATCTCAATTATTCTCCCTCGAACATAGGATCAAATGTTTTCCCCACTATGCCCGGACTTGTTTATCACGTTGGCATAGAACTCCTTTACCAGTTGGGGGTAATAGTGATCTGGCAAAGTTAGAATTGGACCCCAACCAAGGATATCAAATGCATTGGAGAGTTGGAACTCGGCATTGACATCAGGAGCCACGTGCATCTCAAAAATGAAGCTCTTATGCTCCCTGTCCTCATACCATTCTTGGTTCTTTTTTGAAGTGAACCGAAGAGCGTTATACTCCATGGTGATGGCTCTCTATTAGTAGTCTGCCTAGGTCATCGCCTTTGTGGTGGAGGCGATGGCTCACGATGTGTTGGCTATTTTGATGATTAACAAACCAACATGATGATTTTTACTAATCCTCTTTCAAGTCAATTTGTAGTGCGACAGGTTTTTCTCAAATATCTCATTCATATGTGTCAGATGATGCTGTCAGACGCAAGACATAGGTTCGGACATCTGATAGGGTGCAATGGAAGATGGGAAAGTCACTGGTTCTGTTGGACGATGCTTTCGGACGTCTGACAGTTTACGACAAAGTTTCGGACGATGGTTTCGAGCGAAGACTCAAGTTTCGGACGTCCGATAGATTGAGAGGATGAACAAATTAGCTACTGGTTCTGTCGGACGGTGGAGTCTTTGGTTCGGACGTCTGACAGTTTACATCTCAGGATTTCAGTAAATTGACTGACGGTGGCTTCGGACGAATTGAGCGTCGGACGTCCGACACGCCCAACGGCTATTTTTTCCTGCATTTAATTCAGGACCGTTGGAGTAGTTTGGGTAGTTATATTTGCATCCTATAAATACCTTAAAGGCTAGATATGTTCAGAACTTTTTGCAACCTTTACTTACAAGCCTTCAAGAGCAATTCTAGCAAGAATTTGTGTCTTTCTTACTTCTTGTAGTGCAAGTGTGTGTGCAAACAAGTATTGCTTTTCAATTGTGAGAGAAGGCTCAAGTGTATAGCATTGTGAGGGTTAGCAAAGCTGTTGTATAACCTCTTGGCTTGATCAAGGAGAGATTGATGCAAGCAAATGGTGATCCTTCCATATACAACTTGGTGTAACTTCATCAAATTGAAGTAGCAATTGAAATTTAGGTATTGGACTTCAAGTTGGGTGCAACTTGGTAGTCCATTTGAATTCATCTCTTTAATTTTAGTTTGTGTTCTACTTGTGATTATCTACTTGGTGTGATCCTTATATCTCGAGTTGAAAAGTTTGTGTCACCAAGGAAACTTGATCTATTCAAATTGTGTGTTTTTATCACTCATCAAGTTTTGTTTTTCCATCAACCTAATTCACCCCCCTCTTAGGTTGCTTTCGGGACCTACAATTGGTATCAGAGTCTGGTCTCCTAGAGATTAATCTCAATCGGCTTTGGAGTGATCATGACAACTAACAATGCATTATTTCTAGAGGGGCAATCTATTACTAGGCCACCTATGTTTAATGGGGTAAATTATGTGAGTTGGAAGGATAGAATGGAAATCTTCTTGCAACCAATAGATATTGAGTTATGGTACATTGTAAATGAAGGTCCATTTGAAGCCATTGTTGTATATGAGGTTACTCATCAACCAAGACCAAAAACAAGAATGGAATTAACTCCCCAAGATAGAATAAATCTTACCTTGAATGCAGAAGCTGTAAATGTGCTATACAATGCTTTAGATGCTACCGAATCTACAAGAGTGAAAGGATGCAAGACGGCCAAGGAAATATGGGACAAACTTAGAGAAATACATAAGGATAGTGACAATGTTAGAGAGCAAAAGAAATCACTTCTTGTCACTAAATATGAATCCTTTAAAATGGAGCCTCATGAGAATATTGACAAAATGTATTGTAGATTCAATGATATCATAAAGGATCTAGAAGTGTTAGGAAAAAAATATACATTAGGTGAGAAGAATAGAAAGATTTTAAATGCTTTATCTAAGGATTGGGAAAGCAAAGTGACAGCTATTGAGGAACCTAAGGATTTAAATTCTATGTCTATTGAAACTCTTATAAATTCTCTAACCTCTTATGAATTGAAACTCAAGTCTAAGGTACAAGAGAAAGAGGATGCAAAGATGAAGAAAAGTATAGCTCTCAAAGCTTCACAAGAGGAGGATGAATCATTCTCCTTAGATGATGAAGATGTTGAAATAGATAACAATGATTTGGCACTTCTCTCCAAAAGCTTCAAAAGAATCTTCAATAGAAGAAGGTTTAGAAGGGGAGGCCCAAGCAACTACAACCCCAATTAAAGAGGAAAAGGAAAACAAGAAGTCAACAAGAAGCAAGGAGATAAATGCTTCGAATGTGGACAAATCGGGCACTATGCTAATGAATGTCCAATGAAGAAGAAAAAGGAAGGAAGAGGAGAAAGAAGACAAAAATACAACAATTTCCAAATAACTTGGAATGAGTGTAACTCCGATGGTGAAATAAAGGAAGAAGAAGAATCCGCTCAAATAGCATTTATGGCCATAGCTGAAAATGAGGTATCAACTAGTAACTCTATTCACGATTGTGATGATGAGTATGATGATGATATTGAATCTTTTGTTGAAAATTTGCATGAAAGTCTAAAAGAGTCTTATGCCAAGAACAAAGAGTTGAAAATGAAAGTCAATTTCTTACTTCGTGAAAATTCAAAGCTCTTCCAAGAAAATAAGAGATTGAAAAATGAAAATGTTGAATTGAGAAAGCTTGAGATTGACTTGGATTTGCAAAAGAAACTAGATGCAAAAGAAATGTTTTGCAAAAAACTTCAAGAGGAACAAAATAGCTTGAAGAAAAGAATGGATGTTCTAAATGAGTTTCTTCAAAATGAAAAAAAAAAAGTGTCTTCAAATGAATGTTAGAAGAGCTACTTTTGGTGAAAATAAATTTGTCATTCTTAGGAAAATGGGGATTAGGTATCTAAAACCCATTAGTGTCAAGGATACTAGCAAAGGGTGTAATTTTTGTTGTCAATATGGACATATGAAAAATCATTGCTATGTAAAGAAAAATATGAGAAATGGCTTAAAAACTACTTGGATAGTTAGAAACTCCAACTAACTCCTAAGGACCGAAAGATATAAAAGGGTACCAAAGGTTATTCCTCATTATCTATTATGTAGGTACGGTTGAAGAATTCCTACAAAGCATCAAAGTGGTTCATTGATAGTGGGTGCTCAAGACACATGACCGGTAATCCATCTCATTTTGTCAAGCTTAAATCAAAAAGTAGTGGAAAAGTCACATTTGGAGATGATACAAAAGCTAAAACAATTGGAATTGGTGATGTTGGTAAGAATGGTGAAACCTTTATTCATAATGTTCTTTTAGTTGATAATTTGGGTTACAACTTGTTGAGTGTTAGTCAATTATGTGATAGAAATATTTATGTGCTTTTTAAGAAGCATGAGTGCTTGATTCTTGATTCAAAATTTAATATTGTGTTTAAAGGAAAAAGATACAATGACATTTATGTTGTTTTTCTTGAAAAAATCAATTCAACTAGTTTTCAATGCCTTAAGATTACTAACAATGATCCTTGGTTATGGCATAGAAGGCTTTGTCACTTCAACATGGATTTACTCAATGAGGTTTCTAAAAAGGAGTTTGTTAGAGAGTTACCCAAAATCAAATTCGAAAAGAATCGTATCTGTGATGCATGTCAATTTGGAAAACAAACAAAAGTCTCCTTCAAACCAAAAAATTGTGTTTCCACGTCAAAACCCTTGGAGCTTTTACATCTTGATCTATTTGGTCCTACTCAATTGCTAGTTTGGGTAGCAAATGCTATTGCTTTGTTATAGTTGATGATTTTTTTAGATATACTTGGGTTGTGTTTTTAGCCCATAAAGATAATGCTTTCAAAAATTTCGTGTCCTTATTTGTAAAAGTTCAAAATTTTCTAAACTTGAGTATTGTGAAAATTAGAAGTGACAATGGGACCGAATTTAAATATTGTGGTTTTCCGGAGTTTTATGATCACAATGGGATTTCTCATGAATTTTCTATAGCAAGAGTTCCACAAAAAAATGGGGTTGTTGAAAAGAAGAATAGGACTCTTCAAGAAGCCGCAAGAACCATGCTTAGTGAATGTGACATGCCAAAATATTTTTGGGCCGAGGCGGTCAACACGGCATGTTATGTGATGAATAGAATTCTTTTACGACCCATTTTGAATAAAATATCATATGAACTTCTTTTTAGCAAAAAGCCTATTGTTGGCTATTTTAGAGTATTTGGTTGTAAATGCTTCATTTTAAATATTAAAGAGCATCTTGGTAAATTTGACAAGAAAATGAATGAAGGTATTTTCTTGCGATATTGTGAAAATAAACGTGGTTATAGAGTCTACAATAAAAGGACTCTTGTCATTGAAGAAGCCATACATGTTAAGTTTGATGAAGCTAATGATGTTGTTTCCCAAGATATTTGTGAAGATGATAATGTAGATGTACAAGAAGCACTCAAGGAACTAACCATTCATGAAGCAAAATGAGGAGGTGAAGAATGACATCAAAGATGATTCACCTCAAGATGAAGATGAACAAGAAAAGAAAGAGGAAAGTGAAGAAACTCAAAAAGATCTCCCAAAAGCTTGGAAATTCACTCAACATCATCCAAAGGAACTTATAATAAGTGATCCATCCGAAAGTGTAAAAACTCATTCTTATAAGAATGTTTTAGTAGATAATTTTGCATTGCTTTCTCATTTTGAGCCCAAAAATGTCAATGATGCACTCAAAGATGATAGTTGGATTGTAGCCATGCAAGAAGAACTAAACTAATTTGAAAGAAATAAAGTATGAACTTTGGTAGAAAGACCATTAGATCATCTCGTGATTGGTACAAAATGGGTGTACAAGGAGACTGCCTTGGAGACTCGTACAAAAACAGTTCAAGATCCACTTTCTTCTCCTTAAACACCAGTGACTCCTCGCTTTAAATGCCCACGTCTTGATTTTTCTACTCCTATGACATCCCAGCCTTCCTCTTCCACTTCCTCGGATCCAATTCTTACCCTTCTCCTTGAACTCAAACAAAGGAATCTTCTTCTTGAGGAAGGACTTCAAATGCTTATGAATTCCAAACAAAAGGAAGCCTTTCTCAAACTCAAGGATGTGAGGGTCTCAAAATTCAAATTTTATTTTAAAAATACAAAATATTATTTATATTATGTTTATTCATTGAAATATGAGTGAATTTATGTTTAAAGTGAATATTTTCTAATTTAGAGAATTTTATACGAATTAATTGCCGGTGTGTGGTTTTGACCAAATTAAGCGTTAAATTTTGGTCCGAAATGTGAATAGTGACTTCAAATTGAAATCAAACATATGTGGTGTGGTGATATTAGGAGGTATTATTAAAATTGGATAGTGTTGGAATGAAATAAAATAATGTAAGTTAGACTGCCGCGCGCGACGCGACATAAAGTAGCCATAAAGCCACTTTTCCTTAAAATAGGGAAATGTCACTTTTGTACTTTAAAAGCTTGACTTTTGGCTTCTTGAAGCTTCACTTTTTCAGCTGCAATTTGGAGCAAAGAGAGAGAGAGAGAGGCCGAGAGCTTGAGGAGAGAGAAAGAGAGAAAACTTTGCAACTTTGTCTTCCATTTCTTCTTCCTTCCTTTCTTGAAACTTCAAGCCACCATTGAAGACACTTGTTTTCTTAATCCTTGCAGCCGTGAGAGAGGGAATGAAAGAGAGGGAATGCCTTGTTTGATCATCCTTGATCCAAAATTTTGAGAGAGAAAAAGAAGAGAAAGAGAGCTTGAAAGAATGCCTTGTTCTTGTTCTTGAGCTTTTTGTTGGAAATCGCTATCAAAACATGAAGATCTTGGACTAAGGTGGAAGCTTTTGGTGTTTCTAAGCTTGGAGGTATATTTCTCGAAGAGGAACTCACAAGATCTTGTTTGATATTGTTAGATCTGGATAGATCTAAAGATACATCACTTGAATCTCTTAGATGTAGCCTTAGCAGTGGTAAATCTTTTAGATCTGTGGTTCATTTTGTTAAGAATGCTTATATATGGAACAATGAAGTTGGGCTCTTGAAATTTCAACCTAGGTAGCAGACTTGAGGCGGATTTTAGATAGCAGACTTAAGGACCTGATTGTGGATGTGTTTGAATTTCGTGAAATTAGTTCATTTTATGGTTAGAAAGTAGATCTGGTTATTGAAAATTTTGAAGGAAAATTGTGTGAGATGGCCGAACCCATGCTTGGTATTTTTTATGTTTGATTTCGAAATTTTATGATATGTTTGAAGGGATCTTGCTCAAAAATATATGTGGTTCGTTTGTTCGTGAGTGTTTGTTTGTGAAGAGTAAAGTCGTGAATTTTGAATCTCAAAGTGGAGCTTTTCACAGACTTTTGGAATAAAAGTGATGTTTTGAAGGACTCTAGGGTTTTACAATATTTTGGTTAAATTCTATGAATTTTGAAAATAAAGACTTGATAAGAATTGATCTAAATTTGTGTTAAAGTTTTGACTAAGAGCAGTGTTGAGTTAATTGTGAAAAGAATGATTTTGAGGTAAGAAACCTCACTTAAATTCGACATGAAAGAGAATTTAAAAGTAGTGTTTAAGGAGTACATCGATAGGATGTTATATTGGGCATGATATTGTGATTTCTAAAAAAGACCCATTTGAGACCTTGTATCATGTGAAGTGAATACTTTTACTTGAGGGTAGTTTGGAAAAAAAAATATATTGATTGAAACTAAGAAATGAAAGTGAATTGTTTTAATTAATGAGTGGAGAAGTGAATCTCAACTATTGTCTTTATCTGTTTAGGGGTTGTGGAAGGAAGTGAAATCGACCCTAATTTGGAAGCCAAACCTTACTACTTCGGTGAGTTTCCATGCTTATTATGTGACTGTGTGAAGTGGATTAGATTTTTATTTAATTATGTGATTTGATATGAAAACCTGGTTTAGCAAACCATCAAATGAGGTAGTGTGTACTTTATCGCACTTACCTATGTTTGACTGGAAAATTTGTAAGAATGTTTTGATGTCAATTGGGAATATGTGATGTGATGTGATTTATGTGTGTATGAAACTTCGGGATTTCTCGATACCTATTGGCAAGTTATTCGATTCGAGCTGTAGGCTAGACCTAGGCCGATGAGAAAGTGACCAGCCATAAGATTACTATGCGATGACATGTGCGCTCTGGAGTTGGCATAAGAACTTGTCCATTATAAAGAGCAAAACACAAACTATGTGATGTGATGTAATGTGATGTGATGTGATGTGATATATATATACTCGAGACTTGGCATGTGGACTTGTCTCGGAGATGAACTATAAATCAGTGATAAAATATGATGTGATGTGATGTGTTTGGAGTCGGGCCCGGTGGGGGTTTGGTGGAGTAAGGAGTAAGTGGAGTTCTACATGGATTGTACCTATGAAAGTTGACGGAGTGTCAACTACTAGGATCGTGGTTAAGCTGCAAGGACCTTAGCCCCTGAGGGCTACCGTATCCTACCTTTGTATTGTTAATCGCTTTCTTTATTTGTTTATGTCTACATTCAAGTGAAGTGAATTTTCATGTGTTATGTGTTTTGCATGTTTTTGGGAACTCACTGGGCTTTTAACTCATTCTTTCCAATTTTTTTTCCTTAGCAGGGACTGAGAACCCAAGTGGTGGAGCCAACCCTTAGAAGTAGGATTTACTTCTACATATATGTACTGAAAAGTGAATTATGTGATTGAGGGCTTTTGTACTATGTACCCTGTATGTAAGTGAGAAGTACTATGTGTATTTTGGCTTGTAATTTGGAAGTCATGAGATTGTAAGATTTGGGATTATGTATGTCTGAGTTATCCTTTTGGTTTGGTTTGAGAATAGTGTTTTAGTTGGTTATTAATGTTCGTTGAGTGAGTGAGTCCTAGTGAGAGATAGGCAGGCAGCCCACGGACACCTTGGGGTACGCCCTAGGGAGAAGTGGGGCTGTCACAGGTGGTATCAGAGCCTAGGTTGGAATAATCTGGGTATGGTGAGAGTTAGTAAGTTATTTGGGAATTCAGTGGGTTAAGAGAGGAATGCTAAGTGATGGTTATCGTTTATGATTAAGTGTTAATGAGATTTAAGTTCGAATAAGTTCTAATGGGATCCATTTTGTAGGTTATGGCTTCTGGTGATGGTGATGACGCCATTCCAAGAAATCGACAGCCTATAGTGACTTATCGACCCGGTCCGACGGGTGGCTGCAGGGCCTATAACCCTAGGACTCGACCTAGGCATGATTGGATTGTTGGAGGACTCATGCCTACCCTGATAGAGTAGTTTTGGCAATCTATCATGAGAGGAAGGTCCTGACTAGGGTTACTAGAGAGTTTCGAGAGGAGATGGACCAGCTGCTGGTGGAGACACAGGATCAAGGTGAGCGGATCTGTGAGCTTGAGAAGGAGGCTCGTTTGGCTAATGAGCGAGCAGCTAGAGTGGTGAGAGTGGCACGAAGGTGAGCTGAGGGCATAGCAGTTGAGTGCGAGGCCCTGATGGAGGGAGTGGTCAAGGCCAATCGAGTTGAGGAGGCCTCTGTTGATCAGCCACCTACCGATGCAGACATGGGAGGTGATCATCAGAGTGAGTCTGAGGGGGAGGCCGCTATGGCTGAGAGACATCCCCAGATCTGGAGTCCGACCCGTCGGAGAGTGCTTCTACGGAGTCTTCCTCTTTAGAGGCTTGATGGTCTAGTGTGGCATGAAATTAGGTTTTTGTGTAATCTTTTGTGAAAAAGACCAGTAGAGTGGGTTCTCAATCCCTGTAGTGCATGCTTACCAACTTTTCAAGTACTGTGCTTTTGTTTAGTTGTATATATGAACTTGATGTGTTCTATGTGTTCCTTTTGTTATAAAGAGCATGCCCTCTTGATGTACTCCTGGCACTTCTTTATTATGAGATATGATTATGAAGTATTTTGTCTATTTTTTGAAATGACTCCTCTAATAGCGTATTTACTTTCTTATGTTTATGTTAATTTGTTTACCCTCTAAAGAGCTATGGAAGGTAGGAAAGGCCGAGGTCGGGGGCGAGAGACTAGGCTACTCCAAAATATTGGAAGTGACTGTGAGTCGGCCGCCGATCAGAATCAAAGGGCTGGAATTAATTTTGTGGAGCAAATGGCTACGGCCATGAATCGAATGACTGAAATATTAGACCGTATGGCTGGCTAACATGGCCCTGGTCCTGAACAACAGCCTATTAATCTTGGGGTTGGCGAGGATAAGGCCCTTGAGAGATTTCAAAGGTTCAACCCCCCTAAATTCTATGGTGAACCCAACCATGAAACTACTGAGGGTTGGTTATAAAGGATTTCAGATATTTTTACTGCTTTGGATTACACAGAGGAGAGGAAAATAACCTTTGCTACGTTTCAGTTTGAGGGAGCTACCCGATCGTGGTGGGTTATGATAAGGGGTAAGTGGGATAGAGAGCATACCCCTAGGACTTGGGTGAACTTTACTCGAGAGTTTAATGCTAAATTTCTTCCTCCAATAGTACAAGAGAAAAGGGAGGATGATTTTATTAGGTGCAAGCAAGGATTGTCGAGTGTCGTGGAATATAAGGCATAGTTCACTAAACTGTCGAGGTTTGCCCCTGAGCTGGTGGCAACTGAGCAGAGGAGAATAAGAAGATTTGTTCAAGGATTCAATGTAGAGTTGCAAGAAATCTTGGCGGCTGCCCAAGTCAATAGTTTTAGTGAGGCTGTGGAAAAGGCCCAGAGAGTTGAGGGGGCCAAGACCCAAGTGATGACTTTTAATGCCAGAAAAGGAAATGCACCTAGCAGTAGTCGTGGGCCAGTAGATGTGGGTGCTTCAGCTCCTAAGTTTAGGAGTGGAATGGGTAGAGCAAACACTTCTGGAGCCTCAAGAGGATTTGTATCAAGAGGAGCACACTCTAGAGGTGCGATGTCAAGGGGAACTGTAAGTGGAAGGGGGCCATCGAGGAGTGTCACTCAGGGAAGTCAAGCCTCCACTCTTACTGTCTCCTGTGGCTTCTATGGGAAGCCCAATCATACTGAGGACAGTTGTTGGAGGAAACCTGGGAGATGTTTCAAGTGCGGAAGTACCGAGCACCAGTTAACTGCATATCCTATGATCCAAGGGCAAAATGTGTCTAAGAAAGTGAACAGACCTAATTCCAGCCAAGCTAGTGCTGCAGGGAATCCGCCAAGGGTGCCAACTAGGGTTTACGCCATTGACCAACAGCAAGTTCCCAACCCCACTGAGGTGGTTGTAGGTACCATCCCCGTTTTTCATCGTTTAGCTAAACTTCTAATTGACCCTAGTGCATCGCATTCATTTGTGAATCCTTCCTTTTTCAATGGAGTAGATATAAAGCCTGCTAGATTACCTTATGATTTGGAAGTTAGGATGCCTATGGGAGAACAAAGTTTAATCACAAGCTGGGTATACAAGAATTGTGACATTTGGGTAGGAGAGAGAAAACTAGTAGTGGATTTAATTAGTTTGGATATAAAGGGGTATGATGTTATTATAGGAATGGATTGCCTAACTCATTACCATGCTAAATTGGATTGTAGGGCAAAGATTGTGGAATTTTCTATCCCTGGAGAGGCTACCTTGAGATTAGACGTAAAAGGGAGGTTAGCGTCATCTGCTCTTATTTCGGGGACTAAAGTTAGGAAATTGTTAAGTAAGGGAGTTCAAGGTTACCTAACTTTTCTTATAAACCCTCCAAGGGATAAGGTGAAATTAGAAGAAGTACCGATTGTATAGGACTTTCCTGATGTTTTCCCTGAAGAATTAGAGAACTTACCTCCTGAACGAATGGTGGAATTTAAAATTGATCTGTTATCGGGGACAGCACCGATTTCTAAAACCCCGTATTGAATGGCTCCGGCTGAGTTTAAGGAGTTGAAAATTCAATTGCAAGATTTGTTGGAGCAGGGTTTCATTAGGGAAAGTGACTCTGTGAGGACCCAGAATTTCATGAATTATACACCCGAGTTTTCTTGAATTACTTGCTCATATTTCTTCTGAGAACCCTAAATTTTTCATGAATTATTTTTCATTGTATTTATTCAAGTGCATATCATTTTCTTTAAACATTAGTAGCATAAAATTTTCCTTAAGTGCATTATTTTCCTTTAAGTACTCTATTTTGTATGTATTGTATGAAATTAATTTGGAATTGTATTTTACATATTTCATGTAGCCAAATACATAAACTTATATGGTATTAAGTGGATCACATTTTACATTAAGGGATTGATGGTAATTTGCAAAGATATTATCCTATTTTTAGCCAAGAAGTTGACACTTGTCAACTAACCAACACAACCCTTGACTTAAGCTTTTCTATTTAAACTCTTGTCTTCAAAAAAATTCAAACAAATTCCCTCTCTTTTTCTCTCTCTTTGGCCGAACCTCAAGGAGCAAGAAACCATAAAACCCTAAGCTTGATTTAGCCATTTTAGTGGTGGGAAAAATTACTCCAAGTGAAACCCTAGTTTGATTACTACTTGGTTATCAAGATTGGTTGGAAGAGTTGAAGCTTGTGGGTGGATTTTCTCTCTCATCTCCCAAGGTAACTCACCAATTATCCCTGCTTTATTGATCTTTAAAATTCAAATGGGGTGTTAGTTAGATGATATTAAGGTGTTTATGGTTGCTTAGAAGGATTGATGATGGAAGGAAATCTTGTGTTTGATAAATAGAGTTTGGGTTTTATTTGTTGGCCACCAAGTGTTTGATGAATTGTTTGTTAATATGTGATGCTTTGATGATGGAGTTAATTGCTGTTTTAGCATGTTAAACACCTTGGCAAATGATGGAAATGACTTTAAAGGATTAATTGAAGGATTGTGTCAAAGCTGGAAATTTTTGCAGGAAATCAGAAATGGAAATCAGTCCATTTCCCGAGGTTACTGTTCACTGTAGAAAATGAATTAGCATCCAAGCCTTATACCGTTAGAAAACCCTATGAACCTAGTTTTAAACGCCCCTGACGGAGCTTGATTTTGATTTTTCTACGTCGAGTTATGACTGTTTTCCCGAGACTGTTCGACCAGCCTGAAATTATTCTGACAGTTTTCTTGCTTCTCTGAGATTTTCCATTTTGACCCTGAATAAGCATGAATTGATATCTGACCTCTGCATGAAAGTTGTAGGCCTATGTCTTAGCTTCAAAACTCCATAAAATTCGCCCCAATCCAATAACCACAGCCACAGTTATGATTAAAACACTAAAGGGTGGCAAACCTGTCGATTGTTGTTGTTCTTGCCACAATTGTTTCTTTCATTCCTCTTGACTCGTGTACACTATTGTCGTGACCCGACTTACTTAATTTGTGATTCTAGGAATTGGCTTGAAATGGAGATATCTGTTGTGGACAAGTGAAATGAGCTGTGTTTGGTGAGTATTCATAAAACTGTTTCAAATTGAAAGTTTCTACTGTTAATTGCATCACTTCATGATGACATGTGTGTGCTTGTGTGTACATGATTTGCACATGATTTGGCTCGGTGAGTATGTGGTGGTCTTGTACTTGACACCAACGGCTCCATTTGATTTCCAGTGCAATGACTCGCTCGAGCCAACGACTCTACTGTTAATGATTAGTGCTCTACTGTTCAGTGATTTGTCTGAGCGTTGGGTGTTTGAGTACAATGACTCCACTGGCCCACCAGAGCAAATAAAATCTGTTCATTTGATACCTGATCAGTGTTCAATAAACTTAATTACTGAGTTATTTATTTGCCAACTTATTTTCATTGGATACTCACTGAGCTTTAGCTCACCCCAAAAATATTTATTTTTCCCCCCTACAGGGCTCGAGACGAAGAAAAGCAGGAAGTGATCTTTCTTAGTGTGACTAGCCGGATTATCTCTTGTACTATTGTAATATTGCATAGTTGGACTTTTGGTGTATTTAGATTTGTTGGAAATGTAATTATTATTTGGAGGTCTTGCATTGTCATTATTTGAGATCTGTAATATGATTACGGATTTGTAATGAGTCCCGACGAGAGTTGGGCAGACGGCCCGCCGATACCCTAGGGTTTGCCCTAGGGAGAAGTGGGGCTGTCACAGACTCACCTTGGGGAGCACCTGTGCTATTTGTTAAGAAAAAGGATGGGAGTTTAAGGTTGTGTATTGATTACAGAGGGCTCAATGATGTGACGATAAAGAACAAGTATCCTTTACCGCTTATTGATGAACTATTTGATCAATTACAAGGATCAGTGGTCTTTTCTAAGTTGGACCTTAGTCAAGGATATTACCAGTTGAGGATTAGAAAGGAAGACGTACCGAGAACTGCTTTCAACTCAAGGTACGGATATTTTGAGTTTGTGGTAATGCCGTTTGGATTGACTAATGCCCCTGCGGCATTTATGGATTTAATGCAACGGGTTTTCAAGCCCTACTTGGATCAATTTGTGATTGTATTTATAGATGACATCTTGGTATATTCAAAGACTCGAGAAGATCATGCTCAACACTTGAAGATAGTGCTTCGAACTCTAAGAGAATATCAATTATATGCTAAGTTCAACAAGTGTGAGTTTTGGTTAGAAGAGGTGTCCTTTTTAGGGCATAAGATCTCTAAGGATGAAATTTCTGTGGATTCTGCAAAGGTAGAGACTGTGACTCAATGGAGACAATCGGGAAACCCTACCAAGGTTAGAAGTTTCTTGGGTTTAACAGGGTATTACCGGTGATTTATTCAGGATTTCTCAAAGATTGCGGGACCACTAACAGACTTGACCAAGAAGCATGTTAAGTTTGCTTGGAGTCCAAAGTGTGAGACTAGTTTTCAAGAATTAAAGAAGCGTCTGATGACGGCTCCTGTATTGACATTGTCAAATGGAAAAGATGGGTTTGTAGTTTACTCAGATGCTTCTAAAGAAGGATTAGGGTGCGTTTGCAAAATGGAAGAGTTATTGCCTATGCCTCTAGGAAACTAAAACCTCATGAGCAAAACTATCCAACACATGATTTGGAATTGGCCGCGGTTATCTTTGCCTTGAAAAAGTGGAGACATTATCTGTATGGGGTAACATTTAAGGTTTTCACAGATCACAAGAGTCTAAAGTATTTGTTTTCTTAGAAGGAATTAAATCTAAGACAGAGGAGATGGGTAGAATTCCTTGAGGATTATGACTGTACCATAAATTATCACCCTGGAAAGGCTAATAAGGTAGCGGATGCGCTAAGCCGAAAGGCTCAAGTGGCAGGCCTGATGGTTAGGGAATGGGAAATGTTAGAAAGTGCTAGCAAGTGGAATCTTCGTTTGGAGAAATAGAAGGTCATATTTGGGAATATAGTGTTAAAATCTCCAATATTAGAACGTATCAAAGAGGCACAAAAAGGATATCCTATGGTGCAGAAATGGGTTGAAAAGGTGAATAAGGAAGAAACCCTGGACTTTAAACTAGGGCCTGAGGGAATCCTGGAATTTCGAGATCGTCTAGTTGTTCCGGACAATGAAGGATTAAGGAAAGAAATTTTTGAAGAAACGCAACGAACTAAATACACAATTCACCCTGGGAGCAATAAGATGTATCAAAATTTGAAAGGGTTGTATTGGTGGGATGGTCTAAAAATGGATGTGGCCAAATTTGTTCAAACTTGTCTCGTGTGCCAGCAAGTTAAGACTAAGCATCAGAAACCTTTTGGACTTTTGCAACCTTTAGAGATACCTGAATGGAAATGGGATCACATCACTATGGATTTTGTGACTGGTTTGCCAAAGAGCCAAAAGGGAAATGATGCAATTTGGGTAGTAGTGGATCGACTTACTAAGATTACACATTTTTTACCGGTGTGTATGAAATATCCTTTGGAGAAGCTAACTCGGTTGTACTTGGATGAAATTGTGAGATTACATGGTGTTCCTATGAGTATTGTTTCTATTAGGGATCCGAGATTTGTCTCTCGATTCTGACAGAAATTACAAGAGATTTTGGGGACTAAGGTAAATTTGAGTACTACATATCATCATCAAACAGATGGATAGTCTAAGAGGACAATTCAGACTTTGGAGGATATGTTGAGGTCGTGTGTATTGGATTTTGGAGGAAGTTGGAGTCAACACATGCCTTTAGTTGAATTTGCCTACAACAATAGTTATCATGCCTCAATTCAGATGGCCCCATATGAAGCACTTTATGGGAAGAGATGTAGGTCACCAATTCACTGGAATGAGGTAGGAGAAAGGAAAATTTTGGATCCAGTTATTATTCCCTGGGTCAAGGAGGGGTGTGAAAAAGTAAAATTAGTTCGTGAGAGACTACAGACGGCTCAAAGTCAGCAAAAGAGCTACGCCGATAACTGAAGAAAGGATTTGGAGTTTGAAGTAGGAGATAAAGGTGTTCCTGAGAGTTAAACCCATGAAAGAAGGAGTGGTGTCCAAGAAAGGGAAGAAGTTGAAACCAAGATATGTAGGTCCATTTGAAATTCTCAAACGAGTTGGCAAAGTGGCTTACCAGTTGGATTTACCCCCTAACATGTCTAAGATTCACAACGTCTTCCATGTTTCCATGCTCAAGAAGTATCATCCAGACCCAAGTCATGTGCTACAATTAGGGGAGATTAAAGTGGATGAATCATTAACATATGAAGAGCGTCCTGTGAAAATTCTTGATAAGGAAGTGAAAGATTTGAGGAACAAGAAGATTCATTTGGTTAAAGTTCTGTGGAGAAATCATGATATTGAGGAAACAACTTGGGAATTAGAGGAGGAAATGAAGAAGAAATACCCAGAGCTATTTACCTAGTAAGGTAAGAAAATTTTGAGGACAAAATTCTTTTAAGGGGGAAAGGATGTGAGAGTCTCAAAATTTAAATTTTATTTTAAAAATATAAAATATTGTTTATATTGTGTTTATTCATTGAAATATGAGTGAATTTATGTTTAAAGTGAATATTTTCTAATTTAGAGAATTTTATACGAATTAATTATCGGTGTGTGGTTTTGGCCAAATTAAGCGTTAAATTTTGGTCCGAAGTGTGAATAGTGACTTCAAATTGAAATCAAACATATGTGGTGATATTACGGAGGTATTATTAAGATTGGACAGAATGTAATGAAATAAAATAGTGTAAGTTAAACTGCCGCGCGCGACGCGACATATAGTGGCTATAAAGCCACTTTTCCTTAAAATAGGGAAATGTCACTTTTTGTCCTTTAAAAGCTTGACTTTTAGCTTCTTGAAGCTTCACATTTTCAGCTGCAATTTGGAGCAAAGAGAGAGAGAGAGAGGCCGAGAGCTTGAGGAGAGAGAAAGAGAGAAAATTTTGCAACTTTGTCTTCCATTTCTTCTTCCTTCCTTTCTTGAAGCTTCAAGCCACCATTGAAGACACTTGTTTTCTTCATCCTTGCAGCCGTGAGAGAGGGAAGGAAGGAGAGGGAATGCCTTGTTTGATCATCCTTGATCCGAAATTTTGAGAGAGAAAAAGAAGAGAAAGAGAGCTTGTAAGAATGCCTTGTTCTTGTTCTTGAGCTTTTTGTTGGAAATCGCTATCAAAGCACGAAGATCTTGGACTAAGGTGGAAGCTTTTGGTGTTTCTAAGCTTGGAGGTATATTTCTTGAAGAGGAACTCACAAGATCTTGTTTGATCTTGTTAGATCTTGATAGATCTAAAGGTATATCACTTGAATCTCTTAGATTTAGCCTTAGTAGTGGTAAATCTTGTAGATCTATGGTTCATTTTGCTAAGAATGCTTATATATGGAACAATGAAGTTGGGCTCTTGAAATCCCAACCTAGGTAGCCGACTTGAGGCGGATTTTAGGTAGCAGACTTGAGGACCTGATTGTGGATGTGTTTGAATTTCGTGAAATTAGTTCATTTTATAGTTAGAAAGTAGATCTGGTTATTGAAAATTTTGAAGGAAAATTGTGTGAGATGGCCAAACCCATGCTTGGTATTTTTGATGTTTGATTTCAAAATTTTATGATATGTTTGAAGGGATCTTGCGCAAAAATATGCATGGTCCGTTTGTTCGTGAGTGTGTGTTTGTGAAGAGTAAAGTCATGAATTTCGAATGTCAAAGTGGAGCTTTTCATAGACTTTTGGAATAAAAGTGATGTTTTGAAGGATTCGAGGATTTTACAATATTTTGGTTAAATTCTATGAATTTCGAAAATAAAGACTTGATAAGAATTGTTCTAAATTTGTGTTAAAGTTTTGACTAAGAGAAATTGCTGACTTAATTGTGAAAAGAATGATTTTGAGGTAAGAAACCTCACATAAATTCCACATGAAAGAGAATTTGAAAGTAGTTTTTAGGGAGTACATCGATGGGATGTTATATTGGGCATGATATTGTGATTTCTTAAAAAGACCCATTTGAGACCTTGTATCATGTGAAGTGAATACTTTTACTTGAGGGAAGTCTGGAAAAAAAATATATTGATTGAAACTAAGAAATGAAAGTGAATTGTTTTAATTAATGAGTGGGGAAGTGAATCTCAACTATTGTCTTTATCTGTTTAGGGGTTGTGGAAGGAAGTGAAATCGACCCTAATTTGGAAGCCAAACCTTACTACTTCGGTGAGTTTCTATGCTTGTTATGTGACTGTGTGAAGTGGATTAGATTTTTATTTAATTATGTGATTTGATATGAAAACCTGGTTTAGCAAACCATCAAATGAGGTAGTGTGTACTTTATCGCACTTACCTATGTTTGACTGGAAAATTTGTAAGAATGTTTTGATGTCAATTGGGAATATGTGATGTGATGTGATTTATGTGTGTATGAAACTTCGGGATTTCTCGATACCTATTGGCAAGTTATTCGATTCGAGCTGTAGGCTAGACCTAGGCCGATGAGAAAGTGACCAGCCATAAGATTACTATGCGATGACATGTGCGCTCTGGAGTTGGCATAAGAACTTGTCCATTATAAAGAGCAAAACACAAACTATGTGATGTGATGTAATGTGATATATATATACTCAAAACTTGGCATGTGGACTTGTCTCGGAGATGAACAATAAATCAGTGATAAAATGTGATGTGATGTGATGTGTTTGGAGTCAGGCCCAGTGGGGGTTTGGTGGAGTAAGAAGTAAGTGGAGTTCTACATGGATTGTACCTATGAAAGTTGACGGAGTGTCAACTACTGGGATCGTGGTTAAGCTGCAAGGACCTTAGCCCCTGAGGGCTACCGTATCCTACCTTTGTATTGTTAATCGCTTTCTTTATTTGTTTATGTCTACATTCAAGTGAAGTGAATTTTCATGTGTTATGTGTTTTGCATGTTTTTGGGAACTCACTGGGCTTTTAACTCATTCTTTCCAATTTGTTTTCCTTAGCAGGGACTGAGAACCCAAGTGGTGGAGCCAACCCTTAGAAGTAGGATTTACTTCTACATATATGTACTGAAAAGTGAATTATGTGATTGAGGGCTTTTGTACTATGTACCCTGTATGTAAGTGAGAAGTACTATGTGTATTTTGGCTTGTAATTTGGAAGTCATGAGATTGTAAGATTTGGGATTATGTATGTCTGAGTTATCCTTTTGGTTTGGTTTGAGAATAGTGTTTTAGTTGGTTATTAATGTTCGTTGAGTGAGTGAGTCCTAGCGAGAGCTAGGTAGGTGGCCCAGGGACACCTTGGGGTACGCCTTAGGGTGAAGTGGGGCTGTCACAGAGGAGACTCTTCTTCCTTCTCAAACTTAAAGGTCTACTGATCAAGCAACGGAAGCCCAAACTCCTATTCCTGAAGAAACTGTCCATACCATTAATGAACAAGCACAAGAAAGGACTGATCAAGTAGTACCCCAACCATGAAGAAACTGCACAGGACCAGCAAGTCGCTCAAGGTCAAGTGGAAATGCGGGGCACATCTCACCAGGCCACATCTCAAGATCTTGGACCTTCTTAATTTCACACTCCTCCTCAAGAGATGGACACTGATACAGAGGACAGTTTAGAGGGGTATCAACTTGTTTGCAGGTGTCATGGCTCATCTCGTCCTCAGTTCTAGTCATTTAAGCATCTAACAAGCTCATCTCATTAGGTATCCTTTAGGCCAACATCCTTTTGTTCATATTTTCTCATTGGTTTCTTGTACTATTTTTGTGAAGCCAAACCGTCCTCATTGGCCATGGTTGTTTTTTTTTTGTTTGGCCCTAGCATGGTTGGCCTTAACTTACTAAACTCCTATGACTGCTTCCTTTCACTTAATCTTATGCCTTATTCACTTTCTCATTTGCCGTTTACTCTCATTTTTGGTTGATGACAAAAGGGGGAGAAATGCTTTGATTGATGATTGGTTATTTTGGTGTTTGATGATGAATGTTTTGATGGTTCTGATATTGATTGATATTGATAATGAATGTTTGATGAATGGTTATATGGTTATATGCTTGGTTGATTAATGATTGGTGGATTTGGTCTGATTGGCTAATTAATGATTGTTTGATGATTGGTTATGATTGGTTGAGTAAAGTTGGTTATTTTGGTGTTTACCAAAAGTTGGTGCTTTAAGTAAGGGGGAGCTTTCTTGCAATTTGGGGTGTGCGAGTAAGGAGGAGTATTTCCTTTTTAAAATTATGCGTTCTTGCTTTCTATTTTATTCAAATCATCAATTGGTTTGTCATCATCAAAAAAGGAGAGATTGTTGGCTATTTTTGATGATTAACAAACCAACATGATGATTTTTACTAATCCCCTTTCAAGTCAATTTGTAGTGAGATAGGTTTTTCTCAAATATCTCATTCATATGTGTCGGACGATGCTGTCGGACGCAAGACATAGGTTCGGACGTCCGACAGGGTGCAATGGAAGATGGGAAAGTCACTAGTTCTGTTGGACGATGCTTTCGAACGTCCGACAATTTACGACAAAGTTTTGGACGAAAACTCAAGTTTCGGACGTCCGACAGATTGAGAGGATGAACAAATTAGCTACTGGTTCTGTCGGACGGTGGAGTCTTTGGTTCGGACGTCTGACAGTTTACATCTCAGGATTTCAGTAAACTGTCGGACGGTGGCTTCGGACGCAGAATTGAGCGTCGGACGTCCGACACGCCCAACGGCTATTTTTTCCTGCATTTAATTCAGGACCGTTGGATTTGTTTGGGTAGTTATATTTGCATCCTATAAATACCTTAAAGACTGGATATGTTCAGAACTTTTTGCAACCTTTACTTACAAGCCTTCAAGAGCAATTCTAGCAAGAATTTGTGTCTTTCTTACTTCTTGTAGTGCAAGTGTGTGTGCAAACAAGTATTGCTTTTCAATTGTGAGAGAAGGCTCAAGTGTATAGCATTGTGAGGGTTAGCAAAGCTGTTGTATAACCTCTTGGCTTGATCAAGGAGAGATTGATGCAAGCAAATGGTGATCCTTTCATATACAACTTGGTGTAACTTCATCAAATTGAAGTAGCAATTGAAATTTAGGTATTGGACTTCAAGTTGGGTGCAACTTGGTAGTCCATTTGAATTCATCTCTTTAATTTTAGTTTGTGTTCTACTTGTGATTATCTACTTGGTGTGATCCTTATATCTCGAGTTGAAAAGTTTGTGTCACCAAGGAAACTTGATCTATTCAAATTGTGTGTTTTTATCACTCATCAAGTTTTATTTTTCCATCAACCTAATTCACCCCCCTCTTAGGTTGCTTTCGGGACCTACACGATGTTCCTCTTCACCACTTGAAGTCGAAGATGGTGAACGGCAATGAATACCTTCTCTAGTACGGGCCATTTAGACCTATCAAATTGTCAAATTTACAATGTTAAGCACATTTACTCTATTCACCCCAAAACACTTGTTTTCACCTAACAAATTGTTAAAATTTAGCACTATCAAGCACATTTACTAATCAATTAATTTTAACAACTGGTGAAATAACAATTTGAAAGTATAAAAATCATTGATTTCAATCCAAATTCCAACAAAGCATCAAATGAGCAAAAATTTGAAAATGCCAATTTTCATCAAATTTCTCAAAAATTTCTCTAAATCTCAACACAAATGTACTCAACATACTCCATATCAAGATTTAAAGTTCATGAATATGCTTAAATTCACCAATATTAGCCATTTTCTATAGATAGAATTAAATCCTAAAAATTAGCAAAAATTATCTAAATGATTCCAAAATTCCTCACATTTGGAACAAATAGCATCCAAGGATAATTATAAGTCCCATAATATCAACCAAATACACTCTTAATCATGCCAAGCATTAATTCCAAATTGAGCATTTTATAGGAAATTTAAAAATTTAACTTCACTAAAAAAGTATCACATTCTCATAATTTACTCACAAAGCATGCTTAAATATCATCAATAAGCATAATGGAATCAAGAAACAATGACAATTAATCAAAAAAATTGAAACCCAAAATTTTACAAAAAATGCCCAAGAACATGAAATTGGAAATTGAAATTCATGTAAGAGAATTAAGGAATTTTACCTAGAATGGGGAGATGATTAATGCAAAAAGCCCCTTGAATTTAGCCGTAAACAATCACGAATTGAAGAAATAAAAATCGGAAACCCTAGCCTCAATTTCTTCAAAAATCCGATTTTGAGGTGTTTTTGTTGAATTTCAATCGGATAAAAATGCTCTTTGATGTTCACTAGGAGTTGGGTTGATGATTTTTGAGGAGATTAACAAGGAAAAAGGAGGATTTGGTGAAGTGTGTGTGAAAAGTGTGTGCTGGTGTGTGTTTTTGTAGGGAAAACGAGATGAGAAAGGTGAAGAAATTACTTCGCGACTTTTCACTTTTTCGCTTCTGGTCACCGATCCGTGATTCATGCATCGTAGATCCCAATCACGGATTCAGATCAGCGAAGCGTACTTCACGTTTTCAACTGGATATTCTCAGAAGTTGATCCGCGATCTCAGAGATCCGCGAGACGTGTCTCCTTAAAACCCGTAGTAATTTCTCCAACTGCACATCATCAAGAAAAGCACTTACTATCACTGGTAATGTATCATTTTCTCCAAAAAATACATGCCTTAAGTGATCAGGTAATGGTTTAAGATCAACAGTAGGAGCTTATTCACTTGAAGGTGGTGGTAAACCTTGACTTTTTCCTAAACTCTCATAATGATTTCCTCTTTGTAAGGTACTTGAGAGTTCAAGAAATTAGCCATTTGTAAAATTTCCAAATCATCATGTAGACACCAAATTTTGACTATTTCAATTTTTTTCTTATGTTTTTATCTATTAATATTTAGTTATTTATTTTTGAATATTCTAACACATTTTTCTTATTTTTGAAGGTTTGAAAAAAAAAAGGGCTTAGAATTGAAATCTGGACCTGTGAGTGGTTCGATGTAACGATCACAGTAATATCGAGCGAAAAAAATTCTGTAGCGTTTTTCCAGCCATTTCCTTCCTCATTTCCAGCTATTTTTTTTGTGTCTTTGGCATCAAATAATCGATTTAGTTAATGCCTAGATCACCCTTAATCCTTAAGACACAAATAAAATGCATCCAATGATCAAAATTAACTCAAGAAAACCCTCAAAGTATCTAAGCCCTTGGTTGTAGGTTTTAATGCCTATAAATCACCCATGTTAGGGTTTTCTGAAAAAAAAAAAGAGAGGAAAAAAAGAGAAGAGGGAGGCTGAGAGTGAGCAAAAAGAGAGAAGAAAGAAATTAGGAAGAAAAAGAAAACGATTGAGAATCAAAGAGAAAAAAGAAAAGAGAGAAAAGATAAAAATTAGGGTTTCCTTTTCTTTAGTGAAGATTTCTTGAATTTTGGTGATTCCTTTTCGTTCTTTTCAAGCCTCCGAATCAGATTGGTACCTTGATCCCTTTTGTTGACATTGAATCTTAGATAACCATTCCCATCATTTAAGGATTCAATTAAGGCATCACATCAAGGGATGGTAACTTCTTTCCCCTATTATGTGCTCTTATGTGCTTTTTGTATGATCTTGCATGTTTTAAAATTAAGTTTTCCTTTGCTTTCATTCATGCCTAATTTTTATTTATGTCATTTAATTTTTGGGTAAATCATTTGGAGGCCTTGGATGCCAAGTTGTAATAGACAGATTTAATTTTGCAAAAAGTGTATTTATTCTAGAAAATGTAATAGTCATTTTGCATGTTATTTTTCTCCCATCCCGTATGCGAAACATCTCATTTAGTTTTCTTTTTTCGTCAAAAAATAGATTAGTGCATTTAAGGCATTACCCTTTGAATTAGGGAAAAGAGCGAGTATGGCTTCTTAGCCTTAGCATGCTTTTATTTCCTTCTATGAAAAGGAAGATTTGAAGTCACGAATTTAGTCCCCCGCACCCATTATGTTGCATTATCCCTCTTTAGGACATACATGTGCATTATTTTAAATTCTTTCAAAATCATTCTTTAAAAGTCATGTTTCTTTTTCCTGTTTAGCAATTCAAAGTCAAAAATCCATTTCTCGTAAAAAATTGATCTTTTCAAAAATCCAATTTCTTTTCCCTTGAGATTTTATAAAAATTGCATTTCTTTTCGAAAACCCTATTTTTCTGTTTGTTCGAGTCTCATCATTTGCATTTTTCGTGACCTCCTCGAGGGATCAAATTTGGATGACACAACTAATGTGATCAATTCCAATCAAACCTCAAGGAGACATTTTGCCCCTCTCGATCCAACATTAGGTTTAGGTTTTACATCCATATAGATAAAATCCAAATGTGATAAATTTTAAAGTTAGAATTAGGAAATTTTTAACTAAATCACGCAACTAGCTTTGACTAGGTTAGAAGGGTGCCTTAGAGACGAGTAACATCGAATCTTTGCCTTCCCTTCTTTCAACTGTGACCCCCGAACCTTTTTCTCTAGTTTTTCAAAGACCTGGAGTCGTCTAAAAAGGGTTTTCTTACTTTATTTTCATTAATTAAAACTTTTGGGTGACTTGGTACACCTAAACTCCATACCAAGTGGCGACTCCAAACTTTTCTAAAAACCCTTTTCTAGACTTTTGTTTTTGGGTCCAAATCGTCGCATTTTCTAGTCCCATGACCATTTCTTTTTTCAAAAAATCAAAAATCAATTTTTACCAAAAAGCATTTTCCAACTAAAAACCCGAAACGACGAGGGTTTCATTTCCTCCTCTCTTCAAAAAATGGGGTGCGACACATCATCTTCATGAAAAATGCCGTCAAACAAGCATACTTCAAGAGGATCGGATTCTTGTTTCATCCTACTCACATCTTGAATTAAATTCTCAATTACATCAATGGCATAAACATGATTAGTAAATGAAGGAAATTTCTCAAGTTCATGCAAATTAAACTCAATTTCATCTTCATCTCCTTGAAATTTAAGCTTTCCTTTTTTCACATCAATTATTGCACCGGCCGTAACTAAGAAAGGTCTACCAAGTATGATTGGCATATGAACATCCTCTTCCATGTCAAGAACAACAAAGTCAACAGGAATTATGAAACTTTTGACTTTAATGAGCACATTTTCAAGCACACCAAGAGGATATTTAACCGTCATATCCGCTAATTGCAAGGAAATATTAGTTCTTTTTAGTTCACTTAACCCTAATTTCCTAGCAACACATAAAGGAATTAATGAAACACTTGCACCCAAGTCACACAATGCATTTAAAAAATTAAGATCACCGATAGTGCAAGGAATTGAAAAACTGCCCGGATCTTTCAATTTTGGAGGGAGTTTGTTTTGGATCAATGCACTATATTCCTCTATCAAAGCTATGGTTTCACAATCCTCCAATCGCCTCTTCTTGGACATGATCTCCTTAAGGAACTTGGCGTAGGATGGAATTTGAGTAATAGCTTCTGCAAAAGAAACGTTAATATGCAATTGTTTAAAAATTTTAACAAACTTTTCAAACTCCTTATCAATTTTACTTTGCTTGATCCTTTAAGGAAATGGAATGGGAGGAATGGAAATTTTATTTTTGGAGGATATTTCATCTTTTTCCATTACTTTTTCCTTTCCTTTTTTCCCCCACACTTACCCTTTGCTCTTCACTCAAAGTTTCATTTTCTTTACTCTTTTCTTTTCTTTCAAGCTCACTACTAGAAGGCCCTTTAAGTTGCCTACCACTTCGGAGGGTAATTGCCTTGCGATGTTCCCTAGGATTAACTTCGGTTTTGTTAGGTAACTCCCCTTGATTCCTAGGGTCTATAGCATTAGCAATTTGGCCGAGTTGGACTTCTACATTTCTATACATGGTAGTTAATTGGTCCATTCTCCCTTCTAACCGTTCAAACCTTTCCGAAGTACCCTTAGCTAGCTTTTCCACCGCAATTTCCCATCCCGGTTTAGTTTCCATAGGTTGTTGTCTTGGTTGAAATCCTGGTGGATTAGTGGGCTTTTGTTGGTCATTTTCATCTTTCCACCCAAAATTTGGATGATTCCTCCACCCTTGGTTATAGGTATTGGAATCAGGATTATTTTGGGTTGGTCGAGTGAAGTTGTTGACATATTGTACCTATTCAAAATTCACACAATTAGTATCATCATAATTTCCTCCACATATTGTACAACATGCAACATAAGCATTAGAATTTGAATTTGAGCAATTCTCACCTTGCTTATTTAGCATTTTGACCATGCTGTCCATTTTTGCATTTAACATGCTAATAGCATCTAATTCATACATATCAACATGTCTTCGTGCATTATCTCTTTCATTTGCCCATTGATAATTATTGGCCGCCATTTCTTCTATTAAGCGTTGAGCTTCTTCGGCCAATTTTCCCATAAGTGCTCCACCTGCAACTGCATCAATATGAGTTTTAACAGGATAGGTTAAACCGTTATAGAAGGTTTGTACGATTAGCCAATCGGGAAGTCCATGATGAGGACATTTCCGTTGCAACTCCTTGAATCTTTCTCATGCCTCATATAATGATTCACCTTCATGTTGAGCAAAACTTGTTATGTCCATTCGCAACTTGGCCATTTTTTCAGGTGGAAAATATTTATTCAAGAAAGCTTTGGTTAAATCGGCCCAAGTTGTGAAAGTGTTTGGTGCATGTGAATTAAGCCATACTTTAGCCTTATCTCTTAAAGAGAAAGGAAACAATCGAAGCTTTATAGCATCTTCACTTACTCCATTATGCTTGATTATGTCACTTATTTCCAAAAAATTGGCTAAGTGTGAATTTGGATCCTCCGTTGCATTTCCTCCAAATTGTTCTCTTTGGAGCATACTAATCAATGACGGTTGAATTTCAAAGGGCCCGTTTGGATTAGGTGTTTTTGGAGTTGTATTTCAAAAACAGTACTGTAGCATTACTGTAGCGAAAAACAATCACTGTAGCGGTATTTGGAAGATTTTTTTTTCAATTTTCTTTTTTTTTTCTTTTTCTCTTTTCCATTTCTTTTTTCTTTTTCCTTTTTGTTCCTTTCCCTCTTCTTCCCCACCCCGGTCAGCCGTCATTTGACGCCCACATCAGAGTTAGGACCAGAGTTTTTTCTCCTTTCTTCTTCTTCTTCTTTCTTCCTTCCCTCCCTTCCCTCCTCTTCCCTCCACCCTCTCCACTCCAACCCCCCATGGGGGGAGGGAGGAGGGAGGCTGGGGAAGAGGAGGAGGAGGGAGGGAGGGAGAGGAGGGAAGAAGAAGAAGAAGAAGAAGAAGAAGAAGAAGAAGAGAGAGAGAGAGAGAGAGAAAACCCCAGCGCCGGCGACCGGCGCCTGGGTGGGGAAGAGGAGGGAAAAGAAGAAAGAAAAAAGAAATGAAAAAGGAAAAAGAAAAAAACATATAATATTGTGAAAAACAAGTGGTTTGTTTTTGGGGTTGTATTTGAGATTGTTTTTACTGTAGCATTTAGGGTGTGAAAAACAGCATTTCAAAAACAAGGGAAAAACTCATCAATCCAAACGGAGCCAAAGTTGTTTGCTTGAATTGCCGGCCTAGCAATGCTAGTTTGTGATCCATCCATGTTTGGCAATGCAAAATCTCTCAAGGCATATTGATTTGGTCGTTCTTCCACCATGGTTTCTAAAGGAGGTAATTCAATGGAAATTTCACCAATATTCTCTTCAATTCTATTGCCTTCTTGTTGTGCAAATCGCCTTAATCTTCTCAACATTCTTTCAATTTCGAGGTCCAAAGGTGTAGTAACCCTTAAGGATCGGCGCATGCACTAATTTTAACAAAAAGAAAAACAAAGGAAAAACAATAAGTAGTAAAATATGTACAAGAGAATTTTATACAAATTTAGACTAATAAAACTTGCTTTTGCCCTAATATTAACCAAAATCCCCGGCAACGGCGCCAAAAACTTGACGTGGTCTAAGCTTTCAAGTTAAATTCTCCCAATTATGAATGAATTATAGCCCTTATTACCCCGATTTTCCACAAGTATACGGATCGTGAATTGAGTATAGTGATAATTAGGGGTCGAACCCACAGGGACTTGGTTAAGTACTATGGTTTTTTGGCTTGCTTTATTATCTAAATAGGAAATGGTAGATGAGTGCAAATATGAAATGTCGAGCAGTATAACCGTCCCTATTGAAAGCAATTAAAATGAGCTGGTCAAGGTGGTAGAACCAACCCTAATTGGTGATAAATTAAAAGTAAATAGAAATAAAATGTAAACGGGAGAAGGCGGGCTAAGCCGACCTAAGGAGTGAGGATTAAGCAATTAGAACCGACTGCTAGGTGTCAATGACATCCAATTGATGGTAAACAAGAAAATAAATAAAACCATCCAACGGGGTAATCCTCCAATTGGTGGTATAAAATAAATACATTAGAGAAGTTAGAATAGAGTAAGAAATTCCTATGGAATTGAATCCCTTGTTTGGGTTAGAAATGTATTCACTTAATTAAGTTAGGTTATAATCTTGTGACTTGTCAAAAAAGTAACCACCAATTTCATTTGCAGATTGCTTTCACAAATAAACAAACATACTCATATCAAACTTTCACCTATTAACATGATGAATTAGCTTAACATAAGTTCATGAAACACAATGAGTTACCAATATGATTCCTCTTAAATGCATCTCCTACTAACGTGAACATGCAGTCTAGGGTTCATATAGTTTGAACTACATATGCAAGACATATATCATGCACTAACACATGCTTGAATAATTCATAATTGATGATCAAGCAACCATGAATATTAAGAACAAATACATGAACTAACAATCATATGTTAACCTTTCTTTACTTAAGTGAATACAATCCAATCCCTTACAAGTTCATCTTACCCTAGGATTGTGAAGTTTAGCTATTTATATTATTTAAGCACACAAAACTTGCATAAGAAGTCATGGATGAACTTAAAGAAATGAAGTCTAAAGGATAAAGAAACTCCTCCAATTGATGAAACAAGCTCTTAATTCTTCACTTTTGCAATCCTTAAGTTCACTTACTAGCTCAAAAAGGATTTTTCCTTGTTCAAGAGACCTCTTAATTTGATTCTAAACTAATTCTTGATAAGAACTAGTTAGTTTCTCTATTCTACACGTTCTTCTCTTTTTCTTGCTATTTTTCTCTCTCCCTCTATCTATCTTTCTTGTTGGAATACATGGGGTATTTATAGAGGATTTTGGATAGGAAAGATTACAATTGAAAAGACCTAAAGTTGAATTTTGATTCTTCAAGTCCACATTGTGCAGCTATCAGCCAAAATTCCATCAGAATTGAGCTGGAAAAATTATGGAATTTTGTTGCAAGTTGCAGCAGTCGTGATCCATGGACTAGATCCAGAGGCATATCTCGCGGAACCCGTCGCAGATCCTGCTTCCCTGCCTCTACTGAGAGAGAGTCGCGAGCTGTTTCTTCTTCCAATATCTACCTCGCGTTTCAGCTCGCGAATCTGCTTCAGAATTGCAAAACTTGAATTGTTCGTTGTGAAATTGAAGCATTAAATCCTCCGACTTTTAATCCCTTAATTCCTCGATGTTTGAATTGCATTCTAATCATCTCAATTTGGAATTTCATCGACTTTTGATACTTCAATTTTTCAACTTTTCTTCCAAACTTCTTTACCTTCAAATAAACATTCAATTGTGCATTAATTTGCCCAAAAAGTATTTTCTATTTAAAATTCACACTTGAATGCATATTAATAAATAAAGAGCTTAATTCCATCATTTTTTATAATATAATTACATAAAAATAGATAAATAAAACACATTAAAATAGAAAAAATATTTACTTATCACCATCCCTCGGTCAGGGTCCAGGAAATAGGTATGATAACAAGTGCAAATTGGGCTCCATAAATTTTGACGGATGCCTTGTGATACGCTGAGGAGTTACTTATATGGACGACGGGAATCTGGTGTCGAGATCAGACCGGGTGGATGGCATTTTGGGCTTGTTCATTGTTGTAGACCATGAGCCCAGTGCTCAGCGGAAACCCACATTTGAAAACGTGTTCGGTGAGGTCAGTGGGATCCACGGGTGAAAAATTGACCTGTACGTGCGATTTGACATGCTCAGCCGATTTCGCATGCTGATGCACGAGAAGATGGTTGTGCGCAATGCTAATGTTGGAAGCCATAGATACTTCCCATGTTTGGAAAGATTAAATGCCTGACTAAATTCAAGGATTACGATGCTGTAATAGACGGCTGTTATAGTAATGGTAAGGAGAATGCACTCATGCTGTACATAGTTTCGGAATGTGTATCAAATAATATGATTGCCGTTAACATCAATAGCAGGATGATGTACTATCATTAATGATTCATGATATGAAATGAATACATGATTTGCAATTAAGCACTAATTGCTCAATTAATGCGCTAATGATGTAATTTGCAGAAACAAATAAGAGAATAAACATATACCCAACATATATCATTTATTAATATGGCAAGCGCAACGGAATACAAAAGAGAAACTAAATTGGGCCGCTAATCAGCCCAATGGGCCTCTATATAAAGAAGCTTTTTGTGAGGGCCCGGAAAAAAAAAATTCCTAATCTATTTTAAATGTATTAATTTTTGTAAGTAGAATTTTATTTCTTTTAGCATGTATATAAATTATTTTACCCTAAATTTATCCCGGAGATTTAATCGAATAAGCGTAGAAATTATTCAGGGTTCTAGATAAAATAAGTACCTAAGAATTGGGGTCAAATTGGAAGCATTTTTAACTTCATGCAATGAAACAACAAGTGGCAACTTCCTTGTGCCATTTGTCAAAAATCTTGTAAAAATACCATTTTACCCCTCAACTTCAAACAAATTACCATGCAACCAATGCCACTTTCAATAAAACCACCCAACATCAAGACAAAACCATTCATTTGTTAGTTGTTGTCTTGCCATAGAGAGAGAGAGAGGGAGGCCGAGAGGGAGAGAGCAAGAAACCAGAAAAATCTCTCCATTTTCTTCTTCCAAAAACCTCCAAATAGCTAGCAAAAATCACCAACAAACTTCACTAGTCTTTGCTTCTACTCTTGGTTGAGAACTTGGTGTTTGGTGTGGTGGATTGTGGGCTGAGTTGGGGCTGTTTTTCTTCAAAGTTTCTTGTTCATTAGAAGGTATAAGATGCTCCTTACTCTCTTCTTGATTATACAGTAGATGCATGTTGATTTTGAGTTATGATCTAGCCTAGAAATGACCATGCATGTTGCTGAAATTTCATTCTAGTAAACTTCCAGCTTTCTTATGTGTTAAACCTTTACTTTTCTTACAAAAATAAGCTGGAGTTATGGCTATTTAGTGTTGAGAATCATGTATATTTGATATATATTGAGTATGGAGGCTTGTTTATGGATATTAGATGGTTGTTGATGATGGTTAAGGCTTGAAAGAAAATCCTGCTTGAACTCCCGTAGTGCTGGAAGAAAATTCCAGCAAAGCTGAAATTTGTAAACATCTCATTTTCTTGCATGATATCTCTGTTTTGAAGCTAAAATTTTGATGACATCTTGTGTGCTCAAAGTATGATAGAAATCTGAGATTGCATGTTGAATTTTACTGAAAATGAATCAAGTTTCATGGCTGGAATTTAGTTACTGCACTCTTGTAAGCTGATTTGAGTTTTCAGCCTTGATCCATGGCTTGAATGTGTTGTTTGAGTTGGATAAATGTTTGAAAATGAGCTGGAATCTTGTTGCTAAGACTCTAACCTATTGCATGAAGAGTTTAAGCATGAGAACTTGCAATTTTAGCTAAGGAAATGACATGCACAAGGCTGTTTTGCAGCTAGCAGATTACTGCTGAAAATTTGATGAAGAACCCCAAAGCTGTTGAGACTTATTTACTGCTTTGTGCTGCTGTTATGACTTGTATCTTATATATATATGTATGCCTGTCAGTTTTGGGTTGAAAATATAAGGTTTTAAGGGAAGAAAGACTGATTTCCTCCAACTATGTACGTTCTGGATTTTCGCAGGACTGCTTGAGCAGTCTGGGGAAAACAAGCACAATTTGATGTAGAAAAATCCGATTTGAGCTCTGTTTGTTGCGTTGGAAACTACATTCAGAGAAGTTTAAACCCCATAAATTTCAGAGTCTAATTTATTTTTTAAAAATCCCAGTAAATCTTCAAAGTTGGCTGAAATTCAAAACTGTTTTCATTCTCAGGTTTTAAAACAAAACTTTGAACCTATTTCACTCGAGCATTGTATTAAAATGCTGCTTGGCAGCCTATTTTGACTTGATCTTGCATATCTCCAGCTTTTCATAAATGCTTGATGAACTTGAATCACTCGGACCAAAAGTTGGAATCTTGAATTGATGAGCTTGAGCTTGATATTTCACTGCTTTGGTTAACACATGACTGCCTATTGCTATTCGTGCATGCCTTGATGTTTAACTGATAGTTGATGATGATGACCTAAGGTTTGATTTTCTGGGAACCAAACCAGACCTTTAACCACGTGGCTAAGTATTTAGAATTTCACAAAGTTTGCTCAAAGCTTGCATTTTTCCAGAAATCAGTGAGCAAATCGGACCAAAACAGAATGCTTGTATCTCACAATTTATAAGTCCAAATCAGGTGCTATTAGTGGCATTTGAAACTAGACCCAAAGAGCTTCGATTCGGTACCTCACACGCGCCATAACTCATTTTCTACACGCCGTGGCGAACTGATGAATATTGCTGAAAATCAAACCTGCGAATTTTCTGGAAATGATGGTTTCGAAACTTAATGGTCAAATTTGAATGATTTCTGATCTGAATTATTTTTGATGTTCTCTGAGAAAATAAAGAACTATGAATCTAGTTTTTAACGGTTCCAAAATCATGCAATTTGCACGAGTAAAACTCCCGATTCGATTTTTGAAAGAAACTGTGGCAAAACTGGTTTTACGCGATGCACCTTATGAAACTTTCATTTACAACATTTGGTCATTTGACTAAAACTTTAACTTTTACAAACTCAAATTCAGATATATAAAACTTGTTTTAATCCCGTAGTGGTATTGTTCATTAGCAAGACCAAAACGGGTAAAACGGAATCAAATTGTCTCTCAAACCAATTAAAATTATGAAAAACTCGTTTTGTACTATGACAAAAGAACTAAACCTCCGTTAGTCAATTTTCTAACTAAGGCAAACTATTTCTAAATTATTCAAAGGTGATACATTACGTTATCAAAACTCTTTTAGTCTATCAATTACTAAATTTGTTAAACCCGAATTTCCCCAAACTCTCGAAACTTACTCATATTTCGGTTAAACCTAAATACATCCTTGCTTTTCATAAAAGAAGTGAATTGGTCAAAATTGATTTTTATAATTAGAAATTGATATAGTAATTATGTACCTCGGGACCCGTCGGTGATACAAGCGAGCTTTGAGACCAAGGATTTCGATTCACCTACTCAACCTTGACCAAACTAAGGTGAGGGTTCCTATTTGTTGCTACTTGATCCTTGTTGCTAGGTATTACTTGTTATTGTATGACTGGTTTCTAAATGTGATTTATCGTTGAATGATTGAAACTAGGGTTTTATGTAGAGTGAGTTTTATTGCTTAATTTGACTCAACGTGCTTAGGTGGTTTAGTATGTTTTGTTTTTAAGAACAATAAAACTTGTTTTCTTTTCGAGGCTTGAGGTGAAGAGGCTGGCCTTCAAGGCCCCCTCGCCCCTAAAGGCTGGTGCACTCTCCTAAGGGGGCTCGAGGTTGAAATTGATTGTCAGTTGTCCCTCGCCTCTAAAGTATTAAACTAAACCACCGTACCTGTGCTTGTGCATGTCAACTGTGCATGACCTGTTGGCCGTAGGGATCCCAAACCCCAGAGGCGAGTTGGCCTATTCCGAGCCGGCAGTAGGGCTTGGTCGGGTACGTCGACGGACCCTGGGTCCTGTTTAAAGGTTACCTCGAGTGTACACCACCTCCTGCTTGTTTGGTTTCGGATCCGAAGTTGGGTGAAAGGGGTTGGAGAATGAAATAAAATGACCAGTACTGCAGACTCTGTTTTCTCCTCCTGAGATCGATCATCGCTCGATTGTTTGATTGGGCGGGCTAAGTGCCACGTTCAACGGGGGCCACCTCTAGAGCCGCACTAATCCATTGTTACTGATGCTTGTTCGATTGATTGGCTCAATGAGCACCATGATTATTCTTGTTTTGAAACCGATATTTGGAAAAGAAACTACATTTCTGACTTTCTTTAATTGGAAACTTTACAAAACTGGTCCTATATGGACATTAATGTTTTACTAAAGCTTGTTATGTCTATGTGCTTAATTGCTATGTGTTTTCGGACTCTCACTGGGCTTTAGAATCTCACCCCATATATTTTCCCTTCCCAGACTTTTCAGGGTTTTAGATCGGGTGCGGAGGCAAGACCGAGACCAGATCTAGTCTTTTGAAGTTTGTTTGGTGTAAAATCTTTCAGGTTGATGACTTTTGGGAAACAATTCCTGTGAATTACCTTTTGGATTATTATGTTAAGGGTTTGTAGTATGAACTCCGGTGGTTGATTTGATGTATTAAGTTGAACCAATCTCGATGGTTGTATCTTTTAACATAAACCATGGTTAGAATGAATTTGGACCGAGTCTGGCGAGGCGTTCCTAGGTTGGGTATATGAGAAATTGAATTGGGCTGCTAATCGGCCCAATGGGCCTCTATATAAGAGGCTTTTTATTTGATTGTGCCCCACGATCACGTGGACATGACTATTGATATAGATTCGGCCATAACTTGGCTCAATTGCTCTGCAGAGATCTGGTAGCCGACGTTGATATTCGGGCCACTTGCAATGCAGATGGGTCTGGGTCATATCCACTATCTGAGTTCATGCGCCGTGGGCCAAGTCCAAGTTTTGACACAGATGACCGGATTTGCGACAATGATGTGTTAGGCCCAATAAGTAATTAGGCTAGTGGAGGAGGAGGAGGCTATAGCAAGGGAGAGGAATAGGGAGAAAGAGAGGGAGGGTGGAGGGGGGGAGAGAGAGGGGGGAGGAGGTAGTGGTGAGGGAGGAGGTAGTGGTGAGGGAGAAGGTAGTGGTGGGGGTGGGGTTGGGGTGGAAGAAGAAGGGGTAATTTTTTCTTTTTGTATGTATAAGTTATTTTTGAAATATTTGTTTTGATTGGTTTGTTTTTTGTTAGTGTATTACTATAACATTTGGGATGTGAAAATTAATTTTTTAAAAATAGGTCAAAAAATAGATAATCCAAATGGACCCTTTGTGTTTTGGTGGCTAGAAGAAAACATTGTTATTATGTGGTGGCTAGAGGAGGAGAAGGGAGGTAGGAGGCAAAATGTCTCCTTGGACCATTGGACAAAGAGAAGCTAAGAAAAGTTGGTTTGTAGAATCTTTCTTTTTTTTTTTTTTTTTGGGTTATAAATGTTGCATACTCTGATTAACATAAATATAGAACAATGCCAATTCAGGCAAAGAAGCACAACGAGCAATACTGAAGTCCTGCACATACCTGAAGTAAACTTACCATTGTGACAAAGCTTTTATAATGCAGACACAGAGGTAAGCCTACTGCACAGAAAGTTAATGAAAAATTGACAAGTGGAAACAGAGCTTAAGACTAGTATTGGGAAAAGAAAGAAAAGGGAAATAACCTTTTAAAAAGAGAAAACTTGGTAGTATGGCTATGGCATCGGCAAGCAATAACAAAAGGGACCCACAGACACATCATTATCAATGAACAACTTGAAGTGGTGTTACTCTTTTTCTCTCTTCCTGGGATGTTTAGAGGGTGCAAAATCCTCTTCCTATAGAATATTGAATAAAATTTCAATAAACAATTTGTGTCAATTTTTTCATTGGCTTCATTTCACCTATAAAACTTATAACCAATCATGATAAAAAAGATTCACAGGGTTGTATAAGTACATAAATAATTGATAAGCAATAACACCATTAAGCAAACATGGAAATTAGTGCTTAAAGTTTATCTAAACCTTAGGATAAAAGTATGTCATCATTAATACATAGATATAAATTTACTTAATTATAATTAATTGTGGAGAGTTTTGTTCGTAAAACATTAGAATATTGTGTATTGATTCTTAAATTAGGCTGCGTTTGATAAGACTAAAGTTTGAAAACTAAAATCTAAATTTTGGAATCTAAAGTCTAAATCCATTGTGTTATTAAATTCTTAAGTATTAAAATCTTAACATCTGAGAATGTTTTGCATTAAATGATAAGTGAATAATTTATCACCTATTTTTTGGAATAAGTTTAGTTTAGAAAATTCAGTGTCACTTAATTAAGTAAGATGCTCTATTTTTGGTTTCAAATGCATCTAAATATATTAAGATCTGAACCCATCAAGTTTTAGTGATGAATTGTTATCAAATAGGGCCTATTGGTTGCAGAGTGCATCAATGCCTTGAAAACTGATTTCCATTTTCTATCATAATCTAATTAAATAGTTTAAAACTGAAATTCCTTTTTATGTAAATTGTTTATTTTTATAATAATATTTCTGATGCGAGAATGACTTGATCTTCTCCATATTGCTCTTCAAGCCGGTTTCCAAAGGGGCATCAAATTCGTTACTAGCTGTCCAAGGGATATTTAGATGCATCTGCTTATTATGTGAGTGTCATTTATTAATTTAAATAGTGGGGAATAATTATTAGTTATTGGCTGAGTTAGTAGTGTGTTATTAGTCTTGGTCTTCGATAGTTGTTTGTTTGTTTTCATTGGAAATAAGCGACCAGCCATGTGTCGCATTAGTTAAGCCATTAGGTTAGTTAAGTCGTTAGGCCTTTACTTATTTTATTTCTTTTATTTTAGTTCGGCCATCTTTAGGTTTTGTGTAGGCCGAATTCTACTTATCGTAGTTGCTTTAGGTTTATGTCCTGTATGGTTTATAAAAAGGCTTAACAAACATTTTTCAATGGTAGCGTAGTTGACGTATTTTCTAGAAATTGAGAGTATTCTCTTACACTTCTTGAAGCAAACCTTGAGCATGTTAGAAGGTTTCGAAGTGTTCACATGACTTTATCAATTAAGTAGTTACCTTGATTGTGGTGTCGACCTAACCACCTTTCTCGTTCTTGTGTGGTCCAAGTACGATTAAGAATTCCACTGCCAGACTAGATACAAGCTTCTAGATCCTATGGACTTGCATGGTTAGAGTCTTATCTGAGATAAAGCGAGGATCGCCCCTGTGTTTTGTTGTGTTTTCTTCTTTGTGTAGAGTTCCTTCTGTTTGTTCGAATCTACCCAAATATATTCTTTGTTGTTTGTGTCGAGTTTTAGCTTGTTTTGTTCCTTATTTTGTGTTAAAGTATTGCTGCACATTCGTTAAGCCAAAGGAAAAAAAATCATCAAAATAGCTGCTAGCACTTTCTTGTGTCGCTGGGGTTCCTAGTTCGCTAGGGTTTCTTTTTTTGCGTTCAATTCTGTTCGGTCTTGTTGTTGCTATTTGTGTCATGTTTTCCATCTTGTTTGTGTTCTCTTTCATTTTGAATCTTCCTAAATTCGTTAAAAAAATTGCATACCAGTTTTCGTGTCTTGTTCGTGTTCTTGTCCGCGGCTATCTTGTTGCTTCGTTCTTGAATTTTTTGGACTGAAATTCTTGGAGTTCTTGAATTTTGTGATTGATATCTTGAGGTTTTTGAGATTTTTGAATAAAATCTGACAAAAATTTCTTGAAGTTCTTCACCAACTTCGAATATCTTTGCATTGCTTGAAATTGGAAGTCCGAATCTTGAAGAATCTGTCTTTGTCGTGAGCAATCGATTAATCTTGAGATCTGGTTAGCTTGATCCGAATTTGTGCTCAAAAATTGAAACAATTATGTTTAAAGAAACACCTCTTAGTCAAACTTTCCAAATTGTTCAATCCTAATAATAATTTGTTTCCAAAGTTGACACTAAACGGATTTCTAGCTTGTTTCCAAAACCAAGTAGTAAACCATGAAGCTTTAAAGGAAACAAAACTGATTTGGATTTGGTTTCTAAATTCCACTTCCCAAATTCAATTCTTGCTACCAAAAATAAGTTTTCTAATCCAAAAGTGAGAGGAAAACCGAGCCTGACCATGTGTGAATTTAACGAAACAAAGTTCCAGCTTTGTGTTCAAACATATTTCAAAATTGAAGCTGATTTTGTTACTTGATCAAGCCTTGATCCGTGGCTGTGTTGGAAAAAAAAAAAAAAAACGATAAACAGCCTTGTTTGATCATTGAAACTTTCCAAAACCCTTCACAAAACAGTTTTTGGAAACTAAAACTAAGCTTGAATGTTTTAAGAAACAACAGCTGACTTTCTTGAAGTTTTCCAAAGCTCAATTAGGAAACTAATACAAAACTAATCTAAACTTTCTTTTTTTTTTTTTTGTTTCCTAATCTCACTTGGAATCAAACAAGGCAGCTATAACTTTCGTTCTAGACCTAGGAAAGAGCTAAATTTCTAGAAATTAAACTTTTCTAAGTGCTGCAAATCCTAGTCAGCCGTGGTTTCCAAAATTCTGTTAAGCCAAATCTGAAATTGTTTCTAAATCAACTTGGAACCGGGATTCCATCCAAATTCCAGCTGATAGTACTTTCCAAAACCCCACTAGCTTCCTTAATCGTATCCTTAGAGTCTTATAGGGTTTTAATTTCAGCCGTGCCTTGCCTCTTTAAACTTGTTTGTGTGTCCTTAAATTTTTCAGCTTTGGTTCATGTTTGAGTCAATAAATCTGTCCGAATCTTTGGGTCAAATTCCAGCTTGTTCTTCTTGATTATTTCTCACATATATTCTAGTCTAAGAAGCTGAAAGCGTGGTTAATCCATAGTCTTGATAAATTTTAGCATCTTGCTACACCTTTGTCAAACCGATTGGAAGTCAAGTGTTTACTTGGAAAAACTCTAACCTACTCAAGGTGAGTGATCAAGAGCTGTGAGAAATTGTGAGATCCTTAGAGTGAATAAACACTTGAGTGCATACATGAGTGTCAAGAGTAAACATGTGAGGGAGAGAAGTGAGGACTGTATTTGTTTCTTGCTAACTCTTTTGCAGGTTAAGATGTCTACTAGAAGGAGGTCACATTGTGAAGAAACTAAATTGTTGATAGATACTGTGGTGGTCGATGCTCAAATTAATAGCTGATTATATAGCACAATGCCATAATAAAAGCAATCATGTGAAGGTCTCAACAAGCTGTTATCAAGAGGAAGTGGCTATGAAGGAATCTATGGAGTGAATTGTTGAAGTAAGAGAATCTGAGCTTGTTTTACCAATGATTGAGTATGAACCTTTTAAGAGGAGGGGTTCCAAGCGTGGGGATGTAGTTGAGTATCCAAATGAGGAAGTTAATAGGAGAGCTTCTTATTGTCCTATCAATCTTAACATTAACTTGTTTAGTGTTGATTATCTTTTATAGGTTGAACAAGATACAATGCAATTGCTCTTGAAATGCTCAATTTCTAAGTCTTTTATTGACTTTGAAGGCTTTTATGGAGTTGGCATTCTAGGAAAGGTGTCTCCTTGCTACCCACTCATATCGGTGTAAAGTCAGCAATGAAGCTAGTTGCAAGCTACCCATTTTGTAGTGTATACAACATCCGAAGTTCATCAATATTGATGTGTACCTTCCTCGTGAATTTGGCAAACTCTTACCTTGCGGCTTTGGACTTCATACCAGCTCGAGTCACTGGAGTTTCACACTTCAATCTACACTTCGAAACTGGTCACTTCTGGTTTCACTCAATTCCTTTGGCATTAGATTGGTCGCATGCATCAATTAGTTCGCGTCCATTTCAATTGATGGGGACTTTGTTCTTCTAATGTCTGTGAACCATGATGCTTTGAGTATTTCTCACTTGCTGGTTCGTACTTTCATGGATGTGAACCAAGATGGGCTCATTAACTACTTGCCTAATGCACTTTGTGATTTTGCAAACTATTCGATAGAGAACCTTGTGGAATTTATTGTTCGTAGAATATGACATATTCAATGGTTTGAGTGCCCTTTCAAGTTAAGCATTCTCAAGTTGTCCCAGTGACATATGATTTGGCTAATTATCATTCAAGTCCTTCCAACATTGCTGTCATCCAAGTTTTCCATTGATTCAACGGCAAATCTTTCAAAAGGAGGGGAATGATGCAAGAATGACTTGATCTTCTCCATAGTACTCTTCAAGCCGGTTTCCAAAGGGGCATCAAATTCGTTGCTAACTGCCTAAGGGATATTTAGACACATCTACTTATTAGTTAAGTGTCATTTATTGGTTTAAGCAGTAAGGAATAATTGTTAATTGTTGGCCCAATTAGTAGTATGTTAGTAGTTTTGGTCTTTGATAGTTGTTTGTTTGTTTTCATTGGAAATAAGCGACTAGTCTTGTGTCGCATTAGTTAAGTCGTTAGGTTAGGCCTTTACTTATTTTATTTCTTTTATTTTAGCTCGGCCAGCTTTAGGTTTTGTGTGGGCTGAATTCTTCTTATCCTAGTTGCTTTAGGTTTACGTCTTGTATGGCCTATAAAAAGGCTTAACAAATGTTTTTAAATGGTAGCGTAGTTGACGTATTTTCTAGAAATTGAGAGTATTTTCCCATGTTTCTTGAAACAAACCTTGAGCATATTTGAAGATTTCTAAATGTGTACACGACTTTATCAATCAAGTAGTCACATTGATTGTAGTGTCGATCAAACCATTTTTCTCATTTTTGTGTGGTCCAAGTACGATTAAGAACTCCGCTGCCAAACTAGATACAAGATTCTAGATCCTGTGGACTTACATGGTTCGAGTCTCGTCTCAAATAAGGTGAGAATCGTATCAATTTCTCATATTCATATGCATTTTAACCTTATGGAAAATTCTCAATGTAGAGTTATTCAATTCAATTATTTTCTGAAGCAGCAATGTACAATGGATTCTATATTCGTTTTGGTCTCTGCAGACATGTTAACCATTTTGATTTTATAGTAATATATACTTATTGTGCTAGTGTATATGCATAAATGTAGCTTTAATTTGTTGTAGATATCATGTTTGACTACATAATACGCATCTTTTTTGTGTAGTAGCATACGCCATTTAGTAATTTTTATTTTTATTTATCAAAATCTACAAACATAAACAAAAAGAACACCAAACATAAATGTTACCGAACTTACCAAGCGGCTAGACTAATTGCTCCTACTGGAAACTAAGATCCAGCTTAAGTGACAACAATTGTTAAAAATCTCCCATGCCCGGGGGAAAAAAGGAAGAAAAATAAGGTTTTGTCTGAATTTTTTATAGAATAATACACTGTAGCAGTTTGATGTATATGAAGTAAAAAGGTATTTGAAAAAGGGTTAATCACACTTAATACCCTTAAAGTATACTGCATTTCTCACTATACCCCTAATCTTTTTTTTTGTCTCACTTTATCCCCTATTGGACAAAATTACCCCCTATTATTTTAAACTCTTATTTTTTTTCTCTTTCTCTGTTTTTTTCTTCTCCCTTCTTTCCTCCTTTATTTTCTCTGTCTCTTTCTTCTTTCTTTAATTCTTCCTTTTCCCTACAAGAAACATAACCTTAGTTATTGAAGTTAAAAAAATAGGAATTACAAAGATCTATCTTCTCTCTAAATGATTGCAAAAATATTCAAACTGCTTCTCCAAAATAGCATTTTTTTTAACCTTTCAACCCTTTTGCTTTGTTCCCCTTTACACTTCAGTTTCTTATTTTGTTCTTAAGAAAATATCACAAGATGAATTTGAAACCTAATTAATAATCATTAATTACAATTTGTGATAAATAAAATTATTAGAAATTAACTTTTGATGCCTTTAAAGTTTCATCTAAAAATTCAATTACAAATTCAAGATAAAAATTTTCATTGAGATGAAATTTTCTATTGGAAAGAATGGAAGAGAATATAAGGAAGAGAGAAGAAAGAAACAAAAGAGGGGGAAAAGGAGAATGGAAAAAAGATAAATAAAAAGGCAAAATAATAGAAGGGCAATTCTGTCCAAAAAGGGATTAAATGATAAAAATTAAAGATTAGGAGGTAAATCAAAATTGGGTATACTCTAAGGGAATTAATTGCAATTAACCCTTTGTAAAATGTGATTATGAAAAACGTAAAAATTTTTCATTGAAAACTCCAATCCAAGGCCTAAATCTCTTTGTACCTTGATACGACGCCGTTGAGTAGCGGTTTTTTGTCCATTTCATTCTTGTTTCCATTTCACTTTTCACAGAACAACTCTTTGAGCCCTGTGTTGACAGTGTGCCTCTTCTCTGGTAAACCATTTTGCAAATTATGGTGTTTGTTACGATTTCTTTTCTTTCCTTATATTGCTTGAAATGAGACGAGATGGGAGTTAATTTCTTTATCATAATTCATGAATTCTGGAAGGGTTTTCGGTTATTTTTGTTATCTATTTCTTTGGGTATCAATTTTTGTAATTTAAGTCTAATTCTGGTTTTTATTTGGCTTGTTACAGTGAAGAAACCCTTTTTTGTCAAAAGATTACTTTTCCTACGTTTTTGTGTTATTTCTTGAAGGAGTGGTAATTGTGGGCTGAATTGAATTTCCATTATTGATGAACTTGGGATGCTTCTTGGGTCTAAATTACAGGGTGTAGCTGGGGAAGAGGGTTTTGCTATTTTGGCTCCTTTTTGTTGGCTAATTTATTAATTTTAGTCTAATTGTCACCTTATGTGATTAATGATGCTGTTAATCATGCTTTTGTGTTTCTTTCATCTAGAAAAAGAAGCAGTTTTTGATATGGCCGAATATTTTGACAAGGGTTTTGAAGGTGAAGCTTATTCTACTGGTAAGGACAAATGAATTTGTTTGGTTAATTAATTGTTGTTGCCGATGTAGAAACTGTATTCTTGGAACTCTAAAGAACTAAAAGGATGCTTGTAGCTCGATAGCTTCTTGATCACATAATCAAATACAGAATTTGGGACTTAGACGATGGACATCAGAAATTGGTTATTACTGAGAATGCAGCAAGCTAGTGTGAAAAGTTTATTGAGGGAAATAAAAGGATAATTTAGGAATCCAATGGAGTGTAAATATTTATATAGTAAGTCAATTTTTCTTCTTTCATTGTACTCGATGTTACTTGGACTTGGCTACCAAGTTCCTTTTATACGGCTATTCTAGTGCAAGGTGAAGAGTTGGACAGGCATACAGCAGTGCAAATTGAAGAGTCCGAGTAACATGGATTGTACTAATTATGTTTCTTTCTCGTCTGGTCTTTTCTTGCTCTAACTAGCTATCCCTTCAACTGCAGAATATATGTAACTTTGTCTTGTCCCTGTTTCCCCAGGGGGAGGAAGGCCTTGGGTAGATTTTTCATGGCATTGATGAACCCTTTACACTAATTCTTGTTTATGATTTATGTCACTTTCACAGTTTTACTGCTTAAAATGTTGCAAGGATTGTATATTCTGACATTGAATTTTGCTCAAAATGCTTGGCCAATGGTTGATAAAGTCAAAAGTGTGATGGTGTTTGTGTAGTCTGGTTATTTTATCTTTCTAAGAGTTCTTTAGGGATCTGAAGAAGTTTTATGATCATCATATTATATTTTCTTTTACAGGAATACAAGATTCAAGTTAGCTATTGCTCTATCAATTGTGCAAAGTCTTGGGAGTGCCAAACAAGGCATTCATGGGAGTTTTAGGAGTTGCTGACTTCAAGTGAGATAGCATTCTATTTATCAGTTCACAAGGTAATTTATGTGTTGCAAGAAAAGGGTTTAGTGCATGTTACTGGCTGCCTATAGCAGATATATTTTGTGAAGTTCAATGCTTTCAATAGATGTATATGAACAAGTGTTTGGTAGTCTGCGATGTAGCAGTGACTCCCTTAAACGGATTCTATAATACAGAAAATAACATGAAGGTTGCATTAGTTCTGGCTGCTAATGGTAACAGATTTTGAAATGCTACTTTTCTTTTTAGTCTTTCTCCCTACAGTTTTTAGAACCGTTAGACGACAGAAAATTATATGATTGGATAATGATAGACTTGATGTTTATAGGACATTCAAAAGGTGATTGCAAGTGCAAATACCATCATAACTTCTTGGCTATGTGTCCTTAAATTCAGTCCACTTCTTGATTGCCATAATAAGCTGCCTTTTAAGAAGTTTTAATGAGGAAGTTCTTTTTTTTTTTTTGGATGTTTCTGCTGTCTCTTCTTGTCATCATTTGTTGATAATTTAGCTTCATCCGCTTGCTGAAGTGACATAGCCTAGTGAAATATGGCCAGACTAATATAGCATATCCCTGTTGATATAGTTCTGTCTTTTAAATGCAATACTGGTTTTCTGATGCATCTCGTCTCTGTAAAGACATAGAATGCAGTAAAGATAAAGGAAATGAATTTCATTGGATTCTCATTCTATCTCAAGTTTTTGTGAGAAAAAGTGATGTTAAGTATGCCAGATCTTGTTTTACAGGGGTGCATGTTTGAATTTTGTTTGTAGGATTCATAATTGGAGTTATTAATCAAAGAGAATGCATGTGGTCTGGATCCATAAGGCAGAAGCAAAGAATCTGCATTATATTCGACTTTTGACTCGATAAGCAGACCGTCAGACTATTTCGATTTTGCCAGGTAATTTAATGTTATTATGAACTTCAGAGAAGCTTTGTAATCTCTCTCTTTTTTAGTGCTTATTACCATTATATATTATGGCCTATTGTTGGATCTTTGATGAAAGTAAATTATTATTTATTTGGTCCTTTGGTTACAAACTTGACATCCACATCTGCTTGCAGCAATGAAAACATAAAGATAAGCAAACTGAGGCAAATTGCTTAAGTGAATGTGTCGAGAAAATAAGTACAAGTGCCAATGAAACATTATTTCATGGCTTCCATTTTGTCAAAAAGCATGTATTTTTCAAGCTCTTGTGATAGCAAATTGCAGCTGAAAATGAGAGTTAAGTATTAGTTTAACTTATGCATTTTAACTTCCTAGTTGATGATACTTAAAAGAGCTACTATAGCAATATAATTCTTCCACAAACTTGGTATAATCTACCACAGAGTAGCTTAGGTTAGTTTTAGAAGGCAGGGTGTGTTCAGGACATTGAAAGGCTTGGAGTGAAAGGAATAGGAGTTCTTTTCAATGCTTGGGAGGAACCTTCATGGATTTAGTTCTAATGTTCTCTAGGAATATGTAGATAGTTCCTTCACAAGTAGATTGTTGGATGTAGCTTTTTGCTGAACTTAAGCTGTAATTTGATACCTCTTGTACCTCTTGTTGGAGATTACTTTTTTGTGGCTAGTACTTGTTTTACTTTGTTGTAAAATTATATTCTAGCTTCTCTAGGATAGATTTATGAAACTGATGTAACTTTAACTTATTCTTAACCTGTCAGAAGGTTTACTAATTTATTTCCACTTTCTTAAACTAGAATGATTCAGAACAGAATGCAGGCATTATCGAAGTTGGATGGTTTGGAGAAGAGAAGATAATGTTTGATTGAGGAGGAATTGGGGCTTAGGAAAATTGCAGACTATGCTGTGCTGGAATTCGTCTTAAATCTCTGTGTTATTTCTTGTGTGTTACTCTATGGCAGCATGGCTATTCAAAGAAACTATCTTGGACAATCAGCATTAGTAGTGTTTTCTGTATTCTTGATATTCAGTCTGCTGTTAAGAAGTGAAGTTGAGACTGCTTGGCGTAGTATTAGGCGGATGACACGGATGATTAAGTACCTAGAAGAAGAGCGAGAGGTGTTGGTCGAGGATGCAAATCTCTTTTCTACCATACTTAAGAAATCTCAAAAGGTCAAGGTCACACTAGTTGAGGAAGAGGATTTACCTGCTGCTAATGGTGTTGCTAATGTTGATGTCTCGTGGTTGTTGAGTCAAGAAGTTTTCGAAGAGCGCCTTGGGCATATTAGAATGAGTCCTGGGTTTAGTAGCCCCCGACCAGACCGCCTCTTGTTGGTGAATCGGACTGCGGCTTTTTGGATGTTATTCTTCCCTTGTCTTCTAATGGCCGCATATCATATCATACCGTATCTGTAGTTAGTTTTTTTTTTTTTTTTTAATTACAATTTGAGAAGCAACGTTTTGATTGTTGTAGCATTGTCTTCTTGTACAGTTCGATCGTGCACAAACCAAGAATTTCTTTCATGTAATTATTTTGCAAAATCATCAGCAAATATCAGCCATTGTAGCAAGAAATATGCTCAGGCAATTCTCCAGTACGGTTTCCACGAAGACAATGATAGTCTGGCAAGATGATAACAGTAGAAAATTCGCGAGGAGCTTAATGCCATAATGCTGATGGTAAAAGAAAGGCTCTTGTGGTCTGTGAGCGACCGTGTAGCCCACACCTCGCTGGTCGATGTACGTGTACGAGTTATGGGAATAAATGACCGTTTTTGCCTTGTTTTGATTGTGTTCGTTTCTTACTTGAAAATGTGGATTCTTGCCAAATTTTTAAAGTGTTTGTTATGGTGTTAAAAAGATTATCAAACACCTTTCAAAAAGTGCAAGAAAATATGTGGAGAGCAAGTTGCAAGAACACTTAAACTTCAAGGATCCGAAAATAATTAAATTTTTGCAACTAAGCCCTTTTCTAAAAATAGCAAAATTCTTGTCTTATTTCTTCCATTGTTGGATGAAATTTCAGCCACAAAAATAACCAAATAAGTCCAAGATATTTCATCCAAGAAGCACGACACAGCAGCTTGAGCCTTGTCGTGCTTGTTCCTTGAGCCTTGTAGTGCTTGTTCCTTGAGCCTTGTCGTGCTTCCTAGTCTATAAATACTTGGAGTTTTCAGCAACTTATACCCTTTGAAACTCCTTCATCTTGGACGAAATTCCTGCAGAAAATCAGCTACAAAACACTCTTAAAACCTAGCACAAAACAGCCGTAGAACAAGAAGCAACAAAGCTTGAAGGTTGGTTGATTCTTGCTTGTTCTTGCTTGGAGTTCCACGTGGTTCTTGCTCAATCCTTGCAGTGTTTTCTCAGCCTTTGTCTGAGGTAGTTTAAAGCTGAAACTTTACTTGAGTTATGGCTCCAAATTTCGTTTAACATGCTAGGAGAATTCATGTTTATATGCTTGAAATTTTGCCTACATGAAGACAACATGCTTGAAGAAATTTCCAGCTTTTATGCCATGTTTTGTGTGCCTTGTTTTGATTGATTCTTGTTGGAATTATCTTCTCAAACTTGCTATATATGCTGAACTATATGTTGGAAATGTTGGTTATGAGTTTCAAGCAAAAATAAGAACCATAGAACAAGAACAATCCACGTTTATGCCAAGAACTCGCATTTCCGGGTAACCACAGTCCACCAGAACCAGTCTTGGTATTTTGTCCACATCTCACTGCAGGAATGTCGGATTTGAGCGCCGTTGGTGGCGTTAGAAACTAGATTCAGAGAACTTTCTAGTGGTAGGTTGCACACCCCCAGATTCTGATTGTACAATCTGCAGCATCCTGAGAAGTTGACTGTTTTTCTGCAACTAATAAACCTGAAACTTGTTCTTACTGGATATTTGAACTGAAATTCCAACATGTTGTAACCTGAATTTGGAAATGTTGTCTTTTGAGAAATTGTAGTGCTCTGAATGCCATTTCCAACGGTATAAAATGGGCCAAAAACGTAAGAGTAGATTATGAGATATGGCCTGATAAAGAAAATGCGACGGACGGGCGAGCTATCGTGCGATCCGTTAACGGATTGGCAGCGTCGGCACGCCCCCGTTGTTGCCCTGTGCACGTCCGTTAGCGGATTGCCTGCCGTGAGGTGCGATCCATTAGCGGATGAGCTTGTTCCGTGCGCACCCGTTAGTGGAAATGTAGCGACGTCGTGCGATCTACTAACGGGACTGCCAAGCCTTCGTGCGACCCATTAGCGAGGTTGTTGAGCCGTTGCACCGACCCGTTAACGGATTGCTTAACCTAGCTTACCGGACAGTTAACGGACTGCCCAGTCTTGGTACCCTGACCCTAACCGACGTGCCCCGACCTGCTAACGGATAGCCGACCCTTGTGCCTCAATTGGTTAGCAGATGTGCCGAACCCGTGTGCGTCCGTTAGCGACTGTCTAGCCTTAGCCGACGTGCCCTAACCCGTTAACGGACACCGACTCTAGTGCCAACTCTGTTGGCAACTGACCACCCAGGTTAGTCAACATTGCTCGTGCCCAGGGAGGTTAGCCGGACCGAAGAGCCCTACTTGTACCCTGATCAAACCCTTAGCTAACGGAAGCCTAAAACGAACCCGACGTGCCAATAACTTTAGCACCTGACCAAACATCCACTATAACAACACATACCTGTAACCGACAACCGCTAGCTTCAGCCTTGACCCATTGCTTAGCCAACTGTTAACCTTGACATATACCATGGCAACGACCGTTGCCTAACCTACAGCACCGGTCCTGCCCGACACACTTGACCCTGTCCACCCACACCCCAATCGTTGATTTACGTATACCCGTCCACCGACTACTCAACACTGTCACCTGTTACCCTAAGTTACCTATATATTTCGAGACAACCTACACCTACTAAGAACCAACCCTACCCGTTAACCACCCAACGGACCCGTAACGACCTGAAAAGGCCAAGTCGCTGACACACTAAGCCTCGGCCATGCCCAGTCGCAGGACACCGACCATTTTCATCCAACCCTATGCCCAATCAACCGACGCACACCAACGCCCCCGACACGCCCTGATCGGCACCGATTAGTGCCAACTTTGGCCAACTATCACCGACTAATCCCGAGCCACACGACAACGGATCAATACATACCAGACACCTACGACTTGCCTCCACAGGCACCGATCGGTGCCAACCCGTGCCAGACAACGCCGACTGGTGTCGATGAGCACCGACGGCTACCAACTAGTGCTGACCTACACTCGACCAGCACCAACTAGTACTGGCTCGCACCAATGGGTGTCGGCGTGCCCCAATAAGACCCGACCAGTGCCAACTGCTGCTGGTCGTGCCCAGAACTTACCAACCCATGCCAACTATTGCCGATCGTGCACAAAACGTGCCGATTTGTGCCGACCACCTAACAACACTACACCCCGTGGCTTGTACAACCTCAATATTGACCTAAATCCCGAACAATCCTAGCACTTGACTTTTTAGGATAATACTTGATTCATAAATCTTATTTAAACCCGATATCCAACACTAGTTGTCACCATACAGGTCAAACCCTAAATAATATTTCGACCTGTAAATTAATCCTAAATTTACACTGCTAGCTTACTAATAGAAATAAATTGATCAAAATTGTTTTAATAAGAAAATTTAACAAAATGATTCAAAATCTAACACTTGATTACTCCCAGGACCCGACCAGGTGGTAGGTGAATTGTCTAAGCAATCAGACTAGAGTGAAATTCCCAAAGGTCAGTGTCCAAGTGCATGACTTGTTGTGAATGAACTTGCTTGGACTTACTATGCCTTGAGAAGGCAAGTGTGTACTTTATCGCACTTGCACTCCTTAGAGCAAATTAATGATTATTGAACATGATTGATTGAAATTGCTTGAACTTGTGAACTTGTGCCTGAGTTGTGTTGGGTGGAGCATTGACTCGCCAACTTAAATTCCAAACGGCCATGTTGATTGATTGCTATTGAATGAGGACTGCTCGAAGTTAAGTGCTACGTCTGTTAGGGCGGGAGCCACCTCTACAGTCCGCCAATACCTAAATTATGGGGACGCCCAAACTCATTGGTAAATCATTTAATTCGGGCCAGCAAGGGCTTGGCTGAGGGACTTGACAAGCCGTGGGAGTGTTTGTCGGTTGGAGCGTGTCTCGCCGACCCGATATACTCGAATATTACCAAAACTGTGACGTGCGGGCCCGGTGTGGGTGTAATGGTGGATGGAGAATGGCGTGAAGTGGAGTTCTACGGAAGTTGTTATTGCTTGGTTGACAGAGTGTCAACGTCCCAGGATCGTTTGAAAAGATCGGTTATGGATTGGTTCCTGAGAGCTCCTATATCCTTTTAAATGTGTGTTTACTTCCTTCTTGAGTTATACCTGAACTTCATTGCTATTATACCTGTTTAAAATAGTTGGCACTTTTATTATCGCACTTGCTTGCCTGCATGTTTTCTTGATCTCACTGAGCTTACGCTCATCTTGTTAAATTTGTTATTAGGAACTCGGAGTGAAGCGTTTTGAAAGCACTAGTCTTGACCAAGCCTAGTATAAGTGATTTGTATCGCTTAAGCTACATGGATTGTAAGGAAATATTTGGAACGTACTTAAAGTATTTTAGGAAGTAAGTGAAATATTATAACCAAATGGTGGTATTTGGTGTTAAGCATTTCTTGATGGTAATCGAGTTTTATGGATAAACCTCTAAAGCTGGACTTTTTACTTGTAAATTGTTGTGTAGGTCTAAGGTTTGAATTTAGTTTTGGATTTGTAAAGTGAATATGAATAAGTTTGAATTTTTCTAAGCATAAATTACCAGTTATTTTATGATATTTACTCGCATAATTGGCTAAGTAATTGATTGAGTCCCGGCGATAGTCGGGCAGGCAGTCTGTGACAGCCCCAATTGTCCCTAAGGCGGATTCTAGGGTATCGGCGGGCCGCCTGCCCAACTCTCGCCGGGACTCACTACAGTTCCTCAATTCAATTGCGAATAACAAAATAACTTTAATATCCTCCAGTCAAATGTAACATTTAAACCCCAAAACTTCCTTAACAAACCACAACTGTCCCAAACTATAATTACAGATACAAAAGTTTATACATTCAAAATTCCATAAGTACAATTCAAAACACAAGGGTTACATCAAAATACAAACTTAAGTCTCCAAACCAACCGACCTAGTGCAACCCTTGGAGGTCCTTGATCTCAAACCCTGTTAAGGAAAAACCAAGTTGGAAGGAATGAGCTAAAAACCCAGTGAGCGATCCTAATATCAAGCAAATCTCATAGTAACAGTGAAGCAATATATACATCAGTTAAGCACTCAACAGATCAATATAATTCAGTTTGGAAGCATAAAAGTGTAAAACACATAAACTGAGAAAACTCTCAGTGAAAGGATACAGTTTCCACTGGAAACAGTTGCAGTCCATCTTGTCCAACACTCAACCTCCTACTCCTCCGTATAACTCCCAGTGGTAATACTCGAGTACACTGTACAGTACCCTAAGTTACCAACCTACTCGACCGAATCCACTTCTGGATCGAATAGGTCGATAACGAAGGGGGAAAGGCCTTGTTCAGCCTATGTGTTAGTACACAAGGCCTACAGTCATGCACAAATAATATAGAAACAGTGAAAAAGCACACAGTTGAACAGTAAAATGAAAAGTAGCCGAGTGCGAGAAATTACACACTCGCCCTTCACGTAATCATTGAAAAGCATTGAAAAACATTTAACATGTCAAATAAGCAATTAATTCACAAACATGCAAGGAATACTCACCGATTTAAGTAAAATAATTCCAAACGCCCGCGCCCAAACCTCCTTTGCTCCCACTTTCCAAGTCTAAAAGCAAGCGAAATGAAAATCATTTAGTTTTGGGCTATCTCAAACATGAAAGACCAAATGTATATGACTAATTCTTTTACTTGATAAACTCACACTTGGATGCACAAACCACAAAATGACCAATCCAATTTATAAGAGTGATCAAATGAAAGTCTTATCAACATATTAGAATCATGAATGAGTGGGTCGGGACACAGCAAGAATGCACAAGAATCAAAAGGAATGAGAATAGTACTTGTGGAAGTGAAACTAACAATTGACAGGTTTGCTGTGCCTCAGTAATTTAATCATAACTGTGGCTGTGGTTATCAGATTGGGACGAATTTTATAGCATTTCGAAGCTAAAACATTGGCCTATAACTTTCATGAAGAGGTCGAATACCAAATCATGCTTAATCATAGTCAAAATGGCAAATCTCAGAGAAGCAAGAAAACTGTCGGAATGACTGCAGGCTAGTCGAACAGTCTCGGGAAAACAGTCATAACTCGACATAGAAAAATCGAAATCAAGCTCCGTCAGCGGCGTTTAAAACTAGGTTCATAGGGCTTTCTAACGGTATAAGGCTCAGGCTATAATTAATTTTCTATAGTCAACAGTAACCTCAGAAATTTCACAGTTTTTCATTCCTGTTTTCCTGCGAAAATTTCAGTTTGGATGCGTTTTCTTCTTTCAATCCTTTAAAGTCATTTCCATCATTTGCCAAGGTGTTTAACAAGCTAAAACAACAATTAACTCCATCATCAAAGCATCACAAAATAACAATCAATTTATCAAACACTTGGTGGCCAATAAATAAAACCCAAACTCTAGTTAGCAACTCCAAGATTTCTTTCCATAATCAATCCTTCCAAACAACCATAAACACTTTAATCCAACCTAACTAACATCCTCTTTGAATTTAAAGTTCATTAAAGCATAAATAAGAGAGGTCTTACCTTGCTAGAGGTGTGAGCAAACCACCCAAAAGCTCCAAAAGCTTCACTCCTTGCACCCAAACTTGATGTTTAAGTAACACTCTAATCTAGGTTTAGCTCTTGGATAAGTTTATTCTCACTTAAAATGGCTAAAATCTAGCTTAAGGTTTTGGTGTTTTCTTGCTTATGGAGTTTGGCCAAGAGGAGAGAGAAAAGAGAGGGAATTTGGTTCAAATTTTTGAAGACAAGAGTTTAAATAGATAAGCTTAAGTCAAGACTTGTTGGATGGTTGACAAGTGGAAATGTCTTGGCCATGAAATGGGTTGAAGTTCTAGGCAATTAGCTTCTAATCCCTCAGTTAAAATGTAACCTACTTAATGCCACATAAATTTTATGCATTTGGCTACATAAAACATGTAAAATGCAATTCCAAATTAATGTCATGCTATGCATACAAAATAAAGTACTTAAAGGAGAATAATGCACTTAATGCTTTCATGGTGCAATCAAGCCATTTTTTTTTCATTTTCATCGTTTTTTTTCTGGGTTCTCACACAGTCCGCTGACCTCTCTGGTTCACTTTTGGGGAAAGTGAGGCAGTCACATGGTTAGTTGTGTTGGCCTTGAAAGTTGTAGCTTCATAGTTCAGCTAGTCTGCTTTGTTACCAAAGGATTTCTTTATTTCCTCCTGTAGAGCTAATCAATCCAAAAGTAATAAAATTTTATGCCATAGGTACCGATCTTTGACCATAATAATACCATATCCGATTTCAGAGTATTGAGCATGCGAAATCTTCTCATTAATCACAGGGAACATTATACTTAAATCATAAGTTGCCTACTGGCGTGGTCGAGTGATCGGCTCCGATTTTACTAGTTCAACTGGGTAAGTCACCAGTTCCCCCGCCCCCCGGGGGGGCCAACCCCCACGAGACCCAACACAAATTGTAAATGCAACGGGTAAGAAATAACACGAAATATGCCAAATATCAATCAGTGCTCTAGAAAAGGCCCTTAATCAATTTCTATTAGTAATTAGTTCCTAAAAATGCTAATTAAACTCTGCTAATTACGCAACACAATAGGGACTTTTTACTATTAGTGATCAGTTTGCCACTTTAAACTCTGCAGTACTGTTCATGAGCAGCTAGTTCATCACTTTGAACTGGTTCTTTTGGCAATAAATTTAACGGCTGAACATTTGAGAATTGTTATAAATGCAGACACTTCAACAAGATTGCTACAGGCGTTGCTTCCTTATTTATCTAATAGCCTAGCCCTGCACTTACCCTACCTCTTTTTTCACTCCCAAGAATATTACATAATTGCTATAGTTTATTGTTGCTGCGAGGTAAATTGTGTGAGACATAAGATGAGTCGATATAGCCAACATCAGAATCGCTTTTCCCCATTCCAGGTATCATCAGCATCCTTGAAGGAGGAACCAAATCACCAGATACATCTCCCCACCAGTCAGGATTTTTAACATACCATTTTATCGTTTTTCTCAGGCCTTCCTCCCATGTAGTTCGCTCTGACCACCCCAAATTATTCAGCTTTTGATAATTTAGAGAGTACCTCTTGTCATTGAAGGGCCTGTTATTAACAAACTTGATCATTGCATCTGGATCCAATGAAAAAAACCTGCAAATATCCTTCGTAATATCAATTACTCTCCTTCCTTTATTGGTCCCTATGTTGTAGACATGGCCTACTTCACCTTTGTGTAGGATGATCTCAAATGCCTCCGCAACATCCTCACAGTAAAGATAACTGCACACGTTGGATCCATCACCATGAATTGGAAGATTTTGTCCCTTCATTGCCAAAAGAATGAATTTGGGAATTAGCTTCTTAGGAAATTGCTTTGGCCCATACACTTTGCATCCTCTTGTGGTTATTGCAGGTAAACCATATGATCGGTGGTATGCCATAACAAGCATCTCAGCCCCGGCTTTAGTTGCAGAATATGGATTAGTTGGGAGGAGTTGTGAAGCCTCATGATTTCCAAGAACGGCATCCTCGTGGGTCTCCCCATAGACCTCATCGGTGCTCACGTAAATGAACCTCTTGATTTGGCAAATGACTTTTCTGCAAGCCTCAAGAAGGCCTTGAGTGCCATAGATGTTGTTCTTTGTGAAGTCAAAACTTCTCCCAACCGAGTTGTCGACATGAGTCTGAGCTGCAAAATGCATAATTGTATCAATTGACTCTGTGACGAGGATGTGAAGAACAAAATCAGCACTGGAAATGTCTCCCTTGACGAAGTTGAAATTTGGAGATGATTTAGAGGGGTTGAGATTTTTTAAGTTTGAGCAATAATCAAGTTTGTCAAGAACCACAATCTTGTAACTACGGTAGTTACGGATGAGTCTATTGGCCACATGAGATGCAAGGAAGCCCGCTGCACCAGTGATGAGAATGTTCTTGGGTTCATATGTTGCCATATCTGAACAATTTCTGAAAGATAGGAAAGTGAAAATTTAATCATAAACCAAGAAAATTAGAGTATGCACGGGAAAGAAAAGGCATCAAAGTAAAGTATGTGTCAAACAGGCAAACGGCACATTGGAGCAAGTTTGAAAAATTATGCAAGCTTGTAAATGAAATCATCCAGGACCATAATTTAAGCCTTAATTTTAAGCAGAAGGTGGAGTTTGACGATAAGGCACTAAAGTGTCAAAGTTGTGAAAATTATTTCAATATACAATAAAACAGTACAAAATCATGGAGTAAAGGTTGCCAATTGGCTTTAAAGTTTTTGGATTTCAGGTGAAGTTTCAAATTTTGGTAGTATAGTTATTTGGGATGGAGAGATTTGGTAGTTATTTCAGGAGCACCACCAACAGGCTTCAGAAACAGATGACAGCATAGTTCTGAGGATTACTACCCAAGTCCAAAAGACCAAGCAAATCTGGGCATTGGAGTAACAGCTTCAAGAAGCTCAACCACAGCAATAGCTGGCCAGGCAATGAAGGAAAAGAGTGTTGGAAGTAAGAATGCAGATAATGCTGTGGTGATTAAGTTAGCTATGTGCAAGGCAATAGGGCAGCAGTGGAGCAAAATCTATACAAATACAGAACAAGGATCAAGAGATAACTTCACAGAGAGCTCAGGGCTGCATCGTAGCAACTTTTGGTGGATGATATTTTAAGTATAAAGATGTTGTTTCAAATGTGCTCCTTTTGTTCATCTAGTGAAGAAAGAAATATAATTAGTGATAGAATTAGCTCATATGGCTTAGGCATAGATGAAGATTATGAAGTAGAGAGATTTGCACATAATATGTTCTCCTTGGTATCTGTCTGCATTATATTGGCATCTGCAAATGTGCTGAAATAATGAGTTATGCCTTAGTATGATTGTTAGGCTGTTCATAAAGGAGTTAATGTAGATGGATATCTATGTGATAGTCTACAGCAATTGATCTGCTCAACTGATGGTTTGGAATCAAGAAAACAGAAGATTCTTGAAGAGGATAAATGATGGTACCAGCAAAGGTCAAAATTCTTTTCTAACCAAAGTCAGTCTCAAACTCTCTTAACTTTAACGTATTCAGAACAAGACACTACAAAAGGATTCTTAAAACAAGTTCAGTGCCTACTAGTCTACGACTAGATAAGCTGCACTCTGCCCCATTATCCAAAGTAAATGACTGAAGTCTACTTAAATTTTCTAATGCTAAAGTATGACTGATCACAAAATAAGTTAGTTTGCAAGCTATACTTGCTGTACTAGCTACTTTATCTGCAGTAGCTGAGCCGTTTACTATACTTGTTACCTAAATCTATTCCTACAAAGAACACGACACGCGAAATATGATCTGTTCTATGAGACATTTCTTATGAAAACTTTGCCATCTCCTATGCAAGTTAACACAGAAAATTGAAACTTCTCTTTTCTACGATCCTTCATCTGAGAAAGATTACAATTCTGCATGGTAATTCAAATTGCAATTATCGCGGAAAAGAGTATTGTGCAAGCCCCAAGGTACGATCAACCCCTCTCTGTGCCAATCTTCCTGATAGCTCCAAAAGAACAATCTCCATGGTTAGTTCAACTGCTAGTTTCCATGCGAGAATCAAGACTTGCAAGTTTATAGAATACAATATAAAATCTCAAATCCATAATGAGGCCAAAAACAACGTCAGATTTTAAAACTTCTTAGTTTCAAGAGGCCATTGTGACCTATTATAAATTCTAAAATCAGAAAAATTTGACGTTGAACATTCTTAATTGGAAGGCCCATGTTAAGGTGAAAATAAAGCATTTGAAACAGTTCAGGCGCATCACTAAGGCGACTCTAGAACTAAAAAAGTTTCTACAATATTATGCAAGAAACTGGATTCCACTGCCAAGATGCCTCGAGCTCAAATCGGGAAAAAAGGCTTGTGGGGGAGGGGTTTGGGAGGACATATTTATTGACGTTGGCAAGCTTCTAGCGTCTACTCCACCAAGAAAAATAATCAAAACCTTTACAAATTGGCTGCAAAAGAAGAAAAATATGACAACTTGGTTTCAAATCTTGATCTAAACAAGAATTTTAGAGAAAGTTCAATTCAAATTCAGGTTCCAAAAGCGGAAGTAATTACTTCCTAAAACCAATTATTAGTTGATCATGATGTGATTAAGCTAAAGATTCAATCCATTGAATAGAATAACCATATGAAGATTTGCACATGTAGTTTTTGCATCAAACTTTATGTTCAACACCTACAACCTATTTTTTTTTAAAAAAAAAAGCAGTGACATCAAACAAATGACAACTAGACCGAGTGCAAAACTAATCATGTAAAGTTACAAGTCATGTTTTTTCGAGCAAAATCTAAAACAATGCATACAATCCACTTCACAATTTACAGTTAACCAATATTCGGGATCAATTTGAAAAAATTACAATTAGTTTATATGGCTATAGCTACAAACAATAGAAAGTGTTCAACTTACAGAGATTATGCAGAGAGGATTGCAAGACTACAAGTTAAAAGAGTAATGGGCATTGGCTAATTGGATGATTGATGGTAGAGGGTAAATCCGAGGAACTAAAGAGGAGAGCAGTGCGTAAAGAATGTGTGGCTTCTTTGCTATTTATAAGCATTGGCTATTTACCATTGGGACTTAGAATCCTTACTAAAAAATTTTAATTTCCATGAATTTAATTGTCATATTATGTATCTAAACTTGAATGTCTATTTTATAGTTCTTAAGGCTCTTTCCGAAAATATCACTTTGAAATTTTATTTTAGGAATTTAATTATATCAAAGAAAATTTCCATAGTCGATGCATTGCCAGTTTACCACACCAAGAAAATATCTTGCCATAGATTTGGAAAATAAACAAGACTAATAAAGAAATTTCTTGGAGAGTAATTCTCTCAACTAGTTTGGAATCCTAAGAAGAAAAAAAAAAACAGCCATTTTTCAGATTGATAAATAGGAATTTAGAGCATGTGTGGTAGTAAAACTGAAGAAGTCAATCGAGTTTTTATTGCAATTTCCAAAGTGGCCAATTGGGGCAAAAAAAAAAATGTGGTATCGTTAATAATAATGTTACGATTCATACATAGACTGGTGGGAACAGATTGAAGAAGGAAAGTTTCTTGGATGCTTTATGAAATTAACTTTCGTTTAGAAATTAATTGAGCAAGATGGGGAAGAAAACTTTTCTGAAAATTTTCAATAGAAGGAAAGATCCTGTGAAAATCAATTAATCTCCATTGTAGACATAATAATCTATAAGAATGGCTCATGGAAATTGTTAGAAAAAAAATTAGGAAGGTTACATGCTTTGGCGAAAATTCTTAGGATTGGACTTTAATTATTCTTTTCTTTTAAACAAACACTTGTCATTCTAGAATTAAACAACGGTTGTTTCATGGAAAGATTGGGTACTCTTTAGTTCTAACACATCATGACAGTGACAGAAAAAAATTAAAAGAAAAAATATGAATGCATATTATCATTTGAGTCAAAAAATAGAAAAAATTGTATTTGAACATTGCATCAAGTAGATTTCTAACTTAATTTCCCATTGCGAAGAACTCATTTGCATTAATATTTGATTTTGTTGAAGTGTGGCATCTTGCGTTGATGCCTAGGTAGGGGGAAAAAACTCAGTAACTGGATAAACCACATCTTTGACGATAAGAAAAACGTGAAAGTTTCACTTAGAAAATCCTTTCAATCAGTAAGATAATCCAAAAATGTCTAAATAAAGAATTGGATAATTGGAGAAATTCAGAACAAAAAAAGTGAGAAAATTACACATAGGAAAGATGAAAATTAATAAGCAAACAAAAAGGACGTAATGGCTATTGCAATCAGTTGGATGAACAAATTAACAAATGAAAAGCAAGTAAAAGATATCCAATCTTTTATTACTCTTACTTTTATGTGGTTCCAAACTTTTGGTACATGAATTTTATATATACGATATGTAATATCAAATGGCAAACAAGCTATATGGAATAAAAAAAATTACAAAACGTAATGTAAATTTAAAAGAAAATGTAGTGCAAGACATGAAAATTTTTTTAAAAGTAATGAATAAAAAGATTGGTGAATTTCCTATGACTAAAATAGACTAAGCACAGAAAAGATATTCATAGTTACAATAAATATAAAAAGCGAGTTAAGCATTCTTGTACCATGCATACATGAAATGAAATAAAACTTTGAGAAGAAAACTTAGAGAAGGAGATGGAAAATGATCAAAAGTTATATAACAAGAATAAGGCATGTCTGGAAACTTTGTGCATCGAAGATTACAGGCATTATTACTTTTAATGGAGACAAAACCTTCAGAGCAGTACAAAAACCTGTAGAAAAATGAAATCATATTCGTCAAAAATATCAAAGTTACTCTTGGAGAGTGTCAAGCAAATTAAAGATTAATAAACATGTTTAATGGTAAACTTGTTGTAAGGTTGGAAATATATACAAAAGATCGGAAAAGATGCATCAGTAAAATAGACCATGTTGACGAAAAACATGGAATATAATTACCTCCAAGCTTGACTTAGGAAAAGCGTCCATTGCTAATGTGATCCATCTTGGTTGAAAAGTAGAAAAGCGACGAGAAAATGAAAAAAGGCATAATTTCTAGAAGAGATTTGAGAATTCGCAAGGGGTTTTTTCTAGAGAATTGAGAAAGAAAGATGTTGGGAAGGTTATTACCAAAAAGGATCAACTTATACAAGGTAAGGAGAATAATACTTGTAATTTCATCCTTGAAATAAAGCAGAAAATCAGCCCCCGGGGGGGGGGGGAGGAGGAAAAACGCATGTTTCCTAATCGGAGGTGTTAAATTCTGGTTGAAAATATGAGGTATACACATACTAAACATCTTGCCATAATTAAGTCCGAGAGGAGGAGAGAATATAAATTATTGAATATGATTCAGTCAAGAAGGAAAGCAGATAGAATATTCTGCCTAATTCTTGCCATGAATATTTTCATGGACAAATATTTATAAAACATAATTGGTTTCAAAACATGAATTATCAACATTAATAGGATGAATAACATAAATATTAAGCAATCATATATATATATATATATATATATATATATATATATATTAATAAAACAATGTTCAGTTCAGATTTTGATAGGTTGCTGAGTTGGCTACTCTAATTTTCTACTAAGTGGATTATCTATCTTTACGCCACATAGACGTCTTTAATGCTTATGTTTCTTCTTTTTTTTTTTTTGGTTCTTTTTCTATTTTTTATAACAATTAATTTCTTTCCTTTTTTCACTTCTCTATTCAAAGGATTGTTTTTAGTTTATAGTCAATTTCAACAAATCTATTAATAACTTAACTTATATAAATTTATATTAATTGTACCTTTTTTTATTTTTTGTTAAGCAACTCACATCTTTCCTTTTCTAATCATATTCAATCACATTCTCTATTTATAATATTTGTTTGACTATATATTGCTATTACTAAAATTTGAAAGATTTCTACACCTTTATCTTTAGATGATTCAGATATAATAATTCGTTCTTCACTTCCCGTCTAGGTAAGTTGCTGATTTAGTCGTATTTTATCAAACGAAATTCTTATCATTTTGCATGGAAAAAAAATTTGTATTTTCTTATGATTCTTGGTGGATTTTATTTCTTTATCTATTTTTTATAAATTATTATCTTTTTTCTAGTCCATTATTTATAGTAAATATTTTTACTATAAATCATTTCTAGTCCGTTACTATAAATATTTATAGTAAATATTTATAAATTATTACCTATTTTATATACATTTTTATAATTTATGCCTTAATTTTTTTTGTTAATAGTTTTCCTATTTTAATTCTCTACAATCACATTCTCTATTCCTATTATTGAATTGACAATTTATTAGCATTACTAAAATTTGGAAAAGCTTTCATTTTTTTCCTATTCTTTTATACTTCCTTATTTATAGTAAATTTCAATTTATTAATTCCCTACTTAATGTGTGGTTAAATTGATTATTAGCAAAAAAAAGGATAAATTTTTATTTTTTATCATTCCACACTTCTTTGTTTATGTAAATTTCAATCTATTGCTTCCCTATTTTATATACGTTTATATTCATTATATATTTCTTGATTATTTATTAATTTTTTAGTTATAGAACATAAAAAGGTGCTCGTGCAAATGCATAAGAAATAAATCAGTTTAATTAAGAAAAAATGGTGATTGAGATATTATAGGTGAGCATCTGTACATATGTATAAATGGTATATAAATCACAATAAGAATTATTTTGAAATTATAGGTAACTATCTATTTAGGTATGTTTTTACTAATGTGTCTAGTAATGTATTATTTGAAAGTGGTCTAGCTAGAAGAACAATATTAGGGTCAAAAGAATAAAGGTAATAGAGGCTATGAGTTTTAAGAAAAATTAGAACCATATATTATTCTAAATGGAAAACCATTAAAAAAGTCCCTCACGTTTCATGAAATGAATTTTTTTTGTCCTTCACCTTTAAAGCATTAATTTTACATTCCTTACAAATTCAATTTAATAAAATTCCTAAGTTTTCAATCGTATTTTAGTTTGAAATCATCATGTGATCCACATGCAATCATTTTTTATGTATAAAAAAGTTAGATCCCACTTTTTTAGTGCCAAAAATGAATATGAATTAGGTAAGATTCCGTTTTCTAGGAGAATAAATGAATATAGTTCGGGTTAGATCCTACTTTTTTAGAGGAAAAAATGAATGTGGATTAGGTCATTTGTTTAAATACAAATTGGATCTGTTTTTTTTTTCTCCTAAAAAATAACCATGTGTGGGATACATGATGGTTTCAAAGAAAAAAGTGATTGAAGTTCTAGGTTGAGATTAAACTTTACCAACTTGATTTCGTAAAGGATGTAAAGTTACCATTTTAAGAGTGAATGGTCAAAAACTTTATTTAGCAAAATATGAGGGATGTTTTGAATGACTTTCCACTATGATAATTAAAAACATGTCCACAAGATTAGGAGAAAATGGGACTTGGGATTTGAAATATCAAGAAAATAACAGTTGAATATAACAATTCTATTGCAAAAATAAACTAGCAGCCTAACGTGAATTACAGCGTTTTGTAATGGTATTAGACTAAGAAATTGTGCATCCCATGCAAAGCTAAATCGGAATAGGAAGTCAAACTGGTCAATTTCATATTGGCCATAAAGGTAACCAATAAGAAAAGCTTTAATATGACCCTTTTAGGTGTCTTGTTGGAAATTGTGGAAATCTCACTTCACATCATGTGAGGTGAAAAACCTTTGTTATAAATTCCAAATGTACTTTTAATCGTATTGTCATTAAAATAACTATATTGATTACACTTGAATAGTAAATGAAAACCAAGGATTGATTACGACATCTCTCTCCCATGAAGAGTCAAAATTGAACAAATTTTCTTATTGAGTAAATGGTGCAAAAGTTCATTCCACTGTATAAATTTGCGTGGTGTGATTATTCAATTTTTTTATCAAAAGGGTCATTCAACTATTTAGAGTGCAATTTTTTGGTTAATTTGTCAAATAACACGTGACTTGTGTAACATAGGCGAACACTTTTTATGTTTAAGGATAAAAAATACAAATTTTTGACGGGCAATTTACAAAAGAAAAGAAAAGGGACAAAATTTGATATCAACAAATTAAGGAGTTTAAGTGAATTACACATAAGCCCCTAACTTATACCAAATTTTTATTACCCTGCCTCCGCAGACGCACTCTCCTCCAATTCCCCTTCCTACTCCTGCCAATTCCCTACCCTCTTTGCCATCTCCTGCCCTCACCTCTCCCCCCCCCCCCCCCCCTTTTCACGTTTCCCTTTCTGATCCCAATTTCATGTCCATTTTCCTTCCATTTTGACCACCCCTTCTCCATCCAACCCCCCTCTCTTCAACCCCAACCACCCTCCCTCCCTTCCCCTTCCCCTTTCTTCAATCCCAGCTCTACCCTTTTCCCTGCCCATCTCTCCTACCACATTATGTCACGTAAGGATGGAGAAGATGGGCAGTAGTGAAGGGATGACAGGGAATTTATTTTAATTTTAGTTTGTTGACTTTTGGATCTATCCCTGAAATCCTACTCATAATTTCACGTGAGTGAATTTCGGTCAGAATCAATGCTTGAATTTGACAGTGAATAAAATGTCGTGTTTTCAAAAGTTGAGAACTTTTTTTGACTAAAATGTTGTTCGGTAGAGCAGATCATATGATATTAAATAGTTTTTTTTTAATGGCAAATCTCATACACGGGCAAGGATGCTAGATTATTTTATTTACAACATTAAATAGTTAAGTAACCTTGTTATAATTGACTCTTATTTGCATGTTGAAGTTGAAGCCTTTTCCCTTTTAAAAGTTCATCTATAAACTTTATTAATTTTTACAGCTATAATAAAATTAACTATGATAAGAAATATAAATTATTCAGAGCAAAATATTTGTTAAGCAATAAACAAACGTGCTGTTTTTGTTTTTGCCTCATTCATATTTTGAGGACGAGTGGTGTCAACAATGCTTCTTACTGACATTTCCTAACATTTGCGTTATATTCTTGTTCAATTTGTATTAGTGTATCTTGTCTTCTTCAATCTCCTTGTGTCAGAGTCTTGCGTCATATTTGTTATTCATTTAATATGGTGAAAAAATTATAAATGATAGGACAGCATACATGCTATTGCTACCCTACAATTTGACAACAATCGATCAAGTGCATCTGTACAAATTTACACCGTTGATATTTTTCTTACATAATTAACATTAACCACAACTAGACTCTACGAACCACATAACAACCCCATCAAATGACGAAGGGCAAAACCCACAGCAAAGAATAAAAGAACAGAACAATCATGAAGCACTTATGACAAAGACAAGCATACTTAAACTGCCAAGCGCCAGATCCGCGTCCCTGGACCGGATTTGCAACGTGGTACGCCATATCTGTGAGATCTTACTCTCACAAATATAAGGTAACATGATCATAACTTATAAAAATTCACTAAGATTTAAAACTTATATTTACTAATGAAATACATATTGTATACAATTATTACAACTGTGAAACCTAAACTATACTATCAACGTAAACGTCTAACTATCTACATTTCTCTTATCTTCTATTCGTACCCGAATTCGCTTTTGGGATTTGTAAGAAAAGTTATGAAAATATGGGTTGAGCGACACATGCTCAGTAGATAGTGCTTACTCTCCTGTCGGATTATGTAGCTACATACATAATATACTTTTACAATTCCTTTCACACAATCCACATGCACATAGTAGGATAAAAGAAATATTTGGCAACTTTTCAAAAATTACATACATATTTTTCACATGGTGAGTGGAGTATACATAAATAATTTCCATTTGCGTGGCATGAAAACATATGACATGATCAAATTCATTGAACATACTTGCAAATCATAAACATATCAATCATATCATCTTATTTCTCAAAACACAGCTCTTACACAAGAACATGCAATATCCAACTTCTGAGTACTCAGCCTAGAGATTAAACCCCTTCTAGGAGGACGACCAATAGATTTTATGATTACCGATTGGTCACGTAACATGATACGAGTCAATCGGCCGGACTCTATACCGACTTCATGACTTTAAATCGGCTAGATTCTATACCAACTCCATAACTAAGCCAATCGGTCGGGTTTTATACCGACTCCATGACTTCTTACATGATCAGGACTATAGCCCCTATCGACTATTGCATGACTGTTTAGAGCTTATTTCACACGTCACATGCATTTTCTTTCACAAAAATATGCCACTCAATTCATAACAACTTGAATAGTAAAACATTTCAAATAGGCATACATGATCTATTTTTCATATACTAAAATAAAGCATTCACTTGAGAAAATTCATATTTAACATTTCAAAAATACAGAGCGATAAGAACCACCTACCTCAAACTGCTGACTAGAAGCTATTCTTAATTCGTCCTTAACTTGTTTTAAACGTATAATCAATAACATGTATACATTCTTAATTCACTTAACTTATTTTTCATGTAATCGATCTTACCTTAAACAACCTTAGAAAACGTGTTTGGATATTCATTAAAGTGTACTTGAATAGTTTCTAAAGATAAAAGATTTCTCTTTTGGAAAGTTTTCTAATTTAGAAAGTTTTCTAATTGGGAAGGTTTCCTAACTTAGGAAGTTTTTCTTTTAGAAAATTTCCATATTTAGAAATTTCTATATTTTATTTTTTATCAAAAGAAGTATAATATGATGATATATGAATAAATGTTATTTATTTGCTTACTCATTCATATATTACATTTATTTATCTTATCTATTATTTTTATTTATTTATTTATGTATATATAGCTTATTCATGCGCATATGTCTCTAAAATAATTACCTATTAGTTTATAATAAGTATTTACCTATTTATCCATTTAATATTTATAAGTATATCTCATTCATTTATTAACGTACTTAACTTATTTACAAGCATTTACTTATTCGTCTATTTAGTATTTACTCATTAGTTCAACATTGGTTTGTAGAATAGTCATGAGTATATATTGTTTACTCAACTATTTATTTAAGTAATTGTTATCTATTCATTATTCATGAGTATACACTTATTTGCTCAATATTTATTTATTGTTTCTATAGTCTATTTCATTTAAATAATTATTATAAATTAATTAATCAATTAACTAATTACTATTAACTAATCAATCATTTAATTAATTACTATTAATTACTCATAAAATTAATTACCCTTAATTCATTAAGAATTTTCCCTAATTACTATTAATAGATTAATCGTTCAATTAATTATTATTAATTAACCATTTGATTAGTTACCCTTAATTAATTAAGAATTTAACTAATTACTATTAAGTAATTAACCATTTAATTAATTGCTATTAATTACTTATTTAATTAATTCCCTTTAACTAATTAAGCATTTCACTAATTACTATAATTAATTACTATTAATTAATCATTTAATTAATTACCCTTAACTAATTAAGAATTTAACTAATTTCCATCAATTATTTAATCAGTTAACTATTTATTACTAATAAATAATTTAATTAATTACTATTAATTAATTAATCATTTAACCAATGAATCTTAATTAGTTAATCATTTAACTAATTATTGTTAATTAACTAATTGTTTAGCTAATTATATTGGTTAATCATTTATTTAACTATGCATTATTAATTAATCATATATTTAACTATTTCCTATTAGCTAATTAATAATTTAATTAATTACTATTAATCAATTATTCTCCCATCGTTTATTAATAATTAAAAATTTAATTAATCTATTATTTATTTATAATTAATATTGTTAATACTAGTTTTACTTCTTATTAGGCTATGCTATTTTTATTGGTATTGGGTTAGTATATTCGAGCCTTCACTAAGGGGCCACATCAACTAAGTTATAGTCTTTATATTTTATGTAAGTTGGGCCGTGTAGTTGGCCCAAAGTTTAATAAATTATTTAACCCAAATAAAACCCAATCTTTTAAACTCTCATAAGTCCAACTCTTTTAGCCCAACCCAATTTTATTTTAATCCAAACACAAAGTCCGACCCGTAGGGTTTATTTGACCCGGTCCAAGTCAAAAAACCCTACACGGTTCCTTAGACCCGACCTGTTGATTGACCCAATTTGTAAAACGGGTCATCTTCTTCCTTCTTCCAATTTTTTCAATTTTTTCTTCTTTTTTTTACCTTAAAAATAAAAACCCTAATTTCCATCACCACCATCGTCACCCATCATTACCACAGCCATCATCATCTCCAGTCTCCACCTTCTTCTTCCTTACTATCGGCGACCATCGCGAGCAGCAACAATGGTTGCTGCTGCTTTTTTTTTTCTTTTTTCTGGCTGCCACAGCTTGCTTCGGCCGGTCTCCTACTGTAGATGATGTTGCTGGCCTTTACCGACGACGCTAAGCAAAAGGGAGGCTCTGATGACCCTCCTTCGAATCTGCCATGGCCGAAAGCTTCAGCCATGAGCTTGTTCTCCTTTTTCTTTTTTCTTTTTTTTATAAAAACAGCCCCAACAGTTCCCTTCCATTCAACTAAGGCCAGAAATACAACAATCATACACCAATTTTGCCTACCAATTCATCTATTAATTTAGGAAATTCCTACCTACTCTCCTAAGAAATCTTGAATGAATAAATTGTAGCAATCATGGCATAATTTCCTTAAATAATAACATGAAAATATGTTAAATATGGTAGTGGATTATGTAACATAAATAAAGAATGTAATCTTTAATTGTAACTTACTTGGTTGAAGAAGAAAGCGATTTTTGAAACCTGCTTCCCTTACTTCTTTCCTTTCTTTGGAGTGTTGATTTAGAGAGAGTTTTGTTTATTGGGTGAATAGAAAGGAAAATCACGTTGTTTTAATCTTAAAAGAGATTATGCTAGTTTGGTTTAGGTGAGATAGTTCTAAAAGTGGGTTAATTACTGAATCCCACAGGATTTGGTTGTCCAACCAAGTTTATTTTGGTGGTGGTTGGTTAGAACTAGGTTAGTGGGTGGTTATCTAAAGAATAAAACCCCATTCTTTTCCTAGTAATTCAATTATAAGATAATTTTATCCTATAAAATTTCCCAAAAATTACGAGGTTTCACATTCTACCCCCCTTAAATAAAGTTTCGTCCTCAAAACTCTTTTTTTTCCTTTCTTATTATTACTTTTTTTAAAAGTAAGATCATCAATACCAAGGGGTTTATATTAGGTAGCGATGTAAAATTTTCAAATTATGAAAAATTTTACATTTTTTAACACATTAATAGTGTTTGTAAAGCTATTTTAATATTTAGTTTACAGCAAAACAAAATTCACATGCAAACTCTGATTTAAATTCCTCATTCCAAATATAACCTTTTTTTAATATGGGAAAAAAGTCTGATTATTTTGAAGAAAGAAAAATAATTTTCAAATTTATCCAAGTCCCCAACTTAAATTGAATATATATATATATATATATAAGTCATAAAATAGAATTTTTTTTAATCATTAACAATACTGTATTTGAAAAAATGGTTTAGGAAGGACTAGTGTAACTAATATAAATCACATCCTGCATTTATTTCTTTAAATTGAGAGACAAAAATATGGGTCTTAAATTGGGAAAAAAATATTCAAGAAAAACTATTGCCTACTAGTAATCTTAAGAAAATCTACTAACTACCTATGTAGAGTATTACTAACTCTACTTATTTAATTCCTATTGACAATTAACTTCTTCTCAAATTACTATGAGTTTCAGGTGCTATGAATCACTGCGGGTCCTCTATGTTGTGACGACCCCACCTTCCCCTAAGACGAACCAAAGGGTTCAGCGGACCATCTGCCAAACTCTCGCCAGGACTCACTATGGTTCCTCAATCAGATTACAGAGCTCAATTAATTACAATTCAAGATCACCAAAATAATAATTACATTTCCAACTAGTCCAAATACACCAAAAGTACAACAGTCCAAGATTACAAATAATACAAGAGATAATCCAGCCACTCACACTAAGAAAGATCATTACACATGCTTTCCTTCATCTCGAGCCCTATGGAGGGAAAATAAAATATTTTTGAATGAGTTAGAAGTTCAATGAGTGTACAGTGAAAACAAGTAGGCAAAAAAGTGACTCAGTAACTTAGTTTATTGAATAGTGATCAGGTATCACATGAACAGATTTTATTTGCTCTTGTGAGCCAATGGAGCCATTGCACTCAAACACCCAATGCTCAAACAAGTCATTGAACAAGAGATCAAGTCATTACAAATAGAGCCGTTGGCTCAAACAAGTCATTGAACAGGAGATCAAGTGGAGCGGTTGGTGTCAAGCACAAGACCACCACATATTCATCGAGCCAAATCATGTACACACACAAGCACACACATATGTTATCATGAATAATGCAATTAACAGTAGGAGCTTTAGATTTGAAAACAGTTTTAGGAACACTCACCAATCACAGCTCACTTCACTTGTCCATAACAGATATCTCCATTTGAAGTCAAGTCCTAAAATCACAAGTTTCATACCAGACATTTCATCAAACACTTGATATGCATAACCACTAGAATCATACAAACATTTCATCAAACACTTCATAGGCATTAAGATTCTTGGTGAAGATAATAATCAAACTATCAAGTTTTTGTCATCTCTTGGTGTTTTGATCATAACTAGAGCTACACTCATCAGATTGAGATGAATCTTATACCGTTTCGAAGCTAACACATAGACCTATATTTCTTATGAAGATGTCGAGATCCAATTCATGCATTTTTATGGTAAAAAATCAAAATCTCAGAGGTCCAGAAAGCTATCAGGTAGAACAGGGTTTTTGCGCAGTCCGAGGTATTTTGGTCATTTCACATGCTATAGTGCTCCGATTGATTTGAAATTTTGTGAGTAGACTCAATCCTATAACTTTCATGTTTTACACAAGAACTGGTTTGGCCATTATCATAGACAAATTTGTAGCTCAATTTGACATAAAATGGGATAATATATCAAACACTTGGTATACAAACTAGCAAGCCTATTTCCATCTTTCAAACTACATAAAATTTTTCCATAGTTTTCTTCCCTCAAGCATCACAAGCAATATAAAACATCATAAACAACATATTACCTAAAATTTAAGACCATCAAGTAAGGATTCTTAGCAAGGTACCTTATGTAAAACCAATAAGGAAATCACCTAAAAACTTCAAATCTTCCAAACATAAGCTAGGGTTTGATGAAGTGATTGAAGTTCTCTTTTCCCTTTTTCTCTCAAATTCAAGCAAGATGATGGCTAGATTTTGTATTTTTTCCCCCTTTTCTTGCTAGGAATTTCGGCTTCTCTCTCTCCCCCTCTTCACAAGACAAAATGAAGATAAGAAGAAAGAATTGCTTGGTTGAAGTAGTTGGAAAATTAAGTGGTTGAGAAAGCACCACTTGTCAAATTCTCATTGGGTTTTACCAAATCTTTTTGCATAAAACTTCCTCTTCTTCCTACAATTTCCTCACATACCCCACTAAATCACACTTATACTAATTACTAACCCTTACATATAACAATTAATAAAATCATCGAGACTAAAGAAAATCATTTTTTCCAAACATTAAATAAATAAATAGGTCAATGCGAATAAGGTACACAAGTCATTCATCATGAAATCAATAAATGCAGATAATCCAAAGTGAAAAATTAGAAAATAAATTTCATGAATTTTCGGGTCTTCACATGTGTCCCCGAAATCCTCACTTGCTTCTTGTGCAACCTCCTGATTTGCATCATTGCCTACTTCTCCCTCGATCTCTATGGCATTTTCATTTCTACCATCATCTCCATCTTCGGTATGGGGCCAAAATGTGTCCATATTCGGGGCATTCTCAACATTATTCTTGATGGCACGGAAATAGTTGCTTTTGTTTACATACTTAGTCCTCAATGCCCTATAAGCGGTGTCATTCTCAATAATTTGTTTATTCCTCTCGTCGGCTAGACGCTCCCAATAACTAGCCTCGAGTCTTGAGCTTTCACTCCCTGCCCTTAGTTGGATTTCTTCAAGTATCAGATTCTGGACTTCCTTCTCTACATTGTCAACTCTAGTTTTCATATGTGCCATGTCACTTTCCATTCTTCAAATCTTACGTTTCATCAGTCCTTTTTCTTTACTACTTTCTTGGTTTACCCTTTGAAGTCTCTTACCATGCTCACGTAAGGCATCATTCATTTTTCCCTCGATAAGTATCTCACGATTCTTCCCCTCATACATATTCTTCGACTTCTTGTCCAAATCCCGTGTAGCACCTTCCATCGTTTGGAAAGTTGTCATCCAAATTGCACTCGTCTCCCAAAAATAATCTCTTTTCCATTTGTTTAACTTCAACCTTTCAAGGTTCATTTTCCATTCTCAAGCGCTTAACATTGCATCCTGTCACCTCTGTTGTGCAATTGCATTCTTCACCTAGGCCATGAGGTATCTCCTTCTACAATGCTGCATAACTCCCTCAAGTTTAATTCCTTCTTCATTTAATTCAATTGTTTTCTTTTGAATTTCTATCCATATATACCTTACTGTCGGAATTTTGCCACTATCAGCCATGACTTACAAATGAAAGAATTCCGTAAATTCTATTAGTACAATTTCAATTTAATTGTTTTCTTTTGAATTTAGTCCATCTGTGCCTTACTGTCGGAATTTTGCCACTATCCATCATGACCTACAAATGAAAGAATTCCATAAATTCTATTAGTACAATTTCAACTTAAGGTATACATACAGCTGCAATTTACTTGTCACCATAATACAAAATAACCCTTACCATATCCGTTTCAACCTAAGATCTACACCCATTAACCAACTCACATCAACATTCTTTATCACTTCCAAAAACCCTTACGATATCCATTTCAACCTAAGATCTACACGCATTAACCAACTCACATCAACTTTCTTTATGACTTCCAAAACTCGTAACGATCATCATTCTATTACTTCTTTTTTTACCATATCCGTTTCAACCTAAGATCTACACCCATTAACCAACTCACATCAACTTTCTTTATCACTTCCAAAAACCATAACGATCATCATTCTATTATTATTTTTTTTACTAATCTTATTCTAATTCATAAATTCGTTAGTACCTCAATTATCATCCTACATAAATCTAGATCATGAGAGCATTTTGTTTATTGATCTTATTCTAATTCATAAATTCGTTAGTACCTCAATTATCATCCTACATAATTCTAGATCATGAAATCTATGCTCTGATAGCACTAAATGTCACACCCCGAACATGCAAGTCCGAGACGCGATCAGAGTCTCAGCAATCAAACCTAACTACTTGGGCTCCGTCCTCACTAGTCCAAAATGGATATCCCAATTTGAACTTGAGTTGTCTAGACTCTACTTAAGTATTAGTCCATAGGACTTGACCTCGACGTGGAATGGGGTATCACATAAACAACATAGAGAAACAAGCATAAAATCTTTTATGGCGTTTTCCTTCACGCATAAAGCTATCACAGTTTAAGTCGTAATAGTATATGCATATTTTTTTTGAGCCAATTAGCTCAATATATGAAAATATTTTTGCCACCCAGACACAGTGTAGTGTCATTAATATTGCTCATTTGGGGGGAAAAAAGGAAAAAAAGGCATTAATATCACACAGACTTAGACCATCGATATATGATCCAAAGACATAATATAAAGTGAACTTCTATGTGTTGCCCCATTTAGTATCAAAATAATATACTAAGGAGAAACTTCTCTTTGCCTCAGCAATATTAAGGGTGTTTTGTAACCAAAAAGTCAAAAACCATGGGGCAACTGGTAATTAATATTAAGTGTAAATATAGAGGAATCACACATCAGAAATATACAGGGTGTCGGTTTTTCATTAGAAAACTTTATTTGTACATGCGATCACTTTAAGTTAAACAAGTGATTGGCTTAATTTGGAGTATGTTAATGAAAGCATTTTTTGAGAGTACATATTGCAAATTGAACTTTTTCCAAAGTAACAGAAATTTCTGCTAACATCGATCAAAAAGGGTATGTATCGTGTTAAAGTGATAGCATATTATACGTGGAAACAAATCATCATTGTAGTAATTAATTAAATAGCTTAAATGTGGAAACAAATACTAAATACCTTGTGAATATTTTGCCAGCTCCTTTTGCATCAATCTTGCCTTTATTAAACTCAAGAACCAATTTCTAAGAGGAAATACGTGCGATAGAATCTTTTACGACAGCTTAATCTTACGTGTAATTGAAGAACTTCCAGGTTCAAAGAACCCTACTGCATAAAGTAAAAACACATGAAAAAACCAAGAAACCCCAACAAGAAAGACAGAAATTCAACGATTCAATGGGCAAGAGGAAGAGAGATATTCCAAAGCATCATATTCCTGATGATTTGATCTTCAAAGTGCTCAAAAGGCTCCCAGCCAAGTCTCTGATGCGATTCAAGTGTGTCTGCAAAGCATGGCACGGCCTGATTCGTGACCGTCAATTTGCTGAATCCCACTATGTCCATTCTCAATCCAGGCCTGATGCCTCCTATGTCCTGTTTTACATAGGGACGGGGATAGTGCCGGTTAAGGGACTCTTCCCGACAACTTCTGATGCAGATTTCTCGACTGGACTTCCAATTCATACCTTCCATTATTGTACACCCTGCACAGAAATTGTAAACGGCCTCATCTGCATGATCAACAACGTGAATCTGTATCTAGAATTGCACAATCTTACGACAGCTGAAAAGTTAGCCCTTCCTCCAGTTAGAGGAGGTCTGCATCCTGCTGTTCAGCAATCATATATAACTTCCTATTTCTTGGGATTTGATCCTGTAAAGAGAAAGTATAAGGTGCTTTATTTTCGTCGAGGTCAAGATAGAGATGAAGATAAGATACAGAATTGTTTTATTCTCACTGTTGGAACCAAATCATGGAGGAAGACAACAAATTGCCCCGAATTTTCACTCATGGGTACGTCTATTAGTCTTAATGGTGCCATTTATTGGAAAGATACGTTCCTCACGCGGGACGGAAGAAGTGCTACAATATTTCGACGTTCGACAGGAGAAGTTTCTGATACATTCAGGTCCTATACTAGAAGCTAGAGAAAGAATTGATTTTCTAACTGAAGTTAGAGGAAATCTTGCATTGGGAGATTTTAAGTTCAATGTATTGACCTTGTGGACATTTAAAAAAGAGGATCAGGCTTGGTATAAGGATCAAATACCCCTCCCATATACTATGATTTCTAGTTTTGGTCTTAAAGCCCTTGGCACCATGAGTACTGGTGAGATGTTAATAGAACCAAGGTGGTGGGGTGCTGAACCTGAAGGAAGGTTTATTTTTTGTGATTTGAAGAGAGAACAGTTTAGGAGAAAGGATATTGTGCTGCCTAGTTGGCTGCCTACTTCAAGTGCTACACTTAATTCAATTGGGACTCTTCTTTCACAGGTTGCCAGAGTTGCTGCAAGTAATCATGTGGAAAACATTCTGCCTTTGACACTCCCGAGTGAAGAAAATGGAAATAGGGAGAAAAATATTCCGATAAAAAGAGCTCGGAAAAAACAGCAAAAAAGGGTGAAGGTGTGACGGTAAAATCAGTTTTATTGTCGCGGTGGAGTACGTAATAGAGTTTATAATACTTAATTTCCCTAGCATTTGGCTTAAAATTTTAATACTTGTCTTTCTTCATTCTGGCACGCAACTAAATTGCTATTTATTTTGAGGTTTTAATTTTTTGTGTCTTTGCCAATGCTTCTATATGTTTTTTTTTTATTTTTTTGGTTGAAATTTTAGGAGAAGAATATGATGCTTGTGGATTTTTGATATCATTGTGATAATCTTTTGGTGTCAATTTACTAATGACTTATCTTTAGATGGATTTGTTTCATATAATTTTCAGGCTAATCTTTTCTCAGGGTTGAATGGCTACTTTTAAGGTAAAAACAAGAAATATAATTTGCATAGTCTAATAACATCTCAAACATAAGAGTAGAAATATAAATAATCTAAAGATTATCTGACCTAAAGCTCACTATGATATTTAACTTTTTTTATGAAAGAATATCCCTTTAAAAGCTAAAAAATTCATTGATAATGATTTTACCAAAATATCGAAGTGACACTTATTATTTTTTGGTTTCTTCTAAAGTCTTTTCTGCTTTTCTGGAGCCCATTTCTCACAATCCAAGTGCAAACACAGTTGTTCTATGACACATTTAGAAAATGTTAAAGCTATTAGCATACCTTTCTGGTAAAAGTTATAAAGGCTTTTGATTTTTGATTTGTTTGCAACTTTACATTTACCCCTCATTTGGTACGATAGAAAGGCCTAGAATGGAAAGGCCTTTCCACCCAGAATTTTTTCCCTACCAGAATGGAGAGGAAAAAATTTATCATTTCAGTGTTTGGTAACCAAGTCAGAATGGAATGTTAATTTCTTTTCCCATATTTGGTATAATTATATTGAGAAGTCAGAATGGAATGGTAAAAACTACTATATTGACTTAGTTGCCCTTATAGATAACATTCTATACACATCTTGATTTAGAAACAAATGAATTAATTAATTAATAAATAACTTTTTAATAGCATAAAATCACAATAACTTATTAAGTGAAAACATAACTTTTTAATAGCACACAATTGCAATAGGTGAATACTAACTGTAATACAATTGCAATAGGTGAATACCAGTTGTAACTAAATTAAAATTTTAAATTACATATATGTTGAATCTCGTGTATTTTTCATACATGTTAAATCCGTCATTCACGCATGTTAAATTCTTTACCCTTGATTTGCTTTTGGATGGTTTGAAGAACTATTTGTAAATAGAAAAATATAATTGTGCCTTAACAGATAATCTAGTGGGTCTGCTCTTTTTTTTAATTTTTTTTTAATTTCATATGAATACATTTTGGCATGTTGTTGTTTGTTTAAATTAACAAATGTTATCATATAATCCAATATTGTGAATAAAAATATATTAAAAATGTCAACTAAATATTTTATTTCAAAGTAAAAAGAAAGAAAGGTCATTAAATAGAATTAAAATTATTCCTAAGTAAAAAAGTAGTAGACTTCTTAACTAAACTCACGAAATAGATCTAATATTTGACAAAGTAAATAACAAATTAATATATATATGTGTGTGTGTATATATATATATATATATATATATATATATATATATATAAGATAGATAGGTACACAGGAACTAGAGATATAAAGTATAGAACGATTGACTCCTATAATTTAGATATTTATTGGATAGAGTTGGAATGGCTTTTCCCTAGATTTTTGTGAGGAATGGGATTTCAGGAAAAAGTTGGAATAAACTTTCTTGGGGGAAAGGGTTTTCTAGGGGGGAAGAGCCATACCAAACACTAGATTGGAATGAAAAAGTTGGAAAGGCCTTTCCATTCTAGGCCTTTCCAGCGTACCAAACGAGGGATCATATCATCTCAACTTTATTTCACCACTATTATTTCATTATTTTATTCTAGACTTACTACAACATGTATCGATTCTCTTATCTACATTGTTTGATGTCTATCGCATCAAGATTTACCTGCTGACATGAGTATTTAATGGGCTTTAATGTTTTCTAACATGGTTTAACATCTTACATTCGATTAAGATACGACACTACATGGCAAGTTAATATATCGAAACTTTTTGTTTTTCTCCCATCCCTTTCTACACTTTTTCGATCCCCCAGTTACTTTTTCAACCTCCCAATTACTTGCCTAGGATTTAGAATTCAAACTCAAAACATGACAGTGAGAAGAATTTTGAGAACTCTTTTTTGACCATTGAGCCAAACCCAATGTCTATGATATATTGTATATGTGTGGCCTCATAAGGGTGTAAATCAGTCTAACTAAACTGAAAATTCTATTGTTCTAACTTGTTTTTCTTACCACTAAAAAACATCCTATGAAAGTTATTAAATTGACGAAATAATTAGTGGGGAAATTAGCCAAAATGGTCCCTAAATATTTTCACTTAAACCAATTTCGTCCTCTGTTATTTATTCTAACCAATGTAGAACTCCAACAATTTTGTAACTTCCAATGTAGGACTTATGCGTCGATTTTACACACTTCCAGTTGTTTAGCAGGGGCATAATTGTTAGATCAGATAAATTGCTGCAATTAACAGCTTCAACATATTAGAATCATCGTTAAATTGATTAGTTAAGCTCAAAACTAAAGAGGCCAAGCATCGTCTCTCTTATGCAATTAGGGCTCCTCAGTTTCTCAAGTCTCTGTGCAAAGCAGCTTCAATAAAATGCATCAACGGAAGAACTATACGTATGGGGCTTCAAGTAACTTGGGATTATCTAGCGGACTTTGTTCGAAAAAAAGGAGAAAACTTGAAGAATGTCAATGAAACTAAAACTGAAAGTACTATTGGAAACATAAACAGAGATGGAGGTTCATCTACTGATAAACTTTGTATGGAGTTCAAACTTGAATCTTGAATCTTTGTCCAGATATTGGAGTTCAAACTATAGACCTTAACTTCATTCCGGAAAAAGTCATCCTCCCAGCCAAGGTGAAATTGGGTGACTCTAATGACCTTATAATCGTCATGAACAGAATCATACCCAAACCCGGTTTCAGAATGGCATAAGAACCTGCCACGTGGGTATTCAATGGTCGCAGGAGGTAATTTCTAGTGGATCGGTTCCATATGATGCTCTCTTCTAAGGTGGTGGACAGAAACAGCAACCCGTTACAAGAACCCAGCACTAGAATGGGCGTGTCGATGGACAATGACAATGGAGGGGTAAGTTTGGTGGGGTAGGCCACGCCGTCCTAGAGAGAATCAAAGTCGGCGGAGTGCATTGATGAGGCGTCACTGAGGATGAGAAAATTGCGGCTAGTTCTGAGGGAGCGGGAGGTGTGGTCTTTGATGAAATCCGTGCTGTCTATCAAAGCCAACTAGATACGCACTTGAACCTGAGAAGGGACTTCACCGGTAGGAAGGTGAGCAAGTAAGAGATTACTTCCGGCGGAACGTGACTGTCATGCTCTGACATCTTTTTCAGCCCAGGATCAGAGATTCTCACGATAATTCTAATATTTCGAAGCTATTAATTGCAGCAATTTACCTGATTTGACGGATTATGCCCCTGGTAAACAACTAGAAGTGTGTAAAATCGAAGCATAAGTCCTACATTGGAAGTTACAAAATTATTGGAATCCTACATTAATTAGAATAAATAATGGAGGATGAAATTAGTTTAAGTGAAAATGTTTAGGAACCATTTTAGCGAATTTCCCTAATTAGTGACATAAAAACTATGCGGAGCACAATATAACTTACGGGAGAGGAAACGGCATTATTTCTTGAAAATTACAGCACTCTCAAGAGTCAAACCGTTTGGGCATAGGCGTACGTATAGAACTAATTTTGCAAGTCTAACCTAGCAACCTGAACGTATACCAACTGAATTACCAACTACAATCGGATTCCAGTTAAAGTAGTTTTCTAAACCTACAAAATGAATACTAGCAATAGGCTTGATTTAAGATTTGCTAACAATTTTGTTATGCTACTGAGTCAAGAATTTTGTTTAAATTTGGATTGTTTATTAACATTTCGATTCTTGAGCTCAACTAATCTTAAAATTTTCTATATAAATTTCAAAATTTATATAAAACCCAATTAAATTTGGTTTGGATTCGAAATTTAAACAAATACAAAACACCAATCATATTTGAATTGAAATATTGGCGAACCTACCTCAAATGAAATCCTACTAAACTGAGCGTGATTCTATTGCGGGATAAGCTCGTATGGTATTAAAGTAATAAGTAGTCATTGTGGACGATCTGAATTTTTTATCACTTGTACAGAAAATGGTTTTCAGTCCATGAGCTTTTTCGTTAGAACATACTGGTGTGTTTTGTTATTTTTAATAATTTGTCAACTTCATGTTGCATTTTTTTTAAAGAATTAGAATAAATAAACACAATCCAACGTTTTTTGTCCGTTTCTATATTGCATGTTAATACAACGAAAGAAAAGGCAGTTGTTGTTCCTTGCTATAACCCTTTAAAATTGATAGCCCACCACTTAAAGTCTCTCAATTTTTTTTAGTCTCTCAACATTAAGTTTTTCACATTGTCATTTATGTTCTGATGTTAATTGATTTAGTTCTCACTTCTCAAATCTTCTTTCTTTCTTTCTTTCTTTCTTTCCTTTTTTCCATTGAATAATCATTAACACATCTTTACCACAATATTTCATAACCTAACCTATGAATTTCATACAAATCATTACTTAGAATTGAGTTTTGTTAATAATGCATTGCGAATATATTGTATTATAAAAGCTTGGTCATGCAATATGAAAGCCAAATTAGAAAAGATTTTAAAACATAAATAATCAGATTGTGAAAGCCTGTGTAGCCCACACCTCGCCGGTCAATGTACGTGTACGTGTTATATGTGAATAAACGACCGTTTTGCCTTATTTTGACCGTGTTCGTTTCTTACTTGCAAATATGGCTTCGTGTCAAAATTTTAGACACTTTTTACACCTATTTATGGTGTTAAAAGGATTATCAAACATCATTCAAAAAGTGCAAGAAAACAAGTGGGGAGCAAGTTGCAAGAGCACCTAAACTTCAGGGACCCAAAAATAAATAAATTTTTGCAACCAAGCCCTTTTCTAAAAATAGCAAAAATCTTGTCGTTCCTTGTTAGCGGAGGTGCCGTCCCGTGCGCTTCCATTAGCGGAGGTGCCCGTCCCGTGCCCGACTGGTTAGCGGGTGTGCCATCCCGTGCGCGACCGTTAGCGAAAATGCTTAGCCTACCCGTGATCGTTAGCGGAAATGACAAGTCTTCGTGCTATCCGCTAGGCCGACTGCCGAGCCCTTGTGCGATTCAGTGACGCACCGTCGAGCCACCGTGCCGACCCACTAGCAGATTGCCCAAAGCTTGCGGACCCCGGATTACGGACCCTAGTCGACGTGCCCCGGCCTTAGCCGACCCGTATGCCCTAGCCAATTAGCAGACATGCCAAACCCGTGTGTACCCTTAACGGACCCAGAGCCTAGTGCTGACCCCGTCGGCTCCGACCACCCAGGTCTGTAGATGTAACGTACACCTGGAGAGGTTTTCTGTTAGCTATCCCTAGGCACCAACCAAAACGACAATCAAAACGGAAGCCTGAACTTGAACCCGACGCACACCGGACCTAGGCAACCGACGCACGTTAACGACGACCAACCAGACCCGACCATCCTGCCCACACACATGCCCCGACACTCGACACACACCAATACCCGACATGCCCGATCGACATCGATTGGTGCCGACTTGGGCCGACCGTTGCCGACCTCCCCCGAATCGTACGAAACCATAGACAACTTGTACCAACTTATGCCAAGCCCACACCAATGACTCCCGATTGGTACCAACCAACCACCAACTAGTGCTGACCCGCACCAACGACGGCCAACCGGCACCGACATGTGCCAACATGCCTCGACGAGGCCGACCGGTGCCGACTGCTATTAGTCGTGCCGAATCCCCGACCAAACCAAGCTGTTGCCGTCGTTCACCGTAACTACTCCCCCATGTCAACCAGCACCAATGCATGCACCAATGATAACCGAGACCGGCCGTCTCGCCAAACCTACACCTAGTCACCCGGGCACCGGCCGGTACCGGTGGTCGACTTAGGCGACAAGCACCGACTACTCCCGAGTCGCACAAACCTAGGCCAATCCAATGCCGACCCGCACGACTTACCCCCGTAGGCACCAACCAGTGCCGACTCATGCCAAACGGTGTTGACAGGTACCGATGTGCACCATCGGCAACCCACCGGTGCCGACCCGTGCCAACTGTATCCAACCAGCCCCGACGTGTGCCGACCACACCCGACTCGTACCAACGGACACCGATATGCCCCAATGAGCCCCGACCGGTGTCGATAGCTGGCGGTTGTGCCCAAAACCTACCAGCCCATGTCAACCGGTGCCGATCGTGCACAAAACGTGTCGATTCGTGCGAGCAGTCTTGACTAACACCCGACCAATGCCAACCACACGCGATAAGCACCCGACCGCCCGGCGGTTGCCGATTGCTGTGGTCGAAACCTACCAACTCATACCAGCTATTGCCAGTCGTGTACAAAATCTACCGATTCATGCCCGAACTTGCCAATTACACCTAAACTAGCCAACCAATGCCTACCACTACTCCAACTGTGCCCGACACATACCAACTAGGGCGAAACCAAACAACATCGTTACCTACAACCTTATCGTCCGACACCGACTGAACCTACCAGCCCATGTCAGCGGGTGCGATCGTTGCACAAAATGTGCGGTACCAAAGTCAGCGACCAACACCCGACCAATGCCAACCCACACCGATAAGCACCCGACACACCCCGACCGGTACCGATTGCTGTCGGTCACGTCCAAAACCTACCATGAGTATTACCGCCTACTGTTTAAATGTTTTGGGTGACTCGGGCCTGAGAGTTGGTGAAAGGAGGATCGGAGATCGGAAGACTGAAAACTACATCGGCAATTGTACCGGACTGTATCCTTTTACTGAAAGTGCTACTGTTTACTTGTCCATAACTAGTGGAATACATGACCCTATTACATCGAGCTTACATGATACTGATACATGACCCGTTACAACGGGAATACATGATTGACTGTTTACCTGCCTATTCTGGGAATATTACATGTTGAATATTACATGCCCACTCTGGGACTCACTACTTGTTTACTTACTATACCGGGACACTCACTAAGCATTAGGCTTACCCCTTTAACTCTTTCCCCTTTCAGGTTGAAGTTTGACAGTGATCAAGTTAGCGGACAAACCTCTATCCACCAGACTTTTGGTATTATATTTCTTTTTATGTATCATATCATCAAATTAAATGCATTGTAAGAGGGTAAAATAAACATTTTTTATCCTTAAATTATAACAATTTCAATCTTTTGAAATGTAGAAAATTATAAAAACGCAATTTAGGAAATGATGCCCTAAAGGGATCATAGAAATTTTTTTAGATTTATGTGCAAAATAGGTGTATGGTGATGATTACAAACCATAATCGTTCAAGAATTTTAAACATAAGTTACGTGAGATACATGTTTTGTATTTCAACACTGATATTACCACAATAGTAATATTAGTGTCTCGTGTCGGATTAAAGGACAAAATTGACACCAGACGTTATAAATGAGAATCTACTCTTATGTACTATGACTCCAATGTTATTAGATGACTTATTTCTTGGTAGATTACACCAAGTATGCAATCAATGGGGTTGTTTGTCTCCATTCTGCCTATAATTTTTTTTAACCCAAATTGGAGATTTGCGGTGTATTTACAGAAACAGCTTTTTGGTGTTGTCAATGGCGTTTGATAGGGAAATGCTTGGAAGATAGTACCAATAATCCTCTTATGTTTGGCTCATTGATGCAGTGTATTTTTCATCCCTATTAGTTTTATTGCATCCTTGGTACTACTAAAGATCTTCTATATTTGTCCAAAGGTTGCTATAACCCTTTTTAAGAAAAGTATTTCATGGTCTAACCTTCACATATTCTATTCGGTACTACTTCAAAACTTTTGAAGTACCAATTAAAAGAAAAGAAAAAAATTTACTGCCAAATATAATAAGATCCTTTTATCTTAATACACATATCAAATCAATTATTAAGACAAATTAAACATAATAAGATTCACAACATACTTTAAACAAAAAAAAATCAATTCTTAACTCCAATATCAACATTATTTTTAATATCATTGCAACCAAAATTAATCCCTTGAATTCATGAACTTATCATAAAAGCAAACAAACACTGAATAAATCACACTATCCAAGCATTTCTAATCAAGTATAAGAAACAATGATATTCCAAATTGTACTATAAAAGTGAATTTCAGAGTCTATATGCTAACCTTTTCAAAATACTTGCTGCAAAATTCTTTCCATTGCTACCAAACCTATTTTAACAAACCAACTAATTTTAATTATCCGGGCTTCAAAATTGGGGTAAAACCATAATACCAAAACTAAAATTACATTATAAAAGGCTCCAATTTAAAATGTAATTAGCCTTCTACAAACACAAAATACAAATCTACAAAGACATTTACATCATGGATGAAAGGAAAAAAGTGAAAAGATGAAAACCCACCTCAAGCTAAACCACCAAGAGTAGCTCCGGCCAAAAACCATCATCCAGCTCTCAATGAAGGATGCCAATTTAAATATTTCTTCTCCAATAACCAAAAGACACATAACGGAAGAAGCTGAAGCAATCGGCATTTAGAAAGTTGGAGATGAATATAGTGCCTAGCCATAAATCCACTGCCACCCACGTTCTCTTGAGTTTGGCTAAAAAAGAAACGGCTGCACAAAGGATTCAATGTGTAATAATAGTACATAATAAAACTCAGGAGGTCTACCACAGGACGAACGGTTTAATATCTTTGGTAGTAGTTCTTGATTAGGATGGCGTTGTAAAGAGTTGGAAGGGAAGAAGACTCAGGAAAATCACAGGGCGTAAATACTTAAATGGTCTTTGTATTTTAATAGTCTTTGTATTATAAATAGTCTTTGTTGGCTGCTTTTATGGGTATTGAGTAGTATTTTAATGTGGGGCCAGGCATTAGTGCAGTTAAGATCTAGATGATTTCCAAACATAATAAGCCTTTATGTTCCCATTGGATTTGTAGGCTATTTTGGGTTTTTTCGGTGGGTTAAGATCCACTGAATAGCAGTTATAGCTTGTACTTCGTGCATAAAAGATGGTCAACAAAGATTCTATTCCCAAAATACCCAAACCAACCGTAGACTTTTTGAAATTCCAATAATACCCCTGTCCATGCGGTTGAAAGTCAAAGCCACTCTTTGACCACAACTCATTCTTATATAGTACTAGGAGGCATGAACCGCGCGATGCGCGGTGGAAAAGAAATTTTAACATGCCCAATCAGGCATTTCTATTTTCGAAATAAAATACTTATTTGAATATTCTAAAACATCAATTCATCTCACTTATGTTATCAAAATAATGGACTACATTAAATGATATGACTGTTAATTGAAAATTAGAAACCAACTTATCCATGTTTAATCATCAAAATAATTCTATAAGATCAAAAAATATTCATGATTTGTTAGATCAAAAATCTTTTTCATTTTCTACTTACATTTAATGAAACATAATTCTAAAATGACAAGCATACATGCCATTGAAGGAACCATTAGACCTTGTTTGGTATCAGAAAACCAGTGAGGAAAGGAGCGTAGAAAATGAAAAGTGAATTGGTTTGCAAACTCTAATACTTTCTCTTGTTTGGTTAACAAAGCAAAGTACAAAGAAAATGAAAAAGAATTCCAAAAAAATAATTCATATGTTTGGGTTATGGATTTTCTGAAGGAAATAAGAATGAAAATTAAAACTTAAATGGAAAAATTAACTTGAATTAAAATTAATAGAAAGTTTTCAAACTTCAAGGCATATTTATCATTTCATTTTCTTGTATTGAAAGGAAAAAAAAAAAGTCAATCATTGCTTAGATGAAGAAATTGAGGAGGGGGGAGGGGAAGGAGTAGCACATTAAGTTGTTAAGTTGGAAAATTCTACTTGGATCAATTACAACAAAAGCAAAGAAAGTTTTAAAATATATTTAAAAAAGTGAAGCCTACAGGAATTTAGCATTTTAATTTAAAAAAAATTTGAAGCTGATAGGACTTTAGCATTTTAGATTGGAATCTCATCACTAAGATTAGATGCCACGTAACTTAAGAGAGGATTGCTTGGAAGAATTTAAGTGGGAAATGAGACGTGACAACTCCATCTTATGTTACAAATTGGACATTCTTATTTGTACATAGGATCACATGGTTTGGGCATTCACATTACAATTGTACGTGGGATCCTATAGTTTGTACATTTAACATCACATGCGTCAAATCCCATTCATTGGAGCTGATCTTTTGCAAAAATACTGAAAAGAAAGAAAAAGAAATTTAATGTGTAAAAGGGAAAGAGAGGTGGTCGAGGCTCAGGGACCAATACAAAAAAATTGGTCTTAGGTCCTTTTATTGTGAATCCTTTCTTCTGTCATTAAATGAAACTTACCTAGCTTATTTTGATGTGCTGTATATCCCTAATAAGCTGCTTATTGTACAAGTAGTCAAGAAATAAAACCACATAAAACATGAGCAACTCCCAAATTGGGACTATCACAATTTTAATTCAACAATCAGAGCAAGAAACTTTTTTGAACTTGAAATTATTAGTTAAACTAAATGGCAAATCCAGCGAAACTTGTAAGTAATACTTATGTACAGATATTTAACAATGCTTTATAATAATCATGATCATTTTTAGTGTAAATTCTTTCGAGAATAAAACCTCTCCGACATTGAAAATCAAACATATAGAATTTACAAAACTGTTGCATCTCCTAACTGTGGAACTTTGGCTATGATGAGTCAAATGCCACGAGTGTCTGGCCGCCATCAAGCTTGGACTTCATCAGGACATCTCAGGTGCAATTCTGTTTGAGAAAACATTCTACCAGGCCATAGTTGATGGCAAAAAACTATTGGCATACTGGTTTAACAAAATATGGTTCCTAAGTAACAACGTTGACAAGGTAAGTTGTGTTGTTTGCTTCATCAATTAATTTCAGCCAACAAATGTAAATCACATTTCAATTGTCCAAAATCACATCTAAACAAGTTGAACTATAAGTACAGCAGGATATCACTCCTCCTGCTGGTATGAATTTTTGTGCTAAGGTCATCATGGCCTTGCTTCACCATTGAGAACCTTTGCATCAGCAACAAGCAAGACAATTCTTACTCATTGAGTAATAAATGAAGCAGAAGCATATCCCACTTAAAGCCAACATCAATTTCCATCCCCACAACTGTATTTATTAGGCAAATTATTATTCAAAGAAATAAAAATAAAAATTCAAGGGGAAAAAAAGAAATGTCTTCTCTTTTTGGTTTCTTTGGTTTTCTAGAAAAAATTATTAACGCAATGAGAGAAAAATAAGTATCAATCTCGAAACAATGATTGTTCAAAAAAAAAAAAAAGGAGTAGGCCTTTTAGATTTGGGGTAACTATATCAGCCATGGGAAGTAATTCATCCCTATTATTGGTAAATAATAATGGGTTAGATGGGATCACCCTGAGCAAGAATAAAACTTCTACCGGGAAGATTTGAGATAAATCACAGCAATTGGAGAGTAAGCCAAGTTAAGACCCACATCCAACCTCATGGAAAGAAATGAAAGCAGTGGATGAATGTTCTCAAAGGAATGTCTGTAGTCGGCTTAGATATATTATAGGCACTTCCTTTAGAGGCCGAAGACTGCTTTGCATTTTCATGTAATTGCTTGCTTTAGTATTGCAGCGAGGAAAAATAGGAGATCTTTGGAAGTCCAAATGGAATGAGATATGAGAGAAAATACCACATTCTCTTTGGCAATCCATTTGAATGAGGTTAAACAGAAAATCACAGAACATTCCTGAATTAGTATTGCACTAATTAATAGGAAAGGTATAACAAGTGAACTTGATAATGTTTACCAGATAACATCTGTAGATAGGATGCATGCAGGGGTGCAATGACATATATCTCCCACAAGTTCGTATTGAATGAAGGTAAGGCATCATTCAGGTCAGCAATAAGCAGGCTGTATAATGACACTACATCTACTGCGAGGGAATAACTTGGGGTAGTCCAAGCATGAAATGATCAATCTATTCCAGCTAACTTCTACTTATTAAACATATGATCTCTAAAAGGTTGACAGATTTTTTCTCAACCGATAAGTCATTGAGAGGGTTTAGAGACAATCCATAGTAGAGAGGTAAGAAGTATTTCCACTGATTATTGAGCTTGGCATAGCTACTTAAACAGAGAAAGTTAGAAAGCACAAAGACCTAGGTTCCTGTTTAGAAATGATGCCATTGAATACAACGAGGCACCACTTATTTGGGGCATACAAAAGGAAGAAGGGGAGAAGAAACTAAACTAATTTCTCTAACAATGGAGATTTAATGCTTAACATACCGAAAGCTAGAAAGAATAGAGGGACCAGCCAGTGTGTCACCACTTGTAGATACCATAATAGGATCAACGACTAAAGCTGCCTTCAAAAGAACGATAACAGTGCAGTTAAAGTCCAATTAATAGTACTCAAATGTATATTTGAAGATAAGCAAATAGCTATCTGAGCAATAATTCTTATTGGATTGAAATTCGTATTAATAATTCAATCATCTAATTACGCATTACCTGCAGGAAACTCACGAAGATATCTCTGAGAGGACTTTGACTATCTTGATTGAAGGAAGCATTCTGTTTTCACCAAATTTAGGTCACACTCTCACATGTCACTCAAATGAATCAATATGCATTCCACTTCAAATAGAAGAAATAGCATAAAACCTTAAACAAGAACCAAAATTTGTTCAAAAGCGTGTTCTGGGAAAAAAAAAAAAGGAAAAAGAGGCCAAACTAACGGCAATTAAATATAAATTATTAAGCATTTACTTACAACATCGATGCATATCGATAGCACATGCATTACTCAAGACAAAATCCTCAGGCACAATATTCACACCTAAGACCACCCAAAAGAAGAGAAGAAAATAAAAGAATGAAAATTAAAGCCTTTTTGGGTTAATGACTAAAGAGTAGGAACATGAAGAAAGATGAACAATCATAGACAAGAATCTGAGGAAAGTCGGAGAAAGCGGATCGAAATTTTGAAAGAGAAAGGAGAGAGGAAAGGAAGAAAGGAAGCGGAGGAAGAGGGATGTCTGTGAGAAAGAGAAAATAATTATCTATGTAAAAATAGCAGCCGCGCATGGCGGGAGGAAAGTGGGGTAAAGAATCACGTGACAAATAACGAAACACGTGCTGGACAACAAAACTTAATTCTCTTTTACTACTTATGTAGAATAAGGATATATATGTATATTATTTTTTTATTTTTATTTTAATAGTGAAATTACATGTATATGTCTAATATTTTATTATTTATTAAAAAATAATTAATTATTTATTTTTTTTAAAAATAAAATAATTATTTATTTATTTTTTTAAAAATAAAATAATTATTTTTTATTTTTTCAAACTACTCGAATTCAAGATTAATTAGACTCGAATTTAAATTCGAGTTCGAACTTGAATTTCACTTGAAAGTTCGTTAAACACGAGTTCGTTAAATATTCCAAATAAAATCTCAAGTAAATTCTGTTATACAAACAAACCAGTGAGTTCGGTTTGCTTTGGTAACTGGTTTGAAGTTGAAGCCGTAGTTGAAAGTCCATCATCTCCAAAAACTGCAACATAAACCCTTAAAAAAAAAAACTTCAAATTCGTAAACCCTAAAAATTCCTCTCGTCTTCAGCTTCTCAGTTCTCAGTCCTCTTAGCTTCAGCTATGGCGCACCCGAATCCATCCTCAAGTAATCAACCATTGACCCTTTCAACAACTAAACCCTCCACTTCTAATCACAACCATTTCTTCGGTAAAACCCCAATTATCGTCTTCAATTTTGTAGGGCTTCTGTGCATTGCATGTGATTTTAAGCTTTTTTCTTGTGGATTTTTATCCTAAGATTGTTCCATAAAATCATAATGTTTCCACGTTTATGCTATCAAACCGGTAGCGGAGTTAATTTTTTCTCTTTTTTCTTGGTTCTAATTGAATGGTTGCAGTGTTGAGGGAATTTGTATGGGGGGCAATAGCTGGTGCATTTGGGGAAGGAATGCTGCATCCGGTTGATACTATCAAGACCCGGATTCAAAGCCAAGCCATTCTTAGTGGTTGCCGGGTACTACTACTACTAAATTTACGGCATGTTTTTTCCACTTTTTTTTTTTTTTGGGCAGGTGATAATCCTTATTGCCTTCTTTTTAGGGCTTCTCGCTGAAAATGGTTTTATTACATGATTTTATTGTTTTTTTTTTGGGTTAAATAAGCTTTTATACAACTTTCAGAATCAAAAGAGCATATTGCAGATGGTCCGAACTATTTGGGCGACTGATGGTTTTACTGGTAATTGAAATTTTTGTTTGTTTATTGACTGACTTTTTTTTTGCTTTGTGTATCGATATATATTCATTGTTTGCTCACTGAAATGATGTTTTTGGTACATACTGGTGAAGTTTGTCTTTATTTGTTGCATCGTTAACATAATTTGACATAATTTGTGGACAGGGTTTTACCGAGGAATTACACCAGGGGTCACTGGATCCCTTGCTACTGGAGCTACATACTTTGGAGTTATAGAGTCCACCAAGAAGTGGATAGAAACATCACATCCCAATCTCAATGGCCACTGGGCACATTTTATCGCTGGAGCTATTGGTATAATTCTTCATGATTTTGTTTTTTAGAGAGACCTGTTTTGTTGTTTCAATGATGTAAAGCATGATATTGAAACTGTTCCCCTTGTTCAATTAATGCTTTTCAGGGGATACACTTGGCTCTTTTGTGTATGTGCCGTGTGAGGTGATGAAGCAACGGATGCAGGTCCAAGGATCAAGGAAATACTGGAGTTCTGTGGTGATGAAAGATAGTGCACACATGAAGCATGGCAACCCTGTGTATGGTTACTATTCCGGGCTATATCAGGCTGGTTGTTCAATATGGAAGGAACAAGGGCTGAAGGGGTTATATGCAGGGTATGTGCTGTAGAATTTCTTTAGCTTACCTAGTGTTAAATGCTTGATGATGTAGTTAGTGCAACATTTAAGTAGTGGGCTAATCATACTGATACTCCTGAATATGTTTAAACCATTTGTCTCATGGCCAATATGAATATCATCTCCTGTAATGTTGAATAATTGAACAAGAAACTTGTATGAAGATTCAAAAATTTTTAATACTTTATATATATATATATATATATATATATAGCTCTAGTTCAACAATAATAGCAGTACTTGTGTTTCAAGAAGTTGATTATTAGATGCCTTCGCATCTACTGTGATGCTGTAAAGGCATTGCCTTATGTTTCTTAATTCTTCATGTGTTCTAGTTAACAACCTTGAGTGGAGTTATCTTATTCAATCGGCTATGGATCCATCTATAAGAGTTCTTTACTTCATTTGGACAATATCTATTCTTCATTTGATCTCTGCCTCTCTGTCTCTCTCTCAATGTTTTTGTTTGCAATTTTCTTCCAGGTACTGGTCCACACTTGCAAGGGATGTGCCATTTGCTGGTCTGATGGTATACATAGTGATGATCTATTGATTTTTCTCATTCTTTATCTGGTTCTCTGATATTTCATTACACTAAATGACCCCAGCTTCCTGTCCTGCCTGTGGTATGTTCCCTTGTGAAGGCTTACACGCTTACCTTTAAGATGAAATAGCTAGGATACTTAGGATTCTCTGTTTTCCAGTACTTCTTTTTTCCTGTCTTCTAAAATTAACATGTTCCCAAATTAAATAACTCTATGGGTCCATATCCGACCATGAACTTCTGTACTTTTGGTTCTGATTATTCTTCGTCTTTCTTGAATTTACTACACTACATCATGCTTGCAGTCCCAAAGTGATGTCTTCTTGGAAGAGTATTATTTCTTTCCGTGTTAAGAGCATGTCAAAGTGTGTTACTCGGGCTCTTCATTTTGCCCTGCTGTAATTGTGTCCAACACTTCATTTTGCACTAGAGTAGCCGTGTCGGCAGGACTCACTAGCTGAGTCCGGGTAACTTGCCTCAAAACTTTTTTTCCCCCTTTCACATTTTACTGGGGCCATGGGACAGATATCTTTCTTCTAGAAGTGCTCTTTCCCTTTCTGTAAACAATATGAAGTATATCTTTCTTTTCCCCCTTTTCACATTTTCCTGTGATCATGCGTGACCTAGTATTTGTATTGGCAAAGATTTAAATGTTCAAAAAGCAAATTTGCTCGTGTTATTTACTCAGCAGGGTATATTGTTGAGCATTTGGCTTGGTCAAACAGGGCATCTAGGTTAACTCTGGTCATTTTCAGAAATGCTGCTTGGATTCTTGCCAAGGTAGTAGGCCTTAAGTGTTTTTTCTGATGAAGCAACTTTTAGTGCTTAGCAGTTTTTTTTTTTCTTTTTACTTTTTGTGTCTGTGTAATGATGGTTGCGGTTTGTTCGGCTTGTCATTTTTTAGCACATTTTTCCCTTTGATGAAAAACACCGCTATAAGAAAAGAAATATCAGCATGGGAATATCGGTGTAACAGTTCTCCTACTAAACCCCCTGGCCACTGCATCTACACATTGCAAATTAATTTCTTGAGTTAATCAATTTTATTCATTTGATTAGCTACATTTCTTCATTTTCTGGTCATCCTTCTGTTGTATAAATTTTCTGTGTCTTACAATTCACAGGTCACTTTTTATGAGGCCTTCAAAAACATGACAGAGTATGGGAGGCAAAGATTTTTTCCTGATTCAAATCACTACCTGAGCAGCTCAATTGAGGGGCTCTTATTGGGAGGATTAGCTGGTGGTATGTGTCTATCTTCTGTTGTATCCTTTTACCTCATTCATTATGTCCTTATGGTGAGGATTGGCTGTGGGTTAGGATCTTACCTTGTTGTTTATGCTGTACAGGTTTAAGTGCATATCTTACTACTCCACTGGATGTAGTTAAAACAAGACTTCAAGTGCAAGGAACAACCTTGAGGTATTCTGTTTTGGAATTTTCTTTATGTTGCTACTTCAACTGTTGTTTAGAAACTGGGAATCTACTGAAATGACTGTAAAGATTAGATCTTTCTTACTATCTCATGAGGAAGATAGACATTTTTCCTGGTGGTATACCCTTTTTGGTTGGAAACAGAGAAGATTACCATCTTTTCCGAGGGTAAAATAGCTTAGCAACACCCCTGTGACATATTTAACATTGGATTAAAATTTTGCAGAATTTGGAATAGTAAAAGATGAATGCATAATGGAAAAGATAAAGGTGGTCAAACTTTATCATTTATTTGACCCTTTGAGACTGGGAGAATATAATGTTACCATTGTCGTAAAGTCAATGGAGGTGATTGTTTAAATGTGCAATGACATCTTCCAATTTCAGTTTTCTTGAAATTCTAAAGTCCTTTTTGCTCCTGATGTTGCTCAATTATTGTTTATGCCTTCGACCCTAATTACCACTAAACTAGTCTTTTTACTACCAGGTCACATTAGATTTCTAGAATAAATACTACTAATAAGATGATACTGAGGCTGTGTTTTCAATACTTGTATGCTTCCAGGTATAATGGCTGGATGGATGTAGTCCGGAAGACATGGTCCACTGAAGGTTTTAGGGGAATCTTCAGAGGTAGCATTCCCAGAATTATGTGGTATGTTCCCGCTTCTGCCCTGACTTTCATGGCCGTAGAGTTTCTCAGGGAGCATTTTAACGATAGAGTGAGTGATGACAAAATGAAAGAAGTTGCAAGCCTGTCAATGGACAAAAATGCTTCTTCCTTGCAGGAGGTGTCTTAGAATAATGGATGAAAAACATTTCCTAACAATTTTTGCCTGCTGAAACGTTGTTCAGTCTCATGATGGCTCATTACATCAGATTAAAATATTCTGTATATGCTAATAATCCCAAGTGATATTCAATTTGGCCTGGGAAATGCCTCAGTTACACAGAAGCAGCTAACAGAAATGTAGTCAGCTTACAGAGATGTGTAAATGCCTGTTCTGTAGCTTCTATGAAACGAACTTGAGATTCAATTTTCAACTTAGTTTATCTGTGAGCATGTATCTGTTAACGTGAATGGATATGCATTCATGATGATAGGAGACCCCACTTTTTTAATCCAATTATGTGTACATCTCAGTAGCGGCTGCAATAGGTTTGGATAGAGTATTATTTGAGGTATTATTTGAAATAATTACTATAGCACTTTTTATGATGTGATGTATATGAGATAAACAGATGGTTGAAAATATAAAAATCTGACTTGGAAAATGTGTTTATGATACAAGCAAAATGTTATTTGAAATATTTGAGCTATCCAAACGCTCCCTACCAGCAGCACTGCTGCAGTGCAATGAACGCCTAAAGCAGAATATCTTACGGTCCAATCCATTTGTTTAACAGGTATCCAATGCTTTTTAATTAAAAATACCATGGCTTTTCTTTATAGATGGAAGCCTGATATATATGATATGAACACCAGTCGTTACCCAAGAAAATGGTCCAAATCTTTATGCCCAAAGGCGATTGCGACACCAGGACTGGGAAATAAACTTTGGCTTCGGCTCTAAACATACAAAAAGTTCAAAACGGCAGCAAATTCCATCTCGCTGCTGCACCTAGCGCTTGATTGGAGTACAACCGCAGCATTTCGGGCGTTCTTTAAAATTTGTAGGACCAATAGCTGAAGTTGTATTGCGGGAACAGTAAGGATATTTCCTTTTTATAAATTTTTTCCTTTCCGATCTGCGGTAATACAATTCATCATAAAGGTTGGACTAAACCCATTCCATACTTGATGAATGAATGATAACATTTTCAACAAAATGTGTGATAACAACTTTATAATTCAAGATACAATCTTTTACTGAATTTATTTTTAGACACAAACCCATGCTAATTTTGCAAATGAAGTAACAAATCGACCACCTAGAAACTTACTTAGTATCTTATAAATGAAGTAATCCTATTATTTGTTTGTTTTTTGGATCTTTTTCCAGTTAAACACACTGAAACAATATATTAATACACCTTTTTATTTTTTCTCTCTTTCCAGTCTGGATCAATACAACTCATCATAACTGATTTTAGAAATCTTATTTTAGCTTTCGATTTTTAAAAAGCTATTTTGTTGTGCTCTCATTTGATTTTAAAACCTGATTTTAGATTTTTTGAGCCCAAAAAAGTTGAAAATCAAAAGTAGGTCTTGGGAATGCTTTTGGATTCTAATTCAGGCTTTCTTTCTTCATGCAGGTGAAAATGCCTTTCAAATCTCAATATAATTACTAAACTTCGTAACGATTAGATAACTTTCTATGCTGTATGTCTCTCTCTATTTTCCTCCTACTCTCTTCCCACTTCTAGATTCACTTATATTCCCCTTCTTTTTCTCATCTAACGGGTAACTTTTATAAGAAACGTATTTAATTAAATAAAAAATTATTTAATTGGCACAAAAACTCATTAGGTAGCATACAAGGATAATTTAATTATCTTTTAGTCAAAATCAATTTTTTAACTTTTGTGGAGAACAATTGTGCATTCGTTAAAATTTCTTTTTTTAATAGTAAACAGGAATACATGAATTATTCTGAAAAATCTTATTTTTAAGTATCAATTTTACAAAATCAGTTGATAGCAAACCCTCAAACTAAATCTGGTCCATACTTGATGGATGAACACTCAATATGTTTTGGACCTCTGGTAGAATATTTGAATTAGGACGTGTAAAACTTGAGATTTCAATCTTGATCACTACCATGAATCTCACCGGAAACAAATTAAAAAGTCTCTTGGATTTTAGTATAACCAGTTAGGTTGTAACTGTAGACTGTAGTTTGAACATATTAAAATAAACATTATGTTAATAAAACAGAAAAAAATGAATTTATATGTCTTAAACCAAATAACCTTAAACACTTTAACCAGAAAATGAGTAAGATAATCTGATCTTTCAATGAATTTGTTTTCAGAAACCACAATATGCTAATTGAACAAATAAAGTAACAAATCGACCACTTAAACTTACCAATACTATATTGGTAGGTAATTCCTTATACTATATAAGAAGCTGTTTGTGTTTCAGCTGCTTCATGACTTTTGAGTCCCTCCTTTGTGGGCAAGATTTCTTTTCCTTTTTTCTTTTTTTTTTTTTTGGTGGGCAAGATAGTTATTTGAGTGTGAGGTTGACATTATATTTCTCGCTTTGGGTACAAGTTATTGATACTTCAAGTTTTGGTGAAATGATATTGTTAAACCCGTCTGATCTCTGAACTATAATAGTTGGTTGGCCTTTTGGTAGTTTTATTTTCTATTCTATTCAATCAATGATGCTAATTAGCATTGAAATGACCGTTACCACAATAACTCTGCCATGTCCAATAATTCGCCCTTTCTTCTACTCTCGTTACTTCTCTGTTGATTATATATGCTCCATTTTATCACTTTAATTTGAAAAATTTAAGGGGATTTTTTATAATTTCGACTTTGTAATTAAATGTGTATAGGCTTCTAGTTATCCCAGCAACACTTTCTTTCATTACTTTAAGTGATTTCAACCTTTGATTTTTTGGGAGATAGTTGAGTTGAGTGGTAAGGTGAGAGGAACTATAAATAGAAGATTTTGATTTCAATACCTCCCATTTATAGGGAAAAAAAAATTAAACCACTGATATTTTTTTTTTCATAAATTTCATCAATTTTGCATTTTTGCCACTATAATTTTGTTTCTTTAAATTTTTGGTGTCTGGAATGGTTTTCCCTTGTGTGTCTTTTGGTTTTGTCTCTCTTTCATCTTTCACTTTCTCTACTTAATTTCTTTATTGCTTGGAGTATGTGATATGTTTTAGTTTTTTGTATTCTTGCTACCTTTTTTTTTGGTAGGATGACTCTGGTGTTAGGAATCAAAGAGATAAATGTAGCAGAAATTTAAAATTTTAATTCCTTCTAATAGATCGTCCTTTGATTAAATCCATGTAACATAGAGTTTGTTTAAGAAAATTACTTCAATCCAGAAGGCCTCCTTGAACTTGGTGGAGATTTGACGTAGAGGATGACAAAGACATCCATGTAGCCGTATATGCGTTCGGCCTCTAACGGTGATCCACACGAACCTCTTTCGCTAAAACCTCCAAAGTCGAATTAGTTTAAACTAGATTAGTGCTAGCTATTTCCAAGACAACCACACACAAGTCTATTGAGATAACCCTAATTTTTCACCATGAAAAAAATCGTCCCAAGATAAGAAATAAGAGATGCAATTCTTCTCTTATTTTCTTGGACGAATTTTGGGTATTTATTTCTCTCAATATTTTTCTCAAAAATCTCAGAAGACAATTTGTGTGATGATTCATCTTACTAGCAAAAACTTAGTGAGTATTTATTGACAAATAAGTCGTCAAATCTTTATGGAAACCTGAAATCAGTTTTCAATAAGAATTTAGTTTCCTTATTCTAATACAACTCTTGTATTTGGAAGACTAAAACTTATTTGCACTATAAGTCCCTCAAGTTTAATTTGTCTCACAAATTAAACTATAAGTTATAAAACTTATCTATCAAGTCCCACTTGAAATTCATTTAATCTAACTAAAGAAGTTCTTAATGTGTGTGACCCATTAGGGTCTCATATACGCTGATAATAAGTATGAGCTATAAATTCTTAATAAATAAGAACTAGATAAATTAAAACTCTTTTTAATTTATCATTGATTCCACTAATCAATCAATTCATACTTATCGATCAAGATTAGCATCTAACAATGCATAATGACCACCCAAGTAAGGAGAAAAGTCAAGTGGATGACCTCACCTTTCAATGAACGTTTACCATGTAATTAATATCCTTTTACCACACTTATCTCACATTAATCTTGGAATAAGTTGTGCCTATTCTAATATATGATTAATGCTCTTTTTCCCTTGTACCAAAATATAATTCCAATGAAGAAATTCTTAGAAACACCTTCTAAAACTCTCACACTTAGCGCTAAGAATTCCGAATTATACTTCTACAAATGACCAGATGATACGAACCCAACCTTGATTGGAAGAACTCGTAAAACCAATTCCCGGATCTAGACAATAATTCCCACGTTTGGATTGATGGAAGACCACGAACCCCTTAAAACCCTTGATTCAAGAACTAAGATTAATTTCTTAACCCTCGAAGAATTGTTAAAAGGAACTAATGGTGTAGGTAGAAAGGCGCCACAAACAAGTGTGATTCTTGCTTGATAAGCCAAAAGAACACTTAGAACTCAATCTAAAGTATTCAAAGGTTTGCACAAGGCACAAGAGAAATTTTCTCTAATTTCTGAAATTTGATGTATGATTCAATTGCATTAAACGTTTGAGAAGAAGGCCTATTTACAGGCTTACAAACAAAATCCTACTAAACTAAGGAAACCTAATGACATAAGGAGTCACTTACTAACTAAAAATAAAACTAAATTCTTAGGCGCGACCATTAGGTGTGGGCACGCCTAACTAATGGCAACGCTTCTGCCAAGCTACTCCTTAGGCGTGACCACTGGGCGTGGGCACGTCTAACTGGTGGCAACGCTTCTGCCATGGCCGAATGTTGCAGTTAATTATCTAAAATGAAAATTACATAGAATAATTAACTAAGAACTAGAAGTAACATCCGAACTAGCCCTCATATGACTCGGTTTGTACTTGAAGCACATTCTTGGAATGTCCCAACGCCTTCACGAGTAGCACAAATGAATGTTTGAATTGACTCTCGCATCCTTCAAGCACGTGCACGAGTCATTGGCTCAACACTCACAAGTGGAGTTAGAGGAGAGGTCGGCCCTTTCCCTTGAACTTGCGTGTGGTCTGTGAGTTGGTTCCTATCATTCCCCTCCTCTTGAATTCGAGTTGTCCTCAAATCGAGGTCATCACCTACGTCAAAAGGAGACAAATCAGCAACATTGAAAGTGGAATGAACACCATACTCACCTGGAAGCTCTAGCTTGTAGGCGTTGTCATTGACTTTTTCCACAACCTGGAATGGTCCATCACCACGAGGAGATAACTTGCTACGTCTTTGTGCCGGAAAACGCTCCTTCCTCATGTGCAACCATACCCAATCACCAGGCTCAAACATTATTTTACGTCGACCCTTGTTTGCTTGTTGAGCAAACTGCTCAGTTCGACGTTCTATATTCAAACATGCTTTCTCATGTAATGAGCAAACCAAGTCTGCCTTCTCTTACCATCTAGATTAGCTCTTTCACTCAAAGGTAAAGGCATTAAATCCAACGGAGTCAAGGGATTAAATCCATAAACCAGTTCAAACAGCGTAAACTCGGTGGTGGAATGCTTAGATCTATTATATGCAAACTCAATGTGCGGTAAGCATTCTTCCCAAGTTCTCAAATTTCTCTTAATTAATGCACGCAACATAGTAGACACTGTACAATTCACTACTTCAGTTTGTCCATCCGTTTGAGGATGACTAGAAGTGGAAAATAAAAACTTAGTGCCTAATTTAGCCCAAAGTGTTTTCCAAAAGTAACTCAGGAATTTAACATCCCTATCAGACACTATTGTGTGTGGTACACCATGTAGACGAATGACTTCTTCAAAGAATAAATCAGCAATGTAGGGTGCATTGTCAGTTTTGTGGCATGCAATAAAATGTGCCATTTTAGAGAACCTATCCACTACCACAAAAATAGAATCATGACCCCATTTGGTCCTAGGCAAGCCAAGTATGAAATCCATAGAAATATCAACCCAAGGTTCATTAGGAATAGGTAAAGGCATGTAAAGACCATGCGGATTTACCTTAGACTTGGCACGGTGACATTGGATGCACCTTGATACTTCACGTTCAACATCTTTACGCATCCCTGACCAATATAGATGTTCCTGCAAGATAGACAAAGTTTTAGAAACACCAAAATGGCCCATTAGACCTCCACTATGTGATTCCTTGACAAGCAATTGTCGAATGGAACACTTAGGAATACACAGACGGTCTAAGTAGTATAAAAACCCCTTGGATAGATAGAACTTGTCCTGACCAGCCCTTTTACAAGTCTCAAACACAAGGTTAAAATCATCATCAGTAGCATATAAATCCTTTATAAGATCAAATCCAAGTAACTTAGCATCAAGAGTAGTAATTAGAGTATACCTGCATGACAATGGATCAGCTACTATGTTGGACTTACCAGACTTGTATTTGATGACATATGGAAACGTTTCAATGAACGAAATCCACCTCACATGTCTCTTACTGAGCTTGTTTTGAGCCTTATGAAACTTTAAAGACTCATGGTCGGTATGGATGACAAATTCTCTAGGACGAAGGTAATGTTGCCAGACTTGAAGAGCTCGAATTAGTGCATATAGCTCCTTGTCGTAGGTGCTATAGTTCAACATGGCTCCATTCAACTTCTCACTGAATTAGGCAACAAGTCGTCCTCCTTGAATCAACACTGCGCCAATTCCAATACCTGAGGCATCACATTCAATTTCAAACATTTTAGAAAAGTCAGGTAAAGCTAGAATAGGTGCATGTGTGAGGGTGTGTTTAAGAGAATTAAAGGCAGCCTCTTGCTCTTCACCCCAGTGGAACGATACATCCTTTTTAATTGTGGAGGTGAGAGGTGCAGCAAGAGAGCTAAAATCTCTTACAAACCACCGGTAGAAGCTTGCAAGGCCGTGAAAGCTTCGGACTTCTCCCATTGTGGTTGGCCGAGGCCATTCATTGATAGTTTTGATCTTGCTTTCATCTACCTTGATACCCTACGAGCTTACTACAAATCCTAGAAACACCAATTCGTTAGTGCAAAAGGTGCACTTCTTAAGGTTTGCATAGAGGCGTTCCTTATGAAGCACATCAAGTACTAACTTAACATGTTGCACATGTTCCTCTAGGCTTCTACTATAGATAAGGATATCATCAAAATAGACTACTACAAATTTCCCTAAGTACTTACGTAGCACATGATTCATTAAACGCATAAAAGTACTAGGAGCATTTGTAAGCCCAAAAGGCATAACTAGCCATTCATAAAGACCATATTTAGTCTTAAAGGCAGTTTTCCATTCATCACCTTCCTTTATCCTTATTTGATGATAACCCAATTTAAGATCAATTTTTGTGAAAATAACTGCTCCATTAAGTTCATCTAACATATCATCAAGTCGAGGTATAGGATGGCGATACCTAACCGTGATAGAATTGATAGCTCTACAGTCAGTACACATCCTCCACGACCCATCCTTCTTGGGGACCAAGATGACTGGAACAGCACACGGGCTCAGGCTCTCCCTTGCCCATCCTTTGCTAAGAAGCTCCGTTACTTGCCATTGAAGCTCCTTAGTCTCTTCAGGGTTACTCCTATAAGCAAGACGATTTGGCAACGGTGCTCCAGGTATGAGATCAATTTGATGCTTAATACCCCTTATAGGTGGTAAACCACTTGGTGCATCTTCAGGGAACACATCTGTATAATCCTGCAAAAGAACCTTAAACGAACTTGGCAAAGAAAGATCAAGACTGTTAGTATCATTGGACACTTCCTTGCTATAAAGCAATAACAAATTTTGGCCACTATGAAATCCTTTCCTCACATCTCGGGCTTTTGCAAAGAATAATGATTTTCCCTCAGCTTTTACCTCAAAATCCGTCTTAACAATTGCCTTTTTCTCACTGATTTTTCAATTTTCTTTTTCTCCTCACACTTCTCAATGTTAAGCAATATAAAACATCATAAACAACATATTACCTAAAATTTAAGACCATCAAGTAAGGATTCTTAGCAAGGTACCTTATGTAAAACCAATAAGGAAATCACCTAAAAACTTCAAATCTTCCAAACATAAGCTAGGGTTTGATGAAGTGATTGAAGTTCTCTTTCCCCTTTTTCTCTCAAATTCAAGCAAGATGATGGCTAGATTTTGTATTTTTTCCCCCTTTTCTTGCTAGGAATTTCGGCTTCTCTCTCTCCCCCTCTTCACAAGACAAAATGAAGATAAGAAGAAAGAATTGCTTGGTTGAAGTAGTTGGAAAATTAAGTGGTTGAGAAAGCACCACTTGTCAAATTCTCATTGGGTTATACCAAATCTTTTTGCATAAAACTTCCTCTTCTTCCTACAATTTCCTCACATACCCCACTAAATCACACTTATACTAATTACTAACCCTTACATATAACAATTAATAAAATCATCGAGACTAAAGAAAATCATTTTTTCCAAACATTAAATAAATAAATAGGTCAATGCGAATAAGGTACACAAGTCATTCATCATGAAATCAATAAATGCAGATAATCCAAAGTGAAAAATTAGAAAATAAATTTCATGAATTTTCGGGTCTTCACATGTGTCCCCGAAATCCTCACTTGCTTCTTGTGCAACCTCCTGATTTGCATCATTGCCTACTTCTCCCTCGATCTCTATGGCATTTTCATTTCTACCATCATCTCCATCTTCGGTATGGGGCCAAAATGTGTCCATATTCGGGGCATTCTCAACATTATTCTTGACGGCACGGAAATAGTTGCTTTTGTTTACATACTTAGTCCTCAATGCCCTATAAGCGCTGTCATTCTCAATAATTTGTTTATTCCTCTCGTCGGCTAGACGCTCCCAATAACTAGCCTCGAGTCTTGAGCTTTCACTCCCTGCCCTTAGTTGGATTTCTTCAAGTATCAGATTCTGGACTTCCTTCTCTACATTGTCAACTCTAGTTTTCATATGTGCCATGTCACTTTCCATTCTTGAAATCTTACGTTTCATCAGTCCTTTTTCTTTACTACTTTCTTGGTTTACCCTTTGAAGTCTCTTACCATGCTCACGTAAGGCATCATTCATTTTTCCCTCGATAAGTATCTCACGATTCTTCCCCTCATACATATTCTTCGACTTCTTGTCCAAATCCCGTGTAGCACCTTCCATCGTTTGGAAAGTTGTCATCCAAATTGCACTCGTCTCCCAAAAATAATCTCTTTTCCATTTGTTTAACTTCAACCTTTCAAGGTTCATTTTCCATTCTCAAGCGCTTAACATTGCATCCTGTCACCTCTGTTGTGCAATTGCATTCTTCACCTAGGCCATGAGGTATCTCCTTCTACAATGCTGCATAACTCCCTCAAGTTTAATTCCTTCTTCATTTAATTCAATTGTTTTCTTTTGAATTTCTATCCATATATACCTTACTGTCGGAATTTTGCCACTATCAGCCATGACTTACAAATGAAAGAATTCCGTAAATTCTATTAGTACAATTTCAATTTAATTGTTTTCTTTTGAATTTAGTCCATCTGTGCCTTACTGTCGGAATTTTGCCACTATCCATCATGACCTACAAATGAAAGAATTCCATAAATTCTATTAGTACAATTTCAACTTAAGGTATACATACAGCTGCAATTTACTTGTCACCATAATACAAAATAACCCTTACCATATCCGTTTCAACCTAAGATCTACACCCATTAACCAACTCACATCAACATTCTTTATCACTTCCAAAAACCCTTACGATATCCATTTCAACCTAAGATCTACACGCATTAACCAACTCACATCAACTTTCTTTATGACTTCCAAAACTCGTAACGATCATCATTCTATTACTTCTTTTTTTACCATATCCGTTTCAACCTAAGATCTACACCCATTAACCAACTCACATCAACTTTCTTTATCACTTCCAAAAATCATAACGATCATCATTCTATTATTATTTTTTACTAATCTTATTCTAATTCATAAATTCGTTAGTACCTCAATTATCATCCTACATAAATCTAGATCATGAGAGCATTTTGTTTACTGATCTTATTCTAATTCATAAATTCGTTAGTACCTCAATTATCATCCTACATAATTCTAGATCATGAAATCTATGCTCTGATAGCACTAAATGTCACACCCCGAACCTGCAAGTCCGAGACGCGATCAAAGTCTCAACAGTCGAACCTAACTACTTGGGCTCCGTCCTCACTAGTCCAAAATGGATATCCCAATTTGAACTTGAGTTGTCTAGACTCTACTTAAGTATTAGTCCATAGGACTTGACCTCGACGTGGAATGGGGTATCACATAAACAACATAGAGAAACAAGCATAAAATCTTTTATGGCGTTTTCCTTCACGCATAAAGCTATCACAGTTTAAGTCGTAATAGTATATGCATATTTTTTTTGAGCCAATTAGCTCAATATATGAAAATATTTTTGCCACCCAGACACAGTGTAGTGTCATTAATATTGCTCATTTGGGGGGAAAAAAGGAAAAAAAGGCATTAATATCACACAGACTTAGACCATCGATATATGATCCAAAGACATAATATAAAGTGAACTTCTATGTGTTGCCCCATTTAGTATCAAAATAATATACTAAGGAGAAACTTCTCTTTGCCTCAGCAATATTAAGGGTGTTTTGTAACCAAAAAGTCAAAAACCATGGGGCAACTGGTAATTAATATTAAGTGTAAATATAAAGGAATCACACATCAGAAATATACAGGGTGTCGGTTTTTCATTAGAAAACTTTATTTGTACATGTGATCACTTTAAGTTAAACAAGTGATTGGCTTAATTTGGAGTATGTTAATGAAAGCATTTTTTGAGAGTACATATTGCAAATTGAACTTTTTCCAAAGTAACAGAAATTTCTGCTAACATCGATCAAAAAGGGTATGTATCGTGTTAAAGTGATAGCATATTATACGTGGAAACAAATCATCATTGTAGTAATTAATTAAATAGCTTAAATGTGGAAACAAATACTAAATACCTTGTGAATATTTTGCCAGCTCCTTTTGTTGGAATGTATGCCCAAAAACAATTAAATTGTTGAAATACATTCCTAATTAAAGTTTTTGTATTTTATGAACTTCCAATTTTATCTGTTTAATATATGATATAACTGGTAAAAGTCCTTAGAATATTTATTAATGTGATGATAATCACAAGAGTTGCTGACTATGAGATATCAATCACATTTATAATAAATATTCTTAAATGTCCCTAGTCATAGTATTAATGAGATAGGACATCATTAATGACGGACTAGTACACAATTAGCCCCTACTTAATGTAAGTAGTGGTTGTTCTCATCAACCATGGTATAGGGATACCTAGGCTAATGTGTAGATGAATTATAGAGTAATAATTCATTGGAGTGATCCACACAGAGATCCCATTAGGATATTTTGTGCCAATGGTTGAATCTCTTATGGGAAATTGTGTAAGTGATCCTAGACTTGAGATCACCATAGTATCTTGAGTGTGAATCACTACCTTTTGATTACGTTTCTTGTTACTCACCGGTGTGACTTAAAGAATAGAAATTGGGGTAGTGTGAAGCATGGAAAGATAGTGAGTGATCAAGAGAGGATTCACCACTCCATTAGTGGGAGCTGATATCCAGTAAGGCCACTAGTTGGAATGTAACCTTAGTAGTCGACTACATTAGATTAATTGGAGAGTGTCTTCAAGTTAATCTAATCTAAGGTTAATTCCGGGAACTAGAAAATTAATTAGTCATTAAGGGAATTGGCACTTGTTCCTTATTCCCGACTAGTGGATATCAATGGTGAAAGGATAATAATTACGGTAATTTTCCATGGAAAGGTTAGGTCGGAATTTCCCTTGATCAATTCGAATACACGGTAATTGTGATGTGTTGCTAGACACGCTCACAATTTATAATTATGAATAATTAATTATTGTAATTAATGATAAAATAAAGTGTTTATTTTATCTAATTCTTTTAAATTATAATTCATAATTATTACCAAGTATTTGGGACCTATTGGATCACGCATAGAGATTGGGTTACGGATTAAATTGTGTGTCCAATAGGGACTTGGAAATAAATACTTCTGGGGTTTAATTATAAAGATAAATAAATCCTGGGGTCATCTGACAAATAAGATAAATGTGTTATCTTTATTTGTCAGATAACAGAAAGGGATAAGAGGGAGAAGATGTTACGGTGGTTTGATTTTTGAATCAAACCACCAGACTCTATCCCTCTCCCTTCTGTTTCTCCTCTTCTTTCTCTCTTCCTCTCTCCTATTAATATCAGATGTTACGATGGGAGAGGTGATACCTCGATAGTCGAGCAGAGAAAAGTTCTCTCGAGAGAAAACAAGCGTGGGAAAAACACTCAGATAGTCTGAGAGTGTGAGTGAAAAGGCTAGCACCTCCCATTCTCACACACACACACACTGATCGTAGAGACGGTCAAGAGGTGATCCAGGAGCAATCTCGCGTGGACACCAGTAGAGGCAGGACATCCGGACTGCTACACAAGGGTCGTCTCAGCCTTCTCAGACGTATCAGAGACTTCATCTGCGGATTAAGGTAATCCTCAGAACCCCTTTGAGAAATCATACGTAGAACTAGGGTGATTCCTGGTGGGAGTTGGGGCTAAAATTTTTTAATTTCCGCTGTGCCTGATGCCCCAATTCCTAACAGTGGTATCAGAGCCATCTCTAGGATTTACGTATGATTTGTATATTGTTGTTCATGGATGATGTGTATTTGGATGATATATGTATATATACATGTGCAGTTTCTTGAGTAAAAAAATTGCAGCTTTGATATGATTAAAGTGGTTTTGAAATCTGAGCAATTTTGTTTTATTATATAGATTGCAAAATTGTTGATTCAAGAGTTTGTCCAATTGTTGGTTGTCAAATTGATTTTCTGCAGGATTGTGAGTAGTCAATCGTTGGCTACTGGAACTAAAACGGAGGATCGCGACACGGATCCGCGACGCAGATCCGCAAGGGAAACCTCGCGGATCAGGCTCGCGACTCGGATCTACGCAGTTGATCCGTGAGGCTTGCCTCGCGGATCTAGGTCGCGTTTCAGAAACATGGTTGGATCCATGGCGGGATTGGATCGGTCCGATCCGATTCGCTGATCCGGTTAGCGCCTCGATTTCGATCCGCGCGAGGATCCGCGAGATGTGTCACCGGATCGGTCCGATCCTTCCGAAGTTCCGAAAATGATGCAGTATGGATCCATGGCGGCAGCGGATCAACTCCTGCGATGTCTTGAAATTGATCCGGAGCATGGATTATGGCGGATCTGCCATGGATCCTTCAAGCGAAATTACGTGAAATAAATTTTTTTGAAAATTTGAGTTTTAAATTTCTGGAAAATTTTCTGCTACTGATCCGAATTTTAAAATTGTTAAAATTTTCTGATGTTTATCATTTCATATTTTATTGGGTCAGGAATTAATTTGAATTTAATTTGATTAATTCAAATAATATTCCAATTATCTCCTAATTTTGTTGGGAATTAAATTGACCTAATAAAATTATTTTTTACCAAAAGTTCTCTGCACATGTATGGTCTCAAAATAAAATTTGTTTGAGATCTTGATATATATGTATATATCTAAATAATCCATGAATGATTATTTCTCCATTTTATTTAAAGTTGTTTAAATTCATATGGATGCATGGTGGATGGTTGTGGATAGTAACCCAATGTGATTGTGGAATGGTTGAATGGTTGTGTTTTTAATAAATAGGGCCTGCGTGTCCTGCCTTTCTCATTTCTCTAATTGTAATTTCTTTCCTCATCTAATTCCCCCTGAATGTAACTCAGGGTTTCTGATATTCTACTTGTAATGTACAATAGATAGGAATAGATGATAGGAAATTATGTTTCTAGTGTAGAAATTGTAAATTGGAAGATGAAGAAAGGAGCAATGCAACCAGAAGGTGGAAATTCGATTTTACTCTAGTCAACCGTTAATTTCCCTAATGGCCAGGGAAATTAACTTAGGAATATCCACAGCCATCCACGGTTTATTTATGCTATATTTATTTCTGAAATATTTATATGCATGGATGTTGATGAGACCGCCAAATATTTTTCCAAAATCTCAAACTAAATTAAAATGTTTTTGGAAAAGGAATAAAATCCCTCAAAACTAATATTAAATCAACACAAGCCTTCCATCATTATAGTATAAAACAAAATGTGGTTATTAAGTGCTAGTTTGTTGGGATTCACCCAAAACTGCCTTACCTACTACATGTTTTTACTATAAGAAATGTTCTTGAGAATGATGGGTTTGATTTAACTAAAACTATGGTTTGTTGGAATTCACTCAAGACCATGGATTTTAGAGGCAAGGGTTAGGTTAATACATAAGATATAAAATCAAGAGTTGATACCTAACGGATCTAGAAATTACAAAGGGTTGTAATTGGTAAAGTACCTACCTGTTAAAATTATTTTGATTTGTTGAGATTCACTCAAGGTCAAAAATAATTAAGACAGGATTCTAGCCACTATGGATTTTTAGAAAATCTCGGATCAATTTTTAGAGGGTAATTGATTTGGAAAATAGTGGGAATAAAATCATAATTTTGGAAGTTTTATGATTTTATCAAACAAAACTTTTACGATAAACTCTATCTTCTTTTGTTGTAGAATGAGTAACAATTTGAGCCTACGATCCATCCTTTCGATTGTAAACTAAGCGACACAAACTTTCTCGGCATGAAATGTCCACTTTCGTTCTCACCAAAAAATTGAGTATGTACTTGATGGGCCCATGCCTAACGAACCCCAACCTAATGCACCGGCTACTGTTAAGAATGCTTACAAGAAGCATAGGGATGACAATAGAACGGCTTCATGCGTCATGATAGCCTCTATGACTCCCCAACTTCAACAGCAGCACATGAACATGGGGGCATATGAAATAGTTCAACACCTGAGAGAGTTGTTTGAACAACAATCTAGGGACGGTGAGATATGACACCTCTAAAGAACTGTTCAGTGCAAAATGGCGGAGGAGCACCGTTGCCGCGTCTTGAAGTTAATTGGGCTATTGAGAAATTAGCTGAATTGGGCTTCAAGATGGACCCAAGCTAAATGTTGATTTAGTTCTTGGTCTGATTCTTTCTCTGGTTCGTTATGAATTATCAGGATGAACAATCGCAACTACCTCAATTGTTGAATGTGCTGAAAACTGCTGAGAAAGAAATTAAGAAGGTGAAGGGATCTACTGGGGTGCTTGTTGTTGCTTCATAAAGGAAGAGGCAAGGAAAAGGGCCCAAAGCCCAATAACAAAGCCAAGAAGCTCAAAAGGCTAAAGGCGAGACCAGTCCAAGGCAACCTGCTTGTGGGAGAATGGACATTGGAAGAGGAACCTGTAAGCCTATCTGGAGAGTGCAGAAGAAGCTTGGGGAAGCTTCATCCAGGTACATACATGATTGAGATAAATGTTTCTACTTCAAATCGACTCTTGGGTATTAGATACGGATGTGGTTCTCACATTTGCACATCTATGTGGTCTAAAGGACAGTAGAAAGCTGGGTAAAGGAGAAGTAACCCTACGTGTGGGCAATGGAGCAAAAGTTGCTGCTTTAGCTGTAGGGACTTATTATATTAGTTTACCAGTGGGTTAATTTTAGAATTATCAAATTATTATGTTCCGACTTACAACAAACATCATTTCTATTTCGTTTAGATTTAAATGGGTTTAAGATAACCCAAGAGAATAAATGTTGTTCTTTTTCAAAGAATGGTGTGTTTTATGGTTCTGGAAATTGGAATAACGGTTTATATATTCTAGATCGGACAACAAATTCTCAATATACATGAAAAGAGAATGAAGTTAGATAAATTGAATAAAACTTACCTCAGCCTTGTAGGCTTGGTCATGTAAATGAGAAAGCGCATTTCAAATTACACAAGGTGGGTATTTGGACTCATTTGATTATGAATCATATGACGTATGCGAGGCTTGTTTACTTGGTAAGATGACAAAACGCCTTTCTTGGTAAAGGAGCGAGCGATGATTTACTTGGTACATCGATGTATGTGGCCCAATGACAATCACAAGAGGTGGGTTCTCGTACTTCATTACCTTTACAGATGACCATTCAAGATATGGTTATGTGTATTTAATGAAATACAAGTCTGAATCTTTTGAAAAGTTCAAAGAATTCAGAAATGAAGTAGAGAAACAAACTGGCAAAAGTATTAAAACACTACGATCGATGCATGGTGGTGAATACTTGGCGATGAATTTCGGTTTTATCTAAAGGACAATGGAATAGTTCCACAATGGACTCCTCCAGGGACACCACAACTAAATGGTGTATCTGAAAGGAGAAACCGCACCCTATTAGATATGGTACGGTCCATGATGAGTCATTCGAGTGCCCCAAAATCGTTATGGGGATATGCTCTAGACACTGACCTCCCATACTCTTAATAGAGTACCCGGTAAGTTGTTACTTCCACACCATATGAGATATGGAAAGGAAAGAAACCAAAACTGTCTTACATGAAGGTTTGGGGTTGCCCAACCTATGTGAAGAAGGCAGAGTCAGATAAGCTTGAAGTTAGATCTGACAAGTGTTTGTTTGTGGGGTATCCAAGAGAGTCTATTGGATACTATTTCTACAACCCAACTGAGAACAAAGTGTTTGTCTCAAAACATGCCATCTTCCTAGAAAAAGAGTTTATTCTAGAAAGGGGCAGTGGGAGTAGAATAGAACTTGAAGAAGTTCAAGACACTCAAACTGACATGGAACTTGAAGAAGTTCAAGATGTCCAAACAAACACAGAATAGCCTGTTAAAGAAAGGGTTCAGCCCCATAGCGATGAGGCATAACTGTAGATGTTCAAGAGCCCGTGGGTAAGAGCACGCTCCGCACCCAAGAGATATGATTTTCTTGTGAGTCAGGGAATGATGTGCTAGTCATACAAGATGAACCTACTACCTACCAAGAGGTTACGACAGTCAGACTCCTCCAAATGGTTAGAAGCCATGAACTCCGAAATGGATTCCATGTATGACAACAAGGTATGGACCTTGGTGGATCCACCTGAAGGGATAAAACCCGTAGGGTGCAAATGGGTCTTCAAGAAAAGACCGACATGGATGGTAATGTGATTACCTATAAAGCTAGGCGGTGGCCAAAGGCTACAAGCAAAGAGGGAATCGATTCGATGAAACTTTCTCACCGGTGGCTATGCTTAAATCCATTCGGATATTGCTTGCAATAGCAGCACATCATGACTATGAAATTTGGCAGATGGATGTAAAGCGCATTCCTTAATGGGAATCTGCAGGAGGATGTGTACATGACACAACCTGAAGGCTTTACATTGCCAAATTCCAGTCAGGTGTGCAAGCTGCAGAGGTCCATTTATGGACTTAAGCAAGCATCAAGAGTTGGAACATCCGCTTTGATGAGACAATCAAAGAGTTTGGTTTTCTCAAAATTCCGGATGAACCTTGTGTTTACAAGAAGGTTAGTCGGAGTTCAATCATTTTCCTGATATTATATGTGGATGACATATTAATAATGGGAAACGATATCCCAATGTTACAATCGGTAAAGGGTTGGTTATCCAAGAATTTTTCCATGAAAGATTTAGGAGAGGCAGCCTACATACTGGGTATTAAGATCTATAGAGATAGATCCAAAAGGCTGCTTGGTCTTTCACAATCTACATACGTAGATAAAGTGCTAAAGAGGTTTAGCATGGATCAATCTAAGAAGGGCTTTTTACCTATGTCTCATGGGATAAGCCTTTCTAAGAGCATGTGTCCCAAAACACAAGCTGAGATTGACAAGATGCATAATATTCCATATGCTTCGGCAATTGGATCAATTATGTATACTATGTTGTGTACAAGACCAGATGTCTCCCATGCTCACGAAAGTGTCACGGCGATTTCGAGCTAATCCGGTGAAGGTCCTTTGGACAGTTAAGAACATTCTTAAGTACTTAAGAAGGACTAAAGATTTGTTCTTAGTATATGGAAATGGTGAATTGGAGGTCAAGGGCTACACAGATGCAAGCTTTCAATCTGACAAGGATGACTGTAAGTCACAGTCGGGCTTCATCTTTACTCTCAACGGAGGTGCCGTCTGCTGGAAGAGTTCCAAACAGGACACCACAGCAGATTCTACAACAGAGGCTGAGTACATTGCAGCCGCGGAGGCAGCTAAGGAAGCCGTTTGGATCAAGAAGTTCGTGTCTGAACTTAGTGTGGTTCCAAGCATTGTTAATCCAGTAACTCTGTACTGTGATAACAATGGGGCTATTGCCCAAGCAAAGGAACCTAGGTCTCATCAACGGTCCAAACATGTACTTAGAAGATTTCACCTTATTAGGGAAATCATTGCCAGGAATGATGTAAAGATAGAGAGAGTCCCCACTGAGGATAACATAGCTGATCCTCTTACTAAAGCACTATCTCAAAAGAAACATGATAGTCATGTACTTTCATTTGGACTAAGAGTTATAAATGAATTGTTTTAGTGCAAGTGGGAGGTTGTTGGAATGTATGCCCAAAAACAATTAAATTGTTGAAATACATTCCTAATTAAAGTTTTGTATTTTATGAAATTCCAATTTTATCAGTTTAATATATGATATAAGCGGTAAAGTCCTTAGAATATTTATTAATGTGATGATAGTCACAAGAGTTGCGACTATGAGATATCAATCACATTTATAATAAATATTCTTAAATGTCCCTAGTCATAGTATTAATGAGATAGGACATCATTAATACGGACAGACTAGTACACAATTAGCCCCTACTTAATGTAAGTAGTGGTTGTTCTCATCAACCATGGTATAGGGATACCTAGGCTAATGTGTAGATGAATTATAGAGTAATAATTCATTGGAGTGATCCACACAGAGATCCCATTAGGATATTTTGTGCCAATGGTTGAATCTCTTATGGGAAATTGTGTAAGTGATCCTAGACTTGATATCACCATAGTATCTTGAGTGTGAATCACTACCTTTTGATTCTGTTTCTTGTTACTCACCAGGGGTGATTTAAAGAATAGAAATTGGGGGTAGTGTGAAGCATGGAAAGATAGTGAGTGATCAAGAGAGGATTCACCACTCCATTAGTGGGAGCTGATATCCAGTAAGGCCACTAGTTGGAATGTAACCTTAGTAGTCGACTACATTAGATTAATTGGAGGGTGTCTTCAAGTTAATCTAATCTAAGGTTAATTCGAACTAGAAAATTAATTAGTCATTAAGGGAATTGGCACTTGTTCCTTATTCCCTGACTAATTGGATATCAATGGTGAAAGGATAATAATTACACGGTAATTTTCCATGGAAAAGGTTAGGTCGGAATTTCCCTTGATCAATTCCGAATACCTGGGTAATTGTGATGTGTTGTTGGACACCGCTCACAATTTATAATTATGAATAATTAATTATTGTAATTAATGATAAAATAAAAGTGTTTATTTTATCTAATTCATTTTAGAATTATAATTCATAATTATTACCAGTGTATTTGGGACCTATTGGATCACACGCATAGAGATTGGGTTCTGGATTAAATTGTGTGTCCAAGTAGGGACTTGGAAATAAATACTTCTGGGGTTTAATTATAAAGATAAATAAATCCTGGGGTCATCTGACAAATAAGATAAATGTGTTATCTTTATTTGTCAGATAACAGAAAGGGATAAGAGGGAGAAGATGTTACGGTGGTTTGATTTTTGAATCAAACCACCAGACTCTATCCCTCTCCCTTCTGTTTCTCCTCTTCTTTCTCTCTTCCTCTCTCCTATTAATATCAGATGTTACGATAGGAGAGAGGTGATACTCCTGATAGTCAGAACAGAGAAAAGTTCTCTCCAGAGAGAAAACAAACGTAGGAAAAACACTCAGATAGTCTGAGAGTGTGAGTGAAAAGGCTAGCACCTCCCATTCTCACACACACACACACACTGATCGTAGAGACGGTCAAGAGGTGATCCAGGAGCAATCTCGCGTGGACACCAGTAGAGGCAGGACATCCGGACTGCTATACAAGGGTCGTCTCAGGCTTCTCAGACGTATCAGAGACTTCATCTGCGGATTAAGGTAATCCTCAGAACCCCTTTGAGAAATCATATGTAGAACTAGGGTGATTCCTGGTGGGAGTTGGGGCTAAAATTTTTTAATTTCCGCTGTGCCTGATGCTCCAATTCCTAACACCTTTTGCATCAATCTTGCCTTTATTAAACTCAAGAACCAATTTCTAAGAGGAAATACGTGCGATAGAATCTTTTACGACAGCTTAATCTTACGTGTAATTGAAGAACTTCCAGGTTCAAAGAACCCTACTGCATAAAGTAAAAACACATGAAAAAACCAAGAAACCCCAACAAGAAAGACAGAAATTCAACGATTCAATGGGCAAGAGGAAGAGAGATATTCCAAAGCATCATATTCCTGATGATTTGATCTTCAAAGTGCTCAAAAGGCTCCCAGCCAAGTCTCTGATGCGATTCAAGTGTGTCTGCAAAGCATGGCACGGCCTGATTCGTGACCGTCAATTTGCTGAATCCCACTATGTCCATTCTCAATCCAGGCCTGATGCCTCCTATGTCCTGTTTTACATAGGGACGGGGATAGTGCCGGTTAAGGGACTCTTCCCGACAACTTCTGATGCAGATTTCTCGACTGGACTTCCAATTCATACCTTCCATTATTGTACACCCTGCACAGAAATTGTAAACGGCCTCATCTGCATGATCAACAACGTGAATCTGTATCTAGAATTGCACAATCTTACGACAGCTGAAAAGTTAGCCCTTCCTCCAGTTAGAGGAGTTCTGCATCCTGCTGTTCAGCAATCATATATAACTTCCTATTTCTTGGGATTTGATCCTGTAAAGAGAAAGTATAAGGTGCTTTATTTTCGTCGAGGTCAAGATAGAGATGAAGATAAGATACAGAATTGTTTTATTCTCACTGTTGGAACCAAATCATGGAGGAAGACAACAAATTGCCTCGAATTTTCACTCATGGGTACGTCTATTAGTCTTAATGGTGCCATTTACTGGAAAGATACGTTCCTCACGCGGGACGGAAGAAGTGCTACAATATTTCGACGTTCGACAGGAGAAGTTTCTGATACATTCAGGTCCTATACTAGAAGCTAGAGAAAGAATTGATTTTCTAACTGAAGTTAGAGGAAATCTTGCATTGGGAGATTTTAAGTTCAATGTATTGACCATGTGGACATTTAAAAAAGAGGATCAGGCTTGGTATAAGGATCAAATACCCCTCCCATATACTATGATTTCGAGTTTTGGTCTTAAAGCCCTTGGCACCATGAGTACTGGTGAGATGTTAATAGAACCAAGGTGGTGGGGTGCTGAACCTGAAGGAAGGTTTATTTTTTGTGATTTGAAGAGAGAACAGTTTAGGAGAAAGGATATTGTGCTGCCTAGTTGGCTGCCTACTTCAAGTGCTACACTTAATTCAATTGGGACTCTTCTTTCACAGGTTGCCAGAGTTGCTGCAAGTAATCATGTGGAAAACATTCTGCCTTTGACACTCCCGAGTGAAGAAAATGGAAATAGGGAGAAAAATATTCCGATAAAAAGAGCTCGGAAAAAACAGCAAAAAAAGGTGAAGGTGTGACGGTAAAATCAGTTTTATTGTCGCGGTGGAGTACGTAATAGAGTTTATAATACTTAATTTCCCTAGCATTTGGCTTAAAATTTTGATACTTGTCTTTCTTCATTCTGGCACGCAACTAAATTGCTATTTATTTTGAGGTTTTAATTTTTTGTGTCTTTGCCAATGCTTCTATATGTTTTTTTTTTCTTTTTTTGGTTGAAATTTTAGGAGAAGAATATGATGCTTGTGGATTTTTGATATCATTGTGATAATCTTTTGGTGTCAATTTACTAATGACTTATCTTTAGATGGATTTGTTTCATATAATTTTCAGGCTAATCTTTTCTCAGGGTTGAATGGCTACTTTTAAGGTAAAAACAAGAAATATAATTTGCATAGTCTAATAACATCTCAAACCTAAGAGTAGAAATATAAATAATCTAAAGATTATCTGACCTAAAGCTCACTATGATATTTAACTTTTTTTTATGAAAGAATATCCCTTTAAAAGCTAAAAAATTCATTGATAATGATTTTACCAAAATATCGAAGTGACACTTATTATTTTTTGGTTTCTTCTAAAGTCTTTTCTGCTTTTCTGGAGCCCATTTCTCACAATCCAAGTGCAAACACAGTTGTTCTATGACACATTTAGAAAATGTTAAAGCTATTAGCATACCTTTCTGGTAAAAGTTATAAAGGCTTTTGATTTTTGATTTGTTTGCAACTTTACATTTACCCCTCGTTTGGTACGATAGAAAGATCTAGAATGGAAAGGCCTTTCCACCCAGAATTTTTTTCCTACCAGAATGGAGAGGAAAAAATTTATCATTTCAGTGTTCGGTAACCAAGTCAGAATGGAATGTTAATTTCTTTTCCCATGTCTGGTATAATTATATTGAGAAGTCGGAATGGAATGGTAAAAACTACTATATTGACTTAGTTGCCCTTATAGATAACATTCTATACACATCTTGATTTAGAAACAAATGAATTAATTAATTAATAAATAACTTTTTAATAGCATAAAATCACAATAACTTATTAAGTGAAAACATAACTTTTTAATAGCACACAATTACAATAGGTGAATACTAACTGTAATACAATTGCAATAGGTGAATACCAGTTGTAACTAAATTAAAATTTTAAATTACATATATGTTGAATCCCGTGTATTTTTCATGCATGTTAAATCCGTCATTCACGCATGTTAAATTCTTTACCCTTGATTTGCTTTTGGATGGTTTGAAGAACTATTTGTAAATAGAAAAATGTAATTGTGCCATAACAGATAATCTAGTGGGTCTGCTATTTTTTTTAATTTTTTTTAATTTCATATGAATGCATTTTGGCATGTCGTTGTTTGTTTAAATTAACAAATGTTATAATATAATCCAATATTGTGAATAAAAATATATTAAAAATGTCAACTAAATATTTTATTTCAAAGTAAAAAGAAAGAAAGGTCATTAAATAGAATTAAAATTATTCCTAAGTAAAAAAGTAGTAGACTTCTTAACTAAACTCACGAAATAGACCTAATATTTGACAAAGTAAATAACAAATTAATATATATGTATATATATATATATATAAAAGATAGATAGGTACACAGGAACTAGAGATATAAAATATAGAACGATTGACTCCTATAATTTAGATATTTATTGGATAGAGTTGGAATGACTTTTCCCTAGATTTTTGTGAGGAATGGGATTTCAGGAAAAAGTTGGAATAAACTTTCTTGGGGGAAAGGGTTTTTTAGGGGGAAAGAGCCATACCAAACACTAGATTGGAATGAAAAAGTTGGAAAGGCCTTTCCATTCTAGGCCTTTCCAGCGTACCAAATGAGGGATTATATCATCTCAACTTTATTTCACCACTATTATTTCGTTATTTTATTCTAGACTTACTACAACATGTATCGATTCTCTTATCTACATTGTTTGATGTCTATCGCATCAAGATTTACCTGCTGACATGAGTATTTAATGGGCTTTAATGTTTTATAACATGGTTTAACATCTTACATTCGATTAAGATACGACACTACATGGCAAGTTGAATATATCGAAACTTTTTGTTTTTCTCCCATCCCTTTCTACACTTTTTCGATCCCCCAGTTACTTTTTCAACCTCCCAATTACTTGCCTAGGATTTAGAATTCAAACTCAAAACATGACAGTGAGAAGAATTTTGAGAACTCTTTTTTGACCATTGAGCCAAACCCAATGTCTATGATATATTGTATATGTGTGGCCTCATAAGGGTGTAAATCAGTCTAACTAAACTGAAAATTCTATTGTTCTAACTTGTTTTTCTTACCACTAAAAAACATCCTATGAAAGTTATTAAATTGACGAAATAATTAGTGGGGAAATTCGCCAAAATGGTCCCTAAATATTTTCACTTAAACCAATTTCGTCCTCTGTTATTTATTCTAACCAATGTAGAACTCCAACAATTTTGTAACTTCCAATGTAGGACTTATGCGTCGATTTTACACACTTCCAGTTGTTTAGCAGGGGCATAATTGTTAGATCAGATAAATTGCTGCAATTAACAGCTTCAACATATTAGAATCATCGTTAAATTGATTAGTTAAGCTCAAAACTAAAGAGGCCAACCATCGTCTCTCTTATGCAATTAGGGCTCCTCAGTTTCTCAAGTCTCTGTGCAAAGCAGCTTCAATAAAATGCATCAACGGAAGAACTATACGTATGGGGCTTCAAGTAACTTGCGATTATCTAGCGGACTTTGTTCGAAAAAAAGGAGAAAACTTGAAGAATGTCAATGAAACTGAAACTGAAAGTACTATTGGAAACATAAACAGAGATGGAGGTTCATCTGCTGATAAACTTTGTATGGAGTTCAAACTTGAATCTTGAATCTTTGTCCAGATATTGGAGTTCAAACTATAGACCTTAACTTCATTCCGGAAAAAGTCATCCTCCCAGCCAAGGTGAAATTGGGTGACTCTAATGACCTTATAATCGTCATGAACAGAATCATACCCAAACCCGGTTTCAGAATGGCATAAGAACCTGCCACGTGGGTATTCAATGGTCGCAGGAGGTAATTTCTAGTGTTTTCTGGTGGATCGGTTCCATATGATGCTCTCTTCTATGGTGGTGGACAGAAACAGCAGCCCGTTACAAGAACCCAGCACTAGAATGGGCGTGTCGATGGACAATGACAATGGAGGGGTAAGTTTGGTGGGGTAGGCCACGCCGTCCTAGAGAGAATCAAAGTCGGCGGAGTGCATTGATGAGGCGTCACTGAGGATGAGAAAATTGCGGCTAGTTCTGAGGGAGTGGGAGGTGTGGTCTTTGATGAAATCCGTGTTGTCTATCAAAGCCAGCTAGATACGCACTTGAACCTGAGAAGGGACTTCACCGGTAGGAAGGTGAGCAAGTAAGAGATTACTTCCGGCGGAACGTGAATGTCATGCTCTGACATCTTTTTCAGCCTAGGATCAGAGATTCTCACGATAATTCTAATATGTCGAAGCTATTAATTGCAGCAATTTACCTGATTTGACGGATTATGCCCCTGGTAAACAACTGGAAGTATGTAAAATCGAAGCATAAGTCCTACATTGGAAGTTACAAAATTATTGGAATCCTACATTAATTAGAATAAATAATGGAGGATGAAATTAGTTTAAGTGAAAATGTTTAGGAACCATTTTAGTGAATTTCCCTAATTAGTGACATAAAAACTATGCGGAGCACAATATAACTTACGGGAGAGGAAACGACATTATTTCTTGAAAATTACAACACTCTCAAGAGTCAAACCGTTTGGGCATAGGCGTACGTATAGAACTAATTTTACAAGTTTAACCTAGCAACCTGAACGTATACCAACTGAATTACCAACTACAATCGGATTCCAGTTAAAGTAGTTTCCTAAACCTACAAAATGAATACTAGCAATAGGCTTGATTTAATATTTGCTAACAATTTTGTTATGCTACTGAGTCAAGAATTTTGTTTAAATTTGGATTGTTTATTAACATTTCGATTCTTGAGCTCAACTAATCTTAAAATTTTCTATATAAATTTCAAAATTTATATAAAACCCAATTAAATTTGGTTTGGATTCGAAATTTAAACAAATACAAAACACCAATCATATTTGAATTGAAATATTGGCGAACCTACCTCAAATGAAATCCTACTAAACTGAGCGTGATTCTATTGCGGGATAAGCTCGTATGGTATTAAAGTAATAAGTAGTCATTGTGGACGATCTGAATTTTTTATCACTTGTACAGAAAATGGTTTTCAGTCCATGAGCTTTTTCGTTAGAACATACTGGTGTGTTTTGTTATTTTTAATAATATGTCAACTTCATGTTGCATTTTTTTTAAAGAATTAGAATAAATAAACACAATCCAACGTTTTTTGTCCGTTTCTATATTGCATGTTAATACAACGAAAAGAAAAGGCAGTTGTTGTTCCTTGCTATAACCCTTTAAAATTGATAGCCCAACCACTTAAAAGTCTCTCAATTTTTTTTAGTCTCTCAACATTAAGTTTTCCACATTGTCATTTATGTTCTGATGTTAATTGATTTAGTTCTCACTTCTCAAATCTTCTTTCTTTCTTTCTTTCTTTCTTTCCTTTTTTCCATTGAATAATCATTAACACATCTTTACCACAATATTTCATAACCTAACCTATGAATTTCATACAAATCATTACTTAGAATTGAGTTTTGTTAATAATGCCTTGCGAATATATTGTATTATAAAAGCTTGGTCATGCAATATGAAAGCCAAATTAGAAAAGATTTTAAAACATAAATAATCAGATTGTGAAAGCCTGTGTAGCCCACACCTCGCCGGTCAATGTACGTGTACGTGTTATATGTGAATAAACGACCGTTTTGCCTTATTTTGACCGTGTTCGTTTCTTACTTGCAAATATGGCTTCGTGTCAAAATTTTAGACACTTGTTACACCTATTTATGGTGTTAAAAGGATTATCAAACATCATTCAAAAAGTGCAAGAAAACAAGTGGGGAGCAAGTTGCAAGAGCACCTAAACTTCAGGGACCCAAAAATAAATAAATTTTTGCAACCAAGCCCTTTTCTAAAAATAGCAAAAATCTTGTCGTTCCTTGTTAGCAGAGGTGCCGTCCCGTGCGCGTCCATTAGCGGAGGTTCTCGTCTCGTGCCCGACTGGTTAGCGGGTGTGCCATCCCGTGCGCGCCCGTTAGCGAAAATGCTTAGCCTACCCGTGATCGTTAGCGGAAATGACCAGTCGTCGTGCTATCCGCTCGGCCGACTGCCGATCCCTTGTGCGATTCAGTGACGCACCGTCGAGCCACCGTGCCGACCCACTAGCAGATTGCCCAACCTTACCTTGCCAGACCCTTGATGGATTGCACAGACCCTAGTCGACGTGCCCCGGCCTTAGCCGACCCGTATGCCCTAGCCAATTAGCAGACATGCCAGACCCGTGTGTACCCTTAACGGACCCAAAGCCTAGTGCTGACCCCGTCGGCTCCGACCACCCAGGTCTGTAGATGTAACGTACACCTGAAGAGGTTTTCTGTTAGCTATCCCTAGGCACCAACCAAAACGACAACCAGAACGGAAGCCTGAACTTGAACTCGACGCACATCGGACCTAGGCAACCGACGCACGTTAACGACGACCAACCAGACCCGACCATCCTGCCCACACACATGCCCCGACACTCGGCACACACCAACACCCGACATGCCCGATCGACATCGATTGGTTCCGACTTGGGCCGACCGTTGCCGACCTCCCCTGAATCGCACGAAACCATAGACAACTTGTACCAACTTATGCCAAGCCCACAGCAATGACTCCCGATTGGTACCAACCAACCACCAACTAGTGCTGACCCGCACCAACGACGGCCAACCGGCACCGACAGGTGCCAACATGCCCTCGACGAGGCCGACCGGTGCCGACTGCTATTAGTCGTGCCCAGAATCCCCCGACCCAAGCCAACTGTTGCCGATCGTACCACCGTAACTACTCCCCCATGTCAACCAGCACCAATGCATGCACCAATGATAACCAACCGAGACCGGCCGTCTCTGCCAAAGCCTACACCTAGTCACCAGACGCACCCGGCCGGTACCGACTGGTGCTGACTTGGGGCGACAAGCACCGACTACTCCCGAGTCGCACAAACCTAGGCCAACCCAGTGCCGACCCGCACGACTTACCCCTGCAGGCACCAACCGGTGCCGACTCATGCCAAACGGTGCTGACAGGTGCCGATGTGCACCATCGGCAACCCACCGGTGCCGACCCGTGCCAACTGTACCCAACCAGCCCCAACGTGTGCCGACCACACCCGACCGGCCCCGACTCGTACCAACGGACACCGATATGCCCCAATGAGCCCCGACCGGTGTCGATAGCTGCCGGTCGTGCCCAAAACCTACCAGCCCATGTCAACCGGTGCCGATCGTGCACAAAACGTGTCGATTCGTGCCGAACAGTGCTGACTAACACCCGACCAATGCCAACCCACACCGATAAGCACCCGACACGCCCCGACCGGTGCCGATTGCTATTGGTCGCGCCCAAAACCTACCAACTCATACCAGCTATTGCCAGTCGTGTACAAAATCTACCGATTCATGCCCGAACTTGCCAATTACACCTAAACTAGCCAACCAATGCCTACCACTACTCCAACTGTGCCCGACACATACCAACTAGGGCCGAAACCAAACAACATCGTTACCTACAACCTTATACTGTCCCGACACCGACCTGAACCTACCAGCCCATGTCAACAAGTGCCGATCGTGCACAAAATGTGCCGATTCGTGCCAAACAGTGCTGACCAACACCTGACTAATGCCAACCCACGCCGATAAGCACCCGAAACACCCCGACCGGTGCCGATTGCTGTCGGTCACGTCCAAAACCTACCATGAGTATTACCGCCTACTGTTTAAATGTTTTGGGTGAATCGGGCCTGAGAGTTGGTGAAAGGAGGATCGGAGATCGGAAGACTGAAAACTACATCGGCAATTGTACCGAACTGTATCCTTTTACTGAAAGTGCTACTGTTTACTTGTCCACAACTAGTGGAATACATGACCCTGTTACATCGAGCTTACATGATACTGATACATGACCCGTTACAACGGAAATACATGATTGACTGATTACCTGCCTATTCTGGGAATATTACATGTTGAATATTACATGCCCACTCTGGGACTCACTACTTGTTTACTTACTATACCGGGACACTCACTAAGCATTAGGCTTACCCCTTTAACTCTTTCCCCTTTCAGGTTGAAGTTTGACAGTGATCAAGTTAGCGGACAAACCTCTATCCACCAGACTTTTGATACTAGGTACTTTTGATGTAAATTGTTGTATAAGTTCTAGGTTTGAACTTAGTTTTCAATTGTAAAATGAATATGTATAAGTTTGACTTTTTCTAAGCATGAATTATCAGTTATTTTGTGGTAATTACTTGTGTGACTTGTTAAGTGACCGACTGAGTCCCGGCGAGAGATGGGCAGGCAGTCTGACCCCTCTGGTTCACCTTTGAGGAAAGTGGGGCTGCCACAGGTGGTATCAGAGCTTAAGGTTTAAGATATCTAGTCTGTGGAGATTTATTGTTATTAGCTTGTGGTGTTGGAATTGAGTTGCCTTGAGACGTCTCAAAGCTTGGTCGAACTTTTAAACCTATTCGATGTCTCAAAGCTTATTGAACCTTTAAATTATGTGATCTCAAAACCTATTGGATTTTAAACCTACCTAGTATCTCAAAACTTGTTGAACCTTTAAACTAATTTGGCCTCAAAACCTGTTGAACCTTTAAACCGCTTTGGTCTCAAAACTTGTTAAGCCTTAACCCTATTTGGTCTCAAAACTCATTTGATCTCCGAATTCGTTTGGTTTTAACTCTCAAGACCCATTGGATTTTAAACCTACATAGTGTTTCAAAAACTATTGGGTCTTTAAACCTATTTGGTTTTAAATCTCTAGATTCATTTGGTTTTAACTCTTTAAAACCCGTTTGGCTTCAAATCTCGACACCTAATTAGGTTTAAATCTTTAACTTCATTTGGATTTAAATGTAAGAAATGGATGGGAATGGTGCAAATGAAGGGACTAGCTAGACCAGGAAACCCTTACCTAGGATCAAGTACAGGATTAGGTCAGGAGGACTTCCATTGTACTAAAGTTCAGCTGGCATGACGAAGAGATGAAAATGCTCGGAGACTTTTACCTATCCCAATGAGCTTGTACTGGTAGTGATCAGTGAAAGAGGGAGAACTTGTTTAACCACGTTCAGAGGATTGAGACTGAGATAGTAGGCTTGAGGAAGCTTGTGGAGGTTTAGTGAGCTAGGATAGCAGAGTCGGAGGATATTTCCCGACGCTACTCGGGTATATTAAGCTTTGTGCAAAACTGTATTGAAAGTATTTTTGCTGATTGTAAAATGCTACTAAGGAGATCATAGGCATCCAACCAGATAGGCAGAGAGAGGAAGGCCTGAACATCAGGCAGCCTTCGAAATTCGTGAACAATAAGAACCCAGAGCAAGAGTACTCCAACCCTGAAATAGATCCCTCGGAGGATCCTAACTGTTATAACTCTGAGTCCTAACTATTATAACTCTGAGTAAGGTAGGCACTGATGCCTAGTGATGTCCCAATTCTTACTGAAAACTATACATATGAATGTTTGTGAGCCTTAGGGCTATACTGCTTGTCCAAGGGCAGCAGCTATGTGTAAAGCCTATTTTGCTATCCAATATAAATAAAGTTGTGTTTTAAAGTTTCTTTATTGCTCATAATAACTGTTAAAATTTTCTACTTTCTAAACTATATTTTATACATTTAAACATAGACCGGCATGGAGGGAGAAGGTAGGCAACAGGTAAAGAGGAATACACGTTCTCGCACCCGAGATGAGGGTAAATCCTCAGCTGCCCAACAGGAACAGGAACAGGAACAGAGCAACCAGGAAATAAACCCTGTAGCAGAAGCCTTACATAGGGTAACCGACCTGTTAGCAATTATAACGAGCCAACAAGGGAGAATAAGTCAGGAAAGAGCTGAAACAGGGGAGGATCAAGCTCTAGAAAGATTCCAGAAATTTTCACCCCCCAAATTTACCGGAGAAACCAACCCTAACGTGGCAGAACGTTGGCTAGAAAATATAGTGAATATTTTTGAGGCTTTGAATTACTCTGAGGAAAGACAAGTTACTTTCGCTGTATTCCAGTTTGAGAGTACAGCACGAAACTGGTGGAATGTGATAAGAGAGAAATGGAATAGGAATGGAACGCCGTGGATCTGGGGCAATTTTACTAGGGAATTCAATGAAAAATACCTTCCGCCCTTAGTCCAAGAAAGAAGAGAAGATGAATTTATCAGACTACGCCAAGGAACTAGGAGCGTAGCAGAATATGAGGTCCAATTTACTCGCCTCTCTAGATTTGTTCCGGAGTTGGTGATGACAGAATCTAGGAGAGTTAAGCGATTCATCCAGGGTTTAAACCTAGAAATACAGGAGGCGTTTGCTACAGCACAAATGACTACATTTTCAGATGTATTGGAGAAAGCCCAGAGGGTGGAAAGTACCAAAATTCAAATAAAGACCTTTCAAGCCAGGAAACGGGCAGCACCAAGTAATAACTATGAGAGAGTAGGGACTAATTCCGCACCCCAGAAGACCAGGATAGAAGTTGGTAGATCAAGAAGTGATTTTAGGAGAAACCAACCTGGGAGAGATCAAAATAATGGAGCACCTCAATTTAGGCAAAACAGAAACCCTCGACTGATATGTGGATATTGCAATAAACCTAGCCACACGGAAGTGGATTGCTGGTTGAAGGCTAGGAAATGCCTAGTATGCGGGGGCACAGGATACAATGTTAGCAATTGCCCAAATAAACGGGATCGTGAAATGACAACCCAACCCACCAATCAGACCAATTCCAGGCCAACCACAAACCAGGAAAACAGATCCCGAGCGCTTGGTCGAGTTTATGCAATCGACCAATAGGAAATACCAAGACCCTCAGAAATGATTGAAGGTACCAACCTTTTCCTTCCTAAATTGGCTAAAGTTTTAATCGATCCTGATATCATTCATTCTTTCATATCGCCATTGATTTTGTGTATGATTTGGCAGTTCAACCTGAGTATTTGCCTTATGATATAGACCCCTACCAAAAAGCGTACCTCGGAAACCAACATAGCACATAGGAATTATGAGAAAGGGGTAAGGGAAGAAAGCTATTAGTTGACCTAAGTGCCCTACCAATAAAGGTTATGACATCATAAGCGGGATGAAGCGACCTAGTATGGCGAAATGCCCAGGTAAGTTATAAAACCAAGGCTGGTGAGTTTCATATCCTAGCAAAGTTGAATCCTTTACCTGTAGAAAGGAAAATAGAGTTTAAGACTGAACTCATATTGGAAGTAATCCCTATTTTTAAAATCCCATATCAAACGGTTCCCGCTGAACTTAAGGAATTAAAAACAGAGATACAGGATCTGCTGGATTGGGGATTTTGTTATAATTAAGTGAATCGTTTTAGGGAACTTCGATCCTATTCATTAAGAAGAAAGATGGAAACTTGAGGCTTTACATAGATTATCGAGGATTGAACAATCTTACTATCAAGAACAAGTGCCCACTGCCCCGTATCGAGGAATTATTTGATCAATTACAGGGGGTGATAGTATTTTCCAAGATCAACCTTAGACAGGGATATTGTTAAGTGAGGGTTAGAGAATAAGATATTCCGAGAACTACTTTTACTACCAGATATGGGCATTATGAGTTTCTAGTTTCGCCATTTAGGCTAACCAATTCCCCAACTACATCTATGGATTTAATGCATAGAGTTTTAAGCCCCACCTAGATAAATTTATGATGATATTCATAAACAACATAGTAATTTATTCCAAATTCTCGAAGAAACATGTCCAACATTTAAGGATAATGTGCTAGACCCATCACGTGTGGTGTTACCAGTAGATGTGGAATTGGATGAATCCCTGACCTACAAAGAGCAGCCATTAAGGATTTTAGACCGGAAGGTGAAAGATCTAAGGAACAAACAAATTCCTTTAGTAAAAGTGTTGTGGAGCCACTTGGGAGTTAGAGGAGGAAATGAAACGAAAATATCCGGAATTACGGTTGTAAATTGTAAATAAATTTCGAGGATGAAATTTCCTTAAGGAGGGAAGAGTGTGAAAGCTTGTGTAGCCCCCTGCTTGGACGAATTTCTGCAGAAAAATGGCCTCAAAAACCTTCAAATAAACTCACACAAAATAGCTTCAAATCAAGAAGACAACAAAGCTTGAAGTTGGTTGATTCTTGCTTGTTCTTGCTTGGATTTCCACGTGGGTTCTTGCTTAATCTTCTCAGAAGTTTTTAGCCCTTGTTGAGGTATTTTCAAGCCGCCAATCTATTGAATTTATGATGCAAAAAGTAGCTTAACATGCCAAGGAAATCTTGATTTACAAGCTGAAAATTGAAACTAGAACAAGTTGAGCATGCCTAGAATTTCCAGTTTTCATGCCATGTCTTGTATGGCTTGTCTTGACTGATTCTTGCTATAATTATGCTTAAACACTTGCTGTATATGCTGAGCTATATGTTGGGAATATTGGCTGTGAATATCAAGCAAAAATAAGAACCCTAGGACAAGCAAAATCCACGTTTATGCCAAGAACTTCATTTGCGGGTGTTATCAGTCCACTGAAATCAGTTGTAGGAAAATGACCATAACTCACTGCAGGAATGTCAGAATTGAGTTCCATCAGTGGTGCTAGAAACTAGATTCCAATAGCTTTCCATTGGTAGGTCACACACTCTCAAATTTTAATTGTACAGTTCCCAGCAACCCGTTGAAGTTCACTATTTTTCCGCGCCTGATAAACCTGAGTTTTGCACCTGCTGGATGTTTAAGCCAGAATTTGAGCCTGTTACAGCCTGAATTTGAACCTAGTCCTTTTTGAGAAGTTGTAGCGCTCTGAATTCCGTTTCCAACGGTATAAAATGGGCCAAAAATTCACAAGTGGATTATGAGATATGGCCTAAAACGTAAACTGTGACGGGTAGCCGACTGTCGTGTACGTCCGTTAACGGATTGACACGGCCGGCACGCACCCGTTGCAGCCCGTGTGCGCGTCCGTTAGTGGATGTGCCGTCCTGTGTGCATCCATTAGCAGAGATGCCCATCCCGTGCCTGACTGGTTAGCGGGTGTGCCATCCCGTGCGCGCCCGTTAGCAGAAATGCTTAGCCTACCTGTGATCGTTAGCGGAAATGACCAGTCGTCGTGCGATCCATAGGCTGACTACCGAGCCCTTGTGCGATTCAGTGACGCATCGTCGAGCCACCGTGCCAACCCACTAGCGGATTGCCCAGCCTTAACTTGCCAGACCCTTGACGGATTGCCCAGAACCTAGTCGACGTGCCCCGGCCTTAGCCGACCCGTATGCTCTAGCCGGTTAGCAGACATGCCAGACCCGTGTACACTCGTTAACGGATCTAGAACCTAGTGCTAACCCCGTCGGCTCCGACCACCCAGGTCTGTAGATGTAACGTACACCTGGAGAGGTTTTTCGTTAGCTATCCCTAGGCACCAACCAAAACGACAACCAGAACGGAAGCCTGAACTTGAACCCGACGCACGTTAACGACGACCAACCAGACCTGACCATCCTGCCCACACGTGCCCCGACACTCGGCACACACAAACCGACCGGTGCCGACTTGGGCCGACCGTTGCCGACCTCCCCCGAATTGCACGAAACCATAGACAACTTGTACCAACTTATGCTAAGCCCACACCAATGACTCCCGATTGGTACCAACCTAACACCAACTAGTGCTGACCTGCACCAACGACGGCCAACCAGCACCGACAGGTGCCAACATGCCCCGACGAGGCCGACCGGTGCCGACTGCTATTAGTCGTGCCCAGAATTCCCCGACCCAAGCCAACTGTTGCCGGTCGTACCCCCAAAACTACTCGCCCAAGTCAACCAGCGCCAATGCATGCAACAATGATAACCAACTGAGACCGGCCGTCTCTACCAAAGCCTACACCTAGTCACCTGACGCATCCGGCCGGCACCGACTGGTGCCGACTTGGGGCGACAAGCACCGATTACTCCCGAGTCGCACAAACCTAGGCCAACCTAGTGCCGACCCGCACGACTTACCCCCGCAGGCACCAACCGGTGCCGACTCATGCCAAACGGTGCCGACAGGTGCTGATATGCACCATCGGCAACCCACCGGTTCCAACCCATGCCAACCGTACCCAACCAGCCCCGACGTGTGCCGACCACACCCGACCGGTCCCGACTCATACCAACGGATACCGATATGCCCCAACGAGCCCCGACCGGTGTCGATAACTGCCGGCCGTGCCCAGAACCTACCAGCCCATGTCAACCGGTGTCGATCGTGCACAAAACATGCCGATTCGTGCCGAACAATGCTGATCAACACCCGACCAATGCCAACCCACACCGATAAGCACCCGACACGCCCCGACCGGTGCCGATTGCTGTCGGTCGCGCCAAAAACCTACCAACTCGTACCAGCTGTTGTCAGTCATGTACAAAACCTACCGATTTGTGCCCGAACTTGCCAATTACACCTAAACTAGCCAACCAATGCCTACCACTACTCCAACTGTGCCCGACACATACCAACTAGGGCTGAAACCAAACAAAATCGTTACCTACAATCTTATACTGTCCCAACACCGACCTGAACCCCGAACCAAGTCCCGACCTATAACCTGAACCTAATACATACTGTAAATTGGTTAACTTGCTAGTTAAATGGAAGTTACCTAAAATAGTAGCTGATACCTGATTACTTACAGGACCCAGTCAAGCACTAGAGGTACTACCCGGACCATCGACCCAGACTTAGACTGCTGCAGCTGAGGGACCCGACTTGTTTCACTGTTTATCTGTTATTTAAAATTCCCAACATGCTACCTGTTTACTTGTATACATGCAAATTGTCAATTACGTGAAAAGGGGCGAGTGTGTACTTTATTGCACTCACCCTAAACCTGCAAAGTACTTGTGCATGCCTGCTTGTGCCATTGTGTACTTCACCACAATCGGCAACCTCCTGTTCTAGGATCCCAACCCCATTGGTGACGTGGCTTGACCCTGAGCTGGCATCGGGTTAGGTCGGGCAAGTTAACGAACCTTGAGTACTTGTTAAGGTTTACTCATGAGTATTACCGCCTACTGTTTGAATGTTTTGGGTGACTCGGGTCTGAGAGTCGGTGAAAGGAGGATCAGAGATCGGAAGACTGAAAGCTACATCGGCAATTATACCGGACTGTATCCTTTTACTGGAAGTGCTACTATTTACTTGTCCACAACTAGTGGAATACATGACCCCATTACATAGGGTTTACATGATACTGATACATGACCCGTTACAACGGGAATACATGATTGACTGTTTACCTGCCCATTCTGGAAATATTACATGTTGAATATTACATGCCCACTCTGGGACTAACTACATGTTTACTTACTATACCGGGACACTTACTAAATATTAGACTTACCCCTTTAACTGTTCCCCCTCCTAGGTTGAAGTTTGATGGTGATCAAGTTAGCGGACAAACCTCTATCCACCGGACTTTTGATACTAGGTACTTTAATGTAAATTGTTGTATAAGTTCTAGGTTTGAACTTAGTTTTGGATTGTAAAATGAATATGTATAAGTTTGAATTTTTCTAAGCATGAATTATCAGTTATTTTGTGGTAATTACTTGTGTGACTTGTTAAGTGACCAATTGAGTCCCGGCGAGAGTCGGGTAGGCAGTCCACTGACCCCTCTGGTTCGCCTTTGGGGAAAGTGGAGCCGCCACACAGATTCCAACATTAAAACAGGTGAATAACTGTTCATACCAAAAATGTGCGATCATTATTTGGTAATTTAAATCAAAGATGCAAGTTGTTTTGAAATGATTTTTGATTAGTTCACAAAAGACTTAATAGACATTCAAATGGTTTGGCTAAAACTCATAAAACTCAACAGAACAGTATTAAGCGAGTAGCCTAGTTAACTTTGCCAACACCCACCCCAAAAAAAAAAAAACCCTTCCTTTTTTCTTTTTTTGAAGAATTTAATGTAAAAGCAAGTCAAGTGAAAACAATAGGCGTATCGTATGCCAATGAACACTAGTTTTTATTTTTGTTATAGATATCTATTGATACTCATCTTTTCTTTTTTTGGATGATAACGAATACTTATATATTTTCTTACATGATCGTATACTCCTTTTTTTTCTGAGGAAAAATGAAACAATTTTATTAATGCAATGATTGGAAATCGTCCAACGTGAAAGAGAGCAAAGGAACTTAAGATATAGTGTAGGATGGCTGGTTCTCATATGTCGCGAAGGAAATAAATTTCAGAGAACTCAAATACGCTGTCTTCTTCTTTGTTTATAGTATAACAATTGCAACACGGACTATTTCACAGTAAAGTTGTACAATAATTCAATATACACATATTTACACCTAATGATTATCCTAACAGTATATATTTAATAGTTACGTATTATTATATAGTTCTATATAAATTATTAACTTTTTATGTAATAATATGTATGTTGATATATTGTACACTCGAGTCAAGCGCACAAACTTGAGCCAACCTGCCCCCTTAACAGTCCTATTAAAATGCTATTAAAAAATTAATTAAACTGATCAAAACTGATAAAAACCAAATAATTGAGCTAATTGCCACTATTTTTTATTTGTTATTTTAGTTGTGTTAGTCCACTGTTATCCACATTATATAATATCGAAACAAGTTTTAAAAAAATTAGCATAGGACCCAAACGGTTCACCACCAACCAAAAGCTCACCTTGAGTTCGGTTAAAGACATGGGATAATTTTAGATATCTCCCCTTTGGTTTTTGACAATTTCATTACCCTCACCCGAGATTTTAAAAATATCACTTACCTTCCCTATTAATCAATTGGGATGCAGTGCTTACCTCATTGATAGTCAAATGACTCTATTACCCCTACAACTTAATAAATTTTGCCTAGTTATATAAGGAGAAAAAATTCAGCCACTTATACCACCATAATTTGGAATGTAAAAAATTTGAAAATCTTGAATACTCAAATTTTATAATGATAATTACTAACATTTTAAAATGGGATAATTTCAAAAATCTCCCTTGAGGGTTATAACAATCTCACTTAGCTCCCCTGAGTTTTACAAAATTACACAAATCTCCCCTAAGATTAAGGTTTTGTAACAAAATTAGTCCAAATCAAAAAAGTAACATTGAAAAAAATACTTTGAGGAGAGAGATGAAACTTTTATTTCACAAATGCCCTTTATGCTTATGTAAAATTTGTATTGTAAAGGAATGAAAAATATATTAATAAAATTGAGGGAAGGTGAGTGCAAATAGAAAAGAACTAAAAATAAGTAGCAACTGATTTTTTTTATAAAGTTAAATCAATGGCTTATTTTTTCATAACTTTGCTATTTTGTATATAAACACAACAAGAAGCATTAAAAATGGATTTCATTTTCACTTAAAACAACAAAATTTAAGGTGGGAAAACAATGGTATTGTGTTGATCTCGCAAGTTGAAGGTGAAATATAGGTGTAGAAACTATGACCTTGTCAAACTATTGGGAAAAATCATGAAATTCACCCATATCATTTAGCATCAAAAGCAAATATTGCAAGTGTAATTGCAAGGCAATTAGAATATTTGTAGAGAAAAAATTCAGACAAATTGCTATTTGGCGTATGAATTTTTGAGAACGACAAAATATTTAGTATATAAGTTGGTACCATTTTGTAATTCCAAGTTACTGTTCATCATTAAACAAATCCTTAATAACTATTTTCGTTAATTATTTACTAACAATTAATTAGTACCGTAACTACTTAATTGTGTATATTAATTTCCAATAGGGATAATTTTAGAAACATCCCCTTAAATGCCCTAACCACTATTTTCCCACATTAAATTTTGTTGCTTTAAATGAAGATGAGATCCATCTTAATACTTCTTGTAGCATTATATGTAAAATGGAAAAAATTTGAAAAAAAAATAGCCATTGTAATTCAACACACTAGTCATTGATCTAACTTTATAGAAAAAGTCAGTTATTACTTATTTTTATTTTACTATTTGCATTCACCTTCCCTCACTATTGTTAATATATTTTTCATTCCTTTACAATACAACTTTACACAAGTATAAAGCCATTTGTGGAATAAAAGTTTCATTTCTCTCCTCAAAGTACTTTTTTAATATTATTTTTTTGATTTGGATTGATTTTGTTACAAAATCTTAGACTCAGTGGAGGTTTGTGTAATTTTATAAACCTCACGGGAGGTGAGTGAAATTGTCAAAAGCCTCAAAGGAGGTTTCTAAAATTATCCCTTTTAAAAAAAAATTTTCTAAATTTTAGTAGTTGTTGCAATTTCTTCCCTGTAGAAAAGGTTAGATTTTCTATTGATATATTATTATTTCATAAATTTTTCATAAGAATAACAAGATGAATACAAAAATACACAAAAAGGGAAAGTGTTAAAATATGTTTACAATTAGATTTTATTAAGTTATGGATAAAATATAACTATACATAATCTATTCTTTCCTTCTTTTATGAAATATTTGGTATTTTTTACTTTTCTTTGTATACATAATCCTAACAAGATTGTTAAAAATGATTTTCTCTACTTTGATTTACTTATTTTTTCTATTAAAGTCATTTCCTTTCTATTAATGCAAATATTTCCTAAGATTTTTTTTTTTACAATTGATTGAAATTTCTTAATAATCATGTGAAATGATGGACCTCATAAGTGATAGAATTAAGTTAAAAACTATATTTTAGCAGATTTTATGTTGTTTATTTGTTGTGGCATTTTTTCTTGAAGAGACCGTACATTGTCTTGTCCAATTTTTGTTCAAAATCTTCCAAATTCCACTATTAAGAATTTAGGAATTCTATGGGTAAATATTGATTCTAAATTAATAAAATTTCCTCTCCATTTCTTTGAACTTGCGAGCCATTGTTATTCAATTCTACTGGACTCATGCTAGTGTTGCAATTTGCCTCACTTACACTAACACTCTCTAATTATAGTTTTTATTTTATTTTTACCCTTTTGATTCAAAGTCAACCAGTAATTAGTTGAAGGACACTTTTGATATGAAATATTCTTCTCACTCTTGAAACCAATTTTTACTATTAATCTTTTAAATTGGGCTAATTTATCACAAGAAAATTAGTTTTAGAAGATGTTAATGCTTTTTCAAAACCTTAAGGGAGAGCGGTGAAACTATTAGAAACATTACAGGAGGTTTCTGAAATTAACCCTAGAAAAATTGATCACAATGGACTGTAATTTTTTTTTCCCCCCGCGGGCAGTAAAACTCGCCTAAACACGGTTAAAAACCCCCTTTATCCTTCATAGTTGAAAGTAGGGTTGCAAACAAATCGAACTGCTTACAAGCTACTCGAGTTCGAGCAGCTCGTTTTCATATTCGAGTTGAATTCGAGCAACCTTCTCTTAGATTCAATAACTCGCGAATCGGATTGTATATATATATACTAGGGGGGGAGTCCCACACAACGCGCGGGTGTTTGCTATTTTTGATTAAAGTTAATTAATTGTTGTAATTAATTGTCTTTAAATCAAATTTTTCGATATCAATAATTCAATTTTTTTGCAAGGTGTAATTAATTGTTGTTTTTGAAAAGCTCTTTAAGTGATAAAAAGACAGAGAACAAAGTGAGCTTGAGTTGACCTTAATTCCGGAACAAAACAGCAAAATCATTTATTTGGTCTTCCATAAGATATCTAAATATTTTGAGCCCAGCAATCCAAGAAAGCCCACCGAAAAAAAAAGGTTGTTTTGTGGGATCTTCAGAAAAAATAAACCTGCTGAGAAGATAATATGCAAACAGGATCTTCAGACTTGCATAGGAGTATAAACAAGATATTTGAGAAGTGGAATATTCTCAACAGGATCATGAGGAATAACTTCCACATTGCTATGTCCCAAACATCTGAGCATATCAAAAAGCAAAACGTAACTGTACATTATGCTTATTGATGCTTATTGATCCATAATCCATAAAGGCAGTGCCCAAGGTCGCCTCAAAATTAATTCCTTCAATTAGTTATTCAGTTTCATACTCAAGATATAGTTAATTGTGTTTTCACTACACGCATATTAACCATGGAAGACTAATATAAAAACATGCAAAAGATTAATTGGATAGTTTAACTATATTTATTTAAAGCAGCCCCTTCTCCACTATCGAACTGAGAAAATGGTTGTTTTTTAGGAATGACTGGTATCTGCACGTTTAAAACAGAAACTAAGTAACTAACAAGGATACAAACTAACATCTTCACTTCTTCCTGGACCACAAGTAACTAAGTAACACAAACTAAGGCATGAACCTGACCACATATTTGAGACAAACTAAGAATATGTTGTTTAGAGGATTCTTCTACTTCCCAAAGATGATTAGAAGGCAAATCAAATCCTTGTAGGAGCCAAGTAAATTTCATTTTAAACTACCACAATCTACTTTGAACACATCCTAGTCCAATAGAAGAATATAAACATTCCACAAAACCACATAAGAATGATAGCTTGAACCATAAGGTTACATGATGTAATGGTAGAAAAGCAATTCCATAGTTATAATAACTTTCATAGCGAAGGAGCAAGGCACCGTTCTACATAGTTTCGTTGCATAATAGAATATTGCATAATAAAGGAATATTGATATAATGTTACTGTGCAAAGTAAGCCGTCAAATAAATTAGGAAAGCGAATTAATATCTTAAGAGAAACTTTTTCTAGTAGATATTAGGATACTACTAAGACTGAGATAGTAGACTGTAGCGTTAGGCTACTTATTCTAATATTAGGTAGAGTTTGGGGAGCAGTAGTGTTAACTTATTTGCGCTGCTTTTTTGCGGGAGCAACAATGGTTTCCATGAGTTCCTTTGATACTGGAGGATTGCCAGTGTATTCTGCAGAAGAGGAGGCCTGAGCTTTTGCCTTGGTAGTTGTTGTCTTTGCTTCCATTTCTTTCATTGCTACATCCATGGGTGTTCCTTGAACAGTGATGTTAGGATTTTCTGTTGTTTCAATTGCAACTGTTGTGCGATCTAATTCCCAATTTGCTGATGTTTCTGCATAATTGCTGGTGTATTTAGCTATGATTGCAAGCTCTTCTGGAGTTGAGTTTCTGATATGCGCAACAATGGCTATGTACTTGTCCGCAGCGGAAGAGTTATATGTGTTCTGAGCCTTCTTGACGAGGCAAACCAAGTTGTTTTGCTTGATAAAATCCTCAATGACATTGTATTCAACATTGTTCTGTATTTTATTTATGTAGAAAGGTTAGTTATGTTGACATTTTATTTATAGTGATTTAATTAATGGGTAAGTTGTATATATACCTGTCTCTCTTGTTTCTGGATTTCTTCAATAGTGAAAGGTAAAAGTTGCTCTGCATCATTGCCACTTAGATCTAGAGTTATTGATGCAGTGTGATCTGTTAGCTGGACGGTCAATCTGCATCTGCTGTATATAAAATGGGAATGAATGTTTGAGTATGTATTGAGATACATAAGCAGAAAAGGGATATATTCATGAAGAGTGTGAAGCCGTGATGCAGGGAATTGACCCACTAATGTAAAGAATGTAATTTATAGCAGAAATGACTTACCTTGGGGTGACTCGAATGCGTTTGTGGTATGAGAGGCATTGAAACTCCAAATTTGGTCTTGCTCTTATATACTTGTAGCATATTGGGCATGCACTATACCACATCTTTTGACTTTTGTCAAGTAGGTTGGGTATTCCTCTTATCCAAAATGGCCTTTTCTGCTTGTTTGGTGGAGACAAATTTATTTATAATTAGCATGGGGTTTTTTCTATGATTAAAAATAATATATGAAACAATGGATAAGAAAATGGTGATAGGATCATAATTATTTTTCTGTTTACCGTGTTTGTAGTTATTAAGCTCTTGATTGTGATAACCCTGTCATCAAGTGGTGCAGGAAGAAGGCTTAGCCGATTTGCATATGTCCTTTCTGCAATGAACTTAAGGAATTGCTCTTGGTTTTTGGTTGACCTGGAAGTTTAGGAATGTTGTAGTTTAACTAAGTATATATGGAGGCTAATTTCAATATGTGTAAATAAAAATAGTGTATTTCGTGTGGAATGTGATGTGAATACCAGGTGCGAAGAGCATTTGCTTGAGGAGTTGGAGGATTGATCAGAATGTTGCTTGCAAATTTGGTTGATAGGTTCAGTGTGTGGTAGGATGTTGCTTTGATCCTTAAAGCAGCAATGACTGGCTGAGTGTGAATCATATCAACTATTTGTTGGCCTTCATCTAGTTCATGCTCACCCCACAGAGTTAAGACAATAGGTTGGGAGCTGTATGAAAAATTCATTAGGCAGCATATCTGTGGGTATCATTAGCTTAGAGATTGAACAGATAGAATGATTACCTTTGATCAACTATAATAATTTCTCTGGTAGGTGTTGGTCCTCTTGTATTTCTTGGATTGACATGCATAGCAACTCCAAGCAAATCTATTGTGTAAAGATAAGTTTTTAATTAAAATAAATGTATGTAATGCATGAGAGAGTTGTGTAAATATTACCAATATCTTCATCTGTGTCAATGTGCTGATAGATTTTATCATAAGCCTTGAAGTTGAAGACATCAGGTATCAATGGAGGCTCTGGGTCATGTACTTGTTGTACCACAGTTGAATTGTCAATGACCCAGCAGTATTCATTAGTGTAAGTGCTGTATTTGGGTTGGACAGTTTCAAGCTTAGCATTTGAAATGTAATATCTATGATATGGCAAGAAATGGCGTCTGAAAAACTGAATATCTCCACCATAAATCATTGCCTGCGCTTTCCTTCCCTGAAATTGTAATTGCATCTTTTGTAAATGCTAGTGTCATATTGGAATCAGGTTCAATTTATGGTGTATATATAGGAGAAAGTGGGGGTTGTAATCAGGTTGTCACTTGTGTTTCCTTTGTTTCATTTAAGCATCTCATTACTTTGCTCTCAACTTATTGAGTTATTTACAGGTGTAATAGTAACAACATTAATAGTTAAAATTAAATTAAATTATGTGGAGTAGAATAACTTAAAGATATGAATGTATAGGAAATGATACATTGTCCAGCAAAGCAAAGTAAAGCACAACAAATATTATACCTTTTATTTGTTAACTTCTATTATTGAGGAAATTTCCTACATATAATCACATTAGTTCAGTAGCAATTAGTTCTATATAATCACATTATAAGTCAAGGTTTATATGGATATATTATACTGAGTAAATTTTGAAAACATTTACTTTAATTGCTGGTTTTGTATAGATTTATATGGATTTAATTTCTAGTTTATATGGATTTGTATAAAGCTACTTCTTGAATGCCTTTTTCTGATTCATTTTCTTCTTCAATTGATTATCACTTCTCACCCAATGTGAATAGAATTCCCTTGAAAGACATTAGAAAAATAAGCTTTTTCGACCGGTAATGCCGACTCTGATCTTTAAAAGATTTTCCTTCTTTAACGTAGGGAAAGAGAAGAAAACCTAAAGTTCATTCAACATCCTACTACTAACTTTCGCCTCAGATACAAGCTGATAAACGGCAATAATTAACTAAATTAATGTTGATGTGTGGGATTTGATAGCCTTAATGGCATACCTTATATTCTATAAAAGGGGCTAGTCTAGTTACCTTCTTTAAAATTATTTTTACAATTTTGTCATGAATTAACTTCTATGTAGGTCACAATAACTTTTTAATTTTAACCAGACTTGCTATTAAATCCAAGTTCTAATGAAATGGATATTAATTGAAGATAGAAACAAGAAAAAATCTCTTAATCGAACCATTAGACAATCAAGACCTAATTCTCAAGACAAGTGAATCCTGTACCATTGAAAGATTGCACACTTTAAAAGCAACTCTGCACCTTAATAAGACCTCAAAATACAAAGAAAGCTGGAAGTGTGACTATTAAAGCATTTAAAACAACAAATTCAGTATTCAAACTGAGAATCATGGAAAAGACCAACTGAAGATTTTGTGAAAAATTTGATATTTCAAATTGCTTTGGATAAAATGTGGTTCACAATGGCTAGTTGACAGAGTCAAAAGGCATCTTAAAAACTAAGCTTTAAAGCTTAAAACTTAAAGTAGCAGCTAATTATATGCTAATCTAAATGGAAAAGATTACTATCATTTAATAGGGTGTTGTTATAAAATGGTGGATGCAAGATAATAAAATTTGATCTCAAAAATGATTTACATTTGATTACGTGTAGGCAGATTTCGATTTTATTCATGGTTCTAATGCATCACATGTATGTCATTGTAGATAAAGGTTAGCAATTGAAATTTACACAACAGGGGAAAGCAATGGCAAAAATAATTGACTGGTAAACTTAGTTATGTAAAAAGTTTGTATGAATTGAAAGAATCAAAATGAATCTGAAAACAAGTATTGAAGAGGAGGATATCAAAAGATGGAAAATATTGACATACTATAAAGAGCTACCAATATTTGACATTTCTTTTACTACCTTTTTTTTTTATCTTTTAACAGTTTAGCATAAGAAGCAGAGGGCACAACTAATGGGCAGCTCTTAAAAAAATTTATTAACAAAAGTACCCACGTGGTAAATTTCAATTATATTCATAGTTCGAATGCATCACTTATATGTCATTGTAGAGAAAGGTTAGCAATTGAAATTTGCACAACAGGGGAAAGCAATGGCAAAAATAATTGACTGGTAAGCTTAATTATATAAAAAGTTTGTATGAATTGAAAGAATCAAAATGAATCTAAAAACAAGTATTGAAGAGGAAGACATATTACCTCAGTATCAACGAAGATGAGTTTCTGATATGGAGTTCCTTTTCTAGAGATTTGAGGCTTCAATTTTTCCAACACTTGAGCAATTGTTGTCCAGTCATCCAGGTTCGGGTTGATCTCATAAAAGTGGACCAAGTTAGCATCCATTTTTCGTAGTGTTGCTGCAGATAGCTGTTATAAACAATTGGTCAGGAGATATTTACAAGGGTAGTATTTAAATCAAATTTATTCAATCAATATGCAAAAACAAATATGATAAACAGAATATAAGATTTATTTGTTATTTACAATGATCAAAAGAGTTTCTAATACACATTAGCTAAATGTAATACTTCTTCATAGACTATATTTGCAGTCAAATTGTCTAGAGCAATATCACATATAAGGGGTCTAATCAGAATCTTTACAGAATTACTACTTTTAGCTCTTGAAATAGCAACATAAAGCTGTCCATGTGAGAAAACAGGTTCACGCAAATAAATACCAACAAAGTCTAAAGTTTGGCCTTGAGCCTTATTAATAGTCATTGCAAAACAAAGACGAATAGGAAATTGAACCCTTTCAAAAGAGATTGGGCAATTTGGATCATTATCAACTCTAAAACAGATTCTATGTAAAAATACTTGCTTTCCGCAGAATTCACCAGAGTTTATAACAGCATCTATCACATTAGATCTCAGTGATCTACATATAAGCCTAGTACCATTACAAAGTCCCTCTGGTGGATCTATGTTTCTAAGCAACATGATTGGTGCATTTTGCTTTAAAGTTAGACGATGTGGAGGTAAGCCATTTGGTGTTAGGCTATTAATAAAGTCTTCCAGAATTACTTGTTGAGAGGTGTCTAAGCATGTGTCTCGACTTATATAATCGAAACAGTCTCCTGGAAAATTTCGTACTAATGACTCATTGATGTCATCAACAAAATCATTTTTTGTAGTGAGTATTGATCTGTTCATCTCAGAATAGTTGTTACCAGCAAATATTGAAAAGTCTGGATAGACTGTTTTGATGAGAGCACTTAGAGATTCTTCTTCATTGGTATATCTGATAAGCATTTTGGAAGGAATCTCTATGTTCTCAGCATCTACTACAGGTTCAGTGCCATTGCCAATGCGCAATAAATATTCTGTGAAATCAGGATCAGATTTTGCTCTCATGTTGACTTTTAAATGAATTTTTTGCAATGCTGGCCAGATGTAGGACTTTATTAAGCTTGATTCTATAAAATCTAATCTTGAACCTCTAATAACAACTGGCAAGACTTGTCTGAAGTCGCCTCCAAAAACAATTACTTTTGATCCAAATATTTCGAAACTATCCATCAAATCTTTAAGTAATCTGTCAACTCCCTCAATTCCAGCTTTATGTGTCATTGGTGCTTCGTCCCAAATTATCAACTTAGCCTTTTGCAATAGCTTTGCTAAGGAGCTTTGTTTACTCACTTTGCACATCTTTTCTAGATTCATGTCAAGAGGAATCTTAAAACGGGAATGTGCAGTACGACCTCCTGGAAGTATAGATGCTGCAACTCCACATGAGGCAGTAGCTAATCCTATGTATCCTTTGGATCTCACTGCTGCTAATAATGCTCTATATAAAAATGTTTTCCCTGTTCCTCCAGGGCCATCAATAAAAAAACAACCCTTACCTTTCACAAAAATAGCTTCAATAATCAAATCAAAAGCTATTTTTTGATCTTTATTTAACAGGGAAATTGCAGAAATATCTTCCTCTGAGACCTTTAGGCTCATTTCATTCAACGTATCTTTTGTGCTTTTGTCAACTTGATCAAATATCAGAGTTCTGGGCACCAAAGAAAAGGTATTGATATTCTTTCCCATTGACTCCAAAAACTTGTTGATTTGCTGAAGTACTTTATGCTCTATCTCATCAGCAGAAAGATACGGTACCTTGATAAAATCTTCTGACATAGATTCTCTAAACTTCAACCATAATGCTCTAGGATTAGGAGGAGGGAAATAAACTAATAGTGTAGCGAATAGCCTCCTAAAACTATAAGGCATGTGATATAATGCTGCCTCTTCTAAACATTGCTCTTGAGGGTTATTTGATTCAAATAAACCCCTCATAATTGCAGCTTCTCTAAATGTGGCTACAGTAATACCATTAAATGATTTTGGATCATCAAATGATGTAGGCCCTTTGAGATTTTGTAGAAGCAACCTTAAGAAATAGCGTTCTCCTTCTGTTGGATTTGCAGTTACAATCCTCCCTATGCAGTCTCTTTGTTTTCTAGGTTCCCATAGCTTTTTGCAGGGTACCATACAAAATGTTCAGGAAACTCTTTGTAGGTGCATTTTAGATTTTCTGCAATTGAATTTGTAGCATTCATTTTAAAGAACTCAGTGAGCATAGTTTTCTTTGCATGTTTGTTTTCATGAGTTCTAAATCATCATCATCTTCAAAGTTAATGATTGATAATTTTCTAAATGCAATTGAAGATGAATAGCGCAAGATATATATCAAGCGATTGGGAACACGTAAATTCTCAAATTGCCTCTATAGGAGATACCCATCTTGCTGATTGGTACTCCTTAATTTCATCTATATCAGAAGATTTAGCATCTGAATTTACCAAGAAATGAATTTTATCATGCCCTTTATATATGTATTTGTATGTATACTTGACCACTTTAATTGTTGAGCAGATTTCGACATTGATATGGCAATTAAATTTTGCTAAAAGGTATGGATTATATGGTACTACCCACCTATTATCCAATTCATGCCCTCGTACATATACTTTTCTTCCATTATTTCTCCGTCTATAAGTTGGATAAGAATTTTCACCATGCAATGTTTTCTCTGCCCAATCTTTTGGATATTTATTTTTGCATTTTTTAGAAGCGGTTCCTTGCATACAAACATTATCTGGATTTTTATCACCACATGGGCCATGAATCATGTGTTTTCAGACCATTTTGAACAAGTGTTTCTCTTCTTTAGGATCAGGCAATTCTGCTGAAACTATTTGATCATATGACTCTGTTGAATAAAGCTTTGAGGTAGGATGCAAAATGATCGAGAAATGAGCATGGGGTAATCCACGTTTCTGAAATTCTACAACATAAGTATAAGCAGAGACTTTTCCGAAAATTTCTTTTTTAAACAGTTCTTCTTTCAATAACTCAAGTTTAGCATGAAACACTCTAGCACATAAATCAACTCTATTTTGCGCTTCATCAGATGGTAGGCAGCTTTTTTTAATCTCTGGCCATGAGGGATTACAAGTCATAGTCAAAAATAAATCGGGTTTTCCAAACTTCTGAACCAGCGCCATGGCGTCAACATATCGCCTCTTCATATCGCGAGGTACTCCTATAAAAGAAGCAGGTAAGATAACCCGCTGACCAACTTTTGAGCCCTTAGTCTGACCTTCAACGACTAAATCCATCACTCCTTGAAGTTGTTCAGTTCTTATCAATTTTTGTCTCTTCCTATGAAAATCAAGCCTTTGTGTCTCTATTTTTACATACATGTCGACTACGTACTGTTGGAATGCACGAGCAGTGTTCAAAATACCAGGGGTAGTTTGTTTCCTCATTTGAAATCTATATGCATAATATTCTCTCATCGACACATATTCTTTTGAATCTTCATATTGATTAAAGGCTGTTTGACAAAAGCAGTAATCAGTTTTGGTATTTCATTATAAACATATGACTAACAATTTCAGGATATTTTATATAATTAAAAACTTGGTTTAAACACTTACCTTGTTCTTCGGATTCTATGATATGATCAGTAGATCTAAAATTCTGTAGGGTTGCATTTTGTGTATAATGCTTAGGAGTTCTTTTTCGTTTCTTTGGATTCCCAGTTCCAGATCTTCTAATTCCAGGTTGCCATCCTGTTTCACCTAAAGGGAATAATAATGGGTACTGAAGAGGATCATAACAGCCATAATAGTACTGGACTCTACGGCTCTCACCACCTTTAGTATACATGGATGTGTCTAGAATATGAGTGTTCTGAGCCTGTGCCTTCAACCCAAAGAGCTGCTACTTGTGAAACTGTGGACTTATTAAAAACTCTTTGATCACTATCACAATGTGTTTTAAGCACAATCTGATGAGACTCTAGATTAGGGACATGTCGCAAACTACGGAAGAAGCAAGCATAGGGGTTGTTTTTCATGACTTCCATGAGTTTCAAGACCACATTTTCACTCAATTTTGTTGAAAAAGCCATACGATTTTCAACCTCATGTTCAGTATCATGAAAGTACAGCTGTAAGAACATCCCAGATCCTCCATGAGGTCTTAGTTGGTTTATGTAGTGATATGTTTGTCCCTGTATCTTGAATGTATATATGCCATTTGTCCTCTTGCACAATGACTTGTCATAGTGAACTCCAAATGATGTGAAAGCAAACATACTATTATACGTTCGTACGTATGTTCTAAAGCACAAAGCTTCTTCAGTCTGCCCTGTAAATAGCTCTATCAAGATATCCCGTAGTTTATTTTCTTGCAAAACTACTTCTCCATTGGAACAGCAAAAGTTTGCTATTTCCGAGTAATATTTTTTTGCCCCACAATACTTACAATCTGGGACCTCAGGTAAGACATCAGGTTCTAAGATAACAGATGACAACAACTCAGTCCCTTTACTGACATGTTTCCCTACATTATAATGTTTGTATTAAAATATTATCTTATATATTTGTTATAAATAGATAGCTTATATTTTAAAATACCTTTTTTACGCTGAGCAGACTGCTGATTCTTTGTTGATTCTGCATGCACCTTAGGGATTCGAACTATTAATTGAGTTACATATAATCAGTAGTTAATTTTTCAAGTATTTATCAATTGTGCAAACTCTATTACTTAAATATTTAAAATTAATATATTTCACAATTGTAAACCTGTTTTTTGCTTCGTTGCCTTTCTCCTTAAGCATGATTGATTTGTGTTTGGTGGCAGTGAACTCGAAGATCCTATATCAGGACATCTGAAGCATTATTACTTATGGACATGATATAATCTACTGAAGATGTCTACTCTTCTATTAGATGTTACCTTGATGAACAATTACACTTGGTAAGTCTTTCATTGCTTCAGTCAATAGTGTAATACAACTACTGCATGGTGCTGAATCATCTACAATTAACCATATGAAAATTAGGTATCATACTATTCTAGTTACCTAGAGTAAAAGTTTAACAAGGTAAATTGTAGATAGAGAATTGTTAAAAGGACCTTTATCTTTGTTGGAGTTATGTTGGCATGTGTTTCGACAACAGGCTTCTGAAGCTGGACCTATATAGATGTCATAAAATGTTTATCTTAATATTAAAGTTGCCTCTTATCTAAGTGTGAAAATTCTTCTAAATTTAGACTGTCAAACCTTGTTGGCTAGTCGAGGACTCAGTTACATAAGTTTTGTCATGGCATTCCGCTTCACACCGATTAAACACATCTAAAACAAAGCATTAAGACTTATCAGCTTACTAACAGCTCTGGCCAACATAATATTCCTATCTATCTAGAGGATCTACCTGTGCTGTATTCATTCGTGTTTTGAAGCTGTACATTGTTAACTTGTAAAGGGTGCTGTAACATTAGTCTGACATCTTCATTGTTCTTTTTCTTTTCTTTCCTCCTTTTATAAGCTTCTCGACATTTTTCCCTTTGAACCTCTTTTTGTTCCTCACTTAGCGATGCATATTTTGCTCTTGCTTTTTCATTGCGCCACTGCTTTTGATCTTGTATCTTCAGGTCTTTACTTATATTACTCATTTTCACATTGACAAAACTAACAAGTGAATCTACCTTAAGTCAAAAGCATTCGCAAATTTATTTAAACTAAGAAAGGTATTCTAATGACTAAATACATGCAGTGCACCTTTCCTTTAGAATTCCATATGAAGGTTTAAGCACCATTCAATTTTAGAGTGATTCTTTTATGCACTATCAATGTATATGCAAGAGGATTCATATACATGTCATATACAAAATTTGGCATTCAAATTCAGATTAAGATGATGTGATCTGTATATAGATTCGTCAGTTTATTACTGATATTACATGAAAGACTAATCCTAAATGATACTATCGGCGTGGACATTATTGAGTCATTGATTGGATGGACGGGTGATAATCATCACTGACTTTCAATTAAACAAAAGGATTCTTCTTTTTCTCTATCTCAATTACTATTTTTTTTCCATCTCAAGCATGTTTAATGTAAAATAAAAATTATCCATGTATATTTTGATTTTAAGGTATTGATCATCTTTTTCGAAATAAACATGTGTGGGTCAAGGTAGGAACACACACACACACACACACACACATATATATGTATGTATATGTGTGTGTGTGTATATATATTGACCCACACACACATGCATGAAGTAGAAAGTGTATGACTTTCTAAAGAATATATCAAAAATACTCAAGCAATTTAAAGCATTCCAATGCCAGATTGAAAATTATTAGCATCAAGTTTTGTTTGCATTAATTTGTTTAGAAATCCAGATTCGATGTGTAAAATGAACTTCAGGAAATGGAAGCCAACTCAATTAGAGATCCTTTACAAAGTTAACTAATTTGTTATCTTCCCAATTTATTAGGTATTATTAGTTGTTTGAGGAACTCACCTGGTGCAAAATTCGTTAATAAATGGTCACTAATTATGACACCACTGAAGGGTGAGGCGGAAGGGGTTTTTTGTACCCCTACCCCTGTTGAAACCAGTTGGTGGTAAACCTATGTATGTCTACTCTTCAAACTTACAAAAATATTACCAAACAATGAACCCCTTTAAAATAATGCACCCATTCTCAAACCCTTCATAGCAGACCTCATTCTTTATAATGCATTCATAGCAGATCTTAATTTTATGAGTTATACGTTTTAATTAGTAGCCACTCATTCTTTATAATGCATTAAACACTTTAATGATACAAATATTACGAGCACAAATCTTTTATCTTCTACATCATAAGCTCTATAAGAATTTAAAGTTTTATTAAGCATTGTCAATTGTTGGTCAAAAATAGGTAGAGCAGAATCATTTGAAGGTTCCTCAAGAAGATTTCACTTTTTTAAAATGAAAACGTTAGTACACAGGCTTAGCCAATCTTGATGAATTTTAAAATGATTGTAATATAATAACTTATTATGTTTATTGGTCTTCAAACCAATAAAATTTTTTAGTTTTATTGCATCCTTGTTTATCGGTCTTTTCAATTATCTATTAAGGTTTAGCATAACCCAATAAAATTTGAAAATAGATTACTGATTTAATAGTTAGGGAAGGGCTTTTAAAATCTTTTCTACTATAAGATTTAGGGTTTGAATCACAGTTGGGGTGAAAAAGACATAGAGGAAGAGTGAGAGGGGAACAATATAAAAATAAAAAAGAAAGGTTGTTAAAAATGTTTTAACGGGTGTGTGTGACAGAGTGTTTAGTGTATGAGTGTGTGTATGTGTGAGTGAGATAGAAGGGGGGGAGGGGAGAGGAAGGGGTTGAGACATCAATTAAAGAAAGAGATATCTTGCCAAAGCCTGTAACTTTCACTAATTACTAATGATTATTGTTCCTGTAACTGTTGTGGCGGAGTAACTTTTCATTTTAGTTTTCTTTCAACTTTGAAGCTTAGTTTATCTTTTGATTTGGTTCTTTTTGGTATTATATTTCTTTTTATGTATCATATCATCAAATTAAATGCATTGTAAGAGGGTAAAATAAACATTTTTTATCCTTAAATTATAACAATTTCAATCTTTTGAAATGTAGAAAATTATAAAAACGCAATTTAGGAAATGATTCCCTAAAGGGATCATAGAAATTTTTTTAGATTTATGTGCAAAATAGGTGTATGGTGATGATTACAAACCATAATCGTTCAAGAATTTTAAACATAAGTTACGTGAGATACATGTTTTGTATTTCAACACTGATATTACCACAATAGTAATATTAGTGTCTCGGCGTATTCGGATTAAAGGACAAAATTGACACCAGACGTTATAAATGAGAATCTACTCTTATGTACTATGACTCCAATGTTATTAGATGACTTATTTCTTGGTAGATTACACCAAGTATGCAATCAATGGGGTTGTTTGTCTCCATTCTGCCTATAATTTTTTTTAACCCAAATTGGAGATTTGCGGTGTATTTACAGAAACATTTGGTGTTGTCAATGGCGTTTGATAGGGAAATGCTTGGAAGATAGTACCAATAATCCTCTTATGTTTGGCTTATTGATGCAGTGTATTTTTCATCCCTATTAGTTTTATTGCATCCTTGGTACTACTAAAGATCTTCTATATTTGTCCAAAGGTTGCTATAACCCTTTTTAAGAAAAGTATTTCATGGTCTAACCTTCACATATTCTATTCGGTACTACTTCAAAACTTTTGAAGTACCAATTAAAAGAAAAGAAAAAAATTTACTGCCAAATATAATAAGATCCTTTTATCTTAATACACATATCAAATCAATTATTAAGACAAATTGAACATAATAAGATTCACAACATACTTTAAACAAAAAAAATCAATTCTTAACTCCAATATCAACATTATTTTTAATATCATTGCAACCAAAATTAATCCCTTGAATTCATGAACTTATCATAAAAGCAAACAAACACTGAATAAATCACACCATCCAAGCATTTCTAATCAAGTATAAGAAACAATGACATTCCAAATTGTACTATAAAAGTGCGAATTTCAGAAGTCTATATGCTAACCTTTTTCAAAATACTTGCTGCAAAATTCTTTCCCACGGTGCCACCAAACCTATTTTAACAAACCAACTAATTTTAATTATACAGGGGCTTCAAAATTGGGGTAAAACCATAATACCAAAACTAAAATTACATTATAAAAGGCTCCAATTTAAAATGTAATTAGCCTTCTACAAACACAAAATACAAATCTACAAAGACATTTACACCATGGATGAAAGGAAAAAAGTGAAAAGATGAAAACCCACCTCAAGCTAAACCACCAAGAGTCGCTCCGACCAAAAACCATCATCCAGCTCTCAATGAAGGATGCCAATTTAAATATTTCTTCTCCAATAACCAAAAGACACATAACGGAAGAAGCTGAAGCAATCGGCATTTAGAAAGTTGGAGATGAATATAGTGCCTAGCCATAAATCCACTGCAACCCACGTTCTCTTGAGTTTGGCTAAAAAAGAAACGGCTGCACAAAGGATTCAATGTGTAATAATAGTACATAATAAAACTCAGGAGGTCTACCACAGGACGAACGGTTTAATATCTTTGGTAGTAGTTCTTGATTAGGATGGCGTTGTAAAGAGTTGGAAGGGAAGAAGACTCAGGAAAATCACAGGGCGTAAATACTTAAATGGTCTTTGTATTTTAATAGTCTTTGTATTATAAATAGTCTTTGTTGGCTGCTTTTATGGGTATTGAGTAGTATTTTAATGTGGGGCCAGGCATTAGTGCAGTTAAGATCCAGATGATTTCCGAACATAATAAGCCTTTATGTTCCCATTGGATTTGTAGGCTATTTTTAGTTTTTTCGGTGGGCTAAGATCCACTGAATAGCAGTTATAGCTTGTACTTCGTGCATAAAAGATGGTCAACAAAGATTCTATTCCCAAAATACCCAAACCAACCGTAGACTTTTTGAAATTCCAATAATACCCCTGTCCATGCGGTTGAAAGTCAAAGCCACTCTTTGACCACAACTCATTCTTATATAGTATAAGGATATATATGTATATTATTTTTTTATTTTTATTTTAATAGTGAAATTACATGTATATGTCTAATATTTTATTATTTATTAAAAAAATAATTAATTATTTATTTTTTTAAAAATAAGATAATTATTTTTTATTTTTTCAAACTACTCGAATTCAAGATTAATTAGACTCGAATTTAAATTCGAGTTCGAACTTGAATTTCACTTGAAAGTTCGTTAAACACAAGTTCGAATTCAAACTTAGCGAAAAATGAGTGAGTTCGGTTTGCTTTGGTAACTGGTTTGAAGTTGAAGCCGTAGTTGAAAGTCCATCATCTCCAAAAACTGCAACATAAACCCTTTAAAAAAAAAAAAAACTTCAAATTCGTAAACCCTAAAAATTCCTCTCGTCTTCAGCTTCTCAGTTCTCAGTCCTCTTAGCTTCAGCTATGGCGCACCCGAATCCATCCTCAAGTAATCAACCATTGACCCTTTCAACAACTAAACCCTCCACTTCTAATCACAACCATTTCTTCGGTAAAACCCCAATTATCGTCTTCAATTTTGTAGGGCTTCTGTGCATTGCATGTGATTTTAAGCTTTTTTCTTGTGGATTTTTATCCTAAGATTGTTCCATAAAATCATAATGTTTCCACGTTTATGCTATCAAACCGGTAGCGGAGTTAATTTTTTCTCTTTTTTCTTGGTTCTAATTGAATGGTTGCAGTGTTGAGGGAATTTGTATGGGGGGCAATAGCTGGTGCATTTGGGGAAGGAATGCTGCATCCGGTTGATACTATCAAGACCCGGATTCAAAGCCAAGCCATTCTTAGTGGTTGCCGGGTACAACTACTACTAAATTTACGGCATGTTTTTTCCACTTTTTTTTTTTTTTTGGGCAGGTGATAATCCTTATTGCCTTCTTTTTAGGGCTTCTCGCTGAAAATGGTTTTATTACATGATTTTATTGCTTTTTTTTTTTTGGGTTAAATAAGCTTTTATACAACTTTCAGAATCAAAAGAGCATATTGCAGATGGTCCGAACTATTTGGGCGACTGATGGTTTTACTGGTAATTGAAATTTTTTGTTTGTTTATTGACTGACTTTTTTTTGCTTTGTGTATCGATATATATTCATTGTTTGCTCACTGAAATGATGTTTTTGGTACATACTGGTGAAGTTTGTCTTTATTTGTTGCATCGTTAACATAATTTGACATAATTTGTGGACAGGGTTTTACCGAGGAATTACACCAGGGGTCACTGGATCCCTTGCTACTGGAGCTACATACTTTGGAGTTATAGAGTCCACCAAGAAGTGGATAGAAACATCACATCCCAATCTCAATGGCCACTGGGCACATTTTATCGCTGGAGCTATTGGTATAATTCTTCATGATTTTGTTTTTTAGAGAGACCTGTTTTGTTGTTTCAATGATGTAAAGCATGATATTGAAACTGTTCCCCTTGTTCAATTAATGCTTTTCAGGGGATACACTTGGCTCTTTTGTGTATGTGCCGTGTGAGGTGATGAAGCAACGGATGCAGGTCCAAGGATCAAGGAAATACTGGAGTTCTGTAGTGATGAAAGATAGTGCACACATGAAGCATGGCAACCCTGTGTATGGTTACTATTCCGGGCTATATCAGGCTGGTTGTTCAATATGGAAGGAACAAGGGCTGAAGGGGTTATATGCAGGGTATGTGCTGTAGAATTTCTTTAGCTTACCTAGTGTTAAATGCTTGATGATGTAGTTAGTGCAACATTTAAGTAGTGGGCTAATCATACTGATACTCCTGAATATGTTTAAACCATTTGTCTCATGGCCAATATGAATATCATCTCCTGTAATGTTGAATAATTGAACAAGAAACTTGTATGAAGATTCAAAAATTTTTAATACTTTATATATATATATATATAGCTCTAGTTCAACAATAATAGCAGTACTTGTGTTTCAAGAAGGTGATTATTAGATGCCTTCGCATCTACTGTGATGCTGTAAAGGCATTGCTTTATGTTTCTTAATTCTTCATGTGTTCTAGTTAACAACCTTGAGTGGAGTTATCTTATTCAATCGGCTATGGATCCATCTATGAGAGTTCTTTACTTCATTTGGACAATATCTTTTCTTCATTTGATCTCTGCCTCTCTGTCTCTCTCTCAATGTTTTTGTTTGCAATTTTCTCCCAGGTACTGGTCCACACTTGCAAGGGATGTGCCATTTGCTGGTCTGATGGTATACATAGTGATGATCTATTGATTTTTCTCATTCTTTATCTGGTTCTCTGATATTTCATTACACTAAATGACCCCAGCTTCCTGTCCTGCCTGTGGTATGTTCCCTTGTGAAGGCTTACACGCTTACCTTTAAGATGAAATAGCTAGGATACTTAGGATTCTCTGTTTTCCAGTACTTCTTTTTTCCTGTCTTCTAAAATTAACATGTTCCCAAATTAAATAACTCTATGGGTCCATATCCGACCATGAACTTCTGTACTTTTGGTTCTGATTATTCTTCGTCTTTCTTGAATTTACTACACTACATCATGCTTGCAGTCCCAAAGTGATGTCTTCTTGGAAGAGTATTATTTCTTTCCGTGTTAAGAGCATGTCAAAGTGTGTTACTCGGGCTCTTCATTTTGCCCTGCTGTAATTGTGTCCAACACTTCATTTTGCACTAGAGTAGCCGTGTCGGCAGGACTCACTAGCTGAGTCCGGGTAACTTGCCTCAAAACTTTTTTTCCCCCTTTCACATTTTACTGGGGCCATGGGACAGATATCTTTCTTCTAGAAGTGCTCTTTCCCTTTCTGTAAACAATATGAAGTATATCTTTCTTTTCCCCCTTTTCATATTTTCCTGTGATCATGCGTGACCTAGTATTTGTATTGGCAAAGATTTAAATGTTCAAAAAGCAAATTTGCTCGTGTTATTTACTCAGCAGGGTATATTGTTGAGCATTTGGCTTGGTCAAACAAGGCATCTAGGTTAACTCTGGTCATTTTCAGAAATGCTGCTTGGATTCTTGCCAAGGTAGTAGGCCTTAAGTGTTTTTTCTGATGAAGCAACTTTTAGTGCTTAGCAGTTTTTTTTTTTTTTACTTTTTGTGTCTGTGTAATGATGGTTGCCGCAGTTTGTTCGGCTTGTCATTTTTTAGCACATTTTTCCCTTTGATGAAAAACACCGCTATAAGAAAAGAAATATCAGCATGGGAATATCGGTGTAACAGTTCTCCTACTAAACCCCCTGGCCACTGCATCTACACATTGCAAATTAATTTCTTGAGTTAATCAATTTTATTCATTTGATTAGCTACATTTCTTCATTTTCTGGTCATCCTTCTGTTGTATAAATTTTCTGTGTCTTACAATTCACAGGTCACTTTTTATGAGGCCTTCAAAAACATGACAGAGTATGGGAGGCAAAGATTTTTTCCTGATTCAAATCACTACCTGAGCAGCTCAATTGAGGGGCTCTTATTGGGAGGATTAGCTGGTGGTATGTGTCTATCTTCTGTTGTATCCTTTTACCTCATTCATTATGTCCTTATGGTGAGGATTGGCTGTGGGTTAGGATCTTACCTTGTTGTTTATGCTGTACAGGTTTAAGTGCATATCTTACTACTCCACTGGATGTAGTTAAAACAAGACTTCAAGTGCAAGGAACAACCTTGAGGTATTCTGTTTTGGAATTTTCTTTATGTTGCTACTTCAACTGTTGTTTAGAAACTGGGAATCTACTGAAATGACTGTAAAGATTAGATCTTTCTTACTATCTCATGAGGAAGATAGACATTTTTCCTGGTGGTATACCCTTTTTGGTTGGAAACAGAGAAGATTACCATCTTTTCCGAGGGTAAAATAGCTTAGCAACACCCCTGTGACATATTTAACATTGGATTAAAATTTTGCAGAATTTGGAATAGTAAAAGATGAATGCATAATGGAAAAGATAAAGGTGGTCAAACTTTATCATTTATTTGACCCTTTGAGACTGGGAGAATATAATGTTACCATTGTCGTAAAGTCAATGGAGGTGATTGTTTAAATGTGCAATGACATCTTCCAATTTCAGTTTTCTTGAAATTCTAAAGTCCTTTTTGCTCCTGATGTTGCTCAATTATTGTTTATGCCTTCGACCCTAATTACCACTAAACTAGTCTTTTTACTACCAGGTCACATTAGATTTCTAGAATAAATACTACTAATAAGATGATACTGAGGCTGTGTTTTCAATACTTGTATGCTTCCAGGTATAATGGCTGGATGGATGTAGTCCGGAAGACATGGTCCACTGAAGGTTTTAGGGGAATCTTCAGAGGTAGCATTCCCAGAATTATGTGGTATGTTCCCGCTTCTGCCCTGACTTTCATGGCCGTAGAGTTTCTCAGGGAGCATTTTAACGATAGAGTGAGTGATGACAAAATGAAAGAAGTTGCAAGCCTGTCAATGGACAAAAATGCTTCTTCCTTGCAGGAGGTGTCTTAGAATAATGGATGAAAAACATTTCCTAACAATTTTTGCCTGCTGAAACGTTGTTCAGTCTCATGATGGCTCATTACATCAGATTAAAATATTCTGTATATGCTAATAATCCCAAGTGATATTCAATTTGGCCTGGGAAATGCCTCAGTTACACAGAAGCAGCTAACAGAAATGTAGTCAGCTTACAGAGATGTGTAAATGCCTGTTCTGTAGCTTCTATGAAACGAACTTGAGATTCAATTTTCAACTTAGTTTATCTGTGAGCATGTATCTGTTAACGTGAATGGATATGCATTCATGATGATAGGAGACCCCACTTTTTTAATCCAATTATGTGTACATCTCAGTAGCGGCTGCAATAGGTTTGGATAGAGTATTATTTGAGGTATTATTTGAAGTAATTACTATAGCACTTTTTATGATGTGATGTATATGAGATAAACAGATGGTTGAAAATATAAAAATGTGACTTGGAAAATGTGTTTATGATACAAGCAAAATGTTATTTGAAATATTTGAGCTATCCAAACGCTCCCTACCAGCAGCACTGCTGCAGTGCAATGAACGCCTAAAGCAGAATATCTTACGGTCCAATCCATTTGTTTAACAGGTATCCAATGCTTTTTAATTAAAAATTCCATGGCTTTTCTTTATAGATGGAAGCCTGATATATATGATATGAACACCAGTCGTTACCCAAGAAAATGGTCCAAATCTTTATGCCCAAAGGCGATTGCGACACCAGGACTGGGAAATAAACTTTGGCTTCGGCTCTAAACATACAAAAAGTTCAAAACGGCAGCAAATTCCATCTCGCTGCTGCACCTAGCGCTTGATTGGAGTACAACCGCAGCATTTCGGGCGTTCTTTAAAATTTGTAGGACCAATAGCTGAAGATGTATTGCGGGAACAGTAAGGATATTTCCTTTTTATAAATTTTTTCCTTTCCGATCTGCGGTAATACAATTCATCATAAAGGTTAGACTAAACCCATTCCATACTTGATGAATGAATGATAACATTTTCAACAAAATGTGTGATAACAACTTTATAATTCAAGATACAATCTTTTACTGAATTTATTTTTAGACACAAACCCATGCTAATTTTGCAAATGAAGTAACAAATCGACCACCTAGAAACTTACTTAGTATCTTATAAATGAAGTAATCCTATTATTTGTTTGTTTTTTGGATCTTTTTCCAGTTAAACACACTGAAACAATATATTAATACACCTTTTTATTTTTTCTCTCTTTCCAGTCTGGATCAATACAACTCATCATAACTGATTTTAGAAATCTTATTTTAGCTTTCGATTTTTAAAAAGCTATTTTGTTGTGCTCTCATTTGATTTTAAAACCTGATTTTAGATTTTTTGAGCCCAAAAAAGTTGAAAATCAAAAGTAGGTCTTGGGAATGCTTTTGGATTCTAATTCAGGCTTTCTTTCTTCATGCAGGTGAAAATGCCTTTCAAATCTCAATATAATTACTAAACTTCGTAACGATTAGATAACTTTCTATGCTGTATGTCTCTCTCTATTTTCCTCCTACTCTCTTCCCACTTCTAGATTCACTTATATTCCCCTTCTTTTTCTCATCTAACGGGTAACTTTTATAAGAAAAGTATTTAATTAAATAAAAAATTATTTAATTGGCACAAAAACTCATTAGGTAGCATACAAGGATAATTTAATTATCTTTTAGTCAAAATCAATTTTTTAACTTTTGTGGAGAACAATTGTGCATTCGTTAAAATTTCTTTTTTAATAGTAAACAGGAATACATGAATTATTCTGAAAAATCTTATTTTTAAGTATCAATTTTACAAAATCAGTTGATAGCAAACCCTCAAACTAAATCTGGTCCATACTTGATGGATGAACACTCAATATGTTTTGGACCTCTGGTAGAATATTTGAATTAGGACGTGTAAAACTTGAGATTTCAATCTTGATCACTACCATGAATCTCACTGGAAACAAATTAAAAAGTCTCTTGGATTTTAGTATAACCAGTTAGGTTGTAACTGTAGACTGTAGTTTGAACATATTAAAATAAACATTATGTTAATAAAACAGAAAAAAATGAATTTATATGTCTTAAACCAAATAACCTTAAACACTTTAACCAGAAAATGAGTAAGATAATCTGATCTTTCAATGAATTTGTTTTCAGAAACCACAATATGCTAATTGAACAAATAAAGTAACAAATCGACCACTTAAACTTACCAATACTATATTGGTAGGTAATTCCTTATACTATATAAGAAGCTGTTTGTGTTTCAGCTGCTTCATGACTTTTGAGTCCCTCCTTTGTGGGCAAGATTTCTTTTCCTTTTTTCTTTTTTTTTTTTTTGGTGGGCAAGATAGTTATTTGAGTGTGAGGTTGACATTATATTTCTCGCTTTGGGTACAAGTTATTGATACTTCAAGTTTTGGTGAAATGATATTGTTAAACCCGTCTGATCTCTGAACTATAATAGTTGGTTGGCCTTTTGGTAGTTTTATTTTCTATCCTATTCAATCAATGATGCTAATTAGCATTGAAATGACCGTTACCACAATAACTCTGCCATGTCCAATAATTCGCCCTTTCTTCTACTCTCGTTACTTCTCTGTTGATTATATATGCTCCATTTTATCACTTTAATTTGAAAAATTTAAGGGGATTTTTTATAATTTCGACTTTGTAATTAAATGTGTATAGGCTTCTAGTTATCCCAGCAACACTTTCTTTCATTACTTTAAGTGATTTCAACCTTTGATTTTTTGGGAGATAGTTGAGTTGATTGGTAAGGTGAGAGGAACTATAAATAGAAGATTTTGATTTCAATACCTCCCATTTATAGGGAAAAAAAAATAAAACCACTGATATTTTTTTTTTCATAAATTTCATCAATTTTGCATTTTTGCCAGTATAATTTTGTTTCTTTAAATTTTTGGTGTCTGGAATGGTTTTCCCTTGTGTGTCTTTTGGTTTTGTCTCTCTTTCATCTTTCACTTTCTCTACTTAATTGCTTTATTGCTTGGAGTATGTGATATGTTTTAGTTTTTTGTATTCTTGCTACCTTTTTTTTTGGTAGGATGACTCTGGTGTTAGGAATCAAAGAGATAAATGTAGCGAAAATTTAAAATTTTAATTCCTTCTAATAGATCGTCCTTTGATTAAATCCATGTAACATAGAGTTTGTTTAAGAAAATTACTTCAATCCAGAAGGCCTCCTTGAACTTGGTGGAGATTTGACGTAGAGGATGACAAAGACATCCATGTAGCCGTATATGCGTTCGGCCTCTAACGGTGATCCACACGAACCTCTTTCGCTAAAACCTCCGAAGTCGAATTAGTTTAAACTAGATTAGTGCTAGCTATTTCCAAGACAACCACACACAAGTCTATTGAGATAACCCTAATTTTTCACCATGAAAAAAATCGTCCCAAGATAAGAAATAAGAGATGCAATTCTTCTCTTATTTTCTTGGACGAATTTTGGGTATTTATTTCTCTCAATATTTTTCTCAAAAATCTCAGAAGACAATTTGTGTGATGATTCATCTTACTAGCAAAAACTTAGTGAGTATTTATTGACAAATAAGTCGTCAAATCTTTATGGAAACCTGAAATCAGTTTTCAATAAGAATTTAGTTTCCTTATTCTAATACAACTCTTGTATTTGGAAGACTAAAACTTATTTGCACTATAAGTCCCTCAAGTTTAATTTGTCTCACAAATTAAACTATAAGTTATAAAACTTATCTATCAAGTCCCACTTGAAATTCATTTAATCTAACTAAAGAAGTTCTTAATGTGTGTGACCCATTAGGGTCTCATATAAGCTGATAATAAGTATGAGCTATAAATTCTTAATAAATAAGAACTAGATAAATTAAAACTCTTTTTAATTTATCATTGATTCCACTAATCAATCAATTCATACTTATAGATCAAGATTAGCATCTAACAATGCATAATGACCACCCAAGTAAGGAGAAAAGTCAAGTGGATGACCTCACCTTTCAATGAACGTTTACCATGTAATTAATATCCTTTTACCACACTTATCTCACATTAATCTTGGAATAAGTTGTGCCTATTCTAATATATGATTAATGCTCTTTTTCTCTTGTACCAAAATATAATTCCAATGAAGAAATTCTTAGAAACACCTTCTAAAACTCTCACACTTAGCGCTAAGAATTCCGAATTATACTTCTACAAATGACCAGATGATACGAACCCAACCTTCATTGGAAGAACTCGTAAAACCAATTCCCGAATCTAGACAATAATTCCCACGTTTGGATTGATGGAAGACCACGAACCCCTTAAAACCCTTGATTCCAGAACTAAGATTAATTTCTTAACCCTCAAAGAATTGTTAAAAGGAACTAATGGTGTAGGTAGAAAGGCGCCACAAACAAGTGTGATTCTTGCTTGATGAGCCAAAAGAACACTTAGAATTCAATCTAAAGTATTCAAAGGTTTGCACAAGGCACAAGAGAAATTCTCTCTAATTTCTGAAATTTGATGTATGATTCAATTGCATTAAACGTTTGAGAAGAAGGCCTATTTACAAGCTTACAAACAAAATCCTACTAAACTAAGGAAACCTAGTGACATAAGGAGTCACTTACTAACTAAAAATAAAACTAAATTCTTAGGCGCGACCATTAGGTGTGGGCACGCCTAGCTAATGGCAACGCTTCTGCCAAGCTTCTCCTTAGGCGTGACCATTGGGCGTGGGCACATCTAACTGGTGGCAACGCTTCTGCTATGGCCGAATGTTGCAGTTAATTATTTAAAATGAAAATTACATAGAATAATTAACTAAGAACTAGAAGTAACATCCGAACTAGCCCTCATATGACTCGGTTTGTACTTGAAGCACATTCTTGGAAAGTCCCAACGCCTTCACGAGTAGCACAAATGAATGTTTGAATTGACTCTCGCATCCTTCGAGCACGTGCATGAGTTATTGGCTCAACACTCACAAGTGGAGTTAGAGGAGAGGTCGGCCCTTTCCCTTGAACTTGCGTGTGGTCTGTGAGTTGGTTCCTATCATTCCCCTCCTCTTGAATTCGAGTTGTCCTCAAATCGAGGTCATCACCTACGTCAAAAGGAGACAAATCAGCAACATTGAAAGTGGAATGAACACCATACTCACTTGGAAGCTCTAGCTTGTAGGCGTTGTCATTGACTTTTTCCACAACCTGGAATGGTCCATCACCACGAGGAGATAACTTGCTACGTCTTTGTGTCGGAAAACGCTCCTTCCTCATGTGCAACCATACCCAATCACCAGGCTCAAACATTATTTTACGTCGACCCTTGTTTGCTTGTTGAGCAAACTGCTCAGTTCGACGTTCTATATTCAAACGTGCTTTCTCATGTAATGAGCGAACCAAGTCTGCCTTCTCTTACCATCTAGATTAGCTCTTTCACTCAAAGGTAAAGGCATTAAATCCAACGGAGTCAAGGGATTAAATCCATAAACCAGTTCAAACGGCGTAAACTCGGTGGTGGAATGCTTAGATCTATTATATGCAAACTCAATGTGCGGTAAGCATTCTTCCCAAGTTCTCAAATTTCTCTTAATTAATGCACGCAACATAGTAGACACCGTACCATTCACTACTTCAGTTTGTCCATCCGTTTGAGGATGACTAGAAGTGGAAAATAAAAACTTAGTGCCTAATTTAGCCCAAAGTGTTTTCCAAAAGTAACTCAGGAATTTAACATCCCTATCAGACACTATTGTGCGTGGTACACCGTGTAGACGAATGACTTCTTCAAAGAATAAATCAGCAATGTAGGGTGCATTGTCAGTTTTGTGGCATGCAATAAAATGTGCCATTTTAGAGAACCTATCCACTACCACAAAAATAGAATCATGACCCCATTTGGTCCTAGGCAAGCCAAGTATGAAATCCATAGAAATATCAACCCAAGGTTCATTAGGAATAGGTAAAGGCATGTAAAGACCATGCGGATTTACCTTAGACTTGGCACGGTGACATTGGATGCACCTTGATACTTCACATTCAACATCTTTACGCATCCCTGACCAATATAGATGTTCCTGCAAGATAGACAAAGTTTTAGAAACACCAAAATGGCCCATTAGACCTCCACTATGTGATTCCTTGACAAGCAATTGTCGAATGGAACATTTAGGAATACACAGACGGTCTAAGTAGTATAAAAACCCCTCGGATAGATAGAACTTGTCATGACCAGCCTTTTACAAGTCTCAAACACAAGGTTAAAATCATCATCAGTAGCATATAAATCCTTTATAAGCTCAAATCCAAGTAACTTAGCATCAAGAGTAGTAATTAGAGTATACCTGCATGACAATGCATCAGCTACTATGTTGGACTTACCAGACTTGTATTTGATGACATATGGAAACGTTTCAATGAACGAAATCCACCTCACATGTCTCTTACTCAGCTTGTTTTGAGCCTTATGAAACTTTAAAGACTCATGGTCGGTATGGATGACAAATTCTCTAGGACGAAGGTAATGTTGCCAGACTTGAAGAGCTCGAATTAGTGCATATAGCTCCTTGTCGTAGGTGCTATAGTTCAACATGGCTCCATTCAACTTCTCACTGAAGTAGGCAACAGGTCGTCCTCCTTGAATCAACACTGCGCCAATTCCAATACCTGAGGCATCACATTCAATTTCAAACATTTTAGAAAAGTCAGGTAAAGCTAGAATAGGTGCATGTGTGAGGGCGTGTTTAAGAGAATTAAAGGCAGCCTCTTGCTCTTCACCCCAGTGGAACGATACATCCTTTTTAATTGTGGAGGTGAGAGGTGCAGCAAGAGAGCTAAAATCTCTTACAAACCGCCGGTAGAAGCTTGCAAGGCCGTGAAAGCTTCGGACTTCTCCCATTGTGGTTGGCCGAGGCCATTCATTGATAGTTTTGATCTTGCTTTCATCTACCTTGATACCCTACGAGCTTACTACAAATCCTAGAAACACCAATTCGTTAGTGCAAAAGGTGCACTTCTTAAGGTTTGCATAGAGGCGTTCCTTATGAAGCACATCAAGTACTAACTTAACATGTTGCACATGTTCCTCTAGGCTTCTACTATAGATAAGGATATCATCAAAATAGACTACTACAAATTTCCCTAAGTACTCACGTAGCACATGATTCATTAAACGCATAAAAGTACTAGGAGCATTTGTAAGCCCAAAAGGCATAACTAGCCATTCATAAAGACCATATTTAGTCTTAAAGGCAGTTTTCCATTCATCACCTTCCTTTATCCTTATTTGATGATAACCCAATTTAAGATCAATTTTTGTGAAAATAACTGCTCCATTAAGTTCATCTAACATATCATCAAGTCGAGGTATAGGATGGCGATACCTAACCGTGATAGAATTGATAGCTCTACAGTCAGTACACATCCTCCACGACCCATCCTTCTTGGGGACCAAGATGACTGGAACAGCACACGGGCTCAGGCTCTCCCTTGCCCATCCTTTGCTAAGAAGCTCCGTTACTTGCCTTTGAAGCTCCTTAGTCTCTTCAGGGTTACTCCTATAAGCAGGACGATTTGGCAACGGTGCTCCAGGTATGAGATCAATTTGATGCTTAATACCCCTTATAGGTGGTAAACCACTTGGTGCATCTTCAGGGAACACATCTGTATAATCCTGCAAAAGAACCTTAAACGAACTTGGCAAAGAAAGATCAAGACTGTTAGTATCATTGGACACTTCCTTGCTATAAAGCAATAACAAATTTTGGCCACTATGAAATCCTTTCCTCACATTTCGGGCTTTTGCAAAGAATAATGATTTTTCCTCAGCTTTTACCTCAAAATCCGTCTTAACAATTGCCTTTTTCTCACTGATTTTTCAATTTTCTTTTTCTCCTCACACTTCTCAAATTCTTGTTGAAGTTTTACTTGATCTTCATATACTTGCTTGGGTGTGAGTGGTGCAAGTGTAATCTTTTTACCCTTATGCAAGAATGTATACATATTGGTACGACCATTATGACTAGTATTTCTATCAAATTGCCATGGTCTACCAAGTAAGATATGGCTAGCTTGCATAGGTACGATATCACATAACACGTTATCTTCATAGTTGCCAACTTTAAAAGAAACAAGTACCTGTTGAGTAACCTTGATATCTCCACAGTTGTTCAACCATTGAAGACGGTAGGGCTTGGAATGTTCACGAGCTTGTAGTCCTAATGTTTCCACCATGATAGCACTCGCGACATTGGTACAACTTCCTGGGTCGATCACCATGCTACAAACTTTGCCATTAATGAGGCATCGAGTGTAGAAGATGTTCTCCCGTTGGACGTCTTCCTCTTTGACATGAGTTGCAAGTGCACGTCTTGCAACTAGCCCTAATCCCACAGACTCCTCCATTGGAATCTGAATTTCAGCTTCGTCTTCACCTTCTTCCTCTTCGGTGAGTGGTGGCATATTCTTGTATTCTTCCTCCTCATTGTCGGTTATAATTTCACCGTTTGGAAGGATGATCATAGCTCGCTGGTTAGGGCATTGGCTTGCAATGTGACCAAGCCCTTGGCATCTCCAACACTTGGTATCTCGATATCTAGGCTTTGGAGGTGCGCTGGCAGCTTTAGGAGCTAACTTGGTGTCACCCTTTGGAGGCTCGGACTTAGCTTCAAATCGTGGTCTTGGAGCTGGTGTTGGGGTGCTCATGGGTTTGAACTCCTTTCTAGGCATGTTGTTGTGGCTATAAGAAGAGGTTGGTGTAGCTGGTGCTCGTGATGAACCCCTCCTCTTAAGTCGGCGCTCTATATTAAGAGCTTTTTCATACATGTCACGGAGTTCAACATAGTGGTGCATCTCCACTTCATCCGCTATTTCAGGCTTTAGACCATTCAAGAAACGTGCCATTGTAGCTTCACGGTCTTCTTCAACATCGGCTCGAAGCATGATCATCTCCATCTCTTTGAAATAATCCTCCACGTTTCGACTCCCTTGAGACAATGTTTGCAATTTGTTGTACAAGTCCCGGTGGTAGTGACTTGGTACAAAATGTTGGTGTATCATTACCTTAAGCTCAGTCCAGGTAGAAATGGCAGGTGCTCGACTTCGCTTTCTACTAGTGGTAACTTGGTCCCACCAGACGATTACGTAATCTGTGAATGCCATAACGGCCAATTTCATTTGTTGTTCATCTGTGTAGTCATGGCAATCAAAAATGAGGTCAACCCTCTTCTCCCATTCGAGGTAAGCTTCAGGGTCAGAGCAACCTTGGAATGGTGGTATTTGCGCCTTCAATCCCTTGATGGTCTCTCCCTTTGACTTAGACCCTTGCTTATGCTTCCTTGGCCATATTTCATCCTTTTCACTGGATTCATTTGAGCTTTCAAATTCATGGTAGCTTTGCTTACTTCGCCCCTTGCTACCTTTATAAGCACTTTGTGAAGCTTCCATTTTGTCCATTCGCTCTCAAACCCTTTCCAACTTTTGGTCCATGATGCGGTTTAGCTCCCCTTTGAAAGATTCGGTCCACAGCCTTAAATCGAAGTCAGAGTTATCCCTAGACATCCTTTATTGTGCTTAGGTAAACCAGCAAAGAGTTAGTATGAAAATAATAATAATCCTCGCACACTCCCTTAGTGTTTACTCTCGCACTCGTGTTTTCACTCAATTGCACTCTAATGAACTCACAAATTTCTCAAGATGCCTTGATTTTAACCCTTGTAGACATCAAATTTTGACTATTTCACTTGTTTTATTATGTTTTTATCTATTAATGTTTAGTTATTTATTTTTGAATATTCTAACACAGCTTTCTTATTTTTGTAGGTTTTTTCTTTAAAAAAAAAGTCAAAAAAAAAAGTCAAAACGCTGACGAGATGGATCGGTCAGTACCACAAACGATCGAGGCTTAAAAAAAAATACGTTCTTTTCCAGCCATTTCCTTCCTCATTTCCAGCTGTATTTTTGTATCTTTGGCATCAAGTAATCGATTTAGTTGATGCCCAATTCACCCTTGAGCCTTAAGACACAAATAAAATGCATCCAATGATCAAAATTAACCCAAGAAAACCCTCAAAGGATCTAAGCCTTTGGTTGTAGGTTTTAATGCCTATAAATCACCCATGTTAGGGTTTTCTGGAAAGGGGGGAGCAAAAAGAGCAAAAAAAGAGAGAAGAGGGAGGCTGAGAGTGAGCAGAAAGAGAGAAAAACGATTGAGAATCAAAGAGAAAAAGAAAAAGAGAGAAAAGATAAAAACTAGGGTTTCCTTTTCTTTAGTGAAGATTTCTGGAATTTTGGTGATTCTTTCTCGTTCTTTTTCAAGCCTCCGAATAAGGTAGTCTTCCTTTACTCTATCTATTATTTTTCTGGTCGAAAATTGCTGAAAATCAGACCTTTTGGTGGAACCAAGGTCTTGAATGTGTTTTTTTTAAGTTTTATGACATTTGATGATGATTATTGGTTGTTATATGAGCATGTTGTGTTTATAAAGCCTTGGTAAGGCTCATAGTCTTGTTCTAACGTTTAAAATCAGACGTTTGATGCTTCTGTGTTGATCTTGTTGTGATTTCTGAAAAATTTCTGGAAAAATGTTCTTCACGTTTTGAAGATGTGAAGAAACGCGGATCTCTTGCACGGCTTAGTTCGCGTAACGCTCCGCGTTTCTTCTTGAATGTTTGAAGATGTGAAGAAACGCGGAGTTCTTGCTCGGCTTTGATCGCGTAACGATCCGCGTTTCGGCTTGAATATTTGAAGATGTGAAGAAACGCGGGCTTGTTACGCAGGTCAGTCCGCGTAACATCCTGCGTTTCTAGCCTGACAGTTCTTCCCTTTCCCCTTTTTGTCTATTTGATGATGTTGATGCTTAAGATTTGGCTTTTTTCAGTTTTAACTTGTTTTGACATGATCTGAATGATGATGTTTAATGCTTTAAATAGATCCTCTTGCCTCTGAAGATTTTGTTTGTGTTATTGCCTGAAAAACTGGAAGCAATCTTCCTGATATTTTGAAGACGGGAAGAGACGCGGACAGTTACGTGGCTGAGTCCGTGTTTTCTGTCCGCGTTTCCCCTCTGTACTCTACATTTTGCATGTAACGCGGACCTAGTTGCGCAGTTCTATCCGCGTTTCTTCTCCGCGTAATCTCTCTGATCCTCAGTTTTGTTGCTATTTCCTGCTCTTTTGTTCCAGAATCTTACTCTATTATTCGTATTTCCTAGTATTGTCCATGTGGTTTGTAGAATCTGTTTTGATACCTTTTCTTTGAATTTTTGGTTGATTTTTTCCTTTAAATTGGTACCTTGATCCCTTTTGTTGGCATTGGGTTTTAGATAACCATTCCCCTCATTTAACGATTCAATTAAGGCATCACATTAAGGGATGATAACTTCTTTCCTATTATGTGCTTTTATGTGTTTTTGCATGATCTTGCATGTTTTAAATTAAGTTTTCCTTTGCTTTTATTCATGTCTAGTCTTTATTTATGTCATTTAATTTTTGGGTAAATCATTTGGAGGCCTTGGATGCCAAGTTGTAATAGATAGGTTTAATTTTGCAAAAAGTGTATTTATTCTAGAAAATGTAATAGTTAGATTATTGTTCCAAATTTTTTCCCCTTAGAATGTATTTAGGTTCCCCCAATGTAATAATTAGGTTTTATACGCTTATTTTGCATGCTTGCATGTTTATGTGTTTACTTGCTTTCCTAGGGTCTTGCATCTAGATATTATGCCTATGTGTTATGTGTTTATGTGTTTTATGTGTTTACTTGCTTTATTATCATGTCTACATATTTATTGTGTAAATGTATTGACGTCACCACACTGGTCCAACGCTAGTTGTGGCTTTTCCTTTCGATTTCTCACTAATCCAATGTTAGTGAGAACTTTTAGATGAGGGCTAGTCCAATGCTAGACCCTTAATGCCGTTCATGCATTAGATACAAATTTCACACACTTTTCATCTTTAGAGTTTCTTTTCCATTTTTGCATGTTAATATTCTCCCATCCCGTATGCGAAACATCTCATTTAGTTTTCTTTTTCGTCAAAAAATAGATTAGTGCATTTAAGGTATTACCCTTTGAATTAGGGAAAAGAGGGAGTATGACTTCTTAGCCTTAGCACGCTTTTATTTCCTTCTATGAAAAGGAAGATTTAAAGTCACGAACTTAATCCCCCGCACCCATTATGTTGCATTATCCCTCTTTAGGACATACATATGCATCATTCTATCAAAATCATTTTTTAAAAGTCAAGTTTCTTTTTCATGTTTTAGCAATTCAAAGTCAAAAAACCGTTTTTCTTAAAATTGCATCTTTTGAAAATTCAAGTTCCTCTTTGCACTTAAAATTGATCTTTTCAAAAATCTAATTTCTTTTCGCTTGAGATTTTATAAAAATTGCATTTCTTTTGAAAACCCTATTTTCCTGTTTGTTCGAGTCTCATCATTTGCATTTTTCGTGATCTCCTCGAGGGATCAAAGTTGGATGACACAACTAATGTGATCAATTCCAATCAAACCTCAAGGAGACATTTTGCCCCCTCTCGATCCAACATTAGATTTAGGTTTTGCACCCATATAGATAACATCCAAATGTGATAAATTTAAAATTAGAATTAGGAAATTTTTAACTAAATCTTGCAACTAGCTTTGGCTAGGTTAGAAGGGTGCCTTAGAGACGAGTAACATCGAATCTTTGCCTTCCCTTCTTTCAACTGTGACCTCCGAACCTTTTTCTCTAGTTTTTCAAAGACTTGGAGTCGTCTAAAAAAGGATTTTCTTAGTTTATTTCCATTAATTAAAATTTTCAAGTGACTTGGTACACCTAAACTCAATACCAAGTGGCGACTCCAAACTTTTCTAAAAATCCTTTTCTAGACTTTTGTTTTTGGGTCCAAATCATCACATTTTTGTAGTCCCTTGACCCCTTTCTTTTTCAAAAATCAAAAAATCAAATTTTTAACCAAAAAACCTTTTTCCACTAAAAACCCGAAACGACGAGGGTTTCATTCCCCCTCTCTCCTTTCCATAAAAAATGGGGCGCGACAGTTTGGCGACTCCACTGGGGATTTTCCTAAGAGGGTCTGAGCACTTGATTTAGTTGACAATTTCATTTTTCTAACTTTCTTATATATCACATTTGGATGTTTTAGGTTGCATTCCTTTTTTCTTTTCTTTTCTTTTTTAGGATTTTTTCCTGCGCAATCGTTCCTTGCACATCGCGTACACGATGAATGAATTATTTGTTTATTTACTTGTACCGCGCCTTGCATTTGGGGTGGGTGTGCATCTACTCTAGAGCCTTGAGGATGTTTGGTGTTTGAATCCCTCCTCTCAAAGGGAATCACTCTCATACGTGCATATGTATTTTACTTTGACCCTATTTTTTTTACTTTAGTGGCTTGTCACGCCACTCTTCCCTATTAGGATTAGAATTGATCCACTTGGACATGTGGCCGTGGCACGACGTGCACGTAGCAATGTCTAGGGGATCACTTGAACTACCGACTTGAGGCATTTGGATTGATGACCTTTTGCCTTTTGGTCTGAAGGTTTAGGAGTCTGTAACCTTTGTCGAGTCTAGATGCATTAGTGAACTCAACCTCATACATCCATGTTAGAATTGCCTAGGGTAGAGTCCATCTTACCCTATTAAGGATCACTAGACACGAGAGGAGGGATTCCACCCCTCTTTATTTTTGTGCAATTTATTGTTCCAACGTGTTATGTGATATCTGTTGATTAAACTAACCTTTTGTTGTCTTCCCTTTTCTTGCATTTCACAAACTCTAGAAAATAAGAGTCTTAACACTCTTTTAAGACAAGCCATCCTTCTAGATAGGCTATTGCACATTTGAATTTATGTTTATTGCATTTAAGTTGTAATTGCATATCATTTTTAGGCTTACCCCGACATTCAAATGGGGCTCCTATAGGCCATGTTTCATTTTTGCACCCTTACTTGCTTTAATAAAATGGCATCATGCATAAGCCATAGAGGGAACGCCACTTAGAGAATCCCATTATAGGACTACGCCCACCTCACTTCTCCTGGGTACATAACCCTTTATAGGAGATTCATGTTTAAATTTCAGTAAAACTGGATAGGTGGGGCCTGTAGGTAAGGTATTTGACCCAGTTGACGTGATTCAGATGGATAGACCCAGACGTATTAAGCAACTGTTAGCAGTTCCTGTGGAAATTCAGTTATGGCCTGGACTACTCTCACCAAGCGAGATCAACCAAGTAGCAACATACCTCGGACCAATTGGGGATTTCAAGGACATAGAATCTGATGGGTATTTGGTAGAGGCTCTAATCCAACTATGGGACCCTAGCTGTTCAGCATTTAGGATAGCAAATAAGGAATTTGCTATGACAATCGAGGAGGTATCTGGTCTTCTTAACTTATCAGTAGAAGGTACTGCAGTGATATTTCCCTTTGCTTCTGGAAAGGTTGAGTTCTGTCGCTTCACTGGATTAAAGGAGTCCGTGGTACTAGGGTCAGATCAGAGTATAGATGTAAGGTTTTTGTTTGATAGGTTTGCTATAAGAGATGGATTCGACAAATATGCCAAAGATTTTTCGTTCAATTCCAAAGTTGTCTGGGAGCACAAAAGACCATGGGTATATGGATTTGTCATGGCGGGAATCTATTTATTTCCAAGAAGAGATGGAAAAATTGGTTTTAAGATCACCAAGCTTATGAATGACCTGTTCTATGGGATTGGAAATCGACGAGGCTCTATAGTACCGACCGTGATAGCAGACATCTTCGTAGCTTGTACAAATTGCCAAAAGGGGGTGAAATTCTTCCATGGATCGAACCGAATTCTGCACATGTGAGCTATGGAGCATTTCAAAGACAACGCCCTCGATGGTGTGTCTCTAGTGGGATACAATTGGTGATTACTCATTACAAGAGGGTGGATAGGAATAACCTACAGAGGAATGCTTCGAATGGGTGGACTTTTGAATACACTACGGATCACAAGATTAGATGGGTATTAGATTGGACAGACTGTCTCAATCCGGCTCTTCACACCAAATCCTCCGATTTTATACCGTTGCTAGGAACTCAAGGCATTATGAGCTACACTCCAAAGAGATTTTTGAGACAGTTGGGACGCGTTCAAGGACTACCGCCTTTACCCGATTTGACCAACTTCACCATCATTTTTGACAAAGGAGTCTGCCCGGCAGAAATTCCAATGAAGATACCGATCACGCAAGCATGGGGAACGTTGTCAAAAGACAAGGATATTATTTACATTCCACAGCATAAACAGTTGGCTCTGGTCATACCTCAGTATGAAGACTGGCTTAGAAGTCATGATGGAAGACAGCTGCAAGAGGCACAGACCGATGAAGTCAAGAGACTAATGGCAATCATTGAGACAAAGGATAGAGAGAACGTACAATTGAAGCAATCCGTGCAAGCAAACAAGGATTTGGCAGACAAGAACAAGAAGATGCATGAGGAGATGCAAGAAAAGAACCAAGACTTGAAACGGAAATGTGCCGAGCTATATGACCAAGCTGAGCGCATGAGGAACCCCTACTCTAAAGAACCAAAAGATGCTGTAATAGATAGGCTGAAAAAATTCAATGGTTTTGTACAAGAACACTTTCAAGAGATGATGTAGACTATGATGTTTTAGAATTTGCTAATGAAAAAATTTTTCATTATTTTCACAAGTGTCAAATTTCAGATTTGATGAATGGGCCCCGCCTTGAAAGTATTGCATCATGCTAGGCCTACCCTTGGCATAAAAGGGCCCCCCTCTAGGACATGCATCCGAATTATATAAACAATCACTAACTTCGTTCTTTTTCCTTTTTTTTCTTTCAAATAAATCTCCGCAACTCCCCTTTGGAAATAAGCTCCTAAAGTGTGTTTCTTTTACCACTCAGGTACTTTTAAAAATAGTTTCACGCAGAAACCCCATCGTTACCCGATCTAAAAGCAAAAGCTCAAAGCAGCCCATAAGCATGAGTTTTGCACCAGAAGGCTCAGATAGGAATACTTTGGTTATTTCCCGACTTTGCTGCTTTGGGAGCTCGATTAAGTGAAATCTGGGAAGGTTTAATGAGATGGCCTTGAGATGGCCATAAAGCGTGTAATTGATCGATTGGTGGTAGTGGAGGTGGTACCTCGAATGATCATGAATATGTTGTTAGCATTCCCCCGCTGACAAGTAATCCACCCCTTTTCTCGACCAATATTCAAACCACTCTTGTTCCACCTATTCCTAACCTTCATGAGATTGCTTTTTCTCACCAGAACACCGGTTTTCCATACACTCACCCTGACTATATCTTGCTAAACCCAACCAAAAAGGCAAACCATTATACTCAACCCCAGTTCACCTTAAACATACCTCCCAGTCATACCAAGTCTCATCTTCATACCACGGAACCCTTTGTATGGGACATTGCCTCCCAAGGAAAGCTAGAAATGGATGAGCATGTCATGCCAGTTGACAAAGATCTGATGAAGAGATTGGACAGGTTTGAGGAGTTTATAAAGAAGAACCAAGGTCTGAACCGACATGGTAGATTGGATTACGATGATCTGTGCCTATTTCCTGACGTCCGGTTACCTATGGGTTTCAAAACCCCCAAGTTCAGCAAATATGATGGTGCAGGAACCCTAAGCGACCTTAAAATGTTTGCCAATAAAGCTTGGTAAACCGGTGGATCTTGAGAACTTGCCTATCGCCTGTTCCCAGAGCCTAGAAGGGGATGTTTTGGATTTACTCGAACTTGAAATATCAAGAGATCAAAACTTGGTTGGATTTGTCAAGCCTTTTGTGAAGTAGTATGAATTCAATTGTGAGTTGGCACCGACACGAACAACATTGGAAGGAATCAAAAGGAGACCTTCAGAAGATCACAAAACATATGCCAAGCGTTGGAGAAAATTAGCTGCAAGGGTGGAGCCTCCTATGACTGAAGAAGAGATTGTTCGTACTTTCATCAAGACATATGACCCACCTTATTTTGAAGAAATTTTTCGCATGACTGGGAGTTCTTTTGCTGCAATTGTCAATAAGTTGGAGGAGTATGATGAGTTTGTTAAAATCGGAAAAATTGTCAATGTGACTGTCCTGAAACAGCAATTGGAAGCATTGCAAGGGCAAAATGGCAGTGGGAGGAAACTCCCGTTTAAAAAGAATGAAGGAGAAGCTGCTTTTGTGTGGGATCAGAGCCCACCTCTCAGGCCCAGAGTTCGGAGTCACCCCACCAGTTCAAGCTCATACTTACCTTATCCCTACCATCAGCCTGTTTATCACACTGCCGCCCAGATGCCTTACCCCCGACCTATTCATTTGAATTCCTCACCTTTATTTTCAACTTCCCAACCTATCTCCCACCCCCGTCAAAACTATGCTCCTAGACCTGCTCCACAAAATTCTGTACAAAATTCTTTTCAGCATAATGAAATGCAAAATTAGAAAACCTTTCGGATTTTCACCAATCTGGGCCACCCCATTGACTAGCTATATGAGCAGTTGAAGGCCGCTGGGAAAATGGGTACTGTCCCTCCCAAACTGTATCCCCGAGGACTCCCTACTGGGTATGATCCCCATGCTATCTGCACTTACCATTCTGGAAGCCCGGGACATTCGACGATTAATTGTTGGATCTTGAAGCATAAAATTCAAGACATGGTGGATGCCGGGGACATAGTTCTGAGAAGAAAGAATGAGCAAGGGCCGAACGTCAATAGAAACCCTCTCCCGGAACATAAAAACGTCGTTGGAATGATCAGTATGGAGGAGGAATTTGTTGACCATGCTCAGTTCATTAAGGAAGAAGATGAGGTGATGGTGGTGGACCATTTAAGGAAAGGTCTGATGATGATATAGAGACGGGGTTATCTCAACTGTTTGTCGGGGCCACCCTTGACACCGAACCTACGAAGAATGTGGAGTTTCCTTTGAATCCTCAAAAGGCCATGCAAAATTGGGCTACCGATTATCTGCCTGCTCAAAGGAGGTTTCGGTAAATCTGAGGGGATTGTCCTTAAAAAATGAATCATGTTTTAATATCAATCATTTCTTCAAAAACAATGCACTTGTTATTTCACTTTTTGCTTGTTTAAAATTATGCCTTTAATTATGGTTCCATGGTATTATCTATCATCTTGCTTTTTGCCAAATGAAATGAAATTTCTCCTTTTGTCGTTCAGTTATGTTCCACTCATTTTACTTTCGCACATTTATTTTATTTGCTCTTAGATGACCACAAATAAAAACCTTTGACCTTTGGACGTCACCATTTTGGAATTTGATGGACGAAAATTCTGATATCTCATGAACTTGGATGTCATCATTTGTAAGATGATCGAAACACACCGAGATTGGCATGAGAAACTACCTTTTTGGTATGTAGAATTGCAATCAGGATTTCTACTGGGGCAACATCTTACTCTCTCATGTATGGGATGGAAGCGGTATTACCTGCTGAAGTTGAAATCCCATCTTTGCGCATTCTAATGGAAGCTCAGTTGCAAGAAGCTGAATGGACCAAGCAACGTCACGAGCGACTGTCTTTGATCGATGAAAGGAGGTTGAATGTCATTTGTCATGGGCAATATTATTAGCAGAGGGTGGCTCGGGCTTATAACAAGAAAGTCAGACCTCGCATGTTCAAAGTGGGGAATAAGGTTTTGAAGCGAATCCTTCCGATACAAGAAGAGGCTAAGGGGAAATTCGCTCCGAATTGGCAAGGGCCGTTCATTATTCAAAAGGTGCTACCTGGAGGAGCATTGATTCTCATGGAGATGGACGGACAGACTTTTCCTCAACCAATCAATTGGACATGTGTAAAGCGATTTTTCATATGATTGAGCAAGGTTTCTTTAGAAATTGTCGCAAAAAGGTGGTATGAAAAGCCGACCTTCTTCCTTTAGTTTAAACACTTCAACCTCCCAGTTCTCTGTTTGAGCCTATAAAAGTTAATTATTTAGCAAACCCCTTGAGAATCACAAACCCCACAGGGCAATTTTGTATTTTGAAAAAAAAAGGGAAAAGGAGAAATGACCTAAAGGGCAGATTTTTCAAAAAAAAAAAACAAAAAAAAAATTATGCGTTCGAAGTTTAAAACTTGCCCCTACACCACACCTAAACCCCTTGCAAAGCGCTAGTGTTGTGACTTCCACCCTTTTGCAAAATTTGAAGGAACTTTCTCAATCAAAGGCAAATGATGCAAATACATTCCCTCTGAATTTTGTCAGAAGGGATTGTCTCACTGATGTCACCATTTTAACAAACATGTTTAAATTGACAAAATTGGGGTTTAAGTCTGTCTATTTCATTATGCTACCTTATCAGTCAACTTGCAAATCGAAGGGTACTAAGGCAAGTTTTGAAAAGCAAGCGAGAAAGGAAAAGTTCATGGGACAAGGGAAGCGGTGATTATGTTTATCGGGGTTTACCTTATATCAAGCACTGCCGGTAAATTCAAAAGACGATATCCAAAGGGGTCAAGTGCAACACATTTGTTTTAAATAACTTTCTTGCGTTCTACTATTATTCATTTAAAATATCATGTTTAGCATTCATTCGATGGTTATGATGTCATTTTAAAATAAAATTTTTCTTTGCACAAATCCTTACACATATTTTCGTCAAAAGGACACTTTCATCAAAGGACAATCCTCTTAGATTATCGTGAAGGTACGGGTGATATAGGTTCAGAAGCAAATGGAGTGACAGAACGGATCTACACTGGCCAAACAAAAGGAACTCAACTGACACCGCTCATCGACGTCCAAGAACTCATGTTTACGGGCTGCTTGAGATAAAAGGGTAGAACGGTGGTGGCGTTATCATTATTTTTTCACCATTTCTTTTCTTTTGCAGAGAAGCAGGGACAAGTGACCAATCGGTCCAATCGAGGAAGCCAACTTTATTTTGAGTAAATGTTTAGAATACATAACTAGACCATTTTGAAGGGTGCATATAAAAAATAAATAAAGATAGATGTTTTGAAAAATCAAGGAAAGATAAATTCTTTTGGGAAAATTTTGGAAGCAAGGTTTCTTACGCACACTACCAGGCATTATAGCCTGCATTTAAAATAATAATTTTCAAAAAAAAAAATTGACTAGTGACGCGGGAGGTTGCGTGGACTAGTCCGCGTTTCACTCGCGTTTCTTTACAAATTCATATCTTCTGAGAAGTAACGCGGGTTGTTGCGTGGAATAGTCCGCGTTTCGTCCCGCGTTTCTTTGAAATTCATATCTTCTGGAGTGTAACGCGGAGTCTTGCATGGATTGTTCCGCGTTTTCCTCACGGTTCTTTGCATTTTCATGTTTCTGAAAGAAACGCATATTGTTACGCGAATCACTCCGCGCTTCATGCCGCGTTTCTTATCTAACAAAGTTTCGTGTTCATATGGTAACGCGGACTGCTGAGTGGTCAGCGTCTCCAAGCGTTCCATTTCCGAGCTCAAAAGCGTGACGTCTTCTTCACAGCCGTTTCATTTCCCCCTCCCCGCAACTCACCTCAAATCCTCAGAAACCTATTTTTCTACCATAATTCTCCACCAAAACACTCCCTAGGCCTCTTAGAACCTTTTTATCCGAACAAAACATCACGAAAATGCATCAAAAGCTCGGCATTGAGGGTAGGTTTTCCGAAGCTAAAACCGGTCGATTGGGGATCGATTCAAGCTTGTTTTTTAGGGCTTTTTGCATCATTTCACTCCTCAGACACTCCACTACGTGATTACGGTAAGAAGTCCTAACGAAATTACTTCTTTTAAGATTCCAAAAATTTGGATTTTTTCCTTTTTCTGCGAATTTTCTAATTTTGAATTATAATGATCATTGTTGTTGTTTCTTATGTTTATTAGACTTGTTTATGTGATTAAAAGATGCGATGTGCCGTTTATTTATTTATTTATTTATTTATTTATTATTTATTTGAATTGTGTAATTTTTGTCAATTTTTGAATTTAATTTCGGATTGTTGTTAACAGGCTTTGATATGATTGTTGGATTAAAATTGAGCACGTTTGAGTGGTCAAATGTAGAAATTGTAGAATTTTGTTTTTTAGAAAAGTTTGGAACTTGTTGAATTTCTTAGTCCTTTTGGAATTTTGTGGGATTAATTGAAACTTTTTTGTTGTAGAATTAATGTGAAACCGAAATCTGAATTCTTTGATTGTTGTACCTCTTATAGAAATTTTGATAAAATTTGTGAATTGTTAATTTTTGCGGAAATTTGTTGAAAGCTTGGGAGTTTTGAAATTCGTCACAATTTTGTTGAATTTTGGAAAATTCTGGAATTGTTATGCTTTTTGTGGAAATTAATCGAATTGTTGGAGTCTTTGTAGTTTTATAGAAATGGTTGAATTGTAGAATTTTTGATTTTTTTTTGTGGAATTTTGTTGAATTCTTAGAATTTTAAGAATTTAAATAATTTTGGGAAATTTATTGAATTTTTTTTAGAAACCTTGGATTTTTGGTTTTTTTTTGTGTAAAATTCATGGATTTTTCATAGGGCTTGTTAAATTTCTTGGGATTTTTGGAAAGTTGTTGAAATATTGAACTTTTTGTTCTTTGCATTTTTGTTGAATTTTGAAGAAATTTTGAAATTCCTATACTTTTGTAAAATTGATTGAAGTTTTTAGAATTTTGGATTTAGGACTTTGCAGAAGTTGTTTGAATTTTAGGTTTTTTAGGAATTTTGTTTTTAGGTATTTTTCCAGGAATTTCCAATTTGTTTATATATTTATTCATCGCTTTGTCAGATTTGTTTGAAATTATTCTCGAATTGATCGTCTCAGGTACTATGTCGCGAGTACGAGGTAAAGCAGTGGTCGAGTCACATCCACAGAGTGAGGATAGTGAGCCGGAGACACCATTGTTGAGGAAGAGACGACCGAGACAGCTCTGCCATGATTTTGACATCACCCGGTTCTCTAAAGAGAACCGGGGATGTGCCCAGAGAGCATCAATTTTGTATCTGAAGCTACACATAGCTCCAGTGGGGTCCACCAGATTACCGCCGCTTTCACAGCATTGGGGTGGGCCCGATTCGACATTACCCACGATCTTCCCGACTTGGTTCGAGTTCTATCACGAATATCGAGGGACAAGAAGGGAGTGGAGAGAGGGTCGAGTCCTCTGTAAGAGGGGTTCGATTAGTGATCACCCGGAGCACGATAACTCATACTCTGGGATGCAATGACGAGGGTCAATGATTGATCCGAAAAGGATTTCGCCACGGGGAGTGGGACTCCTCACATGCCATGACACGGTTCGGAGTAGCATATGAGGAGTTCCGAGGGTCCCAGAGCTAGACGAAACTGGCTCGATCTTTTCCGGCACGCCACCGTGCTATTTTGTACACGACCCACCTGCGTCATCCCAAGAAAGCGCAGGGAGGCGAGGAAGCGATTTATACTTTTTAGATCGTATGTTCCACGGTCAGGAGTCACCATTCGCCAAGATTCCTCTGTCGAACATTATTATTAGTCACATTAGGACGACGGCGAGGAGGACTTCTACATCATTTCATTTCAGGTTTCCCTGACTTATCTCACTTCTTCTTTACAGGGCGAGGGTGATCCCACCTGGTATCCCGCTTGCTCCCCTGAGGCCAGTGGTTGAGCCTAGCATTGCATTGTTGAAAGATCTACATATAGATGTATCAAACATTGTTCAGCCCCGACGAGAGCCGGCCCAGAGAGTTACAAGACATGAGGGAGGAGAGGCTGGCTCATCGTCTGCTGCACCACCACCACCGTCACCACGGTCTGGGTGGCAGGCTGTCATGGACACTCTGGGCGGATTTCAGACCCAGATGCTCGAGAGATGGGATCATATGGAGACATAGTTCGACGCTCGATGGGGACGTATGGAGGCACAGATCGGGGCTTTGAGCACTCGACTAGGCCGTATAGAGGCACATCTCGGCATTCAGCCGCCTGAGCAGCCTGTCCCAGAGGCCACCGGAGGCGATGGTGGTGCTGAGGGGGATGATAGATTTGCCCCCTGATTTGCAGTTTATTCCATTCTTGCTTTATTTCTTTTTTTTATGTTTGATCTTGTGTTCTGATTTTTAGACATAGGTTTAACTGTTAGAAATATTTTTAGTTAAATTGCTTCGTAGAGAGGTATATATTTGTTTAAATGTGGCTCTTTTATATGCTGAATGTGTTTGAAAATTTGGGTTGCTGGCAGGGAGTTTCATCCAGTTATAGGGGAAACTCTGCCAAAATTTTTTGAAAAAAAAAAAACTTTGTTTAAATTGCACATTTGCCCCACAAATTGATTTGTTCTTCAAAATTTGATTCAAAAAGGGTGCAAATGTCCAATTTTGGTTGCAATTGCCTTCATCCTTTTGAAATAAAGCCCGTGCGATGTGAAAAATCCTTTTTCCATCTTACTCGAAAATAATTGTTATGTGATTAAGACATTGGCATTTTAGAAAGTATATTTTGTAAAATAGGGAAAGTTATGCCTCAGTTTTTTTTTCCTATTGAATGAGATTTCTTCTTTTATTGGATTTTACAAGAAAATGATTGACATAGTTGGCAAATGATCCTTTTCAATTGATATGCTAAAAAAAAAAAGAAAAAAAAAGGAAAAGAAAAGCAACAAAGCGAGAACCAAAGTTCTACTCCAATGATTCTAGTACTAAGTAACTGGAGGTTTAGCATCTACAAATGTTAACTTTCGCGTAAAACGGTGCTTGAATTACGAGTATGCAAAGCAGTTCGAACAAGTAAAATGTTGAGTAACCGGGAATCTTCACCTAAAAGTGTTGATTTTCGCATCAAAAGACATTTTTACTATTTGAGCAAGAAGGCATATGTCGAGTAACCGGGAATCTTCACCTAAAAGTGTTGATTTTCGTGTCAAAAGACATTGTTGCAATGTGAATAAGAAGATGTGTTTCAGTAAATCCTTTTTAGCAGTAGAATCTGAGAAAAATTGTGGAAAAGGCAAGCGTGAATTGACTATATGAGTCATTTGATTGCAAAATTTGGTGAAAGTGAGAAATCAAGCTTGAATTGTTAAAATTGAGGTATAATTGTCTCTCTTTTACTTGATATTATGAGTACTTGATGCAAATTGAATAATTGCATAATAATATTTTGGCTGGTTTATGAGGATTTGGATTTCCAAGATCGCATGGTTTATTTCAATCCCATAGCTTGTTTTTGATGAATACTTCCTACCATTTGAAAACAAGCAATGTTTCATGAACATAAGTATCTCATGAATGCATTTTATCGTATGATTCTGATACGTTTTAGTCATTTTAGTGGCTAACAGTTGTGATCCCAAGAGAATTTGCACTTTATGATTAAAAAAAAAGAAGAAGAAAAGAAGAAAAAATTGAATTACCATGGACTAATTGGTTAATATTTCATGACTTCTGTAGGATTAACGATCCATTTGACACTGGGGCAATTTTGTTTTGAGAGAAGTGATCTCCAATTTTGGATAATGCATTAAAAAAAATTAATTTTGCCGGAAAAGGTTTGCAAATCAAGAGGATGACAACATATGCGGATTTGTTCCAATCCTGGAGAGGAAAGGTTTCAGTTATACTCTTCAATTTTTCAAAATCCATCAATTCTTGAAAAAAAAAGAAAAAAAAAAAAAAAGAAAAAAAAAAAAAAAAAAAGAAGTCTCGTTCTATCATTCATTTTTTGAGACAAGAAAAGCAAAAATCAGAAATGCAACATTTCACTCAGTGCATCATTACTTGCATTTTACATTTACCATGTTTGAACAGGTTGTGTTTTATTTTTCAAAGTCTGGCAATCCAGAATTTATGTTTCAATTTATGTTTTCATCTCTCCCACTAATGTCTAGATTTGGGTCCAATCCCACCAGCAATTTAGACCTAGGGCATATTTGCATTTTCCCATCTAGTCATTCAGGCTTGGGTCCAATCCCACTGAATAGTCTAAATTTGGAAAAGCAATTTAAATTTCTGTTGGTTTGTCTCAGACCTCACCCTTTTATCCCCTGCTTCAATTTAAATTTGTTGTTCTTTGTCTCAAGCTCCTGCACCCTTCTACCTCCCCTTCTTCAAATTTAAATTCCTGTTGGTGAGTCTCAACCTCCGCCGAGTACCCTTCTATCCCCCTTCTTGATATTTTAAATTCCTGTTGGTGAGTCTCAGTCTCCGGATGGGTACCCTTCTACCTCCCCTTCTTCAAATTTAAATTTCAGTCTCAACCACCCTTCTATCCCCTTCTTGATATTTTAAATTTCATTGGTGAGTTCTACCTCCCTTCTTCAAATTTAAATTTGTTTGGTCTTCTATCCCCTTCACGACATTTTAAATTTTTGGTGAGTTTCAACCTCCATGGAACCCTTCTACCTCCCGTCTTCAATTTAAATTTCATGAGTCTCAAACTGCACCCTTCTATCCCCCTTCTTGATATTTTAAATTCCTATTGGTGAGTCTCAACCTCCACAAGGCACCCTTCTACCTCCCCTTCTTCAAATTTAAATTTCTGTTGGTAAGTCTCAACCTCTGTCGGGTACCCTTCTATCCCCCTTCTTGATATTTTAAATTCATGTTGGTGAATCTCAGTCTCCGCCGGGCACCCTTCTACCTCCCCTTCTTCAAATTTAAATTTCTGTTGGTGAGTCTCAACCTTCGCCGGGTACCCTTCTATCCCCCTTCTTGATATTTTAAATTCCTGTTGGTGAGTCTCAGCCTCCACACCCTTCTACCTCCCTTCTTCAAATTTAAATTTCATGAGTCTCACTGCACCCTTCTATCCCCTTCTTGATAATTTAAATTCCAGTGAGTCTCAACCTCACTGGCACCTTCTACTTCCCTTCTTCAAATTTAAATTTCATTGGTGAGTCTCGGTCTCAGGCACCCTTCTATCTCCCGTTCTCGAATTTTACAAGATTGACTCATTTCATCATAGTTCATTTGCATTGGAACTACGCTTGACGATTCTCATGTCGAGAGATCGTAGGCAACTCTACGAAGTTCGGTAACATTATGCATTTTAGTTTGAAAATTGGCAATCTAACATTCCTATTGTTTACAATGGTTCGATACAACCAACGAAATTAAGCATTTGGTGCGTCTTTGTCTAGAGTTTCTTCGAAACTCAGACAAAGAGGGGCAAGCTGTAGACACCAAATTTTGACTATTTCAATTGTTTTATTATGTTTTTATCTATTAATGTTTAGTTATTTATTTTTGAATATTCTAACACAGCTTTCTTATTTTTGTAGGTTTTTTCTTAAAAAAAAAAGTCAAAAACGCGGACCAGTTACGCGGATCAGGCCGCGTAACCTGATCAGAGGCTAAAAAAAGAATACGCGCGTTTCTTTTTCCAGCCATTTCCTTCCTCATTTCCAGCTATATTTTTGTGTCTTTGGCATCAAGTAATCGATTTAGTTGATGCCCAATTCACCCTTGAGCCTTAAGACACAAATAAAACGCATCCAATGATCAAAATTAACCCAAGAAAATCCTCAAAGGATCTAAGCCTTTGGTTGTAGGTTTTAATGCCTATAAATCACCCATGTTAGGGTTTTCTGGAAAGGGGGGAGCAAAAAGAGTAAAAAAAGAGAGAAGAGGGAGGCTGAGAGTGAGCAGAAAGAGAGAAAAACGATTGAGAATCAAAGAGAAAAAGAAAAAGAGAGAAAAGATAAAAACTAGGGTTTCCTTTTATTTAGTGAAGATTTTTGGAATTTTGGTGATTCTTTCTCGTTCTTTTTCAAGCTTCCGAATAAGGTAGTCTTCCTTTACTTTATCTATTATTTTTCTGGTCGAAAATTGCTGAAAATCAGACCTTTTGGTGGAACCAAGGTCTTGAATGTGTTTTTTTAAGTTTTATGACATTTGATGATGATTATTGGTTGTTATATGAGCATGTTGTGTTTATAAAACCTTGGTAAGGCTCATAGTCTTGTTCTGACGTTTAAAATCAGACATTTGATACTTCTGTATTGATCTTGTTGTGATTTCTGAAAAATTTCTGGAAAAATGTTCTTCACGTTTTGAAGATGTGAAGAAACGTGGATCTCTTGTGCGGCTTAGTTCGCGTAACGCTCCGCGTTTCTTCTTGAATGTTTGAAGATGTGAAGAAACGCGGAGTTCTTGCACGGCTTGGTCGCGTAACGATCCGCGTTTCGGCTTGAATATTTGAAGATGTGAAGAAACGCGGGCTTGTTATGCAGGTCAATCCACGTAACATCCTGCGTTTCTAGCCTGACAGTTCTTCCCTTTCCCCTTTTTGTCTATTTGATGATGTTGATGCTTAAGATTTGGCCTTTTTCGGTTTTAGCTTGTTTTGACATGATCTGAATGATGATGTTTAATGCTTTAAATAGATCCCCTTGCCTCTGAAGATTTCGTTTGTGTTATTACCTGAAAAACTGGAAGCAATCTTCCTGATATTTTGAAGACGGGAAGAGACGCGGACAGTTACGTGGCTGAGTCCGTGTTTTCTGTCCGCGTTTCCCCTCTGTACTCTACATTTTGCATGTAACGCGGACCTAGTTGCGCAGTTCTATCCGCGTTTCTTCTCCGCGTAACCTCTCTGATCCTCAGTTTTGTTGCTATTTCCTGCTCTTTTGTTCCAGAATCTTAGTCTATTATTCGTATTTCCTAGTATTGTCCATGTGGTTTGTAGAATCTGTTTTGATACCTTTTCTTTGAATTTTTGGTTGATTTTTTCCTTTAAATTGGTACCTTGATCCCTTTTGTTGGCATTGGGTTTTAGATAACCATTCCCCTCATTTAACGATTCAATTAAGGCATCACATTAAGGGATGATAACTTCTTTCCCTTATTATGTGCTTTTATGTGTTTTTGCATGATCTTGCATGTTTTAAATTAAGTTTTCCTTTGCTTTTATTCATGTCTAGTCTTTATTTATGTCATTTAATTTTTGGGTAAATCATTTGGAGGCCTTGGATGCCAAGTTGTAATAGATAGGTTTAATTTTACAAAAAGTGTATTTATTCTAGAAAATGTAATAGTTAGATTATTGTTCCAAATTTTTTTCCCCTTAGAATGTATTTAGGTTCCCCCAATGTAATAATTAGGTTTTATACGCTTATTTTGCATGCTTGCATGTTTATGTGTTTACTTGCTTTCCTAGGGTCTTGCATCTAGATATTATGCCTATGTGTTATGTGTTTATGTGTTTTATGTGTTTACTTGCTTTATTATCATGTCTACATATTTATTGTGTAAATGTATTGACGTCACCACACTGGTCCAACGCTAGTTGTGGCTTTTCCTTTCGATTTCTCACTAATCCAATGTTAGTGAGAACTTTTAGATGAGGGCTAGTCCAATGCTAGACCCTTAATGCCGTTCATGCATTAGATACAAATTTCACACACTTTTCATCTTTAGAGTTTCTTTTCCATTTTTGCATGTTAATATTCTCCCATCCCGTATGCGAAACATCTCATTTAGTTTTCTTTTTCGTCAAAAAATAGATTAGTGCATTTAAGGTATTACCCTTTGAATTAGGGAAAAGAGGGAGTATGGCTTCTTAGCCTTAGCACGCTTTTATTTCCTTCTATGAAAAGGAAGATTTAAAGTCACGAACTTAATCCCCCGCACCCATTATGTTGCATTATCCCTCTTTAGGACATACATATGCATCATTCTATCAAAATCATTCTTTAAAAGTCAAGTTTCTTTTTCATGTTTTAGCAATTCAAAGTCAAAAAACCGTTTTTCTTAAAATTGCATCTTTTGAAAATTCAAGTTCCTCTTTGCACTTAAAATTGATCTTTTCAAAAATCCAATTTCTTTTCGCTTGAGATTTTATAAAAATTGCATTTCTTTTGAAAACCCTATTTTCCTGTTTGTTCGAGTCTCATCATTTGCATTTTTTGTGACCTCCTCGAGGGATCAAAGTTGGATGACACAACTAATGTGATCAATTCCAATCAAAACTCAAGGAGACAATTTGCCCCCTCTCGATCCAACATTAGATTTAGGTTTTGCATCCATATAGATAACATCCAAATGTGATAAATTTAAAATTAGAATTAGGAAATTTTTAACTAAATCTTGCAACTAGCTTTGGCTAGGTTAGAAGGGTGCCTTAGAGACGAGTAACATCGAATCTTTGCCTTCTCTTCTTTCAACTGTGACTCCCGAACCTTTTTCTCTAGTTTTTCAAAGACCTGGAGTCGTCTAAAAAAGGGTTTTCTTAGTTTATTTCCATTAATTAAAATTTTCGGGTGACTTGGTACACCTAAACTCCATACCAAGTGGCGACTCCAAACTTTTCTAAAAACCCTTTTCTAGACTTTTGTTTTTGGGTCTAAATCGTCGCATTTTTGTAGTCCCATGACCCCTTTCTTTTTCAAAAATCAAAAAATCAAATTTTTAACCAAAAAACATTTTTCCAGTAAAAACCCGAAACGACGAGGGTTTCATTCCCCCTCTCTCCTTTCCATAAAAAATGGGGCGCGACAACCCTTGAAGAGGTTAGATCAGTTCACAACTGTAAATTCAGTTTATCAAAGAGACATACAAGTTTGTGTGCGTTTTGTACCCCTTTTTTTTTTGACTCACGAACTGATTTCTGAGAGACTCACAAGCATAGAGAATGGAATGGAAAATTCCAGACTCAAACGACTTAAAGGACTTTGAAAACGGACTCAAAAAAAACAACCTAGTCTACCCGACACTTGGACTGAATTTCGAGAACTAACTAAACTGAATTGGGGCTGATTTTAGACTCTTAAATTACAAGGATGATAACTGGAAAATGAGGTATAAATTCGGTGAGAATTGCCAGAAAATTGTGGAACAATTTTGGAAGGAAATTTCGAACCAACAAGTTGCAATTTGGAAACTTGTTAAGGCGGCTGGAATTTCTATTTTTTGGAACAGTTTTTGTGTTTAGGAAACTTGATTTCCTAGATGGATTTAGGAAATCTGGAATTCTGGACTTAGTTTCCAAGAAGGATTGGGTTTAATTCAAATTTGGAAACAAAGTTTTGGAAACAAGGGGAAATCCGAATCTTACTTGGAACTAGCTGGACAACTTTATGTTGCTCTCGGCTGCTTGTTATTTTTTTGCTCTCTTTATTTTTTTTTGCAGCAATTTCAGCAACAATTCACCCCTCCAGGGATCAAGAATTCGAGATTTGTTAATCAAGAATCCAAGGCCCTTCAAGATTAATGCAAGGTTTGTCCAACTTTGAAGAATTACTCAAGCTTTATTTCAAGAACTTCAAGATTCAGGATTTTGCTTTCAAGATTTGGTTCTTTTCCAGAAATTTGATTCACAAAACTGGTCAAGACTTCAAGCCAAAAGAATTAAAGCGGTTTGGCAATTCAAGGTGATGATGGTGCGGCTCTTTTGACACCACAAACAATCAAAGAAAAACTCGGACAGCATGCAAAAGTTTTTGGCAGAAACAGCAACTAGAACAAGTCCGAAAACAACGACAAGAAACAGCAACAAAGGCAAGACACACAACCAATTTTTTTTTTTTTTTTTATAATTGGACAGCAAACAACACAAGATTCATGGCTGGACAGATTTAACGACACACGGACAGCAAGGACTCAAATAGATTTGACGAACAAGAACGAACTCAAGAAACAAACTTGATGAACAAGACAAACAAGACCAGATTTGGCAAGACTCAAAAATAGAAATTAAAGAAGGATATAACCTGGAAAATTGTCAACTAGCTCTGATAACCAGATGATACGAACCCAACCTTGATTGGAAGAACTCGTAAAACCAATTCCCGGATCTAGACAATAATTCCCACTTTTGGATTGATGGAAGACCACGAACCCCTTAAAACCCTTGATTCAAGAACTAAGATTAATTTCTTAACCCTTGAAGAATTGTTAAAAGGAACTAATGGTGTAGGTAGAAAGGCGCCACAAACAAGTGTGATTCTTGCTTGATAAGCCAAAAGAACACTTAGAACTCAATATAAAGTATTCAAAGGTTTGCACAAGGCACAAGAGAAATTCTCTCTAATTTCTGAAATTTGATGTATGATTCAATTGCATTAAACGTTTGAGAAGAAGGCCTATTTATAGGCTTACAAACAAAATCCTACTAAACTAAGGAAACCTAGTGACATAAGGAGTCACTTACTAACTAAAAATAAAACTAAATACTTAGGCGTGACCATTAGGCGTGGGCACGCCTAACTAACGGCAATGCTTCTACCAAGCTACTCCTTAGGCGTGACCACTGGGCACGGGCACGTCTAACTGGTGGCAACGCTTCTGCCATGGCCGAATGTTGCAGCTAATTATCTAAAATGAAAATTACATAGAATAATTAACTAAGAACTAGAAGTAACATCCGAACTAGCCCTCATATGACTCGGTTTGTACTTGAAGCACATTGATGATTGCTTGGCCTTCTTGGAAAGTCCCAACGCTTTTACGAGTAGCACAAGTGAATGCTTGAATTGACTCTCGCATCCTTCGAGCACGTGCACGAGTCATTGGCTCAACACACAAGTAGAGCTAGAGGAGAGGTCGGCCCTTTCCCTTGAACTTGCGTGTGGTCTGTAAGCTGGTTCCTATCACCAGATATGAGATAATTTCTCTTCCATAAGAGACGGTAAATCCTTATCAATTATTCACCATCTTTCCATACTTCAAGTATATACCCATTTGCTAATGATGTGAGCATTCCCTATTCAACAAAGAAAGTATAACTATCCATATTCAAGATACCACAATAACCTTAAATCTAAAGATTACTTACATAAACGTCACTTAGAGATTAATCATTCGGCATTTAAAGGATATCTCTATGCGGATCAATCTAGTGAATTTGATCATACCATTAAGCACCATACTTGCTTAGGTGTCCAACACACTCACCATAGTAGACAAGATCTACTACTTATCATATAGAAGTGGCATAGTATATGCTAGTCTAACCGTATTAACAATGCCCTTTCTTGTTAATACTATGACTAGAGATATTTAAGAATAAGCCTTATTTATAATCGAATGAACCTTACAATCATAACTCTTATGATTTCATCGATTAGGTTTATTCTAAGGGTTTTATCATACTTATATAAAAATATAAGCAATCAATATGATAAAGATGTCATTTATTATTACATAAATTGTTAAAGTGTATATTAAAATCTAGAAGTTGATTGATTTTAGGGCGCACACGTAACATTTGGTACCATGAGTTTGGTGTGTTTTCTATTGTATAGATACTAAATATATTGGTGCTTGACTTTTTGTTGTTGAATTTATTTAACTATTTTTGATTGCTAATAAGTTGAATATAGCGTTTTTTATATAGTATAGTAGGTATTGTGGATTATTGTACATCTGTTTTGGTGTATTTAGCATGATTTTATATTTTACTATATTTAGTCCGTATTACACAACTTTTTGATATAGCTTAATTTAGTTTAGCAATTGCCTATTAATTTTTCTTATATACAGCAAATTCAAGGTTATAATCCTTTGCTTGTGTATTCAAATTTAGGTTTTTCTGGTAAATAGATATAGGTTGATCTCTATAGCGGGTCTAAGAAGTTGTCAGAATTAAAATTTCAACACAATCAAAAGTTAAGCCAAAATTGTGTATTGTTATGTGAGGTGAATTTCTCAAAATAATCCCAAAAGAAAAAAGGGTATCTGAAAAGTGGAGATATGTGACAAGTGTTTCTACAATTAATGTTGTCAAATTTGAGTTTTGCAGCGAGTAATTTTTTATTTTTTGTTGAAATTTTTAAAAAAATAAATTTAGATTCCCATGTTAGCAAGTCTGGCACAGGAAACTTGTATTTTTTATAAGCATTCTCTAGCAGGACACAAGCAGTGTGGCCACAGAGACATTAAGGGTACGTTTGATAAAATTGAAATCTGAAAGTTGAAATCTGAAATCTGAAATCTGAAGTCTGAATTCATTAAGTGATTGAATTGTTAAATACTAGATCTAATACATTTAAATGTATATCACGTTCACTGATAAGTGAAAAGCTTATCACTTATCTTTGGGAGCAAGTTTTGCCTAAAAGATTCAGTGTCACTTAATTAATTCAGATGTTCTATTTTTGATTATCAAACGCATCTAAATGATTAAAATTTGAATCCATTAAGTTTAAGTGCTGAATTGGGTTATCAAATGGGGCCTAAGTTTGTTGCCTATGTGTGGCGACAAGCACAGATCTTAAAAAAAAAAAAGAAGCGGCAAATTGGTACCCATTGATCATCATGATCAATGGCTGTTGTTGGTCGATACAAGCAAGGATGACTGTAATTAAAAAAAAAAAAAAACGGAAACATGTAGCCGTTGGATCAACGGATGGATTATAAATAAGCCCAAGTTTCCAAAGCTTCACTGCAACATCTCTATTTGAGAATTCTATATTTTCACTTCTCCACTTCTGTCTATCCCTTAGCAAATTGGGTCTATAATCTCTCTCTTTCATAATATTTTATTTTGTTTCGGCCTCTCTCTCTCTCTCTCTTCACATTGCGTTTCGATCAAATCTTTTGTGTCGGTCACGTGGTGACTGTTCGTTTCAGGTAAGAATACTAGTAATTAAAATATTATTAATTTCATTATTTAATTAATTACTTATAACATAATTATTGTATAATCTCTATAGTTGGGGCAGTTGAGTTTGCTGAGAATATCTCAAGGTGGACCTGCTAGCTTGGCAGTAGCTTCTTTCAAACAGTAAAAGTAAGTAATTTATTCACTTATATTAATAAATATTATCATCTATTTAATTAATAGATAATTTATAATTTGTTGATAATCATGATTATATTATTTAATTAAATTTTTAAACATTGTTATATTATAGAAATAGTAACATGCTGAGTATTAATTATTTATAAATTAATGTTTGATATATGTAATCCTATTCATTAGCTTGTATAATGAGAATTGTATTATATTGCTGTGGAGTAAACGTAATAGTTTTACTATATGTTGTAGTATCAATGAACTTAAATTAATTTGTGTTACGATCTTGACGAAGAATGAAAAAAACTTAACATTTTATTACGTGCATAGATTTTTTACTTCGTGCAACTATAACTGCGGAAGGATGTGCCACGTGATTTGTGTTACATTGATTGAACGAGAATCTGATAGAGTTCAAATGATCAAATTAGTCAATTGAATATCTGTAATTAGATACACATAACAATTACGCATTCCATTATTAATGGTAAAAGTACTCCTAATTAAACCACCAAAAATCAGGTCCTTTTGCCTTTTCGATATAGTAGTTATTTTTTCTAGAGAATTACTAAACTTTTCTTACAATACATAGTTTCCCCTAAAAGTAGTAATATTTTGTAAATAAATTGAAATAATTTTGTAAAAGATTTTATGATTTTTCACCAATATAATCAAAGAATTTCACATCTTTGAAAGATTAATAGAAAGAAAAGGACAATGGCATGAGTGTAAATGTAAGCAAATGTATTATGTATCACATCATGAGATTAGGAATGATTTGTTTAAGTAATTAGTAATTAGTAATTGAGCGCCCGTGTGCTCTGACCATTGTCGGTTTATATACCTACATGTTTTACACAAAATCACCGTTTTTGCCTTATTTGTGATTGTGTCAAAACACCACTTGTGACATGCAAAAATTTTGCCAAAAATTGGCACTTGCTACACATGTCTATAGTACTCAAATAGTGGTCAAAATTTAGCAATAATGCTAGGAAAATATATGAGGAACAAAGTATAACATTTCTTGAAATTCAAGGGCTGGAAAATAAATTGAACTTTTGCAACTTGACCTTTACTAAAAATAAAGCATGAAGTGTAAAACTTGTCTTGTTTCTTGATCATGTTGGCCGAATTCATGAGCTTGGAAATAGCCTTGAAATGTCTTGATACTTCTTGAAATTTACCTACAAGCATGACAAGGCATTTCAAGAAACTTGTCCAAAAACTAACCTATTGACTTAGCAAATTACACCACCTCATGCTTGGCTTTTGCCTATAAATATTTAAAGCCTTTTAAACCTTTGAAACATTTACTTCTATCATCCATCTTGGATGAGAGTTTGAAGGAAAAACTAGCCCAACAAGAACAAATTTCTACAACTAAAAACTAGCCAAAAACCGAGAACAAGGAACTTGGATTTTGCTTGATTCCACTTGGTGATTTCTTTCAAATCTTTCGTGCTTTTGTTGAGGTATGTCAAGCTAATGATCCTCCTTGTTTTTAGCTCAGTTATGTGCATAGGATGACTAGCAATTTACAAGTTTTAGTTGCTGAAATTCGTGTTGCATATAGCCTTGAAATACATGTTGTACTTGATGAATGTTGCCTTGATTAGTTTGTATGCTGCTCAAAGCTATAGGCTGTTTAACAGCCATAATTTTCGATTGATTATTGCAAAACCTTGGCTAAAAAGGTATTCTAGAGGCTAAACTATATGTGTGGGTGGTTGTGCAGTGAATTCAAGTGAAATAAAAACGTTTAAAGGAGTAAAGGACACAACTAGGGCCATAACACCATTTTTGGATAGAACAGGTGGCCAAAACCAGCATCGGAAAAAAAAACTCATAACTTTGTGAGGCTCCGTACCATCAATTTAATTTATAAATTGCAAAATTTCATATTTTCATAAAAATTATTTCTAGTATTTTATTTTGAATTATTTGACTTTCATATATCAATTGTAACGACACGAAAAGTTTTAAACTGCATTGTATAGGTCTAAATTATGTTCTCGATTTAATTATTTGAATGTTTAAATTTCACACCTGAGCCTAGGGTCATCCACTAGACATAAGTTTTGAATGTTAGAATATGTATTCGGGATATATAAATGAGAAAAACCGGGATCGGAGTATAGCGTCGCGCGAATTTGACATCGACGCGACATAAAGCTACAAAATTTGACTTTGAGGCTAAACATCACTTCCACCACTTATTTGTCTTGAAACTCCAAAAGAACATCACACTTTCTTTCCTCTAATCTCCTCCTTACCAGCCGACCATCCTTCATCATCTTTCTCTTCTTGATTCTTCAAAAACCACCAACACAAACCACCATTGAAGCAACCAAAAGCTTGAGGGTTTTGTTAGTTTTCTTGGTGAAACTTCGGACCAGCTTTAAGGAGAGGAGGAACTGGTTGTTGAGCTTGAAGATTGAGGGCTTTTGTAGGCTATTTCATCCACCAAAAGCTAAGCTTCTTGTTTGAGTAGAGGTAAGTTGGCAAAACACCAAAAACCTTGCTCATTTGTTTCATTTATATGGCTAAGAGAGTTTGAAGCTCTTTGTGTTAGATTTTGTTATTGTTGGATGAATGTGGGCTCTATGAAATCCCACTATCTAGGAACTTGGGGCTGTTGATGATCTATTGTGTGTGTGTGAGGTGTTGAGTATAGAGTTTTGTTGCTAGAAATGAAAGTGGGAAGAAGAAGAGAGGAACCGAGAGAGGGTTGGAGAGCCAGTTTTGTTGCAGCTTCATTTCCTTAAATTTTTGCTCAATGATTCCCTATTTCTTTTGTTGATTCTTGAAGGTTACATGATGGCATAAGTATGGTAGAAATTTCATGTAAAAGTAACTTTATTTGATGTTGCAAAATGGATGAGAAAAAAGTTTTAAAAATCTGGAATTTCGTATGACAGGGTTGATGAAATAGGTTTCTTAAAACTGTTGTAACTTGGTGTAGGAATATCCAAATTGCATTCTGTTTATTTCATTTGAAACTAGAATCCAATTTCTTTCAGTGGTATAAATTTCAAGGGCTAGTTTGATTTCTGTGAATTTTGGTGAATTTTCTAAATTGACTGAAAATCAAGACTGATATGTCCTATTTCTACTGTAGCAGCAGATTTAAACTGAAATTTGACTGGTTTTCGATTTGAATCTTGTATATGTGTCTTTTCAGTAATTTTAGTTCATTGAGTCTATTTTCCAACGGTATAAGATTTATAATTTTTGGACTTATAAAACTCTAATTATGAATTTTCAAAAAATATTGTGTAAAACTGAAACTTCTTCTAAGGAAGTTTAAAAATCTGGAATTTGAATGCTCAAAACTGCCGGTTGTTTTGGGGGTCATTTAGCCCTGTTTTAACCTGATAATTTCTTGGTTTTCTTGTGGTTATTTTCTGCTACGATGATTTCCTGCTAAAATGAGCATTTTTGGTGCATAAACACGTTTGGCAAAAGCATGTGAAAATTGAAGAACCAAATCTGGAAATTTTGCCGTGTTGCTGCGGGTTCACTTTGTTGTTTTTGAAGCTATGTTCTGGACCTCTTTTCATGGATTCCTTGGTGGTTTTAAAATTTTAAATGTTGCACTATATGTGTGGTAAAATGCTTTGCAAATGTGTGTCCATTTGGTATGTTAAAAACTCTTGAAAGTTGGGTTAAAAAGCTGGAAATTTTCCTCCTTGCACTTGGTTGCCCTGTTTTTGAAGCATTTTGATTCAAAGTTTTACTACCATTTTGCTTTCTTTTATTAAAGGAATGTTGCTAGAGCTTATGTATCAAAATTTGAATGATTTGGGGCAAATTTGGTTGAGCAAAATGTTTACAAATCAAAGAAGGAAAAATTTGACAGTTTAGTTCCAAGAATTTCCCAAACTTTGGTCATTTAAAAAGTTACCTTTCCATGCGATTTTTTGGCTCAAATTTGGTACAAATGTAGTTCACCTAGTGAGGTTTGACTAGACAAAATTTGGTAATTTTTCAGTGGCATTTTGATGCCCAAATGTTGTTCCAAATATAGCTTTTCAAATCTGGAAAATCTGGCTGTCAGTCTTGGCAACCCCCTGTATTTCTATCAGCTATAACTCTTTGCTCAGGAGTCAAAATTGAGCGCTGTCAGTGGCGTTTGAAACTAGACTTTGCAATCTTTCTAATGGTATAAGACTTGCACACTAGTCCCTTTCCTATCAACACCATAAAAGTTGCAAATATGGCAGATTCGCCAGCCTGATTTTTCTGTCTTTGTTGTTGCTGGACTCTCCGATTCATTTTAGCTCATCCTACTTCATGAATTTTCGAGCGAAGTCTTTTAGTGATTTTTAGAATATTGGATCTAGTTTTCGTATCTTTAAACCTTGTCCAATTTCGATGTATATTAAGTGAGTTATGGCCAAGAAAGAAACTATAGTTGAGCAACTTTGGTGAAATTAAATAGTTGGGTTAAATTTAGAGTTTTAGTCACTTGGATTGAAAGTGATAGTTTCATTTTGACTCAAGTGACCAAGAGGTTGCAGAAGTTGACCCGACTACCGAAGCATAATCATCTTGCTTAAGTGTTTGACAAATTTTATAGGTGAGTGTTCAAGTGCATGTTACTTAATGTTTTGTTTAATGTCAATGATTTGAAAAGCATGCCTGTGGTGAGCATGTACTTTATCATGCTCACCCTTCTGTGAATTGCAATCGTTAAATGCTTGTACTTGTGCTTGTTCTTCAATCGTTATACCAAACGGTTGTATGTACAACACTCAAGCAAGTGGGAGGTATCTCTCCTCCCATTTTGGTTAAATTTTGTCCAAGTCGATTGGAGTATTGTCTTGTCGACCTCTTTTGCCAGGCGGTAGTATGTACCACACTCTAGGAGTGGGAGGTGCCTCTCATCCCATCTTGGTTTATGGATAAATTCCATTTTGATGAGCGGGCCCGATACAGAAGGTGTAAGTAGACGGTTGAGTGTAAAGTGTTGTCTACGGACAGTGAGATAGAGGTTGACGGAGTGTCAACATTTTAATTGAAAATTGTAACTTGGAAATGGACAAAAAGGCGATGGCGGAAATTGTGAAAAGGTGGAACAGACCATTTGTATCCTTTCATATTACCTTCTTTACTTGTTTTGTGTGTGTTTTGAGTTTTCTCCTGTTTTACTGTTTTAATAATTTTAAATACCGCTTTGACTTGTCTACGTATGATTTCTTGACCTCACTGAACTTTACTCACCCCATTAAGTTTGTTTTCCTTAAAAGGTCTTGAAGTGGGGATCGTAAATCGAGAAATTAGTTTCTTTTGTAGGATTTTTGTACTTTTGTATAAGATTAAAATTATTGGTAAACTTGATGGATTATTGTATTTGAAGTTATTATTATTGTAATTTTGATAGAATTATTGGGCTTGTACTCTGGATAGTTGAACTTGTGGTTTTATAGACCTTAATTAGGGTTTTAAGAATGAATGCTTGTATTTATATTTGAATTTTGTAGTGAGTCCTGGCAAGAGTTGGGCAGACGTTCCACTGATACCCTAGGGTACATCCTAGGGAGAGGTGGGGGCGTCACAGTTGGTATCAGAGCCTGGGCTTCAGGTCCTAGTAATGTATCTTAGGCTTAAAGATTAGGATATCGGACTGTGGGGTTAGTTTTAGTGTTATGTGAAAAGTGAAATAGTGAGTATTTGTGATTCTGATGGATAGTAGGTTTCAATAATTAAGGATTTATTATATCGAATTGGTAAGAAATAAGAGAATCATGAGAGGATAACTCTGCTTGTGAGGTAATGGGTGAAATTCTTGAACAATGATAATAGCTATGAGGCTAACATTGACCTAAGGACTTATAAAAAAAATTGTGGGATTATCATTAAGTGTCAGATATCCTTTAGTGCTTGATATTTATAATTGGACGTACCTTAGTATTGATTGACTTCGTTCTTGTTTTGGTGTTTGAATATGGTTATGTCTTTGGAGTTGTAAAGTGTATAGGTAACTATGAGTTTCTAATCTTGAATCTTATGATTCTTGCTTCATAGGAAATGGAAAATGGAAAAATGGAAATAGTGGAACGAGGGGCCTCTTCGAGTCATAAGGTTTTGGGAGACGTTAGGAAGGCACACTCCTTTGTAGTCCCCAATTAGTTGAGATGTGACTTGTGATTGTTGGAGGACATTATAACCAAGTGAGGGACTATAATTGAAGAGATAGTTGATGCAGCCCTAGTTTTGAAAATAAAGTTGACTCTACTCAAGAGATTGAACCCTCTAGCTCGGCAGTGAACTAGTGTAGGGACACCCCGACCTTTTATACCTTTTGCTAATGATAGTTGGGGTGATGCTTGTGCTCTGGCCTATATATATCTTGTTAAACATGATACTTGTTTTCCCCGAAACCCTTGAGTGCCATACGTTTTGTACCTGATCCTATTGACTTGTTAACTTGTTTGCAGACTTTAGAATGTACACATGCAAGGTTATGTTATTTTAAAAGTATTTTCATTGTCGACATACATATTTATATTTTGCTCATGTACTTTTAACTTTGTTCATGCATCTAGACCTAAAATAAAACTATGGATGGTTGGAGACGAGTTAAGGGTCGAGGACGTGGGTTCAGGTAGCTGTAAGCCTCCAAAAGTGATCCAGTGTTCGAGATTGGATAGGAATGAAAATAGAGTGGTGAAGAGGGGATAGAGTCTTGTTAGGAGGAGAGTTAGCATGGCCTCTTCCTAGACATACCTTTTCAAGATAAGCAAAGAAATAGGAATCTAGATAAGGTGTGAGACTTTTGAATCAAGAAATAGGAGTGATTCCTTGGGTGAATGGTTCAGTGATTTGAGATAAGCATAAGAGAGAATAACTATCACTTGTTTAAGCGCCAAAGATAGAAGGAAGTGTTATAGAATCTCTAGCTGCTGCCTTATTTGAGTTTTGATCTCTTGCTCATTAAGTTAGAGATTTTGGTTGTCTAGTAGGTCGACTTTGGAATTTGAGCAAATTAGGGATACGAGCAAACTGGAGGACTTGTAGTTCTGAACAGTGGAAAGAAGAAAATAAATAATGGGAATTCGGAAGAAAGATGTAGTTGCTAAATGTAAATTTTGTGGAGAACTTCATAGTGGAATATGTCATTGGAAAATTGGCGCAAGTCTTAGGAATGACGAATCTGGGCATCAAATGGGAAGTTGTCCAGAATAATGGATTAGGAGATGGTGAATTTGATGTTAATTGCCTAGGTAGCATTTGTTGATATATTGACTGAAGTAGTCTCATCTTTTGAAAATTGTGTAATGAATGCTTTTATGGTAAGTTGTGTTTACCTTGAGAATGTTGAACTCAATGCTCAGCATTTGATTAGGACATTTACTGTTAGTGTTTGTTTAAGATCAAATTCTTATAAGTATGTGATTAAGTCCATTGTAAATTTTAAGAATGATTTAATCTATGTTGGCCGTTCTTTGGTTAAGTGAAGACTCTCAATTTATGGTTAGTCATTAAGGAATTTCTAGTAAGGAAGGTATTAGGCGTCTTATGAATCAATTGTGGAAAAGGGGGATATTCATATTCAGATTTGTTTGCCAAGGTATAGAACATGATTCCAAGATCTAACGAGGGTTAATAAATAAGATTCATATTGAGGTTTCTCCTTTCATAGAAATCTAAGTTAATACCTCCTGAACATTCTAAACCTTCATTAAACTTCCTTAGCAGGTTATTTTAGCCTTAAGTTAACAATGTTTTCCCTAACTGCTTAGCATTGAATGCAATATCCTTAAGTTGTTGATTAATATTCGTATGTCAATCTCTTGGAATGAGGTCCTTAAAGCACGTTACTTTTGTTAGGAACATGACCTAAGTCTTAATTCTATCATATTCAATGATTGGTTCATAATTACGATTTCTTGTATATATGTGATTAAGTTTGGTGATTACTCATAAGATGGAACTAGTATTAATCATAGATGTCCTTATGGAATTAATATTAACTTATGGAATTAGAACTTTTGGACCATTATAGTTGCATGCGACATGGGAATCATGGAATGAAAATGAATGTGTGAGTTGCAGGATACATAGGAAAAGGATATAATATATGTGACCTGATCGGTATGGAACTATTACTAAGTACAACCTTGATATAGTAAGGGTAAAATTAATGTGAGTTGTCCCGTAGAAATTGTAAGAAAAGGAATCCAATAATTTCATAGTTGGAAGAATTGTATTTGTTATTCAGGGGACAGAATAAATTGGCCTCGGAATGATAAGTTGGAAATTACAATGATGATTCATAGGAAATCGCAATTTTGGATGCTACTAGAGAAGTTTAGGTGGAATTAATTGGTATATGTATTAGATATGGCAAACATAGGCATTATAAGAGGGACTGTTTCAGACAACTAAATTAGGTTATGATAAATTTGTCATTTTAATTAAGGTTGACATTGTAATTGATATAATGGTTTCTCGTGGATTATATGTGATTCAATGAAAGGATGGAATATATATATAATTGGAGTCATTAAGTCTATGGGGATCTTATAATTGATTTAATCCTTGTAAACAACTTCAGGTATGAATAGGAATTCTTAATTGGTGGACTATGAGTGAAGGAATTGAAGAAAAGCAACTTGGCAGTTAGAAGATGAAATCCAGAAGAAATACCCAGAATTATTTCATAGTTCAGGTATGAATTTCGAGGATGAAATTCTTTTAAGGAGGGAAGGTTGTGAGGACCCGTACCATCAATTTAATTTATAAATTACAAAATTTCATAGTTAAATAAAAATTATTTCCATTAGTTTAGTTTGAATTATTTGATTTTCGTATATCAATTGTAACGGCACAAAAACTTTTAAAATGCATTGTGCACGTCTAAATTATGTTCTCGATTTAATTATTTGAATGTTTAAATTTCGCACCTGAGCCTAGGGTCATCTACTAGACATAAGTTTTGAATGTTAGAATATGTATTCGGGATATATAAATGAGAGAAACCGGGATCGGAGTATCGCGTCGCGCGAATTCGACATCAACGCGACATAAAGCTACAAAATTTGACTTTGAGACTAAACATCACTTCCACCACTTATTTGTCTCAAAACTCCAAAAGAACATCACACTTTCTTTCCTCTAATCTCCTCCTTACCAGCCGACCATCCTCCATCTTCTTCCTCTTCTTGATTCTTCAAAAACCACCAACACAAAACCACCATTGAAGCAACCAAAAGCTTGAGGGTTTTGTTAGTTTTCTTGGTGAAACTTCGGACCAGCTTTAAGGAGAGTAGGAACCAGTTGTTGAGCTTGAAGATTGAGGGCTTTTGTAGGCTAGTTCATCCATCAAAAGCTAAGCTTCTTGTTTGAGTAGAGGTAAATTGGCAAAACACCAAAACCTTGCTCATTTGTTTCATTTATATGGCTAAGAGAGCTTGAAGCTCTTTGTGTTAGATTTTGTTATTGTTGGATGAATGTGGGCTCTATGAAATCCCACTATCTAGGAACTTGGGGCTGTTGATGATCTATTGTGTGTGTGTGAGGTGTTGAGTATAGAGTTTTGTTGCTAGAAATGAAAGAGGGAAGAAGAAGAGAGGAACCAAGAGAGGGTTGGAGAGCCGGGTTTGTTGCAGCTTCATTTCCTTAAATTTTTGCTCAATGATTCCCTGTTTCTTTTGTTGATTCTTGAAGCTTACATGATGGCATGAGTATGGTAGGAATTTCATGTAAAAATAACTTTATTTGATGTTTCAAAATGGATGAGAAAAAAAGTTTTAAAAATCTGGAATTTCGTATGACAAGGTTGATGAAACAGGTTTCTTAAAACTGTCGTAATTTGGTGTAGGAATATCCAAATTGTGTTCCATTTATTGAATTTAAACGAGAATCCAAGTTCTTTCAGTGGTATAAATTTCAAGGGCTAGATCGATTTCTGTGAATTTCGGTGAATTTTCAAAATTAACTGAAAATCAAGACTGATATGTCCTGTTTCTACTGTAGCAGGGCTTTAAAGTAAAATTTGACTAGTTTTCGAATTGAATCTTGTATAGGTGTTTTTCGAGAATTTTAGTTCACTGAGTATATTTTCCAACGGTATAAGATTTATAATTTTTGGACTTATAGCACTCAAATTATGATTTTTCAAAGAATACTGTGCAAAACTGAAACTTCTAAGAAAGTTTAAAATTCTGGAATTCGAATGCTCAAAACTGTCGGTTATTTTGGGGGTCATTTAGCCCTATTTTAACCTCATCATTCTTGGTTTTCTTGTGGTTATTTCCTGCTAAGATGATTGCCTAGATGAGGGCTAGACCCCTTACAAAAATGAGCATTTTTGTTGCATAAAAACGTTTGGCAAATACATGTGAAAATTGAAGAACCAAATCGGAAAATTTTGTCGTGTTGCTGCCGGTTCACTTTGTTGTTTTTCATGCTCTGTTGTGGACCTCTTTTCATGGATTCCTTGGTGGTTTTAAAAGCCTAAATTTTGCACTATATGTGTGGTAAAATGCTTTGCAAATGTGTGTCCATTTTGGTATGTTAAATCTCTTGAAAGTTGGGTTAAAAAGCTGAAAATTTTCCTCCTTGCACTATGCCAAATGGTTGCCCCATTTTTGAAGCATTTTGATTCAAATTTTTACTACCATTTTGTTCTCTTTTGTTAAAGGAATGTTGCTAGAGCTTATGGATCAGAATTTGAATGATTTGGGGCTGATTTGGTTGAGCAAAACGTTTACAAATCAAAGAAGGAAAAAATTGGCAGTTTAGTTCAAGATTTTTACAAATTTTGGCCATTTAAAAAGTTACCATTCCGTGCAATTTTTTGGCTCAAATTTGGCACAAATGTAGTTCACATAGTGAGGTTTGAGTATACAAAATTTGGTAATTTTTCAGTGGCATTTTGATGCCCAAATATTGTTCTAAATATAGCTTTTCAAATCTGGAAAATCTGGCCGTCAGTCTTGGCAACCCCGTGTACTTCTGTTGGCTATAACTCTTTGCTCGGGAGTCAAAATTGAGCGCCATCAGTGGCGTTTGAAACTAGACTTTGCAAGCTTTCTAACGGTATAAGACTAGCACACTAGTCCATTTCCTATCAACACCAGCAAAGTTGCAAAGATGACTGATTCTCCAGCCTGATTTTTCTGTTTTTGTTGTTGCTGGACTCTCCGATTCATTTTAGCTCATCCTACTTCATGAATCTTCGAGCGAAGTCTTTTAGTAATTTTTAGAATATTGGATCTAGTTTCCATACCTTTAAGCCTTGTCCAATTTTGACGTATATTAAGTGAGTTATGGCCTGAGAAAGAAACTATAGTTGAGCGACTTTGGTGAAATTAAATAGTTGGGTTAAATTTAGAGTTTTAGTCACTTGGATTGAAAGTGATAGTTCCGTTTTGGCTTAGGTGACCAAGAGGTTGCGGAAGTTGACCTGACTATCAAAGCATAATCATCTTGCTTAAGTGTTTGACAGATTTTATAGGTGAGTGTTCAAGTGCATGTTACTTAATGTTTTATTTAATGTCAATGATTTGAAAAGCATGCCTGTGGTGAGCGTGTACTTTATCGCGCTCACCCTTATGTGAATTGAATTCATTAAATGCTTGTACTTGTATTTATTCTTAAATGGTTATACCAAGCGGTTGTATGTACCACATTCAAGCGAGTGGGAGGTACCTCTCCTCCCGGTTTGGTTAAATTTTGGCCAAGTCGATTGGAGCATTATCTCATCGACCTCTTTTGCCAGGCGGTAGTATGTACCACACTCTAGGAGTGGGAGATACCTCTCATCCCTTCTTGGTTTATGGATGAATTCCATTTTGACGAGTGGGCCTAGTACAGGGGGTGTAAGTAGACGGGTGAGTGTAAAGTGTTGTCTACGGATAGTGAGATAGAGGTTGACGGAGTGTCAACATTTTAATTAAAAATTGTAACTTGGAAGTGGACAAAAAGGCGATCGCGGAAATTGTGGAAAGGTGGAACGAGCCATTTGTATCCTTTCATATTACCTTCTTTACTTGTTTTATGTGTGTTTTGAATTTTCTCCTATTTTACTGTTTTAATAATTTTAAATACCACTTTGACCTGTCTGCGCATGATTTCTTGACCTCACTGAGCTTTGTTCACCCAATTAAGTTTGTTTTCCTTAACAGGTCTTGAAGTGGGGATCGTAAATCGAGGAATTAGTTTCTTTTGTAGGATTTCCATACTTTTGTATAAGATTGAAATTATTCGTAAACTTGATGGATTATTGTATTTGATGTTATTATTATTGTAATTTTAATAGAATTATTGGGCTTGTACTCTGGATAGTTGAACTAGTGGTTTTATAGACCTTAATTAGGGTTTTAAGAATGAATGCTTGTATTTATATTTGAATTTTGTAGTGAGTCCTGGCGAGAGTTGGGCAGGCGTTCCGCTGATACCCTAGGGTATGCCCTAGGGAGAGGTGGGGGTGTAAAAAACATGGTGTAGGAAAGTTAGAATCGAGTGCCATTTATGGAATTTGTAACTAGACTTGTAGAGCTTTCCAACGGTATAAAAAACTCAATCTGATTCCTTTCCTACGAACTGCAGCAAGCCTATGAATTGACCTGATTTTCGGAACCTGCAAACCGGTAACTTACACTTGCGACAGGTTGATGATGAAATTTAGTCATTCTCTAAACTGAATTAGCATTAGCACCTAATGTCTTCTAGACAATTGTAGTACTCTGAATTTAGTTTCCAATGGTATAAAGTGAATGGAAATTGGACTTGTATAACTCAAATTATGTTCCGTGCAAAAAACTGCGACGGATAGGCTATTGTGTGCAATCCGTTTGTGAAATTACCGACCCTAGCATGCGATCCATTAGCGAAATTGTTGAACTAGGTATGCGATTTGTTAGCAGAATTGCTGAGTCAAGCGTGCCGACCATTAACGGAACTGCTCAACCGTTAGTGGAATGACTAACCTTGCATGCCGACCATTAGCGGAATTGCCTAGACCATTAGTGGAATTGCCTAGGCCGTTAGTGAAATTGCTGGAACCGTTAGCAGAATAACTGACCTTGCATGCTGACCGTTAGCGAAGTTGCCTTGGACCATTAGCGGAAGTGCCGACTCTCGCATGCCAACCTATTAGCAGAAGTACCGATCCTCGCATGCCATCTGTTAGCGGAATTGTTAACCCTAGCATGTCAATCCATTAATGGTGCCTAGAATGCCGACCCGTGTGTCTTAGTGACCCCGCCAGACGAATGACCCGGAACCTAATCACACAAACCGTTCAATAGGCCTGTAGATACCCTGTTGTGCAGGGGAGGTTTTCGGCAAAACCATGCCCAAAACGACAGCCGAAACGTTAACCTGTCAAACGGAACCAGGCGTGTCGACGACCTTAGTCCCGACTCATGCGCGACTACAGAACCGGCCGTTTCCGTGCCTATCATGTAGAACGACTACCCAACTAGTGCCGGTAAGTCCCGGCCTGGAAGACCCAAAGACAACCTAAGAGGGGGGTGAATTAGGTTGATTAAGAACTAATCAAATAGTGCACCTTTTTCGTGATTAAAAGTAATTTTTTACTCAATTAATTTGACAAGCAAATTAGCAATCAAGACCAAGAAGTATAAGTCATATTTCAATCAATAAATTCAGAAAAGTAAGCTGAAAAATAAAATGATAGAAGGCAAACCAAACTTCTTCAAAGCCCCACTTGAGTTTGAAGAAAAAATCCTCAATATAAGCAACTTCAACTTGATGAATTCGATCAACTTTGTGTACAATCGAAGGATCACTTCGTCCTTACCCCAAGATACACTTAGTCAAGTTAGGAAGTTTTACACTCTTACAGAAAACCCTCACAAAGCTACACTTTTGATCAACTCACTCACAATTGAAAAGCTTGCTAATGAACTCACACTTCAAGACTAACAATTCTTACTCAATGAGTATTTTCTTGCTAAAATCACTCTTAAGAACTTGTAATCTAAGTGTACAACTGTTTCTTTGAATTTTAGACAAGACATGTATTTATAGGAGACCAAAAAGTGCCTTGGTATTGAGGTCAATGGATAGAAGAAGTTAAAGAATCAACTAGCCGTTGGAGCTATCGGACGTACAGACTGTTTCGTTCTTTATCGAACGGCCGATGAATATTCCTGTGTCCGATAGGCTTTGCGTCCGATAACGACCAATGAGCTCAGAAAATCTTCTTGAGAATGATCGGACGGCCGATGCATGTTTCTTGCTTCCGATGGGCTTGCGTCCGATAGTGACCAGAGAGCTTAAAAGACTTCTTGGATATTATCGGACGTCCGGTGGGATTGTTGTACGTTCGAAGGAAGTGTCCGATAGATCCCCTATCTATCGGACGTCCGGTACATCAAGTTGAGCGTCTGATAGAGATGTTTCGAGTTTTATCGGACATCCGATACAAAGTATCGAGCGTCCGACAGTCAACAGACCAATGTACTTTTCTTGATAGGATTTTTCAACAAGATTCCTTACATTGATGACCTGTGCTGCAATAATCTTAATGGAAAATGTTAAACCAATTTCTTCAATTGTTTTATAATTTTCAAAATTCGGGATCGCGATTAACATTCTCCCCCTTTTTGATGATGACAAAACAATTGAATGTGATTTGAAAGAATAATGTATCAAAAAGCTCCCCCTTACTCAAATGCCTCTCTAATGGCTAAGCATTACATGACTTGTATAAATAGTGTGATATAGATGATAAACAAGCTCCCCCTCACTTGATTACTTCTACTCTTTTGATTATTCAACAATCAAATTCAATATGTAGGATTTCAAATCACAGATTTTTCTCCCCCTTTTTGTCATCACACATGAAATCTTCAATGCCAAATGTGCTTAGTAAACAATGAAATCTTCAATACCAAATGTGCTCGCAATATTATACCATCAGTAACATTCCAAATAGAATTTCAATATTATACCATCAGGATTCCAATACTTCAATCCACAGCAGTTCAAATTCAATATTAAAACACCACAATCCATAGTCATTCGAACATAGCCAAACAGAATGCATTACTATTATACCATCGAGTTCATCACACAAACTCAGCACATATATGAAAAGAAGTCAAAGGCACCAAATTAATATAACTGCAAAAAAAGTTAGCAAAAGTACTAGAGTGCTGATTCTCCATAGCAGTACAGCAGAAAACAGCGAAAGAGTTCAATACACTTCCATCATTAACAAAAGAGAACAAAAAAAAAAAAAACTTGTGCAAGCTAACTGTGAAGTGCAAGTGCTTCTTAAAGTGCCTAAAGTGTGAACATGGATCTTGTTCCAGGTTGTCTTCGGATTAGCTGATAATTTGAGTTATCTTCTTCTTCAGTTTCTTCACCAGCTTCCTCTTCCTCTTCCACAGTGACTGGTTCTTTTCCCTTGTCAGACGTTGAGGGATCACACTGGGGTGTTGGGGATTCAGTCAAGTCTTGGATTGCCAATGTAGAGTCAGGTCGAGATTCCTTTACTTGAGATGCACTTTCATCCATGGGAGGAGGGAACAACAAAATTCCTTTTGTCCAAGAAATCAATTTTTGTTCGGATGTCATGGTTAGCATAACACCATGTTCAAGGAGAAGAATATGACTCTTGAGTTCAATGAGCAGTTCAATGACCTCAGATTGAGAAGAGATTTTTGACACAGACTTCCTAGGATGAATGGATAGACCAAGAGTGAATAGAAGGGTTTTGGTAATACTAGGAGAGATGGGAGTAGCGTGAGCTTTCTTGGAACGTGATTCAGATGCAACTTCTTTAGTGCACCAAGCATCATTAAAAAACTTCAAGTTTTTCCTTTCAAAATAGGATTTTGAAAAAACAAATGTGGTTGTATCCTTTGGACATACACCACTGATGGGAACTTTGAAATGCTCAAAAATGGGAGTTAAAACTTTCCATAAGACAATTTTCGTCTTGTGTCAGTGGAAAGTTTCATTAAAAACTTGCACATAACAAAACCAAAATCAATCCTGATTTTTTCAATAAAATAGTAAAACAAATATAGTTCCATTTTATAAGCATCCGTACGATGACCATCAGTAGGTACAAGCAAGTTTGATATGATGGAGAAAATGATAAGATTTTTCGGACTTAAATCCTCCAACTTAGCATCCATAGGTGTTTGAAAAGGGGATTAAAAATATGTCATCAATTTTTCAGCATTGAAATGGTTCATGCTAGTTGGATTGTCTTCATAGGAAAAGAAATTGGCAATCTTGCTCTTGCAGCCAAATTCGATAGTTGTTTTCAAAATTTCATTAACTACATCAGAGTCAAACACTAAATCAACACCATTTACACGAGATTTCAGTTCATCACGAGAGTTTCCTTTCCTAAAATTGGCAAAGAACTGGTACAACATATCTGGATAGTAGATGTTTGGCATAGTAATGATATGAGACCATTTCTGAAATTCAAAAAGCTTAAGGACTGACTCAAGATCAATTTTCCTAAGTTTAGAGGGATCAATAGACCTTTGAATAATGAAACTTTTTTGAGAAAATAAAGCAAATCTAGACTCAGCTTCATCATCAATAAACTTAGGCAAGGAAGTGGGTTCTGTGATAACCTGAGGGTCTGTTTTAGTGGTACAGGGTGTCTGAGCAGTAGCAGAACCACGTTTGATTCTTGATGAAGTTCTTTTGGCCTTTGGAGTAGGGGTATCTTCATCTCTCAAGGTTCGTTTGCATCCGGTAGCTGAGAGAGCTCCACGAGTTCGCACCATAGTGTAATGTGTGTGTGTTTTGAGCAACGATGAAGAGTCTAGGGGAGATGCAGAGTGTTGAACTAGCAGTTGTGATGAAAATGTATCGATTAAGCGGTCCAAAAAGAGGAGAAATGAAGTTTTAGGGTTTCGGTTATGATTTGGGGGTGGAGAGATGTGTGATTTATAGTGAAGAAAATGAGTGATTTTTAATCCGTAATGGGTTAGAGAGAAAATCTGAGCTTTCAATTTTGAGAATTGATGTAAATTTGGCTGGGAAATTGGAATTTTGAATTCGGTTGGTTGCGGAAGGTGCGTCCGAATTAATGAGATTTGACTGATGGAAATGAAGTGATATGACCTGATAAGGTGAGACTTTTCGTGTGTCGGACGTCCGAATCTCATGAAGCGTTCGACACATCCGTCCGATAGCATTTTCTGGAAAATGACCAAGAATACTGTCAGACGTTCGTTCATCAAGGTCGGACGTCCGATAGGATTCGACCAGAAATACTTAAGAGTCCTTTTCTAAAATGCCCAATTTCAAACGAAGATAACCAAATTGATCTAAGGGCAGGGCTTTTGTGAAGATGTCAGCAATTTGGTCTTTTGAACAAACATATTTCACACAAATTTCTCCTTTTTGAACAAGATCACGAATGAAATGATGTTTAATGTCTATGTATTTTGTCCTAGAATGTTGAATGGGATTTTTTGTCAAATTTATGGCACTAGTGTTATCACAGAATATAGGCATATTATCATATGTTAAACCAAAGTCATTCAAGGTGTGTTTCATCCATAGTAATTGAGCATAACATGCACTAGCGGCAACATATTCCGCTTCGGTTGTTGACAAAGAAATAGCATTTTATTTCTTACTAAACCAAAAGACTAAACAATTTCCAAGAAAATGACATGAACCACTAGTACTCTTTCTATCAATCCTACAATCACTAAAATCAGCATCCGTATATCCACACATGGCAAATTCATGACATTTAGGTTACCAAAGACCAAAATTCATAGTTCCTTTTAAATAACAAAAAATTCTCTTAACGGCATTCAAATGAGATTCTTTTGGACAATATTGAAAATGAGCACATAAGCATACAGCAAACATAATATCCAGTCTACTTGCAGTTAAATAGAGAAAGCTTCCGATCGTACCTCTATATTTTTTCTCATCTACATTAGTTCCTTTTTCATCCTTTTCAAGCTTGGTGGACGTACACATTGGTGTTCCCACTTGCTTTGAATCTTCCATGCCGAATCTCTTGAGAAGCTCTTTAGTGTACTTAATTTGATTGATAAAGGTTCCTTCACGCGTTTGAAGAACTTGGAGTCCGAGGAAGAAGTTCAATTCTTCCATCAAACTCATTTCAAATTCATTTTGCATAATGGTGGAAAAATCCTTGCACAAACGCTCATTAGTAGCACCAAATATAATATCATCAACATAAATTTGCACAATAAGGAGATCATTTGATTTTTGTTTAATAAAAAGAGTAGTGTCTACAATGCCTTTTTTGAAACCATTTTCAATCAAGAAACCACTTAAACGTTCATACCAAGCTCTAGGAGCTTGTTTTAGACCGTATAAGGCTTTTGATAGCTTAAACACATGGTTAGGAAATTTATCACTTTCAAAATCGGGAGGTTGATTCACATAGACCTCTTGATCAATAAAGCCATTTAGAAAAGTACTTTTAACATCCATTTGATACAATTTAAAACCTTTGAAACAAGCGAATGCAAGAAACATTCTTATTGATTCTAATCTTGCTACGGGAGCAAAAGTTTCATCAAAATCTATACCTTCTTCTTGAGCATACCCCTTAGCTACCAATCTAGCCTTATTTCTCACTATTTCACCTTTGTCATTTAGTTTATTTCTAAACACCCATTTTGTGCCAATGATAGGATAATTTTGAGGTTTTTCAACTAAAGTCCAAACATTATTCCTTTTAAATTGATTTAATTCCTCTTGCATAGCTACTATCCAATAATCATCTTTCAAAGCATCATTAATGTTCTTAGGCTCAATATGAGAGACAAATGCAAAATTGTCAAGTAGTGGTTTTGATGAGGAACGAGTTCTTACCCTTTCGGATAGATCACCAATAATCAAGTTCTTAGGATGATTTTGAATGAATTTCCAATCTTTAGGAAGATCCTTTGGTGCATCATCATCCATGTCTTCTTCATCTAGCATTCGGTTTCCTTGAGACCCATTTTCCTTTGAATTTTCTTCCACTTCACCATTATTTTCTTCTTGAAGTGTAAGCTTTTCAAGATCCTTTTGAATACCTACATCATCATCTACACAAGTACTATTGGAAAAATTGTCATTAAATTCATCAAATGTAATATGTATTGCTTCTTCAATCACAAGAGTTCTTCTATTGTAAACTCTATATCCCCTTTTATTTTCACAATATCCCAAGAAAATACCTTCATTGGTTTTCTTATCAAATTTTTCAAGGTGTTCCTTAATATTTAAAATAAAACATTTGCATCCAAAAACTTTAAAATAACCAACAATTAGCTTTTTATCAAACATCAACTCATAAGAAGTTTTGTTCAAAATTGGTCTTAACAAGACTCTATTCATCACATAACATGCCGTATTTACGGCTCCCGTCCAAAAATATTTTGGTAAATCATTTTCACTCAACATGGTTCTTGCGGCTTCAACAAGTGTCCTATTTTTCCTTTCAACAACACCATTTTGTTGAGGAGTTTTTACAATAGAAAATTCATGAGTTATCCCATTGTGATCACAAAATTCCAGAAATCCACAATATTTAAATTCCGAACCATTATCACTTCTAACTTTAATAATATGTAAACCAAGTAAATTTTACACTTTTGCAAAAAGAGAGACAAAACTTTTGAAAGCATCATCTTTGTGAGCAAGAAAAATAGTCTATGTATATCTAGAATAATCATCAACAATTACAAAACAAAATCTTTCACCACCTAGGCTAGCAATAGGTGTAGGACCAAATAAATCGAGATGTAAAATCTCTAATGGCTTAGATGTAGAAATGTTTCTTTTAAGTTTAAAAGATGTTTTAGTTTGTTTGCCAAATTGACATGCATCACAAATCTTATCCTTTTCAAACTTAATCTTAGGCAATCCTCTAACAAGTTTCTTTTTGGAAATTTCATTTATCACATTCATGTTAAAGTGACAAAGTCTTCTATGCCACAACCAAGGGTCTTCGTTTGAAATCTTAAGACATTTAAAACTAGAAGAATCAGTTTTGTCAAGAATTACAACATAGATATCATTGAACCTTTTTCCCTTGAAAATGATATTGAATTTTGAGTCAAGAACTAGACATTCATGCTTTTTGAATAAAACAAACAAGTCTTTATCACATAATTGACTAACACTAAGCAAATTGTAACCTAAATTATCTACTAAGAGAACATTATGCACAAATGTTTCACCATTCTTACCAACATCACCTACTCCAATTGTTTTGGCTTTCATGTCGTCTCCAAAAGTCACCTTTCCACTTGATTTTGATTTGAGTTTGATGAATTGTGATGGATCACCGGTCATGTGCCTTGAGCACCCACTATTAATGAACCACTTTGATTCTTTTATAGCTTTTTCAATTTTCACCTACGCAAGAGATAGAAAGTTTGGTACCCTTTTTAATTTTTGGGTCCTTGATGGTTAGAATCATGTTTAACTAACCACATCCATTTCATTCCACTTCTCATATTTCTTTTTACATAGCAATCATGCTTCAAATGGCCTACTTGACAACAAAAATCACACATAATGGTAGAATCATTTATACGAATTGGCTTAATAAATCTAATTCCACTTTTTCTATGGATTGTGAATTCATTTGCACTAAAGGTTAGTTTCCTTTCATAGGCATTAAAGTGAGGTTTCAATACATTTCTTGTAGGAGCATTTTGTTTTTTGTTTTGAAGGATCATTTCTAAATTATCCATTCTTCTTTTCAAGTCATTTTATTTTTCCTTAAACATTTCACAAAAACTTGTTTTTCTATCGAGTTCATGTTGTAACTCTATTTCAGCTCGTATTAGGCAATCATTGTCATATTTCAGTTTTTTGTTGTCTTGAAACAAATTTGCATTGTCTTGCAAAAGAAAGGTAATTTTCTGCTTTAGTTCTTTATTTCTAGCATAAGACTCTTTTAAGCTTTCATGCAATTTTCCAACAAATGACTCAAGATCATCATCTTCATCATCTCTCTCATATTGAGGATGCAAGAAGTTACCTCATTGTCACCAATAGCCATAAAGGCGATTTGAGCAGATTCCTCTTCTTCTTCGATTTCTCCTTCCGAGTTGCATTCATTCCAAGTAATTTGGAAATTATTGAATCTTGGTTTTCTTTCACTCTTCACTTCTTTCTTCTTCTTTGTTAGACATTCAGCCGCATAGTGATCAGGTTGCCCACACTCGAAGCACTTATCTCCTTGCTTCCCTTGTATGTTATATGTGACTGTTTTATTGAACTGTGATCCGATATTTAATTGTTTTTGAACTCAAAGTGTTAAATTTACTTGTGCATGATTGTAAGCTATATTTACTAGCTGAACTGGGTCATTGTCCTTCGTTAACGACCAACCCGAACCAGTAAAGGACTAGGTCGGCACGCTAGTAAACCTGGAATAATGGTTGGTATACTCAAGTATTACCTTGAAATCAGGTGGAGTAACGGCCAATAAAATGAATGAGTGATAAATGTAAATGTGTTTTTCTAAAATTTTACGAAGGGATAAGGAGGATGGTAGGTGGAATGAATGAAATGACTCCCAATGAGTAATTAATATATTCTCCCGATGTACACTGACCTCCTAGTTAAGAGGCTCAAAGTATCCCTTAATTGATTGTGCTATTGTACTTGATTGATTATAATTGAATTTTGTGATTGCCCGATAATTGTTATATGTGCATAATTTGCTAAAATGTGAACTATATGTTTGTTTGGGAACCTTACTGACCTTTTAGTTCATTCCACGTATTTATTTTCTTTAACAGGGCTCGAGGACCAAGTTGATCGGGTTAGACCTAAAAAGTGCGAACTCTAACCTTAAGAAGATGATTTTCATTTTCACTTAAGTTTTGTAATCACTACTTATATTTTGGAGATTGTATATAATTATTAGAAACTGTACTTATCTATTTGATAGATCACTTTAAGTTAAATTTTGGATGATTGTAGACCTTTAAATTGTTATTTTAGGTGTTAATGGAGTGAGCCCTGACAAGAGTCAGGAGGCGATCCACTGACCCCTATGGCGAACCAAAGGGATCGGCAGACTGCCTGCCGAACTCTCACCGGGACTCACTACATTTCACAATTTCTTCACAGGAAATTGTGACAGCCCTACTGCTCCTTAAGGTGAACCAAAGGGATCGGCAAACCGCCTGTCGAACTCTTACCGGGACTCACTTCATTCCACAATTTCTTCACAGGAAAAATACTCAAAAGTCCATTCGAGATAACATAACCTTGAAGGTACTTCATAATAACATTTACATATCTCCAAAAGTAATTACATAAACTCGTGGACCAAAAGGTCGAGCATTTGGAGTTCAACTTAAGTACATTCACCTCTCCCAAAAGTAAAGAGGATTACAGGTAGATATACCAGGCAAACAAACCTAAATTCCCCAAAATGATCTAATGTTATCCTTGAGCCCTTTTTGCCTTGAATCCTATTAAGGAAAACAAATACGTGGTATGAGCTTACACCCAGTAAGTATTCCAAGAAATCAAGCAAAACATGAGCAATACCAAATTTAACATGTTAATACATAATTCAAGAAACATAACACCAAGTATAACCATTATCAAATTTAGGAATCAAGAAATAAGGTCAGGTACATAGTGAGTGATAACAATAACATTAATTCAAATAAAGGATTACTCATTCAAGTAAATCAAATAATAAATAATAAATGAGATCTCAAAAGGATACGCGATTCATTGGGAGTCATATTCCACCTTATAACTTCCAATAAACAATCCCCTACATTTTTCCACTTTATAACCTCTGAACTCCCACCTTATGACCTCTAAAACGATAAACAATCCCCGAAATTTACTTTCACCTTATCACCTCCAAAACAATAAACAATCCCCAAAATTTAACATTAGATATTATACTCAAGGCCTTTCGACGAAGAGTTTTGAACTTTGCATTTAACATTGGTAAGTCATTACCTAGGGCTGTCCAGCTGATCCGATCTCGCAATGGCGGGTCTAGGATAAACTTTTGGCCTACCTGTCCTCATGATGGCGGATCAAGGATAGGGTTCCAGCAAAGAGTAAGCTCAGTTCAGCCGATGCGATAAAGTACACATCAACCTACATTTATGTACATTTAACATTCAACTATGCATTGTAAGCAAGCAATTATTGAAAATTAATTGAATTAACAAATCAAGGGAATCACAATATCATGACACTCATTAGTATGCCAATCAAAGAGGCTTTTTAAACAAATAATAGCATTTTCTCAAGTATCATGCATCGTTAAGGAAACATGCATTGGAACACTTACCGAGTTAAACAAAATAACCTCAGGCGTTCGCTCCCAAATCTCCTTTATTTCCTCCTTCCAAGTCTAATGGCAAATGAAATGAAAAACATTTAGGATTGGCTACCCCAAACAAGAAGACCAAATGCATACACTAGTTGTTTCTTTGTTTGATAGCCATCACAATTTGGATGCACAAAATCAAAAGAGGTCTAATCCAAAGCATGAGTGTAAAAAAAATGAAGAATCTTATAAACATAGTAAAATCATGAGTTAAGTAGGTTGGAACACGGCAAAGGTGAACACGAGTCAAGAGGAATAAAAGAAGTCATTATAGAAAGAAAATGAAAATCGACAGGTTTGCCACCCTTCAGTGTTTTAATCATAAATGTGGCTATGGTTATTGAATTGGGGCAAATTTTATGGCGTTTCGAAGCTAAGACATAGGGATACAACTTTCATAAAGAGGTCGAGCATCAAATCACACTTAATCAGGGTCGAAATAGCCAAACTCAAAGACACCAGAAAACTATCGGGTTAGGAGCAGGTTGGTCGAACAGTCTCGGAAGAACGGTCATAACTCAATGTAGAAAAATCAAAATTGAGCTCCGTCAGCGGCGTTTAAAACTAGGTTCATAGATCTTTCTAAAGGTATAAAGATAGGGCTCTAATTCAATTCCTATAATTAGCAGAAAGTTTGGAAAGTTCACTGAATTCCATTTCTGATTTCCTGTTAAAAATTTCAGTTTCGACGTAATTACTACAATCAACCCTTTAAGATTATTTCCATCTCTTAGTAAGGTGTTTAACAGGCTAAAACATCAAAGAAAGGCATCAATACAACATCATAAAGTCTTAGGCATTTCATCAAACACTTGGAGAGCATATGGTATAACCTAACCTAAGCTTTACAAGAACAAGAAATTTTCTCATAGATTTCCATCTCCAAGCATCAAAAACACTCTCATACATCCTAAAATTCATCTAGTATCATGAGTTCATAAATTTAACATCATCAAAGAGAAGTCAAGGGGTAGTTTTACCTTATGCCAAGCAAGAGAAATCCACCAAAAGTTTCACCTCCTCCAACCAAACTTGATGATTAAGTAACAATCTAACCTAGGTTTGGCTCATGGACAAGTTTGTTCTCATTTAAAATTGCAAGATTCTAGCTTAGGGTTTTGGTGTTCTTCCTTCCTTGAGGTTCGGCCAAAGAGAGAGAAAATGAGAGGGAATTTGGTTCAAATTTTTGACAATGAGAGATTAAATAGAAAGGCTTAAGTCAAGGCTTTGATGGATGGTTGACAAGTGTCCCAATTTGGACCATAAATTGGGTTAAAATTCTATGCAATTAGCTTCTAATCCCTCAATTAGAATGTAACCTACTTAATGCCACATAAATTTTATGCATTTTGCTACATGAAACATGTAAAATGGAATTCTAGATTAATGTCATACTATGTATACAAAATAAAGCACTTAAAGGAAAATAATGCACTTAATGCTTTCATGGGGCAATCAAGTCATTTTTTCATTTTTTTTTTGTTTGGGTTCTCATTGCCCTAACAAGAGCCAGGAGGTGATCCACTGACCCCTATGGCACGCCTCAGGGAGAGGAGGGGCTGCCACAGATTTCATAGTTTATACACAGTCAATTGAGCACATATTTCCTTTTTTAAAGTAGCTATCATTTATTTTGTTTATTAGGTTAAATATTTATGTTTGGGTAAAGCAATGCTAATGGCACTTCAAGTATTATTAATGGCACTAATTTTATATTGATAAAAGTTGGTCTAGAGAATGAGGTGCCAATGACAACAATTCCTAAAATATAGCATTTTTTAAATTTTGAACAAAACAAAACTAATTTTCCAAAATATTTCACTTTTTTTTTTTATAATCTCAACTAGTTAATTAATTTCAAAATGATTCTATTATAAAAAATATTCCACCTCAAATTAACATTAATGAGAAGATGTGAGATACAATATAGCAAAATATCTCTCATACACATGTTATGGATATTTGAGAATTGTGGTAATTCTTTTGTTAATATAACATGGTATTATAGTGTGCTAATTATTTACATTCTTGGTCGTTTTTGAAAATACTCATTTGTTTGCATTAGTTGTTTTTGGAGTTATTTTTCAAAAACACTACTGTAGCATTTGAGATATGAAAAATAATTATTGAAACTATTTTTGAGGTATTTTTGAGCATGTTGTTGGGAAAGATTTTGGGGGATTTTTAAAATAAAAAATGGGGTATTTTTTGGGGCATTTTTAAAATTAAAATTTTATTTGAGGTAATTTTTTGGGGATTTTTAAAATTAAAATTTTATTTGAGATAATTTTTTGGGGTATTTTTAAAATTAAAAATTTATTTGGGGTAATTTTTTGGGATATTACTTAAGTTAAAATATATTTGGTGGGTGGTGGTGCTGGGTGGTAGTGGGGGTAGGTTACTTCAAATATATCCCAAATAAATTATTTCAAAAATATCTCAAATAAATTTTTAATTTTAAAAATTCCCCAAAAAATACATCAAATAAAATTTTAATTTTAAAAATATCAAAAAAATATTCCAAATAAATTTTTAATTTTAAAAATGCCACAAAAATTATCCCAAATAAATTTTTAATTTTGAAAATGCCCAAAAAACCCCGAATAAATTTTTAATTTTACAAATATCCCAAAAAATTTTCCCAAATAAAATTTTAACTTTAAAAATACTCCAAATAAATTTTTAATTTTAAAATACCCCAAATAATACCCCAAATAAATTTTTAATTTATAAAATGTGAAAAAATTACTCCAAATAAATTTTTAATTTTAAAAATGCCCTAAAAATTACACCAAATAAATGTTTAGTTTTGAAAATACCCCAAAAAACTACACCAAATAAATTTTTAATTTTAAAAATGCCCTAAAAATTACCCTAAACAAATTTTTAATTTTAAAAATGTCCCAAAAATACCCCAAATAAATTTTTAATTTTAAAAATATACAAAAAAGTACGCTAAATAAATTTTTAATTTTAAAAATGCCCCAAAAAATTACTCTAAATAAATTTTTTATTTTAAAAATGACCTAAAAATTACCCAAAATAAATTTTTATTTTGAAAAAGCCCCAAAACTACCCCAAATCAATTTTTAATTTTAAAAATACTGCAAAAAATTACCCCAAATAAATTTTTATTTTTAAAAATGCCCTAAAAATTCCCAAATAAATTTTTGATTTTAAAAATGGCCCAAAAGGTCCAAAAAAAATTTCAATTTTAAAAATGCCTCAAAAATTATTGCAAATAAAATTTTAATTTTATAAATATCTCAAATAAATTTTAAATTTGAAAAATACACAAAAAATTTCCCAAATGTCCCAAAAATACCCAAATAAAATTTTAATTTGGATGGGAGGGGGAGGGGGAGGGGGAGGAGGGGAGAGAGAGAAGAGGGAGAGAGAGAGAGGGAGGGAGAGAGAGAGGGAGAGGGGGAGAGGAGGAGGAGGTAGGGGTGGGTGATGGTGGTGATAGGTGATGGTGGGTGGTGGTGGGGTTGGGGCGGAAGAAGAAAGGATAATTTTTTTATTTTTGTATGTATAAATTATTTTTTAAAATATTTGTTTGGATTGGCATTTTTGGAATTATGTTTTGTTGGTGTATTACTGTCGCATTTGGGATGTGAAATATAATTTTTTAAAAATAGGTCTAAAAACAGCGAATGCAAACGGATGTTAGATTTATGTCGAGTAACAAAACCAACTTGTGTTTGTACTAGTTGAAAGAAATATCCTCTTTCTGGTTTGGATATAGGGTATGAGTGCTCAATTTGATGCAATAATTCCTATTTCCCAAGTTAATAACACAGCAGCTTTTAGGATATTTTATAATCAATCATCCAAGAAGAAAGTAGGTTGCTTTTTGGTTGTATAGGGATTGACAAGAACAATTGGAGTTCTTGCTGTTTAGAAAATTTCACCGGACTTTGTCATGAAATTCAATGGAGATGTACCTCAGACATTCACACTTGAGGGTCCTCAGGGAAGATCTTGGTAGATTGTAGTCGGCAAAGTTGATGAATACTTCTATTTTCAAGAGGGTTGGCAAAATTTTGTGGAAGATAACTCCTTGGAAAATAACAAGACTTTCTCACTTTTTGCTATGGTAGTTGATCAAGATTTTACATCGAAATATTTAGCAAACTTAGGTGTAGAAAGGATGTCACTTTCACTACTTGGAATGACAATGCAATGCATAGGAATGACAATGGAGTGGAACAGCTTCATGGTGGTTATTGAACAGTCTATTCTTGATCAGTTTTTTTGAACTCATGTAATCCTGTTCTGAGAAAAATTGTTATCATATCTTAATTCATGTGTTGAATATTATGTAGGCAAGTCGAACAATGCTACTCAGCCAATGGGAAGATCATTACGTTCTGAAACAAGGGCTTCAGGCTCAAAGATTAATCAAGTTGGTAAAGTGCAGGACAACTCGAGACACAATTCTAATCCTTTTAGAGTTCAACTGACAAAAACTTCTGCTAACAAATATGCAGTACTTATATTGAACCTACTAACAAATATGCGGTACGTATATTGAACATATGGCATATTAAAAACTATTGGAGGTGAAGGTGCCTAAGTTCCTTTTCACTGACTAGTTTTAAGAAAAAGCCAATTGCACAATCAGATGACTTTTCTTAGAAATTTTTGCAACAATGGAGATGCTAGTCGACAATCATCTGATCACTTGATGTTTCACTTTCTTAACTTCTTAGTAAATGAGTTTTGTCAATCTTGTTTGCTTGAGGAGCATAGTTGATATTAAAGCCCAATAGGTACTCGTGTTTACTTTCCCTATTACTTTTTAGTAGGATTACAGGTTATAATCAAACAATTTTCAGATATGTGATCGTCATATGTCTAATCATGGTGCAAAAATTTCCACGAGATTTTGAATGTGAGGACCCATATCATCATTTTAATTTATATATTACAATTTTTCATATCAATTTTTATTTATTTTATTTAGAATTATTTAACTTTATTAAGTCAATTGTATCGGCACGAAAATTTTCAAAATGCATTATGCACGTTTACATTATGTCGTTAATTTCATTAATTGGATGTTTAAATTTCACTTACGAGCTTAGGGTCGACTATTAGACGTAAGTTTCGAGTGTTAGGATATGCATTTGAGATATATAAGTGAGAGAAACTGGGGTCGTAGTATCGCATCGCATGAATTGACCCCGACGCGATGAAAAGTGGCTTTATATCAAATCAAGTAACTTTCTTTCATTTCTTCCATTTTCCCAATAAAGCCCCAAAAGTCAACAAAGCCTCAATCACTCTCATCTTCTCCTTCAAGCTGGCTGAATTTCCCTTCCCCTCTTCCCCTTCATTTCATCTTCAAAATCTACTTCAAAGCTTCATCAAATCCACCAAGAAAGCTTGAGGAATCTTCCACCCTTTTCACTCGGGGCTTGAGGATCAACAAGGAGAAAGGGAGAGACGGCTAGGAGCTTGAAAGAGAGGGAGTTTAGACACCACAGGCTAGAATTTTCTCTTGAGCAATTAGAGGTAATGGCTTCAACAAACCCTAGTTTCCTTGCTTCCATTGTATGGTTTTGGAGTTTGTAACTTCTTGTTTGTAATTTTGTTGAATTTGGATGGTTGTGTGGGCTCTATGAATTCTCACAATTCTTGATGGTTGGCTGTTATGTTATATATGTATGTGATGGAGTGATTCTGATGAGTTATGGAGTTAGAAGACTAGGAAAGAAAGAGGCAAAAACCGAGATGGAGAGGAGAGTTGCTACCGGTTTCTTTTCTAATTTTATGCCCTGTTTTAGCTGCAAGTTTTCATGAGTTTCTTGGCCATTTTGAGAGCTGAAATGTTGAACTTTAGATGGACATTTTCCTAGCAAAGAAACCCTCTCATTTGGTGCTTCAAAAGTTCATGAAATGATAACCAAAAATCTGGAAAAACTGTCTCCATTCTGCCCAAAATTTACTGCCCTGTTTTGGTGATGTTTGGTCCAAATTTTTGCTATCATTTTACCACCATTTGCACAAGAAATGTTGTTAGAGTCTTGGTTTTGAAAATGGAATGGAATGGGCATTGTTTTGGATGAACCAAATGTTGCAAAAGAAAAGGATTTTCTGTTCGGTAGAAATGAGTTCAAAAATTTCATTCAAATTTGGTCACTTTGATCACTGCCTTCCCGTATGAGTTTTTGGCTAAATTTTGGTAAAATGTAGCTCACATACTGAGGTTTTGAGTGCAAAAATTGGTGTTTTTCCAGCATCAATTTGTTGCTCAAATGATGCCTCAAATTTACTCTTCAAACTTGGAATATTGCTGTCAGGACAGCTTTACGCCCTCTGTTCAAATGGCTATATTTTCTTGCTCGGGAGTCAAAATTGAGCGCCGTTTGTGGCGTTTGAAACTAGACTTCAAAGGATTTGCAATAGTATATGGCTTACATGCTAACTCATTTTCTATCGATCCCAGAGAATCAAGAAAAATGGCTGTTTTTTGAAACTATTTTTCCTATTTTTGTTCCTTGAGGTATATTGCAGCTCCGTTTAGCCTACCTTACAAAATGAATCTTAGAGCAAGCCCTTCTAGTGAATTGTAGTACTTCGAGTCTAGTTTCCATAGCTATAGGCCTTGCCCAATTTCGATAAGTGTAGCCGTAGATATATCCCAAATAAGAAACTGTGGCAGTTTGACCTTTGGTGATTTTAAGTAGTTTGAGTTAAGTTTTGAGTTTTAGTTTTTTGGCTAGGGCTTGATAGTTGAACTTTGACTCAGGTGACCAATACTTTGCCAAGGGAGAACCGACTACCAAAGCTTAGTCTTCTTGCTTGCTTGCTCGCTTAAGTGAATAGCTAAAAATTTCGTGTAGCAGGTTTTGAAAATTAGCTTTCGAAAAACTGTTATATCTTGGTGTAGAAAAATCCAAATTGAGTTCTGTTTGTTGTGGTTGAAACTCGACGTGGAGTTCTTTCAGCGGTATAAATTTCAGGGCTAGTTCAATTTCTGTGAATTTTGGTGAATTTTCAAAGTTGACTAAAAACTAAGACTGTTATGTCCTGTTTTTTCTATAGTAGCGAACTTGAATTGAAATTCGACTGGTCTCTGATCTGAATCTTATACAGGTGTCTTTTGAAAAGTTTTAGTATATTGAGTCTATTTTCCAACGGTATAAGATTCATAATTTTTGAACTTATAGAACTCAAGTTGTGATTTTTTAAAGAATATTGCACAAAACTAAAAATTCTTCTGAGGAAGTGATGAAAACTTAGAAATGCCTTGGAAACATTATCTGGTTTTCAAGCCTAACTTGTTTGGTTATTTGCACACCATTCTATACTTGGGAAATGGATTTTCCAACCACATGAGATTTCTCTTAACTTGGATCAGGAAATTTAACTGTTTGAAAATTGGTCTTGGTTGAATACCTAGGTAATTTTGGTTATGCATGTTTCAGGTGATCACGTGGATACCGAAGAGCTTGTTTGACTTCTTGATTTGCTCTCACTTGCTCTTGACTTTTGGTGAGTGTCAAGTGCATGACTTGTTAACTTGTTTAAACTCATTACATGTTTGAATTGAACATATTAATGGACTTGTCGAGGTGGACATGTACTTTATCTCGTCCGACCTCTCTTACTTGACCTGAACATGCTTGCTTGTACTTGTTTGTACTTGTAATGACTTGCCTAAACTTGTACTTATACTTGATTAATGATTGAGCATTGTCTCATCATTCTACTTGATACATAAACATGGTGGGGATGCCCAAAACTCATCGGTAAACCTTTTACTTCGGGCCGACAAGGCTTAGCCGAGGGATTGGTAAGCCATGGGTCTTTACCTGTTTCGTCGGTTGGAATACGTTCGCCAACTCCTTGCCTAGGTATACTCAAGTATTACCAAATTACCTATTTTCACGAGCGAGCCTGGTTGGGGGTTGAAACGGTGGAAGGAGATGGTTGACAAGTGTAGTTCTACGGACTTGCTCTTGTTATGTTAACGGAGTGTCAACTCAATTGGAAATCTTGATCAAGTGGTGGACTAACTCCTGAGAGTTCCTGTATCCTTTATTGATTGTGTAATTAATTTCCTTATTTGCGTTCTTGCCTGAAAGCTCTGGTTATTTATCTTGTTAATAAAAGTGTATATTACTTGACCTTGCATGCTTGCTGTTCTTCTTGGCCTCGCTGAGCATTCGCTCACCTCTTTCCCCTATTTGTTTTTCCTTAACAGGGATTGAGAATTTGTGAAAAGACATCATGGAACCTTTGATTTGTTGTATTGGATCTTGGAACCTTAGACTTTATGTTTGGGATTTGAAATTTCAGCTTTTGTATGTATATTTAATACTTGGAATTTATTTTGGGAGTGTAAGTTGAACTTTTAGTTTCTTTAAGTAGTTGGTTTGGATATAAAGTTAGTTATGATGGGAATGATTTCTTGGGTTGGAATTGTTATTGAAGTTAATTGAGCGAGTGAGTCCCGGCGAGAGTTGGGCAGGCGGTCCGCTGAACCCTCTGGTTCACCTTAGGGAGAGGTGGGGTCGTCACATTGAAAATGTTAAAAAGCATTGGAGGAATGGAAAAGGCACTTTTTTGCTGGTTCAAGAAAGAGAATAGAAGGTGAGCATAGCGAAAAGTGGGAGATATTTTCATCTTTCTTCAGGATGGTCCACTTTTGTGAAAGAGAATTGTCTGAAAAAGGAGATGAGTGCAATTTTGAGGGGATAGATAACAACAATGACGGTATTGTGCTCGAAGTTACTACATTGAAGTTCCCAAATAAGAACAGATCGCGAAAAGGTATTATTTCTTGGGAGAAATAGCAATTGCAGACTGAGCTTCTGTGCCCTTGCTTGGGATTAACAGGGATGTATTGGCCTTTTGCATTTTTTGCTTTAAGTTCTCAGGAAGGAAATTGTTTTCTTCTTCTTTTTTGTGTTTTTGGATAATAGAGGATTAAAAAAAGCCAAAGATTCAAATAACTATCGGAATTATTTTGATTGCATATAGTGTTGTATATTGGCTTACTTTTCTGTTCATCAGTTAACCTACAATGGCATCCTTAGTTAAAAGCTACGGGTCAGGAGATTGTGTTGCGGTTATCAGAATTGGTAAGGATGGTGTCAATTTAATCCAAAAAGTATAAGGGGATCTATAATTTCAACTTTGTGATTAAATGTGTATAAGCTTGTAGTTGTCCCTGCAATAAACCTCTAATCCCTTTCTTTTTTCTCATAAATTTCATTATTTTTGTATTTTGGCCCTATAATTTCTGCTCTTTATCTTTTAGTTGTCCAAAATGGTTTTTCCCTTTTGTGTCTTCTAGTTTCATCTTACTTTCATTTTTGACATTCTCTACTTAATTGCTCTATTGCTTCGATTATATGTACTATTTTATTTTTTGATTCTTGATACTATTTTTTTTAGGTAGGATGATTCTTGGTACTATATGAGTTTGATGTGTTTTCAATTGTGCAGAGAATAAATTTGTTGGTGCTTGACTTTTTGTTGCTAAACTTTTTATTGCTAATAAGTTGAATATAGCACTTTTTCAATAGTATAGTATGTAATCAGGATTATTGTACACCTGTTTTGGTGTATTTAACATGATTTTTATTATTACTATATTTAGACTTTATTTCAAGCTTAATTTAGTTTAGATTTGTTGATTATTTAATTCAAATATAGGCTAAGCTCTATAGCAAGTCTGAGAAGCTATTAGAATTAAAATTTTGATGCAATGAAAAGTTGAGAGAAAAGTATGCATCACTATCTAATGTGCAAAAACTAAAAAGTTGAGAGAAAAGTATGCATCGCTATCTAATGTGCAAAAACAAATATATGCAGGCAAAAGTGGCATGAACTAGCTTAATCAACTATCATAACGCTAATGGTAATTTGGTCAACTTTTTTCCTTTTCATTTTCACCTTCTCTTCTAAGTAGCACTGCCAAAAAAATGAATTTGTTGATGGCCAAGTTTAGTAGGCCAATTATATTCATTGAGTTTCTGACTTTGTGTATAGTTCCCTTGGATAATGGACAATTTCATTTTATCTTCTTCTCCAAACCTTCAAGAGTTGAAAGCGATGCATTGTAAACTTCCATCTAGAAAGTATACTTTAATTCATGTTTCAGGTTGAAGTTTTGTTTATTAAATCATGTCATGAAGTGAAAGAAATAGATATTCTGCTAGTGAAACTCATACTTTTCTATTGTTATGCTAATGAAGGAATATATCATGTATTTCATTTTGTTTCCAATTTGAAAAATTTGTGTCTTAGTTGCAAATGGTAGTGGTATAGTGCCTCATATCTTCGCTTGTTGCAAAAGACTCAACTAAAACCTTTTTTACTTTAGATTAGAACTAGGAGGATAACATCATGCAATATAATTATGCCCAGTCTTTTGTTGGTTATTTGGAGTTAGTTTGATACTAGAGTAATGATAAGCATGTAATTGGTAAGGGATTTGACGAATTATGTATTGAACTATGGCAATTCGAGATATGAATCTTAAGTACTTTGAAATGAAGCAATGAAAGTAAAAATTAATAAATAAAAGAGCACAAAGTACATATGGTATAGATAATGAGGCAAAATAATACATTGATAGAAGAATTAAAAGGTACAAATGGAAAGACAACAGAAATGATCTATCATTTGTTGATGTTTAGTCCGTTTATGTCCAAAGCCTGATCTATAAAATAGGAAGTAATGACGTTATAGTTGTATATCTAACACGCTTGAATGGAGACAATGAAGGCCTAATGTAGCAGATGAACACTCTTGCATGGAATGCAGGCACGATAAGACTTTTTAAATCAAGGCCTTGTGAAGAAATTGCAATAATGATTATGTAAAAGAGTATAAATAATGATCAAATGTGATGAACTCTACTTGACAAGCAAAGATGTATAGTTACTTCTTGTATGACATACTGGATTTCTTGTGTTGAAAATTCAATGGGTTTTTGATACGAACCCCATACTTTAGAATTTCTATTTTCAAAGCAATTACTATCAGACATGATTCTAGAATTCATTATCCAGTAGTAGACTTTGAAAATAGTAAAGTTGTTAATTCGAAAATTTTTGGTGAAATCTTTTGAATTGAGCAATATACTACACTTGATCACAATAATTATATTGGCAGCAAGTATGTTTATCACTTAGAGATCTCTTTAAGTTTTGGCATAGGAGATTGAGATATATCTCCATAAAGAATATAAAGAGTTGATAAATCATAAATTTTTTTAGATTTATTGTCTGTGATTTATTAAGTAGACTGCATAAGTAAAACAAACTATTCAATCATTATAGATGCCGTAAGGGTTTCATTATAACATTAAATGATGTGAATTATTTTCTATCCTACTATGATTGATAAGAGATATTTATTTATCTCAGTGTTGGGTGACTATTCATCAAATATAAAGTTCCTTTTCTTATTTGATAAAGGATCAATATTTGATACCTTTGCAAGTGTCCAAATGAGAAATGGAATTTGAAATTTAAGGGATAGAAAATAAAATGAAAACACAAAAGAGGGAGGACTATTCTGTTCATACTCATTTCATGAGTTCTTTAATTGAGAAGCATTGTTAATGAATGAAATCAATGTTTGATTGATTATATCTAAATGTACTATAAGGGAATAATGAGATACGTGTAGATATAGCTTCTTGGCAATTTTTCTTGTGAATAAAGTCTTGGAATTGAAGTATATACTTGAACAATTTCCTCCAATGTTGTTTAAACAACATATTAATTATGGTATGGATGGAAATCATGTTTACCGTATAATGTTCAGTTTTGTAAGAATAATTAGCTTACACATAAAGAAGCTGGATAAAAGAAACAAGGCTATCTTGTCAACTCCTAGAAGTTTAGATGCTTTTACACTTTAAGAATTATTAGAATTGGAGATTTGAATTTCTTAAGAACATGAAGTAAGTGGGAGTGTTTTGACTTAAGAATGGAGTTTGAAAAGGTAAGAAATCATATTTGACTCATCCACATATGGGAAATTGATTGCTTTTCTCAAAATAATTATTTAAATTTTTTTAGATAAGCAAAAAATTGAAAAACTCCTTGTCAAATGAACAAATGAAAATGAATCCACTTTAAACCCATTGATCAAGTTATCTTGAAATAATGGGAGGTTCTACAATAAGAAATTCAAATTTTCTAATCAAACTATTGTATATCTACAAGAGTTTTAAGGATAATGTTTCATAAGGTACAAATGGAGAAAGTTCTATATTTTATGATAGTATCATAGGAGATATATTTATTAGCATAAAATCTCTATTAAGTTTTGAGAGAATTTATTCAGGGTAATTATGACACTAATAACTCACTATTAGAGTTACATTAGATAAATGTGAAAACTAATATCCTTATTATATCTTGTTAAATAGATATACACGTGTGCCATCACAATGTATTTATGACAATGCAATTTAAACTAAATTGTTGCTTCTCAATAATATATTCATTTATTGATTCTTCATTTGATCTTAAAAAAGGTTTCTAGTAAATTAATATACATCAAAGTTATTGAGAATAACACTACGAGAGTTTTCTCAAGATATTTGTGAAACTCTTCTGTCATTAGTATTCACAAAATGGAATGTAAAAAATAGTCAATCTATCTTAGGACATTCATGCAAGAATTCTCATGGAATAAAAGGATAAATGTTACTTGCAAATAATAATAATGGTGAACAATTGCATAATGTTCACATCATGCATTGGAACTAATATAAATTCTTTAAAGATGGTATAAAGTTCTAATACATGTGATGCCCCACCTCTCCCTAGGGCGAACCCAAGGGTATCGGTGGAACGCCTGCCTAGCTCTCGCCAGGTCTCGATATGAAATCTGGTTATAAATTCATACATTCATTTCTAAAACAATAATTAAAAGCGATCAGAATCACTAATTAACCTTTCACAAAATACAAACCCACAAATTACACCAACGTGACATTAATAACAACTCCCAAGTACCCTAAACCATCAAATTCACCAAATAGTTTCAACCTTGTACAAAATAAGGAAATCCTACAAAAGTACTAAATTCCTCGATTCACGTGCTCCACTTCCAGGCCTGTTAAGGAAAACAAAGCTTATGGGGTGAGCAAATCTCAGTGAGGTCAAGAATTCATGCAGAAGCAGGTTAAAGCGGTAACCAAATCTTAATAAAGAAATAAGCAGTAGCAAACCTGAAATTCATACAAAACAATATAAAAGAATCACTATGAAAGGATACAATTTGCCGTTCCACCTTTCTGAAATTTTCATAACCACCTTCGGTCCACTCCCAACCCACAGTTTTCAATTGGAATGTTGACACTCCGTCAACCACTATCTCACTGTCCGTAGACACTACTTTACTCTCACCCATCTACTTACACCCCCTGTATCGGGCCCGCTCGTCAAGATCGCATTTATCATTCAACCAAGTCGGGATGACGGCACGTCCCACTCAATAGAGCGTGGTACATAGTACCGCTTGGCAAATGAGTCGACGAGACTATGCTCCAATCGACTTAACCAAAATTTTAACCAAAATGGGAGGAGAGGTACCTCCCACTCACTTGAGTGTGGTACATACAACCGTTTGGTCTTAACAAGTCAAGAACAAGTACACGTACAAGCATTTAATGATTTTAATTCAAGTAAGAGTGAGCGCGATAAAGTACACGTTCACCAAGTCAAACAAGCATGCTTTTCAAACGATTTTTATTAAACCAAGCATTAAATAACAGGCACTTGAACACTCACCAGAATTCAGATAGATATAAGAATGCACAAGAAGCTCAAACTTCAGAAGCCGGGTCGCCCTCGTCAAAAACTAGATCACCTGGCCAAAAACGAACTATCAAAAACTCGCCAAAATGGCTAAAGTTCGAAATCTCAACTTAACCATCAAATTCACCAAAGCCAAACTGCCACAATTTCTTTTCCGAGCCATATCTTGAGCTACACGCATCGGAATTAGGCAAAGCTTATGGCTACGAAAACTAGACTCGGAGTACTATAATTCACAAGAAGGGCTCACTTTGAGATTCACAATGTAAGTTAGGCTAAAGTGCGCAACAAGATGACGCGAAGGTATGAAAACAGCAAATCAGATTTTGAAAATGGCCTTTTTCTCAGATTTTCTGCGGATGGTAGAAAATGAGTTAACATGCAAGCTACATACCATTGGAACTACCTTAAAGTCTAGTTTTTAATGCCACCAATGGCGGTCGATTTCGAGTCCTGAGCAAGAAATTATAGCCACTTAGAGTTGGGTCAGTAAGCTGCCTGACAGCTTGATTTTCTAGGTTTGAAGTGTCATTTTTGGAACATCATTTGGGCAACGAAATGATATCGGAAAAAAATGCCAAATTTTTCAGGTATAAACCTCAGTATGTGAACTACATTTGTACCAAAATTTAGCCAAAAACTCATTCGGGAAAGCCGTGATCCACGCGCACAAAGTTGACTAAAAATTTGAAGTTGAAAACTGTCATCCGAAATTCCTTTTCCTTACAACTTTTGGTTCATCCAAAACAATCCTCATTCCATTCCATTTTCAAAACCAAGACTCTAACAACATTTCTTGATCAAATGAAGGTTGCATAATAGCAAAATTTGGACCAAAACCACTCTGAAACAAAACAGCAAGTTGCGGGTAGAACCGTAAGAAAATTCCAGGGTTTTGAACCTCATTTCATGCACTTGTTACATCACCAATTGTGGGAGTTTATTGGCTAGGAAAATAACCACTTAAAGCCTAACATTCCAACTCCTAAAACCACCAAAAATCTCATGAAATTTTGCTATTAAAACAGGGGGAAAAATTGCTGAAATCAAACCGGCAGTACCTCCCCTCAATTCTCTCGATTTTTCACTTTCATTGATTCCTAGTTCTCTAACTTCATCATTTCATCCCAGCCACACTCCATTACATGTATATATGTCTCATAAGCCAATCATCAAGATTGGTGGGAGCTCATAGAGCCCATTATAATATTCAAAACCAACAAAACTATCATCAAGAACTACAAGCTTCAAAACTAAACATTGAAAGCTAAGGAATTAGGGTTTTGAGAAGCCATTTTACCTCAAGAATTCAAGGGTTGTTCAAGCTTTTGTCGCCTATAAACCTTCCTTCCAAGCTTCCCTCTTAACCGGTTCCTCTCTTCTTGATGAGTCTTGAAGCTTCAAGTGAGAAGGGGAAAAACTACACAAGATCCTTTGGTGTTTTGGTGATGATTTAGTGAAGATTGGTGATGGTTTTTGGTTGACGAAAATGAAGGCAAAATGGAGAGGAAAGGATCAGCCAACAAGAGAAAGAAAATGAGAGGTTTAATGGCTTGGTTGACTTTTGGTGCTTGGTTGGTGAAAAGGAAAGAAAATTGAGTTTATCCATTAATGCCCATTAATGACCTAAAGCTAATTTTGTCACATTGAGGTTAATTCGCACAACGTGTCACTACAATCCCAATTTCTCTCACTTATATACTTCAATTGCATACCCTAACCTTCAAAACCTAACTTTCAAAATGTGAGGGCCCAAAAATTCAAAATATTTATTGACTTGTGTCTTGTCTTGCAACAATATAAACCAGCCGTCCCTTGCCCCTTGTATTTTCCTTCATTTGCTGCATCTTTAAAAACAAGAGAGACAGCCTCATGAGGAAGAGAAAATAGAAAAACAAAGCCCTTGAAGTTCCTTGTTCTAGCTGTGAGAGAGAGGAAGGAAGAACTTCCTCTTGGTCTTGCCCTTCCTCCTTGTCTTGCAGCTGTGGGAAAGAGAGTAAGCTAGCTAGTGCTTGTGTAGGTGAAAAAGAAAGAGAGGCAGCTGAGAGTTGAAGGGAAAAGCTGGAGCAACTTTGCACCTTTCATGGAGTTGTTGTAGTCACTTGAGGAGAAGACTGCTGGCTGCTTCCTTGTCCAGTTTGCAGCTTGGTTTCTTGAAGGTTTTAGAGGTAACCTAGCTTGCACAACCCTTGAATCTTGTAGTATAGCTTGTGGTTGATGTTTAGAATGGGTTAGGATAGCTGAGGACAGATTTTGGATGGTTGGAATCCCTTGGTAAATTCGTTTGATGAAGTAGGGTATAGCACACCAACTGTTTGAACTTAAGCTCCAGATTTTTGTGTCCAATTCCTCTGCGAATTTAACCATGTTAGAGTCCAAACCAGCTCTTTCTCAAAACATAAACATTATAGGGAATTTAGTTAACTATCCACTGATAAAATTTCAGATCAATCGGAGCACTTTATCCTAAGAAATGTCCAAAATACCCTTGACTGCTCTGCTCCCCTGTTTTACCCGACAGTCTCTAGTTTCAGCCAACTTGTCGGATTTTCTGGTACCAATTGGCAACGAACTAGAGTCTGATTTTTATACCATTGAAATCTCTATGAATCTAGTTTTAAACGCCACTGACGGCACTCGATTTTGATATTTCTGCATTGAGTTATGGATTTTCTCCCGAAACTGCTCCTGCTTTCCTGACGTAACCCGACAGTTTTCTTAAGTCTCTGTAATTGCCATTTTTGACTCCGAAAATGCATGAAGTGAATTTCGATGTCTTCATAAAAATTGTAGATCTATGTCTTAACTTCAAAAAGGTGTAAAATTCAACTCAATCCGATAAGCATAACTTTAGTTTTGATCAAAATACCAAGAGGCATCAAAGCTGCCAAAGTTGATGTTTCTCTTTTATACTCATTCCTTCATTTTGGTTTGGTTCAAATACTTTTCTTGGTTCAAGATAACATTTTTACTCCACATGACACCTGAACCATGCCCTAGTATTCTTGTGGTCGTTTCCCTTAATTTGAGCCAAGGTCTTGTGGATTTGGAACTATGGTTTAGAGGTTAAAGTTGGACATGTTAATTGAGGATTTTAAGCTAAAGTTTCTCGTTTCTTATGGATTGGAATTTGTGAAAGTCTTGTTATTTTACTTGATCCCAGGACTTGAATGTGCCATGAAGATTAAATGGTGATTGGTGATTTATGTGGACGAGTGTGAAACTTGGTGAGTGTTCCAACTTGTTTTAACTAAATGTTTACCGTTGGTTTAAGGAAATAAATTGTGAAATGTTTTAACTTCTATACTATTTTGGATTTATTATTGTTTTACAAAAGAAATGTTTATCATTAAAATGATTTCTAAAGGCATTGAACTGTTTTACCATTGATATCCTATATTGTGGTTTATTGTGGATTATGTGAGAAACAATTTAATTTCTTAAATTGCTATTATTGAGGTGATGGTTCTAATTTGTTTCGTCTTGTTTTGAATTTGTTTAACTTATTTTCAAACTGGTTCCAATTAATCTTCAAATAAAATATTTGACTATTACTCTTTACAAATAATATGATTTTCTACTAAATTAAAAGTGTTTTAAGCTATTTACAAATGCTATGATTTACTACTGTTTTCAAATTAAATGATTTATTAAATGAGTATCAAATGATCTACTACAATTTATATATGAATTCTAAATTTCAAAGATGCTTTACCATTTACACGAAAATGATTTGTGAGGGTTCTTTGAACTTTTTCCTACATATTTTAATCTTGTTTTCCAACTTATTTTCACATGTACTATTTTGCTACTACTCTTTATAAATGTATATGTTTTCAATTAATTGTGAGTATTTTAAACCGTACTTCAAAATACTTATAAACTGATTCACTTGTTTATAAACTTATTTGTGATGTACTTGTTTTACATATTGATTTATTAATATGCACAAGTGAAGTAATTGCTGTGAAATTAACTTTCATTTAACTTGCTATTACATGTGAGTATTCCTTATATGTTATGTGAATTACATGCTTATGTGATTAATACTTGATGTTACTTGATTTCATAAGTGTTAAAGACTTGTTTTTAGGCGAGTATGTACTTTATCGCACTCGACCTAATTGTCTATAACTGTTCAACTGTTTACTTTTCCACTGTTTGTATATTACTTGCGCATGACTATAGGCCATATGTACTTTACCACATTGGCTGAACAAGGCCTTTCCCCCCTCGTTATCGGCCTATTCGAGCCAGAAGTGGACTCGGTCGGGTAGGTTGGTACTTAGGGCACTGTACAGTATACTCGAGTATTACCACTGAAGGGATAAGGTGATGGCCAGATGAAGTGAGGGGATTGTTTAGGAGTTATAAGGTGAAGTGGACTAGTGAAATAATTCCAAGTGAGCACTATATCCTTTTATAACTGATTTAATGTTTATTAAGCACTGTTCTCCTAGTTGCGACAATCCGAGCAAGTCTCCTTGTGAGCACTGATCTCCGAGTCGAAGCGGCCCGAGTATTGTTCTCTCCTAGTTGAAAAGTGTCCTGTGAGTGTGCTTGATTATTTGTCAAAGTGCTCATGTGATGAATTAAATTATTTCATGAATTGTTTTTGTCTTGCAAATTTCTAGTGAAAAGTACTTTCTCACATGATTTCAAAGATTTGAATATTCCAATATTTCCGTGTTCTGATAAAACAGTTAAATTCTAAAATGCTTGTTTTCTCGGAACTTCGCTGAGCTTTAGCTCACCCCAAAAATATTTATTTTCCCTCTACAGGAATTAAGGTGATCGGAAGCATGTGTAGTGGCTTTATTAGTAATTTTGGAGTATTTCTTGTACAATTGTAATTCTGGTTGAATTGTAATTTATATTTTGGAGAACTTGGGTTGTATTTACTACTGGGACGTACTTGTGGATTTTAGCATTTTTGTACTTTTGGAGTTTTAGAATTGTAATTATTATTTATTAGAGTTTTAATTTGTAATTAATTGAGGACTGTAGTGAGTCCCGGCGAGAGTTGGGCAGGCGGTCCGCTAACCCCTCTGGTTCGCCTTAGGGGAAAGTGGGGCTGCCACACAAAACTTACGTTTAACAGTCAACCCTAAATTCGGAAGCGAAAATTACACAGTCAAATATTGAAATTATCAACATAGGCTAAACGTGCAAAATGAAACTTTGACAATTTTATGCTGATGCAATGTACGTAATAAAGTTAAATCATTCCAAATAAATAAATGAAATTGATGTGAAATATATATATATATTATTATTTTGTTTTTTTTAAATATTTTATTTTATTATATATATATTTTTTGAAATTAAAATGGTAATATGGGTCCTCACAACCTTCCCTCCTTAAAAGAATTTCGTTCTTGAAATTCATACCTAAATTAGAGAACAGCTCAGGATACCTTCTCCTCATATCCTCTTCAACTTCCCACGTAGCTTCCTCGACATCATGGTTCTTCCATAAGATCTTCACTAAAGAATTTGCTTGTTCCTCAACTCCTTGATTTTTCGGTCTAGAAGCTTTACAGGTTTCTCTTCATAAGTTAAAGCTTCATCAAGTTCTATATTCTCTGGTTGGAGTATGTGAGATGGGTCTGGGTGGTATTTCTTAAGAAACGACACATGAAACACGTTATGAATACGGGATAGGCTGGCTGGTAAATCCAACTTATAAGCTACATTTCCGACCCGTTCAAGAATGGTGTACGGTCCCACAAATCTTGGCTGTAATTTCTTTCCTTTTCTTGCCATCAAACTTGCCTTTAGAGGGGTAATTCTAAGAAATACTTGATCTCCTACCTCGAACTCCAACTCTTTTCTCCTATTGTCCGCATAACTCTTTTGACGACTTTGGGCAGTTAAAATTCTCTGCCAAATTAACTTGACCTTTTCTTGAGCTTCTTCCATCCAAGGGATCACAGTCAGATCTAAGGCTTTCTTCTCCCCTACTTCATCCCAATAAATCGATGATCGACATTTACGACCATAAAGAGCTTCATATGAAGCCATTTGTATGGATGAATGAAAACTATTATTATAAGCGAATTCTACCAAGGTCAAGTATTGGCTCCAACTAACCCCAAAATCCAGAACACAAGACCTCAACATATCCTCAAGAGTTTGAATCGTCCTTTATGATCGACCGTCAATTTGAGGATGGTAAGTAGTATTGAGATTTAGCTTAGTACCTAATGTCTTTTACATCTTTTGCCAAAATCTCGACATAAACCGCGGATCTCGATCCGACACTATGCTCACAGAGATACCATGCAACCTTATGACCTCATCCATATACAATTTGGCCAATTTCTCCATCGAGTACTTCATACTTATGGGCAGGAAATGCGCAAACTTAGTCAGACGGTCTACGATAACCCAAATTGCATCATGACCTCTTTGCGTCATTGGCAATTCCGATACAAAATCCATGGTAATATTCTCCCATTTCCACATGAGTACTTCCAACGGTTGCAATAACCCAGAGGGCTTCTGATGTTCTGCCTTAACTCTCTGGCATACCAGGCATGTCTGAACAAACTGGGCTATTTCCTTCTTCATCCCTTCCCACTAGTAAAGACTTTTCAATCTTGGTACATCTTATTTCCTCCAGGGTGTACCGTATACTTAGAATAATGGGATTCCTCCAATATTTCCCTTTTAAGATCCTCATCCTTCGGTACCACTAATCGATCTCGATACCTAAGAACTCCTTCCGCTCCAATATTAAAATCCGAAGTCTCCTTTTTCTGGACCTTCTCCAACCACTTTTGTACTTTTGGATCCTTCTTTTGCACTTCTTTAATCTTATCTAATAGTGTAGATCTCAGTACAATGTTTCCCAGCACAACCTTTTTGGATTGTAGACGAGGATTCCAAACACTAATTTCCTCTAACATGTGCCATTCCTTCACCATCAAGCCGGCTACTTGTACCTTTAGGCTCAAAGCATCTGCTACTACATTAGCTTTCCCATGGTGGTAATTAATTGTACAATCATAATCTTCCAAAAACTCCACCCATCTATGCTGTCTCAAATTCAATTCTTTCTGGGAAAATAGATACTTAAGGCTCTTATGGTCGGTGAAAACCTCAAATGTCACCCCATATAAGTAATGTCTCAACTTACGTAATACAAACACTACGGCAGCTAATTCCATATCATGGGTTGGGTAATTTTGCTCGTGAGGTTTCAACTTCCGTGAAGCGTAGGCTATAACCCGTTCATTTTGCATTAACACACAACCTAGCCCTTCCGTCGATACATCCATGAACACCACATACCCATCTCTTTCGTTAGGTAGAGCCAACACTGGTGCCTCAGTCAACCGTCTCTTCAACTCTTGAAAACTCCTTTCACACTTGGCGTCCCATATCAACTTGTTATGCTTCTTGGTCAACTCAGTCATAGGTTCCGCTATTTTGGAGAAATCTTTAATAAATCGATGGTAGTAACCAGCTAAACCTAAGAAACTTCAAATCTCCGTTGGATTCTCAGGTTGTTTCCATTTGGACACCACTTCCACCTTACTTAGGTCTACAGTGATTCCATCCTTAGAAATAATATGACCCAAAAATGTCACTTCCTCCAACCAAAATTCATACTTACTGAATTTCGTGTACAGCTGATGTTCTCGTAGGGTTTGCAGCACTATCCTCAAATGCCGTTCATGATCCTCTCGAGTCTTAGAAAATACTAGAATGTCATTGATAAACACCACTACGAACTGATCCAAGTAAGGCTTAAAGACTTGATGCATCAAATCCATAAATGCGGCCGATGCGTTAGTCAATCCAAAAGGCATCACCGCAAACTCAAAATGCCCATACCTTGAATTAAAAGCTGTCTTAGGTATGTCCTCCTCTCGGATCCTCAATTGATAGTAACCCTGTTTGAGATCCAGCTTAGAGTACACCTCCGCTCTCTGTAACTGATCGAAAAGCTCATTGATGTGTGGTAGGGGGTATTTGTTCTTAATGGTAATGTCGTTCAAGCCTCGATAATCTATACACAACCTTAGGCTTCCGTCCTTCTTTTTAACAAACAATACCGGTGCACCCCAAGGTGAATCACTCTCTTTGATAAAACCCCGTTCCAGCAAATCCTGTAACTAAAGTTTCAATTCTTTCAATTCAACTGGAGCCATCCTATAAGGTGACCTAGAAATAGGTGCTGTCTCCGGAGTTACCTCAATCTTAAAGGCTATTTCCCTCTCAAGTGGTAGAGATTTTAGTTCTTCAGGAAATACATCAGGAAATTCTCTCACCACCGGTACGTCTTCCAACTTTACTTTATCCCCAGGAGTATTGATCAGAAAAGCTAACGACCCTTTTGCCCCCTTACTCAACAATTTACTAGCTCGGATTCCTAAAATACGAGCTGAAGATGCTAATCTACCCCTTACATCGAGCTTTAAAGTTGGCTCTCCCGGCAAATGCAATTCTACTTCCTTCGTCTTACAATCAAGTTGGACATGATGACGGGCTAACCAATCCATCCCTAAAATAACGTCATAGCCCTTGATCTCCAGACTTATCAGATCCACTAGCAATTTTCGTTCACCAATCCAAATGTCGCAATTCTATAGACCGAGCTAGATAACAGTCTCTGATTTCCAGTAGGCGTACTGACTTCTAGGTCATATGGGAGTCTCTCAGACTTAACATCTACGCCCTTCATGAAGATAGGGTTTACAAAGGAATGGGTTGCCCTGGAATCAATTAAAACTTTTGCTAAATGGTGGAATATTGGAATCGTACCTTCAATAACCTCTGTAGGATCAGGGACCTGGTGCTGGTCCATGGCATACACCCTAGCGGGTGCCCTCAGGCGATTGTCTCCCACACTTGACTGTTTGGAGGTCGACCTAGCAGATGGCTGTGAACTACCTCCTGCACGACGAGCTATCGAACAGTTGGCAATCTGATACTTGGTACTCCCACAGCTTAAGCACTTTCCCGCTTTCCTCCAACAATTATCTATCGTGTGGTTTGGTTTTCTACAATACCCACACCCTACCTGAGGAGTCGACACGGAACCTCCTTGTGATGTATTTCTAGCCTGGCCACGCCCACTAGTAGCTCCCCTAGCCATAGACCCTCTAGAAACTCCAGCTAACCGTACTCCTCCCATACCTCTTCCAGCTTTAGGGGCCAACATATTTCTAGCCACCGGCCCTATACCGTTACCACTCAAGGCATTTCTTTTCTTTGCATGAAAAGCCCTCACTTGAAGTCTAGCACTTTCCACCCTTTGGGCCTTTTCCAAAACCTCGGTAAAAGTATTAATTTGGGCCGTGGTTAGAGCCTCTTGAATTTCAACATTAAACCCCTGTACAAATCATCTAATCCTTCTTCGATCCGTGGCCACTAACTCTGGTGCAGATTTAGTGAAGATTGGTGATGGTTTTTGGTTGATGAAAATGAAAGCAAAATGGAGAGGAAAGGATCGGCCAACAAGAGAAAGAAAATGAGAGGTTTAATGGCTTGGTTGACTTTTGGTACTTGGTTGGTGAAAAGGAAAGAAAATTGAGTTTATCCATTAATGCCCATTAATGACCTAAAACTAATTTTGTCACGTTGAGGTTAATTCGCACAACGTGTCACTACAATCCCAATTTCTCTCACTTATACACTTCAATTGCATACCCTAACCTTCAAAACCTAACTTTAAAAACTTACGTTTAACAGTCAACCCTAAATTCGGAAGCGAAAATTACACAGTCAAATATTGAAATTATCAACATAGGTTAAACGTGCAAAACGAAACTTTGACAATTTTATGCTGATGCAATGTATGTAATAAAGTTAAATCATTCCAAATAAATAAATGAAATTGATGTGAAATATATTATTATTATTATTATTATTATTATTTGAAATATTTTATTTTATTATATTTTTTTTTGAAATTAAAATGGTAATATGGGTCCTTGCAATACAGATATCCAATATTTGGTCTATAGGTTGTCGACACTGCATTTGGCCACTATTGATATTCGATTTGACTATACACTTTCATTGTGTATGTGTGAAAAAGTGGGAGTTAAGACAAGTAAGTCAACATAAGGCATTTAATGGTTGAAGATGACATTTAGAAACCAAAATATAGCTATTGAGTATATAGAAGGAGTTATAATTGTTGATCTAACAACTAAAGTTTGTCGAGTGATTTGTTAATAATCAAATGACTCATATGGAACCCAATTGTTCATCTAGTATTTTGCTATTATTTGCAAACTATTATTGTTGTCTAGACATTCGAGATACTTATGCTTACATGATTTTGTGTACGTTGTTTTTCATGCATAAAGTAAGGATTATTTGATCCATAAAGGTGGATCCTGAATAACTCATATGAAGTTATTCACAAGGTTCTTCTAAATTACTTAATTAGGAAGTGCGATATATTGTGATACATGGAAGGAAGTGTTTGTGACGAGAGCATAACAGCCATGATTCATTTATTATTATTTTCCAATTAAATATTATTACATAATTGTTGAGTTGTTGAGTGATAATAAAAACTTATGGCCATTTTTAAGTATCTAATCACTCATAAGATATCTGACTATTCCATGTAGGTCAAGTGGGAGAATTTAAGACTTGCCTCTTTTAGAGGCTATTGTGATCCCCATGATTGATTGATATCCTAATTAATTGATTGATAATTTTTTAATGATTGATTAGTATCTCCTATTAATGATGATTGATCGATATCTTTTAATGGATATCAAATATTCAATCACATCAATCAGTTAGTTACATATATTATTTGCAATTATGAATTATGGTAAGATTTCCTTGATGAAAGGAAACCCTAGGGATTTTTTGTATTTATCAGTAAGGGTTCCTAACCTAATCTATAAAAAGGCCAGTGATACTCCATCTACAATGTAGTCTCTCTAGTTAGGTATAGGTTAGAAGGTTGTAACTCTGAATTCTTCTTCTATATATTTTTCTTTTATTAGAGTAAACAAGAAGAAGGGAAAGAGACAAGAAGAACATGGGATATATTTGGTATTTGACAACAATGGTTAGAGATAAGTCTGTTTAGTTTTTCACTGTGTAGTATATTTAAATATACATTTTAGTTTAACATTAATTGCATGATAATCTCTACACATCCTCAAAGTACCATCTGTCTTTGGTACAAGAAAACTAGTATTGCATACAAATTTAGATTTTCATGTACCCAATCTTTAGCCAAAAGTTTATCTACTTGCTTTGGAATTCTTTGGTCTCCTCCAACCCCATCCTATATGCTGGCTTGCTTGGTAATGGCACCCTTTGATATTCAATGTCATGGATAAAGGGTAATCCATCTGGAATCTCCTCAAGAAAAACATCTTCAAATTCCATAAAAGGGACAAGACACTAGAAGGCAAAGTGTTATCAAGATCATTACTAGCAAAGAACACGTCTTTGCATACGAGTACAAATAAGAGTTGCTGATAAACTAAAGCTCTCTTTACTTCTTTGACTTTTATAATCATATTTTGTCTCCTTTCTTTCCTTCCCTCTTTGGTTGACTCATCAATTCTTTTTTCCGCTCATTTTACACGGTCAATCTCTCTCTTTCTTTTCTAACTCACTTTTGCTATTCTTTTTCCTCTCACTCTCTCCTTGAAGGTTCAGTTGATTCTCATATACTTGTCTAGGAGTAAGCAGCAAAAGAGCAATTGTCTTGCCCATGTGTTGAAAAGAATATTTGTTAGAATGACCATTAAATATTACACTCTTGTTAAATTGCCATGGATATCCCAAAATAATGTGGGTGGCTTGTATTAGAACAACATCGTATAATTCCTCATCTTCATATTTTCCAATGCAGAAAGGAACCCGTACTTGCTTGTAGCCCCTTACATCACCATCTTCTTTTAATCATTGGAAGAGATAGGGTTTTGGATGCCAACTAATTGGAGATGTTAGATTTTCCACCATTAGTAAACTTACAACATTGGTACAACTCCTACCATCAATGATAAAACTACACACTTTGTCTTTAGTTTTACAACACATATAGAAAAGATTCTTCTATTGCACTTGGTCATCTTCTTTAACTAAGGCAGCCAGTGTTTTCTGAGTAACCAAACATCCCATGTCGGCACTAGTAGGTGCAACCTCCTCATCATCTGACTCATCTTCCTCTATCAAAGACAGCATCTCTTCATACTCAACTTCATCATTCGTAACCACTTCACCATTACTTATAATAATCATAACACATTGGTAAGGACATTGAGAAGCAATATGTATATACTCTTGACACTTAGAGCATTCGTTGTTGTGATTGCGAGGCTTAAAGTGTCTTGGCCAAATTTGTTAGCCACTTTTAAGCATCACTCCTTGGTTTTGTAGAAAAATGACTTGAGGTTTTCTTCTCTTTCTTTGGTTGTGAATTTCGCCGATTGTTAGACTGCATAGTAGAGTTGAATCATAATCGACCCCTCCTCTTAGTGCGCCTTTCTACTTTTGTGAGGGACTCGAAATTCAAATTTTATTTTAAAATACATAATAATATTTATATTGTGTTTATTCATTAAAATATGAGTGAATTTATGTTTTGAGTGATTATTTTCCAAGTTAGAGAAATTTTTGAGAATTATTTGCCGGTGTGTGGTTTCGGCCAGTGTAAGCGTCTAATTTTTGTTCCGAAGTGTGAATAGTGACTTTAAGATGAAACCGAGCATATGTGAGATATTGCAGATATATATTTAGGGTTAGACAGTGTCGAAATGAGATAAACCAGTGAAAGTTAGAGTGTCGCGCATTGACGCGATAAAAAGTGGTCAAATGACCACTTTTTCATAAATTAAGGAAGACCACACTTTTTGCCCTTAAAAAGCCTTGTTTCTTGCTTTCTTGCTTCATTCTTTTCAGCCACACTTGGGGCTTAGAGAGAGAGGGAGCAGCCGAGCTTGAGAGAGAGAGAATAGAGAGATTTTGTCCAAGTCTTCTTCTTCTTCTTCTTCTTCTTCCTCCTCAATCTTGTGAAGCTTCAAGACTCCATTGAAGGTTTTAATTTTGTTCCTTTATTCCTTGTAGCAGCCGAGAGTGAGAGAGAGAAAAGGAGAGAGAGCTGTGAGTGAGAGAGAGAAAGGAAGAGGAAGAAAGTTTCATCTTATTTCTTTCTTCTTGGTCTTGAAACTTGTGGAGGAAATCACCAAGGATCGAGCTAGATCTTGGCTTAGCTCGAAGGATCTCGAGGTTTCAAAACTTGGAACATCATCCGTGGGTGGAACTACGTTAGATCTTCCTTGATCTTGCTAGATCTGAAAAGATCTTGAGGTATAACCTTTAAAACTCTTAGCTTTAACCTTATTAGTGTCAGATCTGTAGATTCTATAGTTAATTTTGCTAGAAATGCTTATGTATGGAGCATTTGAGTTGGGCTCTTGAATTCCTAATTTAGGTAGCGGACTTGAGGTGACTTTTAGGTAGCGGACTTGAGGACCTGATTGTGATTGTGTTTGTCGTTTATGAGATGAGTGCATTTTATGGTTAAAAAGTAGCATTTGATGTTGAAAATTTCGAAGGAAATCAATGAGGATTGGCCAAACCTATGCTTGGAAAGTTTGACATTTGATTTCGAAATTTTATGATGTTTCTTGAAGAGATTTTGCCTAAGTATATATGTATTATATTCGTTTATGAGTATGTGTTTAAATAGAGTTAAAATCTTGAACTTTAATGGTGAAAAGTGAAGTTTTCACTAAATTTTGGGGTAAATGTGTTAGTTGGACAGATTCGAGGATTTGAAATATTTTACCTATTTTTCTATGAATTTTTGTACATTGAGATTTGATGAATGATATTTTAAATATGTGTTAAAAACCTTGACTAAAACTTTAGTGTTGGATTTAAAACTCGAATGAGTGATTTTCGAGGTGAATTACTCACTTTATGTCTTTGTATTAAGAAAATTAGAAGTTGCAAGAGTAGAGTACGTCGATAGAGTGGTTTGGTTAGTTGATGTCTCGGTTTGAAAATGGAAACTTTTAATATGATTTTCAACTCGAATGACTACTTTTCATTCGAGCAAAGTTAGAGGAATTTTGTGAAGAATTTCGATAAAACAAATGAATAAGTTATTTGACTTAGTTTCACTAATTGTACGGCGAAACTTATTTCTTCATTTTTCTTGATTATAGGAAGTGGGGAAAGATTTGCACCCTATCCCAATTTGGAAATCGAACCTTGCCACTTTGGTGAGTTTCCATGCATGTTACTTGGTTATGTGAATTTGAATTGGAATATGATTGAATATATGATTTGATGTGAAATTTTGATTTTGATCCATCAAATGAAGTAGTGTGTACTTTATCGCACTTACTCCTATTGAATGGTAAATTTTGTAAAAAATGCTATTGTGGCATTTCAAGTAAGTTTTGAACCTTTTGACTTGAGATATGATGTGAATTCTGTTTTGAGTATATGATGTGATGTGATGTGTTCTGTAATTATTATTCTCGAGAATACTTAATCCCCTTGGTAAATTATCAACTCGAGCCATCGGGAAGACCCAGGTCGAGGAGATTTAACAACCTTGGGCTATGAGATGTATTGTGTGCTCTGGACTTGGCAAAAGGCCTTGTCCCTGTTGAAGAGCAATACACAAATATATAAATTATGTGAGGTGGGCGGGCTGGAACGGGGGTTTTGGTGGAGAAAGAAGTAAGTGGTGGTCTACTTGGTTTGTATGTGAAAGTTGACGGAGTGTCAACTATGAGATTTGTGCATCAGTTTAGGAACGTGCTCCAACTTCGAGGATCTTAGCCCCTGAGGGCTACCCATATCCTACCTATGGGTTGTTAATCACTTTCCTTATTTGTTTATTTCTAGATATGAATTTTTGAAGTGAAATATCATATGTGCTATGTGCTTTGCATGCTTTTTGGAACTCACTGGGATTTTAGCTCATTCTTTCCAATTTGTTTTCCTTAGCAGGGACTGAGAACCCAAGCGAAGGTGCTAAACGTTAGTATCAAGGTTTACTTTTGTGTTTGTCTTGAGAGACTTGAATTATGAATTTGGGATGTTGTATTGTGGAACCTTAAATGTGTATTTAAGTACTATATGTATTTTGGGATTTTAGAGTTTGAGTAATGAATTTATGAGTTATCGTTTGGTTTAAGTTATTATTGAAATTTTGGGTTTGTAAGGTTGAAGTTGAGTGACTATGAGTTGACTGTAAGTGTGGGGATTGGAATTTCAATTGTTTCTTTGAAGAATTAGTGATCATTTGTGTGAGTGAATCCTGGCGAGAGCTAGGCAGGCGGTCCACTGATACCTTAGGGTACACCCTAGGGAGAAGTGGGGCTGTCACAACTTTGACGGCCTTATCCAACATTTCACTCATTTCGAAGTAATATTGCAGCTCAATGACCTTAACAATTTTTGACCTCAAACCATTGAGAAAATGAGCCATAGTAGTTTCAGCATCTTCATGTACACTGGCTCTCATCATAAGCATTTCAATCTCCTTGTAATAGTCTTCTACACTCTTATTTCTTTGAGTAAGAGTTTGCAACTTTTAATGAAGTTCCCAATAGTAATGGTCTGGTATGAATCTCTTTCTTATGAGACCCTTAAGTTCATCCCAAGTCTCAACTGGACGTTCTTTATTTCTTCTCCGGGTGGAACAAAGTTGATCCCACCAAATTAGAGCATAATCCAAAAGTTCCACTGTTGCAAGTTTAACTTTCTGTTTCTCAATGTAATTCTAACAATCAAAGACCATCTCAATCTTCTTTTCCCATTCCAAATAAGTTTTAGGATCAGTTCTCCCTTGGAAGTGTGCAATTTTGAGTTTGATCCCTTTAATTTGATTATTGTCATGTCTATTACCTTGTTGACCACAACTTGATCTCCTAACCTTCTCCTCACTGACAGAATCTTCAAACTTAGATTTAGGATCTTTTCTACAATTGGAACATGATCTCTACATGAATCTTCAAGACGGTCAATTCTCTTATGCATGTTTCCAATAAACAATCAATCATGCACTTGATATCTCTCTTCAATGCATCGATTAGGAGTTTAAAATCAAAAGCTTAGAACTCCCTTCACCTCTACTAGAAATCTTTTTTTAAATGACCTATAAAATAGTTATCAAAAAAATAATATTTCCTCATTTCACTCCCTCATATGTATACACTCACACTCATGTATCACTCAAAGCACTCTATTAATCTCCACCAAACTAATTCTCTAGGCTCTTGATCACTCTCCTTGAGGAAATTAGAGTTCCCTCCAAGTGTACAATCAACTTACCAAGAAAATCAAACAGGTGTAGCAAAATTGAGGAGCAAAGTGATAGGGTTTACATAAAATTTATGACTCAATTTATACCTAAAGGATGACTAATTGAAGAAACAAACATGGCTCGACAAGATACAAATAATGACTGAACTCTAGGAAAACAATTAGTTAAGAAAACCCTTTTTCCAAGTGAATTTAGGATTAGATGCAGTTAGGAAGCTAATTGTTAACAATGTACGATTTGACTTGTAGCTATTTCCTTTGTGTTCCTTTGATCCGAATCCTTTTTTTTTTTCTTGGATCACTTTGATTTCTGAACACAAGCTACATTTTTTTTAAATTGCAGCTTCAAGAAACGATAAACAAGCCAACAAGAAATTCAAGAATATGAAATAGAGTTTTCAAGTACTTCAAAATTTTTAAGATTTGTTACAAATCCAAAAACAAACAAATGCAACCCACACAATCCCAAGCATTTAGAAGACTCAAAACATTACACCAAGGAAAAATAAATGACTGAAAGAAAGAAAAAAAATTTTTTTGGTGACTCAAGAAGCAAAACACAAGTAAAAAAAAAAAAAAAAGAACGACACAAACCCTAAAAGAAATGACTGAACAATGCACAAAAAGGAATTGACTCAAACAAGAAAACACAAAGGATATAACTACATACCTTTAACCAGCTCTAATACCAATTAATATGAACCCCATCTTATTTCACATGAAACCCGTAACACAACAAGCCATAGGATTTAGAATTGATATGAGTTTGCAATGGAATTCTAACTCGATCAAGGATAGCTGGAGGTCAATTTAGAATAGATAGAACGACACCATAACCAAACATGATTCTTGATTGATAAGTCGGTTGATCACTTAGAAATCCTTCTAAGTTGCTCAGAGATAGGTCCAAGAAGCCAAAAAGAATGAATTCAAATTTTATTACTCAAAAGTCAGCTAAACTATTACAAGTGAAAGAAAAGGCTATTTATAGCCAAAACTCGACTAACTAAACTAATCGAAGTTGGACTTGGATTTAGTCACTTATTCCTATTGACTAACTAATAATCTAATGATCCCAGTAGATAACATAGCTAGACATGTACTAGCTAAAATCAACTAAAGAAATGACTAAACAAAAAATCAAACAAAAGCTTAACAAAAATGGAACAAAACAAGAAACCCTAAATGATATGATGAAGACTGACACTGCTTATGTGACCAGTCCTATAACCGGTTTTTGTCTGACTATAACTCTTCATAAATCTAATGGAAAATAGGCGCCAGTTGTTCAGCCAGTCTTCATACTGGTCTTAGCTTGGTTTCCAAGCAAAGATCCTTCATTTTGATCATAGATTTCAACTTGGATCAATGTCTTTATAGGTTGAGCTCCACTTTCCATGCCTTCAATGCATTTGTAAACTCCTTGCTATTGAACAACTCCAACTAAAGATTGCAATGCATCCTTGAACTTTTTAGCTCAAACAGGAGTCACTGGACCTACTGGAACCTTGATTAGATCAAATAGTGGCTTGGAGAGCTGCTCTTGCACATTATTCTTTCTATCTCAATATCCATAGCAGTAGTATGCAAATATCTAGTAAAATCAGTTATTGAAAGTGGAATAAGAGCACTATATCAAACATAAAAAATAATGTAAAGAAGGGGTCTAAATAAGATATATTTTGATAAGAATTGATGTCACAAAAATAGGTAACTAACAATACCAAGGTAACAGCTGGACTTTAGATTAGCAATATTTGCATAAAACTATGTGTGTTCTAGAAATTATTAGGCTCATCACAAATAGGACATGCCATATAGAACATTTTATGACCGTGAATGTCTAGTTAAGCGAGTCCTTTAATCCAAGCAGTTGGTCCTGTCTAGGAGGCAAAAATAATCGTGATTGCAGGTAAAGAATTTTGAACAGGGAGAAATGAAATTATTATCTTATAATCAGTGAATAATAGATTAGGTTCACCTGTCGTGACAGAGTAGCAATGTGATTGATATGGTTATCATTCACTGGTGGAAGAAGAATTCATGGATTTACATAGCTGAGTGTATCTAGCATTTGTGTTAATTGAAATATATGTTGATGATGTCTACTGAAAAACAAATAAGGTAAGTAAGAGATGCAGAATAGGTGGTGTGGTGTATAGCTTATTAAAGAATGCTAACTAGTGATCTAGATTGACTTTTTTTTGAAGTTATGATGCGGCTAAGATTACAAAAGACAATTGAATGGAGAAACATAGATCTGTGATTCGGCAAGACACAATATGTTATAGACAACAATTGTCTGTTATCAAGTGAATAGAATCATGAAATAGAACTTATATACTGAGAAGATAGTAAAATTATATTTGTTTATTGTCAGTCCAACTCTTATGGCAATAATAATTGGGAAAGGATTTGCAGTAACTACAATGGCAACTCCAATGAGTTTTTCAAATTCGTTTCGGAGTGTGATAATCATCATTTTCATGCTGTGAAAAGAGTCATAACAAAATTTTGTACTTAGAATTAAATTATTATGTCTAAAGTATTAGAAAATAATAGAAGTAATAGTTAAATGATTAACTCTTGATTAACAATGATGTAATCTCTACAAATATGCTGCGCTCCTTGAGTATGCAAGATAATTCCTATTACATCTAAATTAGAGGAAATAAAATAGTAGATGAGTAACTATTATGCATAGGAAATGAATTATTAATAATGTGATTATTAACATAGTTATGAACTCAGTCGTATTACCAATTGTATCTAGCATAATAAAGGGCGGCAACTAAAAATAAAGGGAAGAGCCGGTTATTTGGTTCATAAAACTCTTCAATTATAGTGTTTTTAGTAGCAACCCAATGGATTGGAAATGCTGATACAGTGGGACGAATATGTGATTGAAGAACATGCATAGGAAATGAATTATTAATAATGTGATTATTAACATACTTATGAACTCAGTCGTATTAGCAATTGTATCTAGCATAATAAAGGGCGGCAGCTAAAAATAAAGGGAAGAGAAGGGTTATTTGGTTCATAAAACTCTTCACTTATAGTGTTTTTAGTAGCAACCCAATGGATTGGAAATGCTGATACAGTGGGACGAATATGTGATTGAAGAACAAACGCTTGAGAGATGTAGTATTTTTTGAAAAGGACAAGTAATCCAACAAAATCTTGGCACAAACTCTCTCAAACATGCATTACAACTTTTAAGGCCCTGATTGAATGATTATAATTAAATTAGAAATTCATTCAATGATAAGACAGAATAAAAGAATTCTCAAACTTGAACCGGACCAACTAGTTCGATCGGTTCAACCAAGAACCGGCTATCCATTGGGTCCAAATTTATTTAATTAACTGGATGTCAAAGACCCTGTCAAGCTCGGTCAAAGACCAAGTTTGACCGGAAAAACTCAGAGAAAAACCAGGATGAGAAAACCCGATTCCTTTATTTCTAAAACTTCTGCATTTTTTCCAAGGAAAAGTTAAAATTAAAACTTCCTTTCCTTTCACCAAATCTCAAAACATTTCTTGAATTTAGTAGAGGAGACTGAAAACATGATAATTTTGAAGAAAGAAAACTTTCAAATCTGAACATCTATAACATACTGAGAGAGAGAGAGAGAGAAAGAGAGAGAAGTGAAATTTACTGATTCAAGAACTTAATACCGAAGAAACACAAAGAAGAGAACCAAGGGACAGGAAGAAAGATATCTTACGAAGAAAAACAAAAAAATATTTGTATTTTTGTTTGATTAAATAAGAATGGAAAGCCAATGATAATAATGAATATGGAAAGAGAGAATGACATGTAGACTTGGGTAAGAAGACAAAAGCAAAGCTGGAAGATGAAAGATGAACATGACAACTAGTGATGAAGGCAACAAAATAAGAAATTGGTCATAAACACCCAAAGTTTCATTGTATCTCGGTTTTAGCTCTTACATGTTTTGAATAATCATAAATGTCCCAAAAACATTTTCTAATATCTTCTTACAACCTTAACTTTGATATTTATATCAAAGGTCTTAAAAATTTAGTCATAGACTCTTTAAATTGGATGAATTTGATATGGATTTGGATCTCTGTTAATGAATTGTAAATTAGTCCTTCGTTGTATTTTGTAAGTTTAATTTGTAGAAAAAATGAATATATACATACATACATACATACATACATACATATACATATATATATATATGTGACATATTTATGACATTATCTTATTTGATCCTTTATCGAATCCAAGCGAACTCATTGACTCCCGACCCTTGAGTTTAGTCTAGTCAATTTTCAATCCGAATCCGGAAACACAGGTATCATCTCTGCATCTACTAATACAAACATGTGGCATTTTTATTCGAAATGAGAAAAAGTTTTAACATGGGTTGTTTTAATAACCTGAAGAGTGGCAGCCCAGCTTGATAGAGATGGATGAATAGCTGATAGTAGAACAAGCATAGACTCCATTTGAAGTGATATGCGAAAAGAAGGGAAAAAAGGTTATGTGAGTAAAGAAGCAAGTATGGGAAAAATCATTGAAATTCTGAGGTATGAAGTTTTTAGTTTTTGACTTATTGATTGTAGTTTGAGAGGTAAAGACGTGGAAGTTTGCAGAATATATGAATACAAAATAAAGATAGACGTGAATGAATCGAATAATTGTAGAAGTTTTTAAATAAGATGGGAAGCATGAAATACTAGAGATATTAGAATATTGTTTTTGTGCAATAATATTTTTTGTCTTGATGGGGAAAAAGGTCTAAGAAAGGCTGCCAACAGTCACAACTTATATTCGTCAGTTGATAAGTATGATGTGAAAGCAACGAATACTTAGTGTTTATAGATATATGTTTTATCTATTGGATAGTTGAACAATACAATGGGTGTATTATATTTTAAGAGCTGTTTGGGTACTTTGTATTTAAATTTTAAACTTTGACAAGTACTCTGAAAAGATTTTATTTGCAACACAAAATTTGGTATCCATTAAAGTGATCTTGAATACTCTAGAGTGATTATAAACTATTTTATATTTGATGGATGGATGTATGAGTGTCTTAACTTTAAATTTTTATTTAAAATGGAAAATGGCCGTGGATGGAAGAATGGCTGTATCTAAATGTTTATGTGAAATTTAATGCATAAGCATAAACTACTGGAAGGGATAACAGATTGTCTCTGAATGATGGTGATCTCATGAAGAGTATATTAAATTTCAAAAACAATTGAGAGGTCTAACGATAGAGAAAATGAATGTTATTTGGACCAAAACATGCCACTAAAGAAAAATCTTTCATGAATAAAAAACTAGTGAAAGAAAATGAAAATATCACATGTTGATACAAAGACTGCAAATTAGATTTGTTGGAATACATAAGATACATCAAGAATTGTGTTGAGAATTTTTACTAGTGATGTTGACTTTAACAACATCTACAATCAGCTACTTCAGCAGTGAACAAAAAAAGGAAAATTTATATGAAAAAGGGTAAGTGTATTAGAGCAAGCATGAGCTGTTAAATAAAATGTAATTATTGAAATATCATACACTGGTGTGTTGGAACTTGACTCAGCATCAGCAATGACTGCATGACTAACAATTTTTTCTCTCTTGTGTTGTTCTTTTTTCTTTATTAGATTTATGTATGAAGAGTTGAACATCAGCAAGTAAATATTCTTGGATAAAATATTTTGTAGCAGTTCAGTTATTAAAGTCTCAGTTAAGCAAGTGTCTATAGAATCTTCTATTTCTTCATGCATTGATTTGTTCTCTGCAGAGAAGTTTTGGCTGCAAGGAATAAAACAAAATGTTAGTAGGTCTTACTTCTAGCTTCCACATTGGTAAGAATATGTATTACCACATGGATATAGAAGGAACTTATCCATGATCTAGAATTGCTCTTCAAGAATTCAATTGAAATCCTTTTTTTTTTTCCTGGGACAATAATAGAATGTTGTGTTCTATATTAGAAAAGGAAGAATGCTAGACTATAAATTTCTGTAAATATATGAAGGATAATATTTGTTATAGCTGATTATTTCTGAATGAAGACCTTGGAGTTAATAATGGAGCAAGAAACATTGAACAAAATCCAGCAAGCATGAAAATAGAATAAGAACAAGAGTTGGCATGTCATTTTTATGACTTAGGTAATAGAATTTTTTGAACCAAAAGAACTGGTACGGGAGAATTCTGTATTGGAAAAGAGGAGTTGGAAGTACAAGGTCTAAAGTTTCTTATACTGGTTAACACTAAAATATGATGAAAAATATTTTTTGTCTTAAAATACATGCTGCTGTATTTCAGTGGTAGGTGTATACAATTGTCATGTCTAGTATAAGAGATACCCAGATGGTATGAAATGTTTAAATAAATAATAAATTCAAATTTCAAAATATTCCTATTAGGTAAAAATGTAAAAAACTTAAAGTTTCATATGAGGCTAATAAAAATAGACAGCTATGAATGAAGCACATGAAATGTCCCAAACCTCAAAGCTAGTATAAATGTTAATTAAAATAAAATTTTTATTTAATATCAACTATAATTTATAATTGAATTTGATGTTTCTTATTCTTTATATATATCGTACTATTTTCATCATAAAAAATTTTGGAGTAATAAAATTTCATTTGCAATAAAAAAAATAGCCATAATGGAATTGATGGATAATGTTGCATATAGAAAAACCAGTAGCTAACTATAACAATAGATGGGCTAAATACATTGACACATTTGAAATTTAGGATACCATGGAAATTTTTTTTCTTCTCTATCACTATTAAAGATTAAACAGTGAGACATTACTTGATTTTAAAATGAACACAAGATGTCATTATGCTCAAGTTGATGTTGCAGATCTACGATACCATGAGAAAATTTTTCATCTCCATCACTATTAAAGATTAAAATAGTAAAGACATAGCTTGATTCTCGAATGAACACACAGATGTGATTGTGCTCGAGCTGATGTTGTAGAACGAAAGTTTTCCACTTTTTTTTTCTTTTTTGAATCACTTGCCTTTCATTCTAATTTGTACGAGGCTTTCTCTGGTTCTTAGAGTTATATCTGGAGTCTTTTGGTCATTGAGGAAGTAATCAACAAACCGTGGTACTTTCTTATAAGGATATTCTAATAGGAAAAAGTAATAGTTAGAGAGCTAGCTGTGAACAAATGAATAAGCTGATGAAAGCTTCCAAGGAAGACATAAAAGGGATAACTTAGAAATATATATGGGTCTGCTCAGTGGAAAATTTGATAAAAGTAGGTTGAATTGTACAAATATCGGTAGAAATCGGGTTGAAGTAAAGAGGCCGCCACTTCTTTATGAATTGCTAAACGACCATAACCTATTGATAAGAAAAGTTGTTGTCGAAAGAAATAATATAAATTTGAACATTAATATAAAATATAGAGTACAGGAATATCTTGTAAATCTTTAGAGTCTTGTTACTAGAAAAGGTTTATGAGAGGGACTGTGTATTAAAGATAAACTTGTCTTTGAAATTCACAAAAATGAATGATATGAAAAATTAGATTCTCCAATACATTGACGCAATAATAGGTCATGTTGCTTAGTAATATTTTGTTCATGATATTATTTCCATCCTTCTCTAAAGGAGTCATCATTAAGTATAATAGACCATTGCTGTATCCTATGCGTAAACGTAATTCCACGACGATCATGCAAAATCAGTAACATCTTCAATCAAGGATGCAAAATCTGTATGTAATATAGAGATAATGTTTTTTTGGAATTAAATTTACAAAGAAAAGCATTACAAAATAGTTGCACTAGAGAAAAGATATATACTTGTCCTCTATTTTTGCATCTCATAGGAAAACAACATGTTTGTAAATCATTGCTGGATGTCTTGAACAAAATGAGAGATGGATCTGTCTTGGTTGGTACTAAGGTTCGAAACTGAAATGAAAGAAGAAAACTTTGAAGTAAGCAAATATATATTAATAAGTTTGGGTTACTGTTGTATAATAAGAATAGAGTTCTGAAGTTTTGAATGGAAAAGATGTCCATTTATAGACAGTGAAGAAATTTAAAAGAAAAGTCGGTTGAATGAAATTAATGTATAAGTACATGAATTACTAAAGAAGATGGTTGAATATGTTAGTTTATAATTAAGCTGATAAACATGCATACTTAGTCAGAAAATATTAATAGGAACAAATTGAGTTAGTGCATATCGTCAGAGTAGCTAAAATGAGATGAGCCTATAAGAAATGAGAACTGTTCATCAATGAGTTTGTGTTTTTGAATTTGTCATGTATCTGTTGTTTTATGCATGGAATAAAGATAAATTAGTAAAGATCTGAATAAAAATAGTTATATTAATCAAATATTTAGTCTGACAAATAGAGAGTTAGCATTCACAACAAGAGTTTTCCACATGATCTTGAAATAACTTAGAGATAAAGCAGATAGCAACATTTCTATGATATATGGGAATCATAAGTTGCTGAATAAAAGATAGAAGCAAGACCATGACTTCTTAAAATCATAAGTCGCTGAACAAAAAGTATATAACAAGAGGATAGCGATAGATAAACAATGCTAATTTTTGAGGATAAAATGTAGAGGATGAGAGGCTAATTCAGTTTTGACTTCTTGCTACAACTGCTGTCTTCAATTTCAGGGATTTTCTTTTTTGGTTCTTCAGCCTGATCAAATTTTTTAGTCAAGGAAAGGCGAACCTTTGAAGTTAGTTGCTTCCTTCAACAATTAGAGTTCCTGATACATTGTGAAATCAGTTTGGAGTAAGAAAAACCAAGTTTCTTATTTTGAATAAATATATTTATATACCTAGTGCTATGGTCTGTGAAGGCTCACACTAGTTATCAACTAATAGAGAGTCAGCTGTTGATTCATTAGCAGAGGAATTTGGCTGGCATTATCAACAAGTTTAGAATAGTAAATGTTGTATAACATTGTTTTGCATTTGCCACTTGAGTCTGCACTGGTTTAATGTGAACCAAGAACCATTTTGACTCAAGCTCTTTGTGGAGAATTTCAAGAGGGACTTCAGTGTTCTGTGAATTAAAAAATATAAAAATAAATTCAATCAATAGGGAAGAAAGCCTTGTTTGATAGTTAAGTTTTTTAGGAGTTTGTATAAAACTCTACTGTAACTGTTATGGGTCCGTTTGGATTAGCTGTTTTTGGAGTTGTATTTCAAAAACAGTACTGTAGCATCACTGTAGCGAAAAACAATTACTGTAGCTGTCTTTCAAAAACTACTGTAGTTGTCTTTCAAAAACTTTTTAGCATGTGTTTGTTTTGTGGTATTTTTAAAAATAAAAAATTATTTGGGTCAGTTTTTTGGGACATTTTTAAAATTAAAAATTTATTTGAGATAATTTTTAGGGCATTTTTAAAATTAAAAATTAATTTTAGGTATTTTTGGGATTTTAAAATTAAAAATTTATTTGGGGTAATTTTGGGGTATTTTTAAAATTAAAAATTTATTTGAAGTAATTTTTTGGGGTATTTTTAAAATTAAAATTTATTTGATGGGTGGTGGTGCGGGTGGGTTAATTTGAAAAAAAAATACCCCAAATAAATTATTCTAAAAATATCTCAAATAAATTTTTAATTTTAAAGATGCCCCAAAAAATTACCCAAATAAATTTTTAATTTTAAAAATGCCCCAAAAAATACCTCAAATAAATTTGGAATTTTAAAAATGCCCAAAAAATTGCCCAAAATAAAATTTTAATTTTATGCCCCAAAAAATTACCCAAATAAATTTTTAATTTTAAAAATGCACAAAAAATTACCCCAATAAAATTTTTAATTTTAAAATACCCCAAAAAATTACCCCAAAAAAATTTTTAATTTTGAAAATGCCCCAAAAATACCCAAATAAATTTTTAATTTTGAAAATGCCCCAAAAATACCCCAAATAGATTTTTAATTTTAAAAGTGCCCCAAAAATACCCCAAATAAATTTTTAATTTTGAAAATGCCCCAAAAAATTACCCAAAATAAAATTTTATTTTTAGAAATGCCCCAAAAAATACCCCAAATAAATTTTAATTTTAAAATGAAAAAATTATCCCAAATAAATTTTAATTTTAAAATGCCTCAAAACCCTAAAATTTCTTAAATAAATTTTAATTTTAAAATGCCAAAAAATCAGTAAATAAATTTTAATTTTGGATGGGAGAGGGAGGAGGAGGGGTGGAGGGAGGGGAGAAAGAGAGAGGGGGAGGGGAGGAGAGAGGGAAGGTGGAGGGGAGGAGAGAGGGGAGGAGGAGGTGGTGTGGGTTGGGTGGAAGAAAAGAGAGAATTTTTTTATTTTTGTATGTATAAGTTGTTTTTGAAATACTTGTTTGGATTGGTGTTTTTGGAATTGTTTTTTGTTGGTGTATTACTGTAGCATTTGGGGTGTGAAAAACAGTTTTTCAAAAATAGGGGTAAAAACAGTGAATCCAAACATATAAACTTGGCAAAAAACTCAACTGCCAAACAAGGCTGCGTGTCGTTGTAGAGAAGTAACCCGCCGTTGGCACCAAGCATTTTCAGTTTCAGCTCATGATTTAGTACAAAAAATAAATCAAAGTAATATGGCTTGATAGTTAATAATTTTTTAGCAGTCAAAGATGGACCTATATAAAGTGCTCCATTATTTCAAGAGCATTAAACATCAGGAGCTTCTCAACTTGTTTTCCAAAGATAGAAGTTGTGATAACTCCAGTATCATCTTGTAAATCCACATCAACGCATCATCTAGAAAGTTTTTATTGATAAGAGACAAGCATGTGTACAAATTAATGATCAAATAGAACTTGAAAGATTTTGTGCGAAGAAAAAAATTTTAGCAAAACACCTTGGTTCATTAGGATGTTTCTCTTTGCAAGTATTACAGCTAAAAACAACTCCATATGCTACTGCCGTACCCCGATAAGACTTTTTGTAACTCATATAACAATATATTTGAAATGTGTGCTAGAAAGAGAACTATGCCTTGATCCATGTACTTTAAAACATAATAGTAAAACCCACAGTTTGAATATGAAGTTTGACATCTAAACATAGTGTGACATGAGCTATCGGAGAACATGTTTGTACCTTGTGAGAAGGATTAACAATACAAATTAAATTGGTCTTCTAATCTGCTTTCAACAATATTTTAGCATTGTACCTAGTATAAATTTTGTGTTGCACAATGCTTGCCAGTAGCTTGCTATTCCTCATTGTCTTGTAATAGAATATGGTTGAAGATGTAATTAATGAGAATGATAATAAGAGGTAAGGAACAAATCAAAACCAATTCTTTAGCTCTCTTGCTTCTTGGACAAGAGGATCAACGAGGATAGCAGAATCAAACCATTTGGGGAGAGAAATACCTCAAGAGAATAAGTATTTGTTTAGAACATTCTCCGGAGAGTATCAAATGCACATATAAATGTATGGGATGATGGTTAGACATGAACGACAAAGTACCATTGTAATTGTTAAATTTTATCTTTCGACAAACAACAATGGGATAGCTATTCATGGTGGCTGTTATCTATTTCCCTACATTTTTTATGAAATCATCCCATACAGAAAGTATAATTATTTGCGATCTAATATGAAATGAGTAACTAGTAGTTATTAAGTGCAGTATACATCTAAATAATGAATTTAGAACCAATGATCATTGTAGATGAGAAAAGAGCTGGATATCTCACTCTGGTTGACAAGGACAGACTTTTGAATGACAGGCTCTCCATTGTTTGCGGTAATTGTCTTTTTTCTCTAGTGCCTCAATAACTATGCCCAGAGCATCTAAAAATAATATTTGTCACGCAATTTACGAAGAGCTAAAGATGCATACCAAGTTCATACATACCAACAAATTTTAATCTTTATCATCCATGTACTATGTCAAATCTTTAAATTTGGCACAGTTGAATTTGACAGGCATCATGTCTTTATTAGCAGCAACTTCTTCAATGGTAGTTCTACTAGTAATTGTCCATTGATGAGTCAATTTAGGGGTTTGATATTTCAACAAGATAGGCCTAATTTTAGCATTGCATATCTTATATTTCTTGTAAACCTATAAGATCGGGCTCATTCGAGGGATGTCATGGTTGAAATAAATGTTTTCAACTTTTGGCCCCTATTATATTACAAGATAAGTTCATGTTATTGACTTGTAAACAATTATAAATTCTAAGAGTGCATATTTTGTATACAGAAGTTTTAGCTGAATATTTCTTATCTTTGATTTATCAGTTCATTTTCTATATCTTTTGTAGTAATGCCATATTTGGTTCTTCTTTTCCTCTATCTACAAAATTCTTTCAGCTAATTTAAACCTTATGTTTGGCAAATATAATGTACAAACTCAATGTCAATCGATCAATTATTTCTATAAAATCTGTTATAGCATCCTTAGTTTTCTGTTTCTGCAAAAGCACCATATCTAGGAAGCAAAAGGATTATACATATTAGAATTCCATACAACTCATGTTTTAGTGAATAATGTACCAACTTATCTTCATCAATCTGCAAACTTGACGTTGGAATTTACTCCTTCTTTTCCAACTACTCAATTTAACGTTCCGCTTATCTGTATACTGTTCACCAATCTCACCAAAATTGCTTTGCCTTGATGCTCCCGCCACCAACATTACATCATCAGAAGAGTTCTCCAACCCTCACTACACACTGCTTGCCTAAATACACTTCATCTACCTAACACACTAACACAACTTTACCTCAAATCGCATACCACCAACATTCCTGTCCCAGGATAGTTCTTTTACCTGTATTTTCAAGTCTTGCTGCTTCTTTTTCTTGGAACACTACACACTACACTTTCTTTGATTAGTGGGTCACTCCAACTGGAACAGCCAATCACACACAAAACCATCTAAATTAAGATGTTAATTTTTTACTCGATGAATCCCTCTTCTACCTTGTATTATGGTCATCGTCTCTTAACATTTTCTAGTCCAAGGCACCATATGCCTTAACTTTTACACAAAACCCATGCAGGTGCACCAGTTGCTACCCTTCGTGGAGTTTTTACTTGATGAGTTCTTCTTCTCTTTTGTATTATGGTAAGTGCCTCTTAACGTTTTCTAGTCCAAGGCACCATATGCCTTAACTTTTATATGAAACCATGCAGCCTATACCGATTGCTACCCTCTATAGAGCCATCCTCCTTCTTTCTAGAGAAATGTCTCCTTGATTTGTGTGCATTTGTTTTTAACCACTCAATCTTAGTTTTCACACCTCTTTTTGAATTTGTAAAACATAATACAGAATTTTCTTTTGTGCGTGTGATATATATATATATATATATATATATATATATATATATATATATATATATATATATATGTATGTATGTATGCATATATGTATACGTATATGAGTAATAAGGAACAATGACTTCCATTACCATCTGAGATGAGGTTTGCTTTACCATTTTTTTATTCTTTTCTTTTTTTCCCTTTCTTTGTTTTCATTCCTTTCTCCTTATTAGTTAAGCCTTTATCTTTTAATAATTTGTCTTTGCCTTTGTCTTTACTTTTTTTAAATTCTTTAAATCATCTCTTGTTTCTTTCTTTATTTTTTTAAAATCTTTAAATTGTCTCCTGTTTCTTGCTATAATCAAGGGAAAAGGCTAACCTACACAGAAACTTGAAAACGGAGTTTTTATCTGATTTAAACGTTTCATTCCTTGTTATATTGATTTTTTTGTTATTTTCTTCTTGAAATTGTTAGCTAATTTTGCTAATTTGCTAGATTATTTTAACTTGATCTATAGGTGAATTTTGATTAGGCCCTACAAAGAAGACCAAAGTGTTAATTCAACCCTGAAAATGAATTGGTCCCAATTAAACACTCTAAATTGGAACTTTGTTCCGGATGAGCCCTTCTATCAGCTCAATTTTGGTCAATAGCTTTATACAATTTTAATCGTAATGTGGAAGCCTAATAATTATTTATGGGCTTTTGAAGCAATTAATTTCTTACCTCAATGAAATTTAAATTGAGGGCTTAATTAGCACTTGTTTTGTTTCAAGGGCTATATTTCTATTTTAATCTATTTTCAATGGCCTGATTGAAATTAATAGTAATTTAAAATATTGTTGTTTCTATTGGGGAATTGGGACTTAGATTGTTAGTTTATATTGGTCAAATAATGTAATTTAGGTTTTTTTATTGTTGTGGATATAATTATTTTAGTTTTAAAAATCTATAGCTATTTTCGCTATAATTACGTAATTACTTTTATTAGAAGACTGAATATTGTAGGACATGTTTAGAACTAAATAAAATAGGAAATGAAATAAAACTAACCAGTGTACAAAATTATACCCAATCCAAACATTATTTTAGTATGATGAATTAATTGCATTTATTAGGAGTTGGATATGGTGTTACACTTTCGAACAAAGTGTAAGAAGGAACTAATTAAACTAATAATTGTATAAATATTATGCCCAAACCAAACAAGAGACATAAACAAATTTTTTAGGAAAGAAAATAATTTAAAAATATAAGAAAATGGATAGAGCATTGGGAGCCCTCTAAAGGGGTCCATATGTGTTTGTGTATGTGTGTGTACAAATTACATATAAAGATGAATTAAAGATTGCTCACAAGCACCCCACAGGTTTCGACCACTAGTTTTACTAATAAAGAATAGTCCCGATTTTTCATAGGCTTGTTGAACATAGCCCTAGAATACAAATCAGTGATTACAACTAAACGTAGTCAAGTACAATTATCATGGGCTTCTCTTTCACACATTATATCCTTAATCTATTGAGATGATTTCAACAAAATCTTCAGTTCTTCCCTCTGTAGTACATCACATCTATTCTCTCTTGCTCTCTTATCCTTTTTCTTTTACTGTTTATATTTTCCTACTTCTCTTCCTTTCATGCAAACACTTAATTTTACTTACCCTACCAGTGCCATTGGCGCTTTTCCAAGATAACTAGTTGGTTTTGCCCTACTCTTCGCTAATGTTGTTAAACTCGAACTAGGTAATGATTCGGTTATGCGACTAGGCTAGGGGTAAATTCATCGGATCGGTCGGACTGTTCTAAAAAATCCATTGACATCAACATGATGTCATAATTATTTTTTGTTTTCATAAGTATTCAAAAATATTGAAATTAAATTGGTAGTTATATTTTGATAAAATGTACAAAGCGTTTCAAAATATTAGACTTATTATCAAATATACACCTAAAAATTATAAAAATCTGAATCCATGTCTAAAATATATTCATTATCCAAAACTATTTGAAAACTAAATTAAACAAGTTATATCCAATTTGAGATCATTCTATTGGAAATATGGCTTTCTAATTAGTTGGAATCAATGCTGACAAATTGACAAGATGATAGGGATGAAAACTTCTTGAATTAAAAATTATTTAGTAGTGTTAGTGATTTTAGTCTTTACACTAAGTAGGTCAGGTTTTTTTGTTCCTTTAAATAAATAAAAGTTCTGCCTCCTTGGTTTTGCTTTTTGTTTTTTTTAACGGTTTTGATTGGTTTTTAATCAAAGTGGTTTTGTACTATTGATCAACTTGAAAAGAAAACCGGTTCACTGTCAGTCAGACCGGTTCAATTCGAGTCTAATAACATTGCTATTTGCATAGGGTTGCCTTGATTTTTTTTATAATTTTGGCAAACTTTTTAATATATTAAGTATGAAATTAATTATTTAAGGAAATATTTGTTGGCAAAAAAGTTATTATGTTAACTATGAAAACAATTATTCAAAGCAAAAAATCATGTAAAAAAGGAAATTAATATGTTAGCTTAATTAAACACATGATTCACAAAATGCTTGTCTAAGTTTTTAAATGATGAAAGAATAAAAAAGTAAAAACTGCATAAAAATTTAAAATTTTGATAAAAATTTTTGTATAAGCTAACACAAATACATTAAGCCAAACATATAACAAATAAAAATAGGAAATATCTGTTGTAAAATAGGGCCGAGTAATGTTAACAAGAATAACAGAAATAAACAGAAAGTAGGACACGCTTGAGTTGTGTTAGGTAGTACTGTCCTAAGAAACTATTTCTGGATATTGAAAATGTTTTCCCAGGATTAAACAAGCCTTCTTCTTATTATCAAGAAGGAAACTACCAGCAAATTCTTCAGTATATCCAGCAGAGAATCGAGAGAAGAAGGAAAGTGAAGAAAGAAAGTAGGAGAGAAAGAGAGATCAGATTGGAAGGTGTAACACTACTGAGAAGAAAGGCAACTATTTATAGGAAAAGTTTAACAAAAGATCTGTTGGTCCATTAAATGGTGCAGAGAACGTTTCTGTAACATAAAAGGTAAAAATTCAATGCAATAAATCAAGGCATGATTTTAGGAAGGAAACGTTTGGAAATTAATCTGTCAGATTTCAATGCCATAAAATCATGGCATGATTTTAGGAAATTAATCTGTCAGATTTAATACCATAAACATTCCTAAAACGTTAGAAAATTAATCTGTCAGATTTAATATCATAAACACGATTTTAGGAAACTTATCTGCAGATATTATTTTCTACCGTTTTCAGTCAAAGCGTTTATGATAATGTTAAAACGTTTCAGTCAAAACTTTAATGATGATTGAGAAAAACAAAACCAAGGTGAGCCGCGTTTAACCCATGCGCAAGGGGGGGAAATCTGACCCTTTGAACTAAATTAGCCCAATTCAACTTCCCCTCATGCGCGCGAGCCCATGCTAACTCTCAGCTCATCACAAGCCCAATGGAGAGTTAGACAATATAAAGTGTTTAAAAAACTCCTTGGTTTTCCAATGTGAGACAAAGTCTTTTGAAATACAATATCTACAACAATCTCCCACCTATTTCAAAAGATTTTGAACAGAACAATAACAGAGGAAGGAAAATTTGCTGGATATATTTTGAGTTCAACGTACTCAGTTTGGTGTCTTTTGGACTATGAACCAAACTTAGACTGATAAGATATGTCCTACAGAATTATTGGTGAAATATGTATTTCTATGAACCAATAATTCTTATTATATGACAGAGATCTTACCAATCACATTGTAACCCATAATTTGCTGTTCAACGCGGTTTTGCGCATTTAGGCCGTGCGCCTGCCTGGTTGTTCATGAGAGCTCTAAAGATTTGGCCAAAAAATCTTATAGGAGCGGCCCCACTCCACTCTCATATAGGTGAATTTATCAAGTGTATACTGCTCAAAATACACCTCCCTAAGGGGATATAAATTCATTAAGAGTATTTAAACTCAACCTTACAAATACTAGCAGTCAAAGCACTTATCTCGAAGGGACTTTAAATTTCAAGTGCTTTACAGTCAATATCGACTTGTTATTACCCATATGAACCTACTTCATGGGATCACCAATCACATAGGTTGGGTTACCATCTTTATTGACAATTGTTGGCCCAAGTCCCATCTCCCTTGTAGTTTGAAGAATTAACTTTCTTCCTACAGGTTTAGTCAGAGGATCGGCCAAATTCAACTCTGACTTCACAAAATCAATGGAAATAATTCCATCTCTAAGCAGCTGCTTTACGACAGCATGTCTCAATCTCATGTGTCGACTTTTACAATTAAAGGATTTATTTTTGGCAATAGCGATAGCCGCTTGACAATCACAGTGTATGGATACTGGAGGCAACATGTCCTTAGTTGAAGGAATATTAGCTAAGAAATTCCTTAGCCAATCAGCCTCAGTACCAATCAACTCCAGAGCTATAAACTCTGATTCCATAGTTGACCTAGCAATGATTGTCTGCCTGGCTGATTTCCAAGCTACTGCCCAATCCCCGAGGGTGAACACATAACCACTAGTGGATTTTGTATCATTTGAATCAGAGATCCAATTAGCATCACTGTAACCCTCTAATACAGTGGGAAATCCACTATACAGGATACCAAAATTTATGGTTCCTCTCAAATATTTCATTAGTCTGACTAATGCAAACCAATGCTCACGATTGGGATTGTGAGTATATCTACTCAGTCTACATACAGCATAAGCTATATCAGGTCTAGTAAAATTCATCAAATGCATCAGACTCCCAATAATCTGAGCATATTTAGACTGAGCAACTGGGTCACCATTATTTTTCTTTAATTGAGTGTTAGCATCATAAGGAGTGCTTACCGGTGTCACATCATAATTTTCAAACTTCTTAAGAAGTCTCTCTGTATAATGTTCTTGTGACAACATTATACCATCATTTCTCCTTATGATTTTAACACCCAATATTATTTTTGCTTCACCCAAATCTTTCATATCAAAACTAGATGACAAAAAATGCTTAGTACTGTTGACAATATTTAAGTTTGTACCAAATATAAGCATGTCATCCACATACAAACTAATTATTGTTGGAAAAATAATAATAAGTATTTCAAAAGATTTTTTATATTGGACTTTCTCAAAGGAATCAAAGGAACGTTTGATTGCTAACCGAATGGATAAGGTTTGACTTTATCAAACTCTTATCCATAAGTTTCACGTTTGCTAAGAGTTAGCAACTTTCCAAAACTTTCTCAATGTCATGCAGTAGCTTTCTGATAACCTCTTTTCACATGTTCCTATTTTCTAGCAACAACTAGCAGGATTAATAGGTCTTCAACGGATCTTTTGTTGAAGATAAGGTTTTATCTATTTCTTAACTTAGTTCCTGATGCCTATAAATAGTCTTCATCCTTCATGGAACAGATACACCACTAGACTTTCTAATTCTCTCTTCCTCTCCTCTATCTACTCTTTCTAATAATCTTCTCATTCTGCTGGTTCTTGAAAATTTGCTGGTTCTACATCCCTCTATTAAAATAGAGGAAGGCTTGTTTAATCCTGGGGAAACATTTCACCACCCTGAAATAGTTTCTTAGGACAGTGCTACTTAGCACGACTCAAGCATTATTTATTTAGTTTCGTTATTCAGGTTTTAACATTGTTTGCCAATTTTCCAACAATTATCACATATTCATTGTCTACGATTTTAACATATACACATTTATCCACTTCAACAGATAAAAAACCATCATTTATCAATACTTGATCAAATTTTTCATGCCACTGTTTAGGAGCTTGTTTTAGGCCATAAAGTGATTTAACTAATTTACGAACCTTATTTTCTTGTTCAGGTACAATACATCCTTCAGGTTGTAATATATAATTTTCTTCTTCTAAATCACCATTTAAAAAAGCTGTTTTGACATCCATTTGATGTACAAAAAGTTTATGAATAGAAGCTAAAGCAAATAAAATACGAATAGAGGAAATTCTTGTTACTGGTGCAAATGTATCAAAATAGTCAATATTTTGTTTTTGAGAAAATCCTTTGGCTACTAAACGAGCTTTGTATTTATATATAGAGCCATCAGGATTATATTTTCTTTTAAAAATCCATTTGCAACCAATAGGTTTCACACCTGAAGGTAAATCTACTAAAATCCAAGTCTTATTTTTCATAATAGAATCGATTTCAACTTTAATTGCTTCTTTCCAAGATTTAGAATCTGAAGAAGAAAAAGCATCAGAATATGTTAAAGGATCATTGTCAACAAGAAAAGTTTGAAAATCATTTCCAAATGAAAATTCTTTTCTTGGCCTTTTACTCCTTCTTAATTCCTCATTAGGAATTATCTCTTTATTTATTTCTACAAGTGCATGAGAAATTTTATTAGATAGTGAAAAAATGTGTTCAAAGAATTCAGCATTTTTAGTCTCAATAATTGTATTACAATCAAGCACGTCACTTCTTAAAACAAGAAATCTATATGCAGCACTGTGTTCAGCATATCCAATAAACATACAATCAGAAGTTTTAGAACCTATTTTTCTTTTCTTAGGTTCAGGCAATAAAACTTTAGCAAGACATCCCCATACTTTCAAATATTTCAGATTTGGTTTATAATTTTTCCATAATTCATAAGGTGTTTTGCCAGTCCTTTTATGACGAATTCTATTTTGTAAGTGACATGCAGATAATATAGCTTCTCCCCATAAGTTATCAGGAGCATGTGAACTAATTAACATGGAATTCATCATTTCTTTTAGTGTTCTATTCTTCCGTTCAACTACTCCATTAGATTCTGGTGAATAAGGTGGTGTTATTTCATGTATTATGCCTTCTTGTTCACAAAAACTATCCATAGATAAATATTCACCTCCTCTATCAGATCTAATTCTTTTTATCTTCTTATTAAGTTGATTTTCTATTTCAGACTTATAAGATAAAAAGGCATTATAAGTATCATCTTTATTTCTAAGTAAATAAAGTTTAGTATATCTAGAATAATCATCTATAAAAGTAACATAATATCTTTTACCACCTCTTGTCATAGTTTGTTTTAAATCACCTAAATCTGTGTGAATTAAACTTAATAATTTAGTTTCTCTCTGAATAGTTATACAACTTTTCTTTGTTATTTTACTTTCTGCACATATTTCACATTTATCCATGTTGTCATTATTAATACTGTCGCGCCCCATTTTTTGATTAATGGAAAAGAGGGAAAGATTTCGATTTTTATTTGGTTTTTGAAAAAGAGAAAGGGAAAGGGGTCATGGGACTACAAAAAATGCGACGGTTTGGACCCAAAAAAAAAACAAAAGTCTAGAAAAGGGTTTTTAGAAAAAGTTTGGAGTCGCCACTTGGTATGGAGTTTAGGTGTACCAAGTCACCCAAAAAGTTTTAATTAATGAAAATAAATAAAGAAAAACCCTTTTTTAGACGACTCCAGGTCTTTGAAAACTAGAGAAAAAGGTTCGGGGGTCACGGTTGAAAGAAGGGAAGGCAAAGATTCGATGTTACTCGTCTCTAAGGCACCCTTCTAACCTAGCCAAAGCTAGTTGCAAGATTTAGTTGAAAATTTCCTATTTTTCTAACTTTAAAATTTATCACATTTGGATGTTGTCTATATGGATGCAAAACCTAGACCTAATGTTGGATTGAGAGGGGCAAAATGTCTCCTTGAGGTGTGATTGGAATTGATCACATTAGTTGTGTCATCCAATTTTGATCCCTCGAGGAGGTCACGAAAAAAAATGCAAATGATGAGACTCGAATGAACGGAAAGTAGGGTTTTCAAAAATGCAATTTTTATAAAGTATTAAGAGAAAAGAAGTTGGGTTTTTGAAAGGATCAATTCTAAATGCAAAAAGGAACTTGAATTTCCAAAAAGATGCAATTTTAAGAAAAGTGGCTTTTTAACTTTGAATTGCTAAAACATGAAGAAGAAAGTTGATTTTTAAAGAATGGTTTTGATAGCATTTAAAATAATGCACATGTATGTCCTAAAGAGGAATAATGCAACATAATGGGTGCGGGGGACTAAATTCGTGACTTTGAATTTTCCTTTTCGTAGAAAGAAATAAAAGCGTGCTAAGGCTAGGAAGCCATACTAAACTCTTTTCCCTAATTCAAGGGTAATGCCTTAAATGCACTAATCTAAAAGAAAACTAAATGAGATGTTTCACATACGGGATGGGATAATAGTGGCATGTAAAATGGGAAAGAAACTCTAAAAGTGAAAAGTGTGTGAAATTTGTATCTAATGCATGAACGGCGTTTAAGGGTCTAGCATTGGACTAGTCCTCGTCAAAAGGTTCTCACTAACATTGGATTAGTGAAAAATCGAAGGGGAAGGCCACAACTAGCGTTGGACTAGTGTGGTGACGTCAATATATTTACACAATAATCATGTAGACATGATAATAAAGCAAATAAACACATAAAACACATAAACACATAACACATAGGCATAATATCTAAATGCAAGGCCCTAGGAAAGCAAATAAACACATAATCATGTAAGCATGCAAAATAAGCATATAAAAACTAATTATTACATTGGGGGAAACCTAAATACATTCTAAGGAGGAAAAATTCGGAATAATAATCTAACTATTACATTTTCTAGAATAAATACACTTTTTGCCAAATTAAACCTATCTATTACAACTGAGCATCCAAGGCCTCCAAATGATTTACTCAAAAATTAAATGACATAAATAAAGACTAGACATGAATAAAAGCAAAGGAAAACTTAATTTAAAAACATGCAAGATCATGCAAAAACACATAATAAGCACATAATAGAGGAAAGGAGTTACCATCCCTTGATGTGATGCCTTAATTGAATCCTTAGATGATGGGAATGGTTATCTAAGACTCAATGTCAACAAAAGGGATCAAGGTACCAATTTAAAGGAAAACCAATCAAAATTCAAAGAAAGGGTATCTAAGCAGTTACGCAATCAAGCAGATAATACTAGGAAATAGAGTAAAATTCGGAACAAAAAGCGGAAATATCAAGCAGAAGACAAAAAGAGAGGTTAGCGGATCGAAGCGGATAGAGCACAGTCAGCGTTGCAAAATCAAAGTTCAGAGAGGAAGCGGACCGAAGCGGACTCGGCCGTCAGCGTCTCTTCCCATCTTCAAAACATCGGAAGATTGCTTCCAGTTTTCGAACAATAATACAAGCGAAATATTGAGGCAAGGATCCATTCAAAGCATCAAACATCATCATTCAGATCAAGCTAAACCCACAAAGATCAAATCATAAGCATTAACATCATCAAATGGACAACAAGGGGGAAGGAAAAGGAACTGTCAGGCTAGAAATGAGGATTGTTACGGACTGCGTAACAAGCCGCGTTCTTCACATCTTCAAGTATTCAAACGCGAAGCGCTGGGTAGTCCACGCAAGAGGTCCGCGTTTCTTCACAACTTCAAACATTCAAGAGGAAACGCGGACCGTTACGCGAAGTCATCCGCGCAAGTAGTCCGCGTTTCTTCACATCTTCAAAACGTGAAGAACATTTTTCCAGAAATTTCTCCGAATCACAACATCATCACGAAGCATCAAAGCGTCGATTTTAAGCGTAAAACAAATCTACTAGCCTTACCAAGGCTTTATAAACACAACATGCTCATATAACAGTGATAATCATCATCAAATATCCCAAACTAAAGAAAAACTATTCAAGACCTTGGTTCCACCAAAAGGTCCAAATCTCGATAATTTTACGATCAAAAATAATAAATAGAGTAGAAGGATGTTACAATCGGAAGCTTTGAATCTAAACAAGAGAAGAGAACAGAAATTCCAAGAATAATCTCGTCAAGTGTGAAACCCTAGCTTTTCTTTTCTTCTTTCCTTTCCTTTTTCCTCTCTAATTCCCAGCCGTTTTTCTCTGCTTTTTCTCTCTCAAAACTCTCCTAATTGCCTCTTTTTCTCTCAGATTTCCAACACCTCCTTGTTAAACCCTAATCTAGGCTATTTATAGCCACCAAACCTAGAACTAAGGGTTTTGATGTTCTTGGGATGAGGTGAGCTAATTTTGAACGTTAGATGAGTTGTTAGGGATCAGGGGTGAGTTGGGGAATGTTTAAATAGGTTTCTTATCGTTCAAGCATCGGAAATTACAGCTGGAAAAGGATGATCCAATTTACGGAAGAATCCAGCGTCATTTTTCGATCAAGTTACAGCGGACTTATCCAGTAACTAGTCAGCTTTTGACTTTTTTTTTTTGAAGAAAAACCTACAAAAATGAGAAAAATGTTAGAAAATCAAAAATAAATAACTAAACATTAATAGATAAAACATAGGAAAACAAATGAAATAGTCAAAATTTGGTGTCTCTGACTTGCCCTCTTTGTGCAGGTTTGAAGAAACTCTAGACAAAGACGTGGACACCAAATGCTTAGTTTCTCCTGGTTGTATCGAACCATTGTAAACAGCGAAATATTAGATTGCCAAATTTTCAAACTAAAATGCATAACGTGACGAACTTCGTGTAGAGTTGCCTCATATCTTGACATGAGAATCAGGTCAAGCGTAGTTCAATCAAATGAACCATGATGAAATAAATCAATCTCGTAAAATTCAAGAGCGGAGATAGAAGGGTGCAGGTGAGACTCAACATGAAATTTAAATTTTGAAGAAGGGGATAGAAGGGTACCTGAGGCTGAGGAATTTAAATTTGAAGAATGGGGATAGAAGGGTGCCCGGCAGAGGCTGAGACTCACCAACATAAATTTAAATTGAAGAATGGGGATAGAAGGGTGCCCGGCGGAGGCTGAGACTCACCAACATAAATTTAAATTGAAGAATGGGGATAGAAGGGTACCCGGCGGAGGTTGAGACTCACCAACATAAATTTAAATTGAAGCAGGGGGATAGAAGGAGGCGAGACAGAACAATTAAATTGAAGCAGGGAGATAGAAGGGTGTCTGGCAGTGAGGCAATGAATTTAAATTCTTTCCAATTTAGACTATTGAGTGGGATTGGACCCAAGCCTGAATCACTAAATATACTATTCAGTGAGATTGGACCCAAGCCTGAATGACTAAACATACGATTCAGTGGGATTGGACCCAAGCACGAATGACTAGATGGGAAAATGCAAATATGCTATTGTGGGATTGGACCCAAGCTGAATGACTAAACATACTATTGGTGGGATTGGACCCAAGCCGAATGACTAAAATAAACTATTGATGGGATTGGACCCAAGCCTGAATGACTAAACATACTATTTGGGATTGGACCCGAGCCGAATGACTAAAAATACTCTTTGGGATTGGACCCAAGCCGAATGACTAAAAAAACTATTGGTGGGATTGGACCCAAGCGACTAAAATACTATTCATGGGATTGGACCCAAGCCTGAATGACTAAACATACTATTCAGTGGGATTGGACCCAAGCCTGAACGACTAAAATACTATTCAGTGGGATTGGACCCAAGCCTGAATGACTAAACATACTATTCAGTGGGATTGGACCCAAACCTGAATGACTAAACATACTATTCAGTGGGATTGGACCCAAACCTGAATGACTAAAATAAACTATTCAGTAGGATTGGACCCAAGCCTGAATAACTAAAAATACTATTCAGTGGGATTGGACCCGAGTCTGAATGACTAAAAATACTATTCAGTGGGATTGGACCCAAGCCTGAATGACTAGATGGGAAAATGCAAATATGAATGCTGGATTGCCAGACTTTGAAAAAATAAACTCAAGTTGTTCAAACAAGAAAAATGTAAAATGCAAGTAACGATACACTCGATGAAATGGTGCAATTCTGATTTTTGATTTTCTTGACTTGAAAAGCAAGTAACTGATAGGAACAATGACTTTTCTTCTCTTTTTTTTTTTTTTTTTAGAATTGATAAATTTTGAAAAATTGAAGAGTGTAACTGAACCCTTTCTTCTGCAAGGTTGGAACAAATCCACATATGTTGCCATCGTCTTGATCTGCAAACCTTTTCCGGCAAAAATTAATCTTGAATGCATTATCCAAAATTGGAAAGCACTTCTCTCAAAACAAAATTGCCCCAGTGTCAACTGAATCGTTAACCTGAACCCTTTCTTCTGCAGGGTTGGAACAAATCCACATATGTTGCCATCGTCTTGATCTGCAAACCTTTTCCGGTTAAAATTAATCTTGAATGCATTATCCAAAATTGGAGAGCACTTCTCTCAAAACAAAATTGCCCCAGTGTCAACAGAATCGTTAACCCTGCAAAAGTAATGAAATATTAACCAATTAGTCCATGGAAATTCAATTCCTCTCTTTTTTTTTTTTTTTTTAATCATAAAGTGTAAAAAACTCTTGTGATCACAGCTGTTGACCATTAAATGACTAAAACGTATGAAAATCATGCAATGAAACACATTCATCAGATATTCATGCTTGTGAAACATTGCTTGTTTTCAAGTGATAAGAAATATTCATCAAAAACAAGTTATGGGATTGAAATAAACCATGCGATTTTGGAAATCCAAATCCTCATAAACCAGGCAAAACATTATTATGCAATTATTCAATTTGCATCAAATACTCATAATATCAAGTAAAAGAGAGACCATTATACCTCAATTTTAACAATTCAAACTTGATTTCTCACTTTCACCAAATTTTGCAATCAAACGATTCATATAGTCAATTCAAGCTTGCCTTTTCCACAGTTTCTCTCAAATTTTACTGCTAAAAGGTTCTTGAAACACATCCTTTTATTCAAAATGCAATAATGTCTTTTGACGCGAAAATCAACACTTTTAGGTGAAGACTCCCGGTTACTCGACATATGCCTTCTTGCTCAAATAGTAAAGATGTCTTTTGACGCGAAAATCAACACTTTTAGGTGAAGATTCCCGGTTACTCGATATTTTACTTGTTCAAACTACTTTGCATACTCATAATTCAAGCACCGTTTTACGCAAAAGTTAACATTTGCAGATGCTAAACCTCCGGTTACTTGGTACTAAAATCATTGGAGTAGAATTTAAATTCTCAATTTGCTACTTTTTCTTGCTTTGCTTTTTTTTTTTTTTTTTTTGGAAAAGGATCATTTGCCAACAATATCAATCATTTTCTTGTAAAATCTAATAAAAGAAGAGATCTCATTTAATAGGAAAAAATTTGAGGCATAATTTTCCCTATTTAACGAAACATACTTTCTAAAATGCCAATGTCACAATCACATAATAATTATTTCCGAGTAGGATGGAAAAAGGATTTTTCATATCACACGGGCTTTTATTTCAGAAGGATGAAAGCAATTGCAACCAAAATTGGACATTTGCACCCTTTTTGAATCAAATTTTGAAAAACAAATCAATTTGTGAGGCAAATGTGTAATTAAATTTTTTTTTTTTTGAAAAAAATTCGGCAGAGTTTCCCATATAACTGGATGAAAACTCCCTGCCAGCAACCCAAATTTTCAAATCACAATCAACACATATAAGCACATAAAAGCTAAATTTAAACAAATATACACATCCTCAAGCAATTTAACCAAAAGTATGTCTAACAGTTAAACCTAATCAGAATACAAGATCAAACATAAAAAGAGAGATAAAGCACGAGTAGAATAAAAAGCAAATCATGGGGCGGATCCATCATCCCCCGCAGCTCCACCATCGCCTCCGGTGGTCTCTGGGATAGGCTGCTCAGGCGGCTGAATGCCGAGATGCGCCTCTATACGGCCCAGTCGAGTGCTCAAAGCCCCGATCTGCTCCTCCATACGCCCCCATCGAGAGTCGAACTGTGTCTCCATGCGATCCCATCTCTCGATCATCTGGGTCTGAAATCCGCCCAGAGTGTCCATGACAGTCTACCATCCAGGCCGTGGTGGTGGTGGTGGTGGTGCAGCAGACGATGAGCCAGCCTCTCTTCCCTCCTGTCTAGTAGCTCTCTGGACTGGCTCTCGTCGAGGCCGGGCAATGTCTGATACATCTATATGTAAGTCCTTCAATCCAATCTTGAGCTCCAGCCTCGGGAGTAGGTGGGATAGCAGAGGAATCACCCTCGCCTGGAGGAGAAGTGAAATAAGTCGGGAAACCGGTGGAATGATGTGGGACGTCCTCCCGCCGTCGTCCCTAATATGACCGATAATATTGGGAATCGGGAGAATGGTGAGTCCGACCAGGTGGAACATCGATCTAAAAGTATAGATCGTTCCTCAACTCCCCCTGGCCGCTCTTCTTCGGGATGACATTGTGGGCCAGGGTGTATAAAATAGCACGGTGGCGTGCTGGAAAAGATCGAGCCAGTTTCGTCTGGCTCTGGGACCCTCGGAACTCCTCATATGCGACTCCAAATCGCGCCATAGCATGTGAGGGATCCCACTCCCGGTCAGGTGACGAGAAGTCCTTCTTTAAATCAATGGCTGGACCCTCGTCACTGCACCCCAGTGTCTGAACTATAGTGCTCCGGGTGATCTCCAGTCGAACTCCTCTAACAGAGGTCTCAATCCTCTCTCCACTGTGCCCCTTCTTGTCCTCGATGTTCGCATAGAACTCGCGGACCAAGTCGGGGAAGATCTGGTAGGGCAATGCCAGAATCGGGGCCCACCCCAGTGCTGCGAAGGCGGCAGTAATCTGGTAGGCAACGTCCACCTCAGGAGTTATGTGCAGCTCATATACGAAATCTATGCTCTCTCGAGCCTGATACCACTCCTGGTTCTCCTTAGAGGAGAACCGGGTGGTGTCAAAATTTGGCGGTGGAGGCTGTCTCTGTCGCCGTCTCTTCCTCACCAACAGCGTCTCTGGCTCACTCTCCTCACTGTGCGGAGATGGCTCGACCACTGCTTTGCCACATGCTCGTGACATAGTACCGCAATCACGTAGTGGAGTGTTTGAGGAGTGAAATGATGCAAGAAGCCCCAAAAAACAAGCACGAATTGACCCCCAATTGACTGGTTTTAGTTTCAGAAAAAACAACCTCAATCCCGAGCTTTTGATGTGTTTTCGTGATGTTTTGTTCAGATGAAAAGGTTCTAAGAAGCCTAGGGAATGTTCTGGTGAAGAAATATGGAAGAAAGAACGGATTTCTGAGGATTTGGGTGAGTTACGTGGAGTGGGGAGAGAAAAAAAAAGTGAGGAAGACGTCGCGCTTCCGCGCTTTTGAGCTTCTGGGAAATGGAAACGCGGACTACTCCGCGTTACGGGTCCGCGTTACCATATGAACATGAAATTTTGTCAAATAGGAAACGCGGGATGAAGCGCGGAGTTACTCGAGTAACACTACGCGTTTCGTTCAGGAAAATGAAATAAACCAAAAAGCCGCGAGAAAAACGCGGAACAAACCACGCAAGACTCCGCGTTACACTCAGAATATATGAATTTCAAAGAAACGCGGGACGAAACGCGGGCTACCCCACGCAACAACCCGCGTTACTTCTCAGAGGATATGAATTTGTAAAGAAACGCGAGGGAAACGCGGCCTAGGCCACTCAACCACCCGCGTTACTTCTCAGAAGATATGAATTTGTAAAGAAACGCGAGGGAAACGCGGCCTGATCCACGCAACCACCCGCGTTACTTCTCAGAGAATATGAATTTGTAAAGAAACGCGAGGGAAACGCGGGCTGGTCCACGCAACATCCCGCGTTACTTCAAAAAATTTTTTTTTTTTAATTATATATATTTTTTTTTATCAGATTTTTTTTTTCAATTTTCATTTAAGCATTTTCCCTATTTTGATCAACCAAAAATTTGCCTCAATTTAATAAAATAGAATGCTCCAATTTAGTTGATGGGGAATTTGCTCAAGTTTTATCCAATAAAAATTGGCTCTAATGTAGCGAACCAAAAAATTTGCCCCAGTTTAATCAAATAAAACATTGTTTCAGCGGTCCATTAAAAAAATTTCTCTTCTTCTAAATCCAAAACCAGCTGTTAGAGTCGGCGCTCCTCCGAAATTGATAGGCTATGCCATCATCTTGAAATGTAGTGTTATTGATTTTTATTCATGCTTGATCTTTGGATCTGCAAAATTTGGCTCATGCTTCTTGTGGATCTCAGCCATGAATACCTGCACAAAAAATAGGGGATTTGCAAAACATGATGTGCACTTGAATTCTCAAACAGATTACCTTTTTTATTATCATGCAATGATAACTGCTCAAAAAAAAAAAAATATGCCAACTTATCAAAAGCTAAATTTTAAGTAGCAAACTTAAAGACGTGTTATTTGACCCTTGGGTGTGCCCAAAAAATACATCATAGAAATGTTCCAAAAAATGTTTTCTCTCTTTTTTTTTTCTTTTTTTTAATATTGACCCATTTTTCTCGTAGATGCTCTGAGCTTGTGTTTCCCCAAAATGAATTCTCCATAGTTTGCATCACAGGATTTATCCAAGAATCAAATAACACTTCTAATCTTCAAAACTTTATTAGATCAAGAAAAATGTTTCTTTCTTATCAACGCCCACATTTTATGAATGCAAGGGAGGGGGGAAAAGGAAAAGAAAAAAAAAACTTGGAGTTAGTAAGCAGAACTGCAAAACCGGTATGCATGTCCTATGGGGGAGCCCTTTCATGCCAAGGGTCGGCCTAGCATGAAAATGCAATCCTCTGGGGTATGCACCATACAATACCTGATGGGTCCGATCACTTCACTGATATGTGATTAGTAAAACAATCTAGAGGATCGACCAAAAGAAAATGTGATACTTGATGTATCACGAGGACAAAGTTTGAATGGATTTATTACTTTAATTGATATGTGAAGAGAGGTTAAAGGTTAATTTGGCATGAAAAGGATTATTCTCGAAGGAATTGTAGTGCCTTGACTAGTCTTGAGGAAAATATGGATTTAGATGGATTGGACGGGATCGATAGTTTACCCAAAAGTCGACTGGGTTTATTGTTTACTTTGTAACTCCACATCTCCATTTTATTTACAACACACTAGCCCATAAGCCCTCTAAAATCAAGATTTGGCCTTGATAAAATCATTATCTCAATCAATGAGAAATTATTTGTGACCTTTTTGATTTAGTGTCCTTATGCATGGGATTTTACCAATTTTGATAAAATGGCCAAAAAAATGATTACTAGAGGTTTATATTTCTAGCATATGAAGGTCACTCCATATATCTTTGGATGTCATCATAGAAGGGATCGGACCCTACCTTACCTTGTGCATTACCCCTTTGGATGTTACTGAAAACATGAACATGCAAGTCTCATTGGATTATATATCGTAGACAGAAAGGTGGTTTATTCCTAACATGGGATTCCCTATGCGGCATTCCCTCTATGGCTTATGCATGATGCCATTTTATTAAAGCAAGTAAGAGTGCAAAAATGAAACATGGCCTACAGGAACCCCATTTAAATGCCGGGGTAAGCCTAAAAGTGATACGCAATTACAACTTAAATGCATAAATTCAAACGTGCAATAGCCTATCTAGAAGGATGGCTTGTCTTAAAAGAGTGCCAAAACTCTTATCTTCTAGAGTTTGTGGAATGCAAGAAAAGGAGAAGACAACAAAAAGGTTAGTTTAATCAACAGATATCACATAACACGTTGGAGCAACAAATTGCACAAAAATAAAGAGGGGTGGAATCCCTCCTCTCGTGTCTAGTGGTCCTTAATAGGGTAAGGTAGACTCTACCCTAGGCAATTCTAACATGGATGCATGAGGTTGGGCTCACTAATGCATCTAGACTCGATAAAGGTTACAGGCTCCCAAACCTTCAGACCAAAAGGCAAAAGCTCATCAATCCAAATGCCTCAAGTCGGTAGTTCGAGTGATCCCCTAGACATTGCTACGTGCACGTCGTGCCACGGCCACATGTCCAAGTGGATCGATCCTACTCCTAATTGGGAAGAGTGGCATGACAAGCCACTAAAAGTAAAATAAAGTAGGGTCAAAGTAAAATACATATGCACGTATGAAAGTGATTCCCTTTGAGAGGAGGGATTCAAACATCAAACATTTTCGAGGCTCTAGGGTAGATGCACACCCACCCCAAATGCAAGGCGCGGTACAAGTAAATAAACAATAATTCATTCATCATGTACGCGATGTGTAGGGAGTGTTTGCACGGAAAACCCTAAAAGAGAAAAGAAAAGGAAGTGCAACCTAAAACATCCAAATGTGATATATAAGAAAGTTAGAAGAACGAAATAGTCAACTAAATCAAGTGCTCGGACCCTCTTAGGAAAATCCCCAGTGGAGTCGCCAAGCTATCGCGCCCCATTTTTTGATTGATGGAAAAGAGGGAAAGATTTCGATTTTTATTTGGTTTTTGAAAAAGAGAAAGGGAAAGGGGTCATGGGACTACAAAAAATACGACGGTTTGGACCCCAAAAAAAACAAAAGTCTAGAAAAGGGTTTTTAGAAAAAGTTTGGAGTCGCCACTTGGTATGGAGTTTAGGTGTACCAAGTCACCCAAAAAGTTTTAATTAATGAAAATAAATAAAGAAAAACCCTTTTTTAGACGACTCCAGGTCTTTGAAAACTAGAGAAAAAGGTTCGGGGGTCACGGTTGAAAGAAGGGAAGGCAAAGATTCGATGTTACTCGTCTCTAAGGCACCCTTCTAACCTAGCCAAAGCTAGTTGCAAGATTTAGTTGAAAATTTCCTATTTTTCTAACTTTAAAATTTATCACATTTGGATGTTGTCTATATGGATGCAAAACCTAGACCTAATGTTGGATTTAGAGGGGCAAAATGTCTCCTTGAGGTGTGATTGGAATTGATCACATTAGTTGTGTCATCCAATTTTGATCCCTCGAGGAGGTCACGAAAAAAAAAATGCAAATGATGAGACTCGAATGAACGGAAAGTAGGGTTTTCAAAAATGCAATTTTTATAAAGTATTAAGAGAAAAGAAGTTGGGTTTTTGAAAGGATCAATTCTAAATGCAAAAAGGAACTTGAATTTCCAAAAAGATGCAATTTTAAGAAAAGTGGCTTTTTAACTTTGAATTGCTAAAACATGAAGAAGAAAGTTGATTTTTAAAGAATGGTTTTGATAGCATTTAAAATAATGCACATGTATGTCCTAAAGAGGAATAATGCAACATAATGGGTGCGGGGGACTAAATTCGTGACTTTGAATTTTCCTTTTCGTAGAAAGAAATAAAAGCGTGCTAAGGCTAGGAAGCCATACTCGCTCTTTTCCCTAATTCAAAGGGTAATGCCTTAAATGTACTAATCTAAAAAAGAAAACTAAATGAGATGTTTCACATAGGGGATGAGATAATAGTGGCATGTAAAATGGGAAAGAAACTCTAAAAGTGAAAAGTGTGTGAAATTTGTATCTAATGCATGAACGGCGTTTAAGGGTCTAGCATTGGACTAGTCCTCGTCAAAAGGTTCTCACTAACATTGGATTAGTGAAAAATCGAAGGGGAAGGCCACAACTAGCATTGGACTAGTGTGGTGACGTCAATATATTTACACAATAATCATGTAGACATGATAATAAAGCAAATAAACACATAAAACACATAAACACATAACACATAGGCATAATATCTAAATGCAAGGCCCTAGGAAAGCAAATAAACACATAATCATGCAAGCATGCAAAATAAGCAAATAAAAACTAATTATTACATTGGGGGAAACCTAAATACATTCTAAGGAGGAAAAATTCGGAATAATAATCTAACTATTACATTTTCTAGAATAAATACACTTTTTGCCAAATTAAACCTATCTATTACAACTGGGCATCCAAGGCCTCCAAATGATTTACTCAAAAATTTAAATGACATAAATAAAGACTAGACATGAATAAAAGCAAAGGAAAACTTAATTTAAAACATGCAAGATCATGCAAAAACACATAATAAGCACATAATAGAGGAAAGGAGTTACCATCCCTTGATGTGATGCCTTAATTGAATCCTTAGATGATGGGAATGGTTATCTAAGACTCAATGTCAACAAAAGGGATCAAGGTACCAATTTAAAGGAAAACCAATCAAAAATTCAAAGAAAGGGTATCTAAACAGATTCTGCAATCAAACAGATAATACTAGGAAATAGAGTAAAATTCTGGAACAAAAGAGCAGGAAATATCAACGTAATACAAAAAGCGAGAGGTTACGCGGATAGAGCACAACACACACAAGCGTACAGGGCAAAATCAAAGTTCGAGAGGAAACGCGACCGAAAGCGGACTCAGCCAGAATCAGCGTCTCTTCCCATCTTCAAAACATCAGGAAGATTGCTTCCAGTTTTTCAGACAATAATACAAACGAAATATTCAGAGGCAAGGGGATCCATTCAAAGCATCAAACATCATCATTCAGATCAAGCTAAACCCACAAAGATCAAATCATAAGCATTAACATCATCAAATGGACAACAAGGGGGAAGGAAAAGGAACTGTCAGGCTAGAAATGAGGATTGTTACACGGACTGGCCTGCGTAACAAGCCAGCGTTTCTTCACATCTTCAAGTATTCAAACAGAAACACGGAGCGTTACACGAAGTAGTCCACGCAAGAGGCCGCGTTTCTTCACAACTTCAAACATTCAAGAGGAAACGCGGACCGTTACGCGAAGTCATCAGCGCAAGTAGTCCGCGTTTCTTCACATCTTCAAAACGTGAAGAACATTTTTTCAGAAATTTCTCGTGAATCACAACAAAGATCATCACGAAGCATCAAATGTCTGATTTTAAACGTAAAAACAAATCTACTAGCCTTACCAAGGCTTTATAAACACAACATGCTCATATAACAGCTGATAATCATCATCAAATATCCCAAACTAAAAGAAAAACTATTCAAGACCTTGGTTCCACCAAAAGGTCCAAATCTCAGATAATTTTACGATCAAAAAACAGTAAATAGAGTAGAAGGATGTTACCTGAATCGGAAGTTTTGAATCTAAACAAGAGAAGAGGACAGAAATTCCAAGAATAATCTCCTCAAGTGTGAAACCCTAGCTTTTCTTTTCTTCTTTCTTTTCCTTTTTCCTCTCTAATTCCCGCTCTGCTTTTTTCTCTCTCAAAGCTCTCCTAATTGCCTCTTTTTCTCTCAGATTTCCAACACCTCCTTGTTAAACCCTAATCTAGGCTATTTATAGCCACCAAACCTAGAACTAAGGGTTTTGATGTTCTTGGGATGAGGTGAGCTAATTTTGAACGTTAGATGAGTTGTTAGGGATCAGGGATGAGTTGGGGAATGTTTAAATAGGTTTCTTATCATTCAAGCATCGGAAATTACAGCTGGAAAAGGATGATCCGATTTCTGGAAGAATCCGCGCTTCATTTTTTCGCTTCTGATCAAGTTACGCGGACTGGTTACGCGGACTTATCCGCGTAACTAGTCCGCGTTTTTGAATTTTTTTTTTTTAAGAAAAACCTACAAAAATGAGAAAAATGCGTTAGAAAATCCAAAAATAAATAACTAAACATTAACAGATAAAAACATAGGAAAACAAATGAAATAGTCAAAATTTGGTGTCTACAAATACCAGAAAGTAAACCAAGTGATTGCATTTTCTTTATATAACTTACATTCACATGTCCTAATCTTGCATGCCATAAAGAAATTGAATCAACAATATAAGCAGAAGAAGAAGCATTTTCATTGATCACATTGGAAATGTTAAGTACAAAGAGTCCCTGGTTACAATAGCCTTTCCTACAAACACATTATTTTTGGTCATTACAATCTTATCAGATTCAAATGACACTTTCACCCCAACTTTTCCCAACAATGCTACAGAAACTAGATTTGCCCGAATATTAGGCACATGCAGCACATCATTAAGAGCCAAAGTTTTTCCTGAAGTAAGTTTCAAGAACACTTTGCCCTTTCCAAGGACTTCAGCAGTCCGTGAGTCTCCAAGGTAGAGTACCTCTTCATCCTCCCCTATTGGAGTATAGGAGGAAAAAGCTTCTCGATTTGCACATATGTGCCGAGTAGCTCCAGAGTCTACTACCCACTCTTTTACATTGGCTGCAATGTTTGCTTATGAGATGACTGCAGCAATTATTTCATCTCCTTTGACTAAATTAGCCTTAGGAGGATTACCAGCTGCTTTGTCATCTTTATTATATCTGCACTAAGCAGCATGATGCCCTGGTTTTCTGCAACTGTAGCAATTTCCTTTCTTTTTAAAGTTGGAATTTTTTGGTTTGCAGTTGTGATTTCTAGACTTGTTGTTTTGGGACTTATTGGCGTACCTTTTATTGTTGCTTTGTACCATATTAGCTTTGAAAGCTATCTCCTTTGCTTTGGCAGCTCTTAACTCCCTTTTGCTTGAATCCTCAATCAGAATGTGTTTCACGAACTCATCCATAGTGTAATTTTTCTCCTTGTGCTTCAAGTTGTTTTTGTAATCAGCCCACGACTCGGGTAGCTTTTCAATCAGCATGCCCACAGCAAATTTCTCGGGTAGATTGATGTCTTCATTTTTCAATTCTTCTAACAGCATTTGATATTCCGTGATTTGATTTTTTATTTCCTTGTCGTCAGTCATTTTCCATTGGTTGTATTTACCAATGATGAATTTTTGCTTGGTTGCATTTTCGGTAGTGAATTTTGTTACCAAGGCTTCCCAAATAACCTTAGCTTCTTTGCAGCTATAGTAGACATCAAACAATTCATTAGAGAGAGTTTGCAAAATAGTGTGTCTACATACCTTATTGGCATATTGCCATGTTTCTAGGGTCTTGGCATCCTCTGTTGCAGAAGGTTGGGATTCGATAAGTGCGTAGGCTACTCCATGAATATCGAGGAGAGAGTGCACACGTTCTTGCCATCTTTTGAAATTTTCATTAGCAAAAATTTCAATTTTGGATACATCTGGAAATGGCTTGGCGAACGGCAGGGCGACAGCAACTGATGAAGTTGATTGTTGAGAGGCGTTAACATTGTCGGTGGCCATAGTTTCTTAGATTGTTGTAAAATAGGGCCGAGTAATGTTAACAAGAATAACAGAAATAAACGGAAAGTAGGACACGCTTGAGTCGTGCTAGGTAGCACTGTCCTAAGAAACTATTTCTGGATATTGAAAATGTTTCCCCAGGATTAAACAAGCCTTCTTCTTATTATCAAGAAAGAAACTACCAGCAAATTCTTTAGTATATCCAGTAGAGAATCGAGAGAAGAACGAAAGTGAAGAGAGAAAGTAGGAGAGAAAGAGAGATCAAATTGGAAGGTGTAACACTACTGAGAAGGAAGGCAGCTATTTATAGGAAAAGTTTAACAAAAGATCCGTTGGTCCATTAAATGCTGCAGAGAATGTTTCTGTAACATAAAAGGTAAAAATTTAATGCAATAAATCATGGCATGATTTTAGGAAGGAAACGTTTGGAAATTAATCTGTCAGATTTCAATGCCATAAAGTCAAAACTTTAATGATGATTGACAAAAACAAAACCAAGGTGAGCCGCGTTTAACCCACACGCAGGGGGGGGAAATCTGACCGTTTGAACTAAATTAGCCCAATTCAACTTCCCCTCATGCGCGCGAGCCCATGCTAACTCTCAGCTCATCACAAGCCCAATGGAGAGTTAGACAATATAAAGTGTTTAAAAAACTCCTTGGTTTTCCAATGTGGGACAAAGTCTTTTGAAATACAATATCTACAACAATATCTTTGTCATATGTAAATACAATAATAAATAAATAGATAAAAATAGAAAATTGACTAAAACTTTGAAGTTGGTCTACATGCGTGTAAGTTTACAAAGAGGTGTAAACATGTTACACATTTATATAAACATAATCCTCTAAAACAGCATGCATGATGCATGCATACACATGCATACTTATATTTATGGAATATATACAAAAACTCTGTGTAATGTAGTGAAGTTTAACACATATAAACAATATAAGCGGTAGTCATCTTATATCTCACAATAAGTTTTACATTATGTGTAATGTACTGAAGTTTAAATAAACACAGAGAGAGAGAGAGAGAGGTTGAAAGAAAATTTCAATGAGCAATGTGCTAAAACTACATGATCAAAGGAGGCATAATCATAATTACTGAACTTGACCTAGCCCAGTGAGCTAGTCATCAAGTCAGACCTGTTGAGCTTCTAGTTTGACTGGATAAGAAATTGACCCAATCAAATCCATTTGACCTACTAGTTCAACAAGAAATCCACGATTTTTCGGTTGACCATTTTTATTGCAGTTGTGGGTCCTTATCTATGAAACAAACGGGACATATTCTTTTGATAAGATTTGAACATTGGATTTTCATTAAACGTGCATGAGATTTTACCACTTATTTAGCTTTTATTTGATAGTTATAAAAGTTATTTTTAATAAACTTGTTTATTATTTTATTATACAATTAATCCTTTTAACTTTGAAACCAAAAATTTTATCATCATGTGACAATATTTGTTAAGAAGTCTATTTTTTTTTAAATAAAAACTAAAATAACAAAAAAAAAGTGATTCTATATCCTTGAAAATAAGTGACATAATTCTGTTCTATATTTGGCTATATAATTTATTTGTGTAAAAGTACAATAAAATGAAATTAAGTCTCTAAAATTACAAGATATTTTACATATACTAAAATTACTATATTGTATTTTTAAAAATTATTTTAGTGATCCACTAGTTTAACTCATAACCCGCTAATTGAGCCAGTAACCCGTGATCCAAACCCTCTACCAGGTTCCTTACTAGGTTGAATTTAATAACTATGGACAAAACATGAAAATAAATACATGAGTACAAGGAAAGCATTAAAGGCTGAACATGAAATGGATAAATAGGCATTAAAATCAAGAGTGTGAAGGATGATTAACCACGGAGAAAAATACCAGATGAGTAAAAGGCTAGAGTGAGAACAATAAAAATGGAGGAAAGGTTTTTATGAGCTAGATAAAAAAGGGGAAGGGCTAAATCCTCAATCTTAAATACTAAATCCACACCCTATACACTTCTATACATTAAATCAACACTTTTTATAATATTTAATTATCTTTTTACATGAAGAAAAGATGGAACAATAACATCTTTTGTATAGAAAAAAATTTTATACATGAATCTTAATTTAAGTCTTATTTTTCTTGTTTCTCTCATTTCAAAATTTATGTTTTTTCTAAAGTTGTATTAATTTTTTCGCTTCCCTCTTATGACCTACTACCTTTTTTTAATTAAACTTTCTTTAACACCTACATGTAACCAAATAGTAAATATTAGTATGAAGTCTATATGATTGTATGTTTCACCTTGGAAATTGCTTGATTTTAATTTTGTGGAATTGAAATATGTGAAATTTCTATTAAAGGAAATTCACCATTTTAGTCCCTGAACATTTTCACTAAAATAGATTTCATTCCTAATGAATTATTCTAACCAATTTAGTTTTGTTACAAGTTTTTTACTTCTAATGTAGGATTTTTTTTTATCAAATTTTACTCAATCAACGTGAACCTATGGGAGCATAATCATCAAACTGACCTATCTACAATTAACATATAAAATATATTAGAAAGATCATTAAAATTGTTTAATGTCCAAAATAAAAGTGTGAGGACTAAATTGAATGTTAATGTCCAAAATTGCTTAACATTCAATTTAGTCATCACCCTTTTATTTTAGACATTAAGCAATTTTAATGATCTTTCTAATATATTTTATTTGTTAATTACAGAAGGTTAGGTCAGTGTGATGATTATGTGAGGACCCGAAAATTTATTTTATTTGACCTACTTATTTAATATTTTTGTTTAAATTTTAACATCGACTTTAACACAACATGATGTTAATTCTAATCATTATTGTTTACCAAAGTGTTTATATGGTTTGTGTTACTTCACAAAATGTTTTGTTTTAGCTATTTTGTTTTACAAGTCTAAAAACCCTAATTTGAAATTTAAACCCTAGTTGCTTTAAAAACACTAAATTTCGACAAAACCCTAATTTGTTTGCACACTAAACCTTTAATGTACTAACCCTAATATATTTTCTCGAAATCCTAATTATATGTACAAATCAAACATTTGTTATTTCATGAATTTTCAGTGTGAATTTGTACGCGCACGAGAGTTATTAGGGTAATTGGGTGATTAGTGGCCTAAGCAAGTGTGATTAAGCTTTGATAGGCTAGGTTAAATTGAGTACCTATGGACTAATTTGATAGGAAAAGAAATCATGTGGGTAAGAGTGGAAAATGACCTAAGTTGTTAGGTTGCTTTGCATGAGAATTTTGACCAAATTTTGACCAAGACTAAAATATCTTTATGGTCTTATCCTTTAGCTATTTTATAGCTCAAGTGAGCCGGCCAAAGCAGGAAAAAAAGGGAAGGAAAAACGTGAAAAAAAAAAGAAGGAAAAGAAGAGAGGAAAAGAGAGGAAAAAGAAGAAAAGCTTGGAGGATTTTTGCAAGTTTCAACCATCCAATCTTGAAGTTGAGCTAGGAGGATAAGAAGGCTAACTTGGGGCTTGTAATTTCATCAAGAACATAAGCCAAGAAGGTATTTTCCTTTTCTATATAAGCTGAAATTTGGTTGAAGTTGATGAAAATGATGGATTTTGTTCTTGTTTTGGGTTCATTCATGGCCACTGATAGCTTTTGAGATGATTCTACGGATTGGTTTGGTTAATTTCGATGTATTTATGCCTAGCCATGAATTTGAGTTAGGGTTAGGGTTAGGGTTCTTAATTTCAAGCTTTGATGTTGGAAGTAATGCTTGTGATTGATGGTTGGGTGCAATTAATGCTTGTTCTTAGCTTAACTTGTGAAATTATGGTGTAAATTTGGATGATTTGCATGCTTCAAGTTTCGGCTAGCTTGAGCAATTTTAGGGTTCTTGGTTTAATGTTCCATAATTGTTTCCATTAGTGTGTAAATGAGTGTTTAAGGTATGCATTGATTGTTGTATAAAGTGTAGTTGCTAGTTTGGTTGATAGAATGTTAATGAGATGATTGAAACCCTAGTGAGGAGTTGATGACCTTGGACCTAATGAGTTGCTTTGCTCACTTCATTGAATGGTTGTAAATCCCTTAGTAGTGCTTTGGTGCACATTGAAGAAACATGCATGAGCCTTGGTTAAATTGGTAGCATTTTGGTGTGGTTATGAGCGAGAGACAGACAGGAGATTTATGCTTTTCGAATATGAGATTGGGGTGTTTGAAAAGCTGCATTTGCATATTTGTAATCGCATTCGGGTCATTGGAATTGCATGCGTGCATTTTGGTTGGTCGCAACGCATTTGGGCGTAGAGCAGAAAACAGGGATGACTGATCGGCAACTTTGGCTTCGTTTTTCATGTTGATCCTTTGTGATTTGGCTTTTGGTCAAAACACAAAATTTATAGCCCTCCGTTCTAGCTTTCCAACGCCGCTGGAATTTCTTGATTTGGATTTGTGTGTGCCGAGTTATGATCATTTGAATCCAGCCTGTCGGAAATTCTGATGTGAAAATTTCTGGAACTGTTTCCGCACTTTTGACCTAGAAAGAGTGAATCTGGGTAAAAATGGCCTTCATGAAAGTTATAGCTTGTTCTCTTAGCTTCGAAATGGCACCTCGTTCACTTCAATCCGACACTCGTACCATGAGTTATGGTCAAAATGGAAAAAGGTGTCAAATCTGCCTTTCACACCTTTTAGTGTGTGTTTTTTGTTTTCGTTCCGTTCTTGTCCGTTTTCTGTCTAACGCCCATGCTTGTGCTCCTTTTTCTATTTTAAGTATTTATAAGCATTTCTCGAGAGTTTAGTTCATTGAGTATATGCACGACACCTCATTTCACATTTGAAAATGGATTTTCCCAAATCTTACGAGATTCCTTTTAATTGGAAATCGAAAGGTTAATTGCTTGAATTTACATATCTCAGGGGATTCTGTGGACCTCAAAGAACGTGTTTGATCTTCTAACTTTTCTCACTTGCTCACAACTGTTGGTGAGTGTTTAAGTGCCTGTTACCGAATACTTGGTTTGATGAAATTCGTTTGAAAAGCATGCTTGTTTGACTTGGTGAGCGTGTACTTTATCACGCTCACCCTTGCTTGAATTTGCTTGAGTTGAAGTCGTTAAGTGCTTGTACTTGTGCTTGTTCTTGGCTTGATTTTCATGTACCACACTCGAGTGAGTGGGAGGTGCCTCTCCTCCAGTTTTGGTCGGGTTCTAGTTAAGTCGATTGGAGCGTAGTCTCGTCGACCCATTTACCAAGCGATAGTATGTACCACGCTCTATGGGGCGGGAGGTGCCGTTCATCCCGACTTGGTTTGATGTTAATTACCAAGCGGTAGTATGTACCACGCTCTATGGAGCGGGTGGTGCCGCTCATCCCGACTTGGTTTGATGTTAATACTATTTTGACGAGCGGGCCCGGTACAGGGGGTGTAAGTAGACGGGTGAGCGTTAAGTGATTTCTACGGTCGGTGAGATAGTGGTTAACGGAGTGTCAACATGCCTATTAAAAATACGGCTTGGGACCAGACCGAAGTTGGACGTGGAGAATCGCAGAAAGATGGAACGGCACTGTATCCTTTTATAGTGATTACTTTATAATATCTTGTATGATTCTCGAGTTTTCTACTGCTATTATTTGTTCAAAATTGTTATCGCTTTAACCTGCTTGTGCATGCATTCTTGACCTCACTGGGCTTTGCTCACCCCATAAGCTTTGTTTTCCTTAACAGGTCTGGAAGTGGGGCACGAGAATCGAGGAACCTAGTACCTGTGCAGGATTACCTCTTAGTAATTTTGTAGGATTTCCTCTTTTGTATAAGATTGAACTATTTGGATGATTTTGACGGTTTACGGTATTTTGGAGTTATTATCAATGTCTCCTTGATGAGATGTTGGGGGTCTGTATTTTGCGTGAATTTGTCTGCGATTTTAAGTACCTTTTATCAATGGTTTCATAAATGAATGTTTGAGTCCTGGCGAGAGTTGGGCAGGCGGTCCGCTTACCTCTCTGGTTCGCCTTAGGGGAAGTGGGACTGTCACAGATTATACCCTCATAAGTCCACTCAAATTGAGTAAAATTTGGTCAAAAGCCTTACATTGGAAGTGAAAAAATTGTTCAAGAACTAAATTGGTTAAAATAATTCATTGAGGACGAAATCAATTTTAGTGAAAATATTTAGGGACCAAAATGCGAAATTCCCTTCTATTTACATGCTTATTGGTAACTAAAAATTTTGGATTGCTAAATTAAATTTTAATTTAATAAATATTCTTAGACCCTTATAAAATAAAGTCTAATCCTCGAAGCTATTGATAGGGGCAATTGGTACAAAAGCTGATTATTAAATTAAAATCTAATAAACAAATAATGGGTTAAAATAAAAATTAACTGTTGATGATCCATCCAACAGTTAATATATCGGCAGTAGATTCCAGAGAAGCAAGGGGCAAAATGGAAATAATTAACGCTTCCATGAGGCATTTAATAACGACCAGGAAGCAGCAAGCTACTGAGAAAAACAGAAGTTAAAAGTCAAATAATAGCTACAGAAGAACACAAAGAGTTGCGAACACAAGTTGGCTCAATTGTCAAGGATGGGTCACTTTCTCATAAAAGATCATGGGTTCGAATCCCGTTATCAATGTGAGAGTTGTGTTGGTGGGTGATCTGAGTCAAACCCATCCACACTTTTCTAACAACCAAAAAAAATGAAGAACACAGAGTCCATAAGATTTCTCACAAACTACACTAAAACCAGCACAACATGTGAGAGGACGAGAAGTCAACTGTTCATATGGCCTTCCCTCTTTATGAAGTAGAGATAGTTCTTGGAAACAAAGACTTTCTCAGTAACAAATAAGATAAATGAGCACATGACTATTACAATTTTCAACCACAATTATATCCTACCATGTATATATAAACACAAAACATACATTAACAAGATCAATCTATGCATTAAAAAAAAGTGTAAAATAACAATCAAATTTGGCATACGAAAATTTACGAGAATTTGTTATTGTGTTATACTTGTTGAAGTTCATACTTTTTTCATTTTTTGTGTTATTGTATTCATTTATAGGGTTGGTGCATATACGGTGGATTACAATTGTTACTGACCAATGTTAAGGCTCGAGAAGGATCAAACTTGGAATCCTGTGCAGTATCGGTAAGTGACCCTCCTCCCGTGACAAGAATCATAGTGCTAAACCATGACTAGTTAATCCAATGCTTTAATCTGTTGACCACCGGGTAAAGACCACTGGTTAAAGACCAAGCATAAAATCTTCATCAAAATCTGAAAAAAATTAACGTAATAGAAATGTGCAAGTGAATATATAAAAAGAAGGAATTCTCCTGTATATAATTAAGCAGATGCCAGTGTTTCTTTTCTGTCAGTGTTGATGGTCTTCGCCTCTTTGGTCAAGAACTTCTGTAATTGAAGCCAGAGAAGAAAACTCCTTTTGCTTGCATGCTTGAATTCCTGTTCTCTGATGGTGGTTCTTGTAAACCTTCGCTAGTGTGCTTTGCACCTGATTTTATTGCTGCTTCTAGAGTTCACAGCTATTCAATCATTGTTGTACGTTCTATAGCTAATTACCTCTTGTTTCCAGGTCTGAAGTTGAAGGAAATACCAAATAAATGAAGCGAAATAGCAAAGTTCTTTACCCTGATGACTTCCCTGAGTTTTTCAAATTGTATATAGATCATGGTTCAAAGTTGCTGTCACGGTCACGGTCGTGGCCTATATTGTTCCACATTAGTCTAGACATATCGGTCGTGGTTTCGGCAAGATGCATATTTTGAAACATATACTATTCAAAAAATTGTAAATAATTATTCAAAATACTAAAAAAATATGCTAACAAAAACAAAAAAAAAATTAGTAAAGAAAATCTCTAGAGGGTGTTTCGTCTAGTTGACTCGAGACAATTCGGAAGTCTCGTCCATTTTGCGTCATCTCGGAGATTACTCGATTTGAATTGGTCGAATCTCACTAATTTCTCGATGACTTTACCTTCTCGAAATTGACTCAAAATTGTTTTGAAATAATTTAGAGCGTTCTAATGACAACTCAGCCGAGTCTTTGAACCATGATATAGATCCCTTCTTGAACACACTAAACTAAAGTTTCCTTCCTTTCCTCACTTGCATTTTGTTATATAACCACATATATTGACTTATATAACCAGTCTTAAAAGCTAATAACCATATAAATAGTGATCTGTCCTCTTTGACGGTTACCAGATTCATTTTGTGGTTTTCTTAGTCAAGATAGATCAGTTGTATGCGCTTATTAGGTTTATTAATTAGGAAACTAGTAGATAGATTTGGATTTGTGATGCTATGGTCTATATAAGAAACATATCTCTGCTCCCGTGAAGGTAAGAAACAGAGTTGAAACGATAGAAGTCCTCCCGGTTTTGTTTCTTCGTCTTCCGGCCTCGGGAAGTTGTGTGTCTTTTTCCTTGCTCATTGTTTTAGTCTCAATCTACTTCGTTTGATTTAATCATAGTTTGTGGGAATTGTTTGATTAAATATTTTGTGGGCCTACATCTTGGTATCCAGAGTTAGGTTTGTGAGAGAATATGTCTGCACCATCTACATCACTTATACGAACTTATATTACCTGTGTAGTACAAAAACTGAAAGGGAGAAAAGATTATAAAATTTTGGAGAATTCAGATGGAAACCCATCTTAGGACATGTGATTTGCTTGATTTTCGTCTGCAAGAAATTGCTGCAAATGCCGAAGTCAGCATCGAGAGGCAAGAAAGTATACGTTGTCTCAAATCCATCCGGCCATTGATCTTTCAATTTTTGGAAAAACTGCTACTACCAAGACTACAAAGCAAGCATGGGATATTTTGGAGAAAAAATATAAAGGTGCTGACAGAGTACAGAGAAATAATCTACTGATGTTGAAGAGCAAATTTGGCTTGATCAGAAACCATAAATTCATATTTTTCCAGGTTAATTGATATCAAAAATGAGATGGAACTCAATGGTCATGTTCTCAGCGATGAGGTGTTAGTAGAAATAGCTTTCAATACTTTACCCATGAAATTTGATCATGTGGTGGTTGTGATTCAAGAGACAAAAGATTGGTTAACCATGACCTTTGAAGATTTACATGGTTCGTTAAGTCTTCATGAGTTAGAATTAGCGGGAAATTGGTAGATGGTTGTAAGCGCAAATTTTGTTGCCTGAAACAAAAGACAAGAAAAACTTGTGCAAATACAAAATATATTGAATTAAAAAGAAAAGGATTACAATCTGTGAAATTTCTTAGATCAAGAAATTAGCCCTCTGATTCTTCTCTTCAAATAATCTTGGTTGAAGGGTCGATGTGACTTGTTCTCTGATCAAGAAAGATGTTTCCTACTCTTAAGCGTAGAAAACGGATGATTTGATGATGAAGTCGAACACTTGAATCTTCAATCTCCAACCCTTCAACGCAAACGGAAGGATTTGTTTTGCTTTGATTTGATTTTGATTTGGGTTTAAGAGAAGAAGCTCTTGAGAGTTAGACAGAGTTCCTCCGAGATGTAGGATTTTTTTCAATGTGTTTTTGACTTGATAGGAGACCTTTATTTATAGCCAAAATTTGTAGGTTTGGTCTTCAAGAAAACCCTATAGAACCTTCCTGCATTTGGGTAGCTTGTAACTCAAGAAACCCATTTAATTTGGGCTTTAGTAGTAGGCCGGCCCATATAGTCTATTGTGAATTAATTAATCAATTAATCCGCTTTAGTTCAAATGGACAACATGAGTTTAACTTGACTTAATGGCCCATATAATATTAGCCCAATTTGTGAGTCCAAAACATAATGGACCTCCATAATTTAATTAATTTAATTTAATCAAGATTAATTTAACTTATTTAATCTTGACTAAAAAAAATTAAATAAATTTCCTTTGTTTACAAATGCCCCCACTTCAAGACTTGGTGACGCGTCGTGTGTTGGTTGCCAAAGACAAGTCTTGAAGTACACCTTTCCATGGGCTACATGTATTGCCAAAATAATACTCATGAATTTTTTGATTTGTGAAATTCAAACGAATTCACTTCAATGTACTTAAGGGCCACGAGTATAATTTACATAATTGGGAACAAATCAAATTCACTACTGCTTCGGGACCACCCAATTCCTTCTTCGAATGAACTTAGTAGTTGCCAAAACATTAATTCTTCCAACCACTATATCCCACATGGATACTTTCCTCTTCCTTGCAACTAGCAAGCTACTATTTGGAAGCAAAAAACATTCCAAATTCTACAACCAGGATCATTGCGGGACTAAATACAGCCATTGCCAAAATTATCTCTTTCTAAATCTGTAGCTAACAATTTTCATGCATTCTAAAATTGCAACAAAACCATCATGGCATGTACAGACTTTTGGCAATTTCCTAATTGGTTTCCAATCACCAAAGTTTGCAGCTTCCAAAGAAAATTGCCTAACTTCCTTTTTATAATCATACAATGCTTTTAAGAGGATATCTGCAACTCAACTTGTTGATTATAAAAAGCTTGCGACTTGCCGAGGAACGCATCACAAAGCTTTGCATTCTTCAGGTAATCATGGAATTTGGTTTTCGAATGGGCTAATTCATGAGCAATACGTGCTTAACTAGGACTAGGGGTCTTCTTATTTCCACTATGAATTGCCGTCTGGTTGCTCCAATCAATTCACTGGGCATGTATGAATCATTGAGCCTGGTGCCCAAACACTTTCAGACTTGATTGCTATATCACATGCCAAGCTTCCTCGTCTGCTTTCCTTCATCCAAATTGTGAAATTTTGAATCATGCAAAATCCATTGTGCTTGCTTCTTTTTTTTTTTTGCTTAGCTATCATTGAAATCGTCTACATGCAACCACGTGGTGATGTTATTTTGCTAAGAAAACAGTAGCAAAATTTGCCAACTTAATGATGCAAATCACCTCCTTTTTTTTTTTTTTGAATTTTCTCTTGTACGAAACAAGGATCACCACTAACTTGTTGCTGCTGAAATTTTTTTTCTAGATTGCATCCTGTGTTGCCACCCTTTGCTTGAAGCAAACTGACACTTCAATTGTGCCCATGATTTTAGACCACGACTTTTAGCTTTCCAAGAGGTGAAATCACGACTTTCAGCTTTCCAAGAGGTTAGCAATTCACATACTCCATGGCTTTTACCTTCTCCCAGTGCCTTTCTTTTTTTTCTTTTTTTTCACTCTTTTTTTTTTTTTGGTATTTGCAAACTCATTTGCTTGGAGAAAAGAAAATCTCTAATGAGATATTAAGCGAATCAAAGAACCCTAGAAATTTTAATGGTGGCCCAACCTATTGCATGAAGATCTCCTTAGGCTGCCATGACAGCCTACCCTGACTCGAGAAGTCCGTTGCATGAAGACTCTTTCTCTAAACTTCCATGACGGCCTACCCTGGCTTGAGAAGTCAGTTGCATGAAGACTCTTTCTGTAAGCTTCCATGACGGCCTACACTAGTTTAAGAAGTCCGTTGCATAAAGACTTTCCTTAAACTTCCATGATGGCCTACCCTGGCTCGAGAAGTCCGTTACATGAAGACTCTTTCTCTAAACCTCCATGATGGCCTACCCTGGCTTGATATGACCTACTCTTTTTTTTTTTTTTGTAGGTTGAAACTATTGACACCATACAATGGTGATTTTCAAGGAGTTTACTGCCTTAAACAAGAATTACCTATTGATTCTTGATCATGATAGTGACCTCACTGAGGATGGTACCCTACTGCGAGTCCATACTGGCATACATGGCAATTTTCTTGGAACTTGGCCTCAACAAAATCATCCTAATTTAGAAGAGTGGTCGTCCGAAATATTGATGGATGATGCCACTAAAGCTTACCTTTTGAAATCCCACCTGCATACTGAGGAGCCAAGAGTGTCATCATTTCAGACTCTGGGCAGACGAATAATCTCTAGAGATGTACATTGGGGCAGTGTGTTGAGACTCAATGGTGAGTTTGGCTTCATTGAAAAATATTGGGAATGGCTGGAGGATGTCCTTGGAAGAAACAGGAAGACTCTTCGTGATGCATGCCTATATGAAGCCCTATATGCTTCGCTCTTCACATGTGATAGGCATCCTAATATTATCCAAGCATTCTGCGAGGAGTGGTGTCTAGAAACAAATACACTTCACACCTCTGCTGGAGAACCATCAATCTCCCTTTGGGATCTTTACAAAATAGGAGGACTTCCTATTGTAGGAGGCATCTATGAGGAGATGATCCCTTGTGCAGCTGAGTTCACAGGAATTGATGAAAAGAAATTTAGGTACATCCCACAAAGTTATGAATATTTGTTCACTGTCTACCATCATCTTCAGTGTGAAAGTACCAATAATTCTGGAATCCCCATTCACAAGTGGATTGACTTTTGGTTCAAAGGGAAGCCCAAATATTCAAAACCTAAACAGGAAAGGTTATGGAAATCATCCCCCCCTCAAGCAACTCAAAATCTAGATGGGGAAATTGGACAACCACGTAAGTTTCTGAACCAAAATGATGATGCCTTTGACAGTATTGGGGTCAAAACCCACCTTCGAGGTGAAACCTATCTTGTAGCATTTATTTCATGCTGGCTATGTGCGTTCGCCCTTCCAAATGAGGATCTCCATTTTGTCAGACCTACTACCTCTAAAGCAGCAAGCTTGATGGCTTCTGGACGCAACACTTGTCTTGTTATACTAGTTCTACTCAGAATTTATAGAGGTCTCAATCAAATTTCAAGCTCTCCAACCCCCGGACAGTCACGTGTGTCTTTTCCCCTACATTATGTGTATGCTTGGTTAGCACACTACTTTCCAACCCATTATTCAACACCAAATACTTTGCCTCCACCAACTATGACTATTTATTCTGGAGAGGGTGGTGCTTGGTTCTTCACCAAAACTGATGCTCGAAATCTCATCCACAAGGGTGACCAAGTGACTTGGAGTGCAACTTCTCTTGTGAAAACTCACAATGAAGTTTTGGCTAACAATGGTAAATTATCAAGTTTAGAACTCAGCTATTTTCTCAGTGCACGTTCAAACTACTTGGTTATGCATGTAAGCGGGAACTTCTTGGTTGAACCATATAATCCTTACAGGTTTGCCCGGCAATTTGGGTTTTACTAAGAGATCCCAAAAGAGCTTAAAGTTGATGTTCGCACAACCAGTTATGATTTATGTCGAATGCTGTGGCGGACCGCTACTTGCCAAAGGACTAATGCAAAGATACTCTTTCCTATAGTCCCTTTGAAGGCCAAAGAGCATGTTTCTCCTGAGTTCAAGTCATGGTGGTTTAAAGTTCATGGGCAATACCTTCTCGAGGGGCAAAATGACCTGATATTAAGCACTCAATCAAACCAAGAGAATAAGAAATCCAAAGCCAAGGAAATTGTAAAGGCTATTAATTCACAGAAGGAGATTGATGCTCAAGAAGCAAGGAAGAGATTATCCAAGGTAGTGAACAATGAGGATAATGTTTCAAACAAAGCTAAAGATAACATCATTGCCTCTGGAGCTCCTGCTTGCGAGGTAGGACCATGCAAGAACACTTCACGTTGCCTTTCCTCTGTGGTTGTGAAAGCAACCAATAATGAACGTTCTAATGACGTAAAGAGAGGTAGCATGTGTAATGAAGAGGAGGAGCAGTCTATTAACACAGATCAAAATTGGAAACGCAAGAAGCCCAAGGTAATGACTCTCCCTTCAGACGATATTAACCTGAATCCTAAGGAATTCTTTAAGAACATTTCAGACATATCTATGCCTGGCATAAGTTGTGCAAATATTGTAAGAACCCTTCTTGCACTCTTTATTTTGGTATTTGAAAGCCACTTTCTAATTTTATGGTCATGACTTGCTTTTGACATTTTTCTTGTAGTTGAATGACCAAGAGCTTATTTTTGTCGAAGACGAAGAATTGAGCCAACAGTCGGTCGAGAGACCTAATGCATTTGAGCTTCTAGCCAAGCAAGCGGCCAATTCCACCCAAGCAAAAAATGATAGCAAGAGTTCAAAGGAAGTGGCTTATGAAGAAACTCCAACATTGCAAGTGGCTCTACAAAAAGAAGAACATGTGGCTCTACCAGAGAAGAAGAAGTTAAAGGTTTTTGATCCACCATTATGGCCAAAGGCACCACAAGTGTCTGACTTTTGTCCTCAAGCTGTGATCTCATCATGCTACTGAGACTATCTCCAAATGTTTTGGAATAATTCGAAGGTTATAATATCTCAAACTCCATTAGAGCGCATGTCTGCCCTTGAGGCAAAAGCAAATAAAATTATAGAGGAGATGCAACACCTTAATGCCATAGATGTTTCACCCTTGCAAGGCCTTTTGAAGGCTTTCTTTGCAAATGCAACTCATTACACTACAGTGAAGTCTTCCCTTGCGAATAAAATTCCAACTGAATCATATAATGAGTTGCTTTCTGCTGCTAATCAACGTCTCAGAGATGCGCAAGGCATGGAGAAGACACAAACAGGGAAGATCTCAGTACATATGCTGAAGATTAGAGAGATTGATCATGAGGAAGTAAGGTTGAGGAAACAACTTGATCTTTTGGATTCTCATAGGAAGGAAGCACTTTCATCAATATGAAAAGAGCAAGATGAGTTTACACTAGTACAAGCCAAGATAGTCAACCTACGGAATGAAGTTTGAAAGATTGAAGATTCCACTCCTTTACTTGCTGAGGAGAGCAAACGTTGGACAAAATGCAAGCATTACTTGAAACCAACCGCAAAGATTTGTCATCACTTGAATTCCAAAGTTAGCTACGGTCTTTTACTTTATTGCCTACAGCATTTGGCTAACAGCACAAGTATTAATCAAACCTTTTTTTTCTTTTATATAACTGTCTTGAGGATTTTCTTTACTTTTACTTGTTGCTTGTAATAATCAATATTTCAGATTAAAACAAGAAAAGCAAACAATCCAAACTTTACATGATTTCAATCACACTTCAAAAAGATAACTGTCCAAATAATTTAGTAACCTAGGCAGTATACTTTATAATAGAGTGGTTTGACTTGCCCCCAAGAGGAAGGGCTTTTCACCTTTCCTTGCATAACATGTTTGCAAAGAGTAAGCCATCAAGGGGAACGAATTTGGTTTGTGGGGTTGGAATTGGACTTAGAAGTTGCCCTCTAAGTTGCCTACGTATCCCAAAAAGGAATCAAGTCACACGTAGTTCCTACCGTTCACAAGTTTAACTCATGCGGGTCAGGAGCATCTATTTGTTTACCACCTTAGATTTGGTGGAGTGTTTCAGTAGTTTAACCACGTACTACACTATTGGTGGTTGCCATTCATAGTTTTAGCTCATGTAAGCCCGGAGCAACATGCAGTTTAAGCTCATGCGTTACAGAGCATCTATTTGTTATGACATGTATAACTTCAAGAATTTTCCATTTATGGGACCTATTTTCACACCATCTTTGTCAACCAACTTGTACGCACCATTTGTGTAAACTTCTCAGACAATATATGGTCCATCCCATTTGGAGATGAATTTGTCTTTGGTACGATAAGTTATGACTATTGGCCTTCGAACAGCGAGCACTATGTCACCAACTTGAAAAGAACGGCGACGAACTTTCTTATTGAAAGCTTTAGAGAGGCGAGCCTGATAACAGTCAAGATTTTGTTAAGCTTCCAATCTCTTTGCATCTAAGGCTTCCAATTCTTCAAGACGCAAATGGGCAGTTTCCTCCTCAGTGAGCCCTTCTTGGATAGCAATCCTCAAAGAAGGAATTTGTTGCTCAAGAGGTAAGACAGCTTCTACACCATAAACCAAAGCGTATGGCGTTGCTTGCATTGGAGTTCTATGTGTGGTGCGATAAGCCCATAGAGCTCCTCCTATCCTTTCATGCCAGTCTTTCTTTGATCTAGCCACCACCTTCTTCAGCAAGTTGCAGAGAGTTTTGTTAAATGCTTCAGCAAGACCGTTGGCAGAAGCATTATACATGGAGGACTTGCGCTGCTTGAATTTGAATTTCTCACACAACTTATGCATCAAGCTATTGGAGAGAGGTTTCCCATTGTCAGTGATAATATAACGGGGAACTCCATAACGATAAATGATATTTTTTACACGAATAAAATTCACCACATCTTCTTTTCTCACTTGTCTAAGCGGTACAGCTTCAGCCCACTTAGAGAAATAGTCAGTCGCAGCCAATATGTATAAGTGTTGACTAGATGACTTTGGTAATGGTCCAATAACATCAAGACCCCAAGCATCAAATGGCTAAGAAACAACAATTGGATGTAATGGCTTAGGTGGTTGATGGATATAATTTGCATGAAATTGGCAAGCTTGACACCTTTGAGCATACTCCATGCAGTCTTTAACCATAGTAGGCCAGTAGTACCCCATTCTTTTGATGCGAAAGTGCAACTTAGGGCCAGATTGGTGAGCTCCACATATTCCTGAATGAGCTTCTTGCATAACTTGAAATGCTTCTTCTTCTCCTAAACAATGCAAGAATACACCATCAAATGATTTTCGATATAGTGTATCCCTGTACAAAATAAAATGAGGGGCACGACAACGGATATCAGTTCTTCTACATTGCTCCTCAGGTAATTTTGGATATTTGAGATAGTTGATGAGGAACTGTCTCCAATCTTCTTTCTCTACTTCATAAACAGAGACAATATGAGTATCATCTTCTTCACCACCCTCATCATCGAATAATGGTGGAACCACCCACTTTTGGCATACATGAATCTGCATCTCACGACTTGGCAAGGCAAGTGAAGAGGCAAGCATAGTTAAGGCATCAGTTTGCTTATTTTCTTTTCTTGGGACGTGTTCAATGCTCACACCCCCGAGCCACCTTAAGAGACGCGTTGCATATCTGTGATATGGGATCAATTCAGCCTTTCTGACTTCATAACTTCCCAAGAGCTGATTAACAACTAATTTTGAGTCACCATAAATTTGAAATCAGAGTTGTTTCAAGTCGCCAGCCACTTCAAGTCCAAGTATAAGAGCTTGGTATTCAGCAACATTGTTTGAGCAGTGATGACTCAGGGTGAAGGAGTATGGTAAAACTTCTCCATCAAGTGTTACAAATACAATTCCAGCCCCAACTCCATGACGATGAGCAGCACCATCAAAATACATTTTCCATGGGGGTCGGACTTCAATGAGCAACACATCTTCATCAGGCAAATCATCACATAATTCCCATTCAGTAGGTATCGGATGATCAGCTAGAAAATCTGCCAACACCTGACCCTTGACAGCCTTTTGTGGAACATAAATGATCTCAAATTGTTGCAACTGGAGGTACCATCTAGCTAGACGGTCAGACAATACTTGTCTACTCATCACATACTTTATGGGATTTGCTTTGCAAATAAGTCTCACACTGTGAGATTGAAAATAGTGCCTCAACTTTTGTATTGTAAAAGTAAGAGCTAGGCACAATTTCTCAATTGGCGAGTAATTTAATTCATTAGGAGTCATCATAGTAGAGTGCAACTTCTTTTCCCTCAATATTTTCTTGTGCAAGTAATGCCCCCACTGAACGTTCTTGCGCAGCAATATAGAGGATCAATGGCTTTCCAAAAATCAGTGCGGCCAAAACAGGTGGTCTCATGAGATAAGATTTGATGCTATCGAATACGTTCTTGCATGCCTCATCCCAATAAAATGGTACATCCTTTTTCATCAAATGGCTAAAAGGTTGACATCTTCCAGCCAAATTTGAAATGAACCTCCGTATATAGGCTAACCGCCCCTGCAAACTCTTCAGTTCATGGATATTTCGAGGTTCAGGCATCCTCAATATAGCATCAATTTTGGCCTGGTCAATCTCAATACCTTGATAGCAGACAACAAAGCCAAGAAATTTCCCAGATGTGACTCCAAATGCACATTTGAGGGGATTCATTTTGAGTTGATGCTTTCTCAATCGATCAAAGACTTGCTTCAGATCTTCTAAGTGGTTACTTCTTTTCTTTGATTTAACAACCAAATCGTCCACATAACACTCAATATTTTTGTGGAGCATGTCATCAAAAATATTTTGCATTGCTCTTTGGTAAGTGGATCCAACATTTTTGAGCCCAAAAGGCATTACTTTATAACAGTAAATACCTTTAAGTGTGCGAAATGCCGTGAGCTCTTCATCTTCAGGTGCCATGCGAATTTGGTTATAACCAGAAGAGTCATCCATGAATGACAAGACTTCATGTCCAATAGTTGCATCAATCATGAGTTTAGTGATTGGCAGAGAAAAATCATCTCTAGGACAAGCACTGTTAAGATCTCGAAAATTGACACAAATGCGGATTTGTCCATTTTTCTTTCACATTGGTACAATACTCGAAATCCATGTGGGATACTTGACTTCATGAATAAACCCAGTTTTGATGAGTTTATTCACTTCAGCTTCAATCAAGGGAATTAAGTCAGGTCTAAATCGTCATTGTGCTTGCTTCGCAGGGTGAACTCCTTTCTTAACCGCCAAGTGGTAGACTGCTACTTTTGAATCTAGACTAGGCATTTCTTTGTAACTCCAAGCGAACACATCTTGATATTCTTGTAGGAGTTCCACATATGTCTTCTCCTCATCAAAACTTAACATAGCGCTTACATATATTGGATGCGGGTCCTCAAGAGTGCCAAGATCGAGTTCCTTTAGATCGTCAACTGTGGCTTTGACCCCTTCTTCAAATTCAGGTAGGGCATCCTCAACGTCTTCAACTTCTTCAAGAGAGTTATCATCAATTATGGTTATATAATTGCATGAAGCAATACTCTCCCCATCTTCCTCTTTTGGTGTTGTTTGCACTATAGTATGTTCCCTAACCCTTAATTCAGTCCCACAATCTATGATAAGATTAGTGCACCGTCTCATTCTTGAAGGAATAATACTGCCATACTTATGTATGTTGTGAGGACAATCAGAGAGTTCTTCAAATCCTCTCATCATTTTCATGGCTTTTGACTTAATTTCATGAGAATTTAGAGGTTTTCGTCTTCTTTGTGGTCCTAGCCTCTTAAAAACACACTCGTGAAGTCTTGCCCCCACTTCTATATGATTTGTCGACTATTTTAGAAGACTCATCCCCAATTGTAATATATTGAATACCAGCTCTATTGATCCTAATCCGAACTGGTGCAGGAGGGGAATAACCAAGGCCATATCTGGAACTCTCAATGGCATGTCCTTTCTCCCTTAACATCTTTTGAGTAGAATTCAATCCATAGGTCATGTCACCCGAAGTTTGACAAGGTAGAGTATTCAATGCTGCAGATTTCTTGAAGTCATATCCTGCCTTAGCAAGAAACTTGTAAGCAATAGGATCAAATCCTTCCTTGGTTTTTTACTTCGGCAGTACGTTTTGCTTATTCTCAACCACCTTATTAGGATGATCAGACTCTTCAAGTGGAAATGACGGTATCTCCACAGCATCAAATTTAGTGACAGGAACAGGTAATCTCTCCAGAGCTTTATGCTGAATGAAAGATGATTGTTCTTGCTCCCATTTTGACTTAGGAGGGTAATGAAAGACAATTGAGTCTTTCTTTGACAATGAAATATCAGATTTGGGGACTAGCACTTTCTTTCCTTTTGTGTTTGATGGTTCAAGATTTTAAGTCTCAACCACAGATGAAGATTGTTCAGATTCATCCTTTACATCATTTTTCTTGATGTAAAATTTAGCATCGGCTATATGAGCTTCTGCTTCAGTGAAGGGATTGTCATCAGCCTTTACAGTCCTTTCCACTCTATTTTGGCAATACTTAAAACATTGATGAAGAGTTGAAGGTACAACCCCATTCTCATGAATCCAAGGTCTTCCCAATAATACATTATATGTTGTTTTAGCATCTATTACATATAATAATGCTCGAAACGACATATCATCAATGATTATTTCCAGACTTAATGATTCGATAGCTCTTTGGCCTCCTTGATTGAAACCTTGGATCATCAGCCGGCTGTTGGATAATTCCTCAACAGGAATGCCGAGTTCCTTTAAAGTTCTAAGTGGCAAGATGTTGACTGCGGAGCCTCCATCTATCAAGATCCTACTCGCATTTTGCTCTCTGGCATACCCGGTCACAAACAAGAGACGGATATGTGGTATAGTTCCAAGTAGCAAGTCCTCGTCTGTAAAAGTAATATTTGCGACTTTCACCTCTTCATTGCCGTCAGGAGATTCATTAGAATTATTTTTTGATTTATCAATATCTCCAACTTGTGTCACGTGACACGAGACAACATCAAAGTCAAAGAATTCTCTTGGCATGAATTCGTTTACGGTGATAGGAGCTCGTGACTTTTGCTTGAAGGTGCGGGTTTCTTGAAAATTGAGGATGTTGTCATCTTTTCCCACATTCTTTTCCTTTTTCTTCCAGACCACCCTATTTCTTGATAAAACCTTATTCATCTTATGAGACAGATGGGTGTTTCGCCTTCTCCTTGATGTGACTAAAGTCCACCCTTCATCATTCACTTCTACTTGTGTAGATTTTAGATCTTCATGTTCATGTTTTTGAGCCACTAGAGGGACAATCCCTTAATGAATTTCTACAGGTTCAAGGGATCCAAATTGAATAGTTGACAATGCAAGAGCAGTGGCTTCTTTAATTTCATTGGCAAGCTTTCCAACTTCTATGGATTGGGATGAATCAATGGTAGTCTGGTTTGTACTCGCCTTGTCTTCTTCAAGGAGAATCTTTCCTTGCCTGGCCAACTCTACCACTTTGTCTTTAAAGATAAAACACTTCTAAATGGGATGCCCGATTAGGCGATGATACTTACAGTAGTTCGGGTCATCAGTACTCCCAACTTCATTTGGCCATTTCATCTCAGGAAGTGTAATCAAATTTGTACTCAACAGGTCATCAAATATACCAGGAACGTCAGAATCAAGAAAAGGGTACTCTTTTTCTTACATCTCCTTAAGAGTTGGTTTTCTTCTTTCTTGCTCTTACCGGGTATTGAGTTTCTTGGTTTGCTTCTTAGCAATTTTGGGAACAAGTTCGAAAGGTACTGCACTTGCAGTCATGGTCTCCTTCTTCTCACTTTTAACAGGAGACTTGCCTCCTCTTCTTATATCTTGCTTGTCTTTACTCTTGCGTGGGTTAGGGACTAGCGGTTCTTGCCCATCTAGATTGATTTCTAGGTTGTGGGCTTTTGTGGATAATTCACCAAAAGTTTCTGGTTGGATGCTTTGCAAAATATATTTGAGTCCCCAATGCATGCCTTGAATACACATCTCAATGGTAGAAGACTCAGAAATTCGATCTCGACAATTCAAACTTAGGGTCCTCCAACGGTCGATAAAGTCAACCATAGGCTCGTCCTTCCACTGGGGCATATTTGAGAGTTCTGTCATGCTGACAGTTCTTCTTGTGGTGTAGAAGCGGTTAAGAAACTCTTGTTCCAACTGCTCCCAACAATCAATAATACCGAATTCCAGTTCCATGTACGGTGTACCAATCAAAAGCATTGCCTTTCAATGAGCGAACGAATTATTTGACGAGCAAATCACCATCAGTACCAGCATTGCTACAAGTTTCCACAAAATGAGCAACGTGTTGTTTATGGTTGCCTTTGCCATCGAACTATTGAAACTTCGGGGGTTGATATCCGACAGGCATCTTTAAGTTATCAATTCTTGAAGTGTAGGGCTTGGTGTAGCCACTATATATTTTGGTGCTTCCGCCGATCTTATCTTTGATTGTACCCTCAATGAATTCTTTCAGGTTATCAACATGAATGGTTCCATCAGGAGAGATAGAAAACTCTTTTGTCGCATGCAACTTTGCATCATCCTTCTCCTTCTCCCTTGATCATGAATCACCCTCATCTTGCACCTTGGATTTCTGTTTGAATGTGTTAAGGCTATTTTCACCCATGTTTTCAACCATAGCCATTTGCTTGGCTATCTTTGTGTCTTGATTCTACGCATGGACTGCTAGCCCTTTAACAATTTTAGCAAGACTTGAAATATGGTCCTCCACAGTTGTAGTATTAGTCATCATAACAGGCATCATCACGAAAGTGGTTGAATCACCTGAACTATTAGTGGATTCAGCATGAACTCCCTTATTGTTGGGAGAAACTTCAAGACTTTTCCTTTCAGCAGCGGCGTCCGCCATAATCTTTTCAGCTAAGGCTTTAGTCATGCTTCTTGTCATAGGCGCAGTATATTGCACCTCTTGAGTTGCAGGAGCAGCAACAGTTGAGCGCTTGGAACTCAGCTTCTTTGACTCCATTGATTCTTGAAATTAGTAACTTGTTGGAAGAAAAGAGATGAGAGGCAGAGATTGTCCCACCGAGCATGCCAAAAATTTGTAGGCACAAATTTTGTTGCCTGAAACAAAAGAGAAGAAAAACTTGTGCAAATACAAAATATATTGAATTAAAAAGAAAAGGATTACAATCTCTGAAATTTCTTAGATCAAGAAATTAGCCATCTGATTCTTCTCTTCAAATAATCTTGGTCGAAGGGTCGATGTGACTTGTTCTCCGATCAACAAAGATGTTTCCTACACTTAAGCGTAGAAAACGGATGATTTGATGATGAAGTCGAACACTTGAATCTTCAATCTCCAAGCCTTCAATGCAAACGGAAGGATTTGTTTTGCTTTGATTTGATTTTGATTTGGGTTTAAGAGAAGAAACTCTTGAGAGTTGGACAGAGTTCCTCCGAGTTGTAGGGTTTTTTTCAATGTGTTTTTGACTTGACAGGAGACCTCTATTTATAACCAAAATTTGTAGGCTTGGTCTTCAAGAAAACCCTATAGAACCTTCCTACATTTGGGTAGCTTGTAACTCAAGAAACCCATTTAATTTGGGCTTTAGTCGTAGGCCGGCCCGAATAGTCTATTGTGAATTAATTAATCAATTAATCCGCTTTAGTTCAAATGGACAACGTGAGTTTAACTTGACTTAATGGCCCATATAATATTAGCCCAATTTGTGAGTCCAAAACATAATGGATCTCCATAATTTAATTTAATTTAATCAAGATTAATTTAACTTATTTAATCTTGACTAAAAAAAATTAAATAAATTTCCTTTGTTTACAATGGTGTAGAAAAGGAAACGGTGGAAAAGGTATTATATGTGCAAACAGATAGACCTAAGGAGAGAGGAGAGACATCAAATCAGTGAAATTAAAATTTCAGAGGAAGACGATATGGCCGTGGTAGAGGCAATTTTAGAGGCCATGGTAGAGGCAATTTTTATCAGCAAAGAGTTAACACTTATCCCAATAGTGAACAAGAAAGTAATAATTCTCATAGACGTAATATTCAGTGCCATAATTGTAAGAAAATTAGTCACTATAAGAATGAGTGCTGGTACAATCCTGATAATAAAATTAGGTATGCTAATATGGCTAAGAATAATGGTGAAAAGGATGAAACCATTTTATTTTCTAACTCAAAAATGGAAGAAAATAAGACAAATAATTGGTTTTTGGATTTTGACTACAGTGATCATATGTGTGGTGATAAAAATATGTTTGTTGATTTGGATGAGATTTTTAGAACTTTTGTTAAATTTGGCAACAATGAAAGAGTGCTTGTGCTTGGGAAAGGAAAAAATTGGAATTATTTTGAAGAATGACAAATCTAATTTTATCTCTAACGTGTTTTATGTGCCGAGCCTGTATCATAATTTGCTGAGTTTGTCGCGCCCCATTTTTTGGAAAGAGAGGAGGGAATGAAACCCTCGTCGTTTCGGGTTTTTAGTTGGAAAATGCTTTTGGTTAAAAATTGATTTTTTATTTTTGAAAAAAGAAAAAGAAATGGGTCATGGGACTACAAAAATGCGACGATTTGGACCCAAAAACAAAAGTCTAGAATTTAGAAAAGTTTGGAGTCGCCACTTGGTATGGAGTTTAGGTGTACCAAGTCACCCAAAAATTTTAATTAATGAAAATAAACTAAGAAAACCCTTTTTTAGACGACTCCAGGTCTTTGAAAAACTAGAGAAAAAGGTTCGGGGGTCACGGTTGAAAGAAGGGAAGGCAAAGATTCGATGTTACTCGTCTCTAAGGCACCCTTCTAACCTAGCCAAAGCTAGTTGCGTGATTTAGTTAAAAATTTCCTAATTCTAACTTTAAAATTTATCACATTTGGATGTTATTTATATGGATGCAAAACCTAAATCTAATGTTGGATCGAGAGGGGCAAAATGTCTCCTTGAGGTGTGATTGGATTTGATCACATTAGTTGTGTCATCCAAATTTGATCCCTCGAGGAGGTCACGAAAAATGCAAATGATGAGACTCGGGAAAAAACAAGAAAATAGGGTTTTCAAAAGAAATGCAATTTTTATAAAATCTCAAGGGAAAAGAAATTGAATTTTTGAAAAGATCAATTTTAAGTGCAAAGAGGAACTTGAATTTTCAAAAGATGCAATTTTAAGAAAAACGGATTTTTGACTTTGAATTGCTAAAACATGAAGAAGAAACTTGATTTTTAAAGAATGATTTTGATAGAATTTAAAATAATGCACATGTATGTCCTAAAGAAGGATAATGCAACATAATAGATGCGGGGGACTAAATTCGTGACTTCAAATTTTCCTTTTCATAGAAGGAAATAAAAGCGTGCTAAGGCTAGGAAGCCATACTCGCTCTTTTCCCTAATTCAAAGGGTAATGCTCTAAAATGCGCTAATCTATTTTTAACGAAAAAGAAAACTAAATGAGATGTTTCGCATACGGGATGGGAGAATAGTAACATGCAAAATGGAAAAGAAATCCTAAAAGTGAAAAAGTGTGTGAAATTTGTATCTAATGCATGAATGGCATTAAGGGTCTAGCATTGGACTAACCCTCGTCTAAAAGTTCTCACTAACATTGGATTAGTGAGAAATCGAAAGGAAAGGCCACAACTAGCATTGGACTAGTGTGGTGACGTCAATACATTTACACAATAAACATGTAGACATGATAATAAAGCAAGTAAATACATAAAACACATAAACACATAACACATAGGCATAATATCTAGATGCAAGACCTTAGGAAAGCAAATAAACACATAAACATGCAAGCATGCAAAATAAGCATATAAAACCTAATTATTACATTGGGGGAACCTAAATACATTCTAAGGGGAAAAAAATCGGAATAATAATCTAACTATTACATTTTCTAGAATAAATACATTTTTTGCAAAATTAAATCTATCTATTACAACTTGGCATCCAAGGCCTCCAAATGATTTACCCAAAAATTAAATGACATAAATAAAGACTAGACATGAACAAAAGCAAAGGAAAACTTAATTTAAAACATGTAAGATCATGCAAAAATACATAAGAGCACGTAATAGGGGAAAGAAGTTACCATCCCTTGATGTGATGCCTTAATTGAATCCTTAAATGAGGGGAATGGTTATCTAAGACTCAATGTCAACAAAAGGGATCAAGGTACCAATTTAAAGGAAAAATCAATCAAAAAATTCAAAGAAAAGGTATCAAAACAGATTCTGCAAGCAACATGGACAAGACTAGGAAATACGAATAATAGAGTAAGATTCTAGAACAAAAGAGCAGGAAATAGCAACAAAACTGAGGAACAGAGAGGTTACGCGGAGTAGAAACGTGGACAGAGCCGCGTAACTACGTCCGCGTTACATGCAAAATGTAAAGTTCAGAGGGGAAACGCGGACTCAGCCGCGTAACGGTCCCCGTCTCTTCCCATCTTCAAAATATCAGGAAGATTGTTTTCAGTTTTTCAGACAATAACACAAATAAAATCTTCAGAGGCAAGGGAATCTATTTAAAGCATTAAACATCATCATTCAGATCATGTCAAGACGAACTAAAATCGAAAAAGGCCAAATCTTAAGCATCAACATCATCAAATAGACAAAAAAGGGGAAAGGGAAGAACTGTCAGGCTAGAAACGTGGACAGTTACGCGGACTGGCCTGTGTAACAACCCCGCGTTTCTTCACATCTTCAAATATTCAAGAAGAAACGCGGATCATTACGCGAACCAAGCCGCGCAAGAACTCCGCGTTTCTTCACATCTTCAAACATTCAAGAGGAAACGCGGAGCGTTACGCACAGTAAGCCGCGCAAGTAGCCCGCGTTTCTTCACATCTTCAAAACGTGAAGAACATTTTTCCAGAAATTTTTCAGAAATCACAACAAAATCAACACAGAAGCATCAAACGTCTGATTTCAAATGTCAGAACAAGACTATGAGCCTTACCAAGGCTTTACAAACACAACATGCTCATATAACAACCAATAATCATCATCAAATGTCATAAACTTAGAAAAAACACATTTAAGACCTTGGTTCCACCAAAAGGTCTGATTTTCAACAATTTTCGACCAGAAAAATAATAGATAGAGTAAAGGAAGACTACCTGATTCGGAGGCTTGAAAAGAATGAAAAGGAATCACCAAAATTCAAGAAATCTTCACTAAAAAAAAGAAACCCTAGTTTTTATCTTTTCTCTCTTTTTCTTTTTCTCTTTGATTCTCAATCGTTTTTCTTTTTCTTCCTAATTTCTTTCTTCTCTCTTTCTGCTTACTCTCAACCTCCCTCTCCTCTTTCTTTTTCTTCTATTTAGAAAACCCTAACATGGGTGATTTATAGGTATTAAAACCTACAACCAAAGGCTTAGATATTTTGAGGGTTTTCTTGAGTTAATCTTGATCATTGGATGCGTTTTATTTGTGTCTTAAGGATCAAGGGTGATTTGGACATTAACTAAAACGATTACCTGATGCCAAAGACACAAAAACTACAGCTGGAAATGAGGAAGGAAAGGCTAGAAAAAACGCGCGCGTAATTTTTTTTCGCTTCTGATCAGGTTACGCGGACTCTTACGCGGACCACTCCACGTAACAGGTCCGCGTTTCAATTCTAAGCCCTTTTTTTTTTAAACCTACAAAAATAAGAAAAATGTGTTAGAATATTCAAAAATAAATAACTAAACATTAATAGATAAAAACATAAGAAAACAATTGAAATAGTCAAAATTTGGTGTCTACAGAGTCTTAGGCAACTTTCCAAGAAAGAATATGCCTTGCAGTTTAAATATGGCATTGGTACTATTACTGATGATTGTTTGGGACTAATAGCAAAAGTATACATGAGCACTTATGGCCAATCACCCTTAATTGTCATGATTTACCTTACTTTAGTTCTATTGTATATGATGATATCTGGTTGTGGCACATGCGCTTTGGTCACCTAAATTTTGGGAGTTTGAGTTTTCTTGCTAAGAACAATATGGTATATGGGCTACCTTCTATTAATTTTTCTGCTAAGCACTGCAAGTCATGTATTATGGGAAAGAACAATAGAGATTCTTTTCCAAAAGACAAGGCTTGGAGAGACAGAAACCGTTGGAGTTAATACATTCTGACTTGTGCTCAGTTGAGGTACCTTCCAATGGTGGTAGTAAATATTTTATTACCTTCACTAATGATTTTAGTAGAAAAACTTGGGCATATGTTTTGAAGAACAAATCTGATGCTTGTGATACTTTCCAGAGTTTTAAAGTGTATGTAGAGCAAAAAAGTGGCCATTTTATTAAAATTTTGAGAACTGAAAAAGGCACTAAATTTGCCGTCTGTGATGACTTTTTGGAGAAACATGGGATTAAGTACCAGTTGACAACCAGATATACTTCTTACCCGAATGGAGTGGCGAAAAGGAAAAATCACACTTTGATGGATATGGCGAGATCAATGGTGCATGCTAAGAATATGCCTAAAGGTTTTTGGGTAGAGGCTGTTTCGTGTGCTGTGTATGTTTCTAACAGATCTCATATGCGATGCAATTTTGGGAAGACACCACAGGAGTTATGGACTAAGAAGAAACCAAATATTTCTCATTTGAAAGTATTTGGTTGCCTTGTCTATTCCCATATCCCAGATGCTGTCAGAAAGAAGTTGGATGACAAGGCAGAAAAATGCATCTTTCTTGGTTATAATCAAGAAACCAAGGGTTAGAAACTGTTTAATCCAAACATAGGAAAAATCATTATTAGTCGAGATATCACATTTCATGAGTAAGGAGTTTGGGATTGGTCTAAGAAAGGGCCAGATTCTATACTAAAACAACCATCAATGCCATTATATTTTGGATAAAGGGAATTCTTCTAATCAAATAACGGAGCAATCCAGACAATCTATTGGTGATACTTCATCTTCTTAGGTGCAGTCAAGTCCTGTACAAGTATCCAGTTGTCCACAATGAGAACATCAAATGCCTTCTTCTTAAATGGTATTCTAGAGGAAAAAGTATATGTTGATCAACCTGTAGGTTATGTGAAGAAGTGCCAAGAAAATAAAATCTACAAGTTAAAGAAGGCTTTGTATGGTCTAAAGCAAGCACCTCGTGTAACACCCCAAAATTTTAATTGTTTCCTACCATCCAAATTAACTTGCATGCATTGCTTGGTTTATTTCTTTCACAAGTAATTCTTTACAAGTTGATAGGTTAAAATTTCCTAGTAGGTTGCCATAATTTTAATAAGTTGTGGGGTTGTGGAGCATTTTGATAAAACAAAAGGAGAGCTTTATGTAAAATAGATTTTAGGAGAAAAATCTAGTAGAGATGATTCATGAAACCTAGATGAATAGGTGGTGACTCAAGTAGTGAGTCATGAGATGAAATGGAATGAAAATTAGCCACTTGTTCCAATAGCAAAACTTAACCAATTTCTTCCAACTTTCAAAACTTCATTTCTAACATAAATCTTCATCTTCATGTCTTCACCTTGGATGATTTTCAAGAGAGGAAAAAGAGAGAGAGAGATTCCAAAACTTTAGTTTTGATTTCATGCTTAGCTAATGAGAAAACAAAAGAGAGATCACCTAGGTAATCATCGACCATACTTCAAGCTGGGTAGAAGGAATTTAAGGCAACTTGGGAGGACTTCTTTGCTAGCTTTGGTGCAAGGTAAACTCATTTAAACCCTAGCTTGATGATGTTAGATTGAAGGTTAATGAATGTTTAATTGGTGTTTGAGGTTTTTAGAAGCTTAAAAGAAAGATTACTTGGAAAGGTTTCTAATTGTAGCGTCTTTAGAAGTAGGTTTGTTAGGTTACATATCAAGTGTTTGATATATTGCCTCATATTATGTTAAATTGAGTTACAAATTCCTCTATGATAAAGGCTAAATTGGCTCTTGCACAAAACAATAAAGTTGTAGTGGATTGAGTTAAATTTCCACTCACATAATTTCAGATCAATCGGAGCACTGTTGTAGGAGATGAACCAAAACTTGAATTTTATATAATTGAAATCTTTATGAGTCTAGTTTTAAACACCACTGACAACACTCAAATTCAATTTTCCCACATTGAGTTATACTCTTTCTTTCGAAGCTGTCTGGAAATACTGTCTTCAACCCGACAGTTTCATTTTGTCTTTATAATTGTGATTTTGGCCATGAAAATGCATGAATTGGATCTCAATGTCTTCATAAGAAATGTAGGTCTATGTCTTAGTTTCGAAACTGCATAAAATTTGTCCGAATCCGATGAGTGTAGGTCCAGTTATGATCAAAATATTGAGAGATGACAGAACTTGACAGTTTGACGATTATCTTCTCCGAAAATCTTAATACCTACCAAGTGTTTGATGAAATGTTGGGTATGATATATTTATGGCTTTATTTGGATTCTTGTTTTTCACCCCTGTTTTTGAAAAACTATTTTTCATACCCCAAATACTACAGGGTCCGTTTGGATTAGTTGTTTTTGGAGTTGTTTTTTAAAAACAGTACTGTAGCATTTGGGATATGAAAAACTACTGTAGCTGTCTTTCAAAAACTACTGTAGCTGTCTTTCAAAAACTTTTTGAGGATTGGGGTTGTTTTTCAAAACACTACATATAAGATGAAAGATACCCGATAAATTACCCCAAATAAATTTTTTCTACCATTAGTAGCCATTTAATTTCAAAATACCCCAAAAAATTATCCCAAATAAATTTTTAATTTTAAAAATGTTCTAAAAAATTACCACAAATCAATTTTTAAATTTAAAAATGCCCCAAAAATACGCTAAATAAATTTTTAATTTTAAAAATGCCCCAAAAAATACCCCAAATAAATTTTTAATTTTAAAAATGCCCTAAACAATTACTCCAAATAAATTTTTAATTTTAAAAAATGCCCCAAAAAATACTCTAAATAAATTTTTAATTTTAAAAATACCCCAAAAATTGCACCAAATAAATTTTTATTTTTAAAAATGCCCCAAAAAATACCCTAAATAAATTTTTAATTTTAAATTACCCCAAATAAAATTTTAATTTTAAAAATGCCCCAAAAAATACCCTAAATAAATTTTTAATTTTAAATTACCCCAAATAAAATTTTAATTTTAAAATGTCCCTAAAAATACCTAAATAAATTTTAATTTTAAATGTCCAAATAAATTTTAATTTTAAAATGCCCAAAGAATTACTCAAATAAATTTTAATTTTAAAATGTCCCAAAAAATACCAAATAAATTTTATTTTTAAAATATCCCAAAACAATTTTAATTTTAGTGGGAGAAGGGAGGGGTTGCGTGGAGGGAGGGAGGAGGAGGGGAGAGGAGGAGAAGGAGAGGGGAGGAGGTGGTGAGTGAGGGGTGAGTGGTGGTGGGTGAGTGGGTGGTGGTGGGTGATGGTAGGGTTGGATAATTTTATTTTGTATATATAAGTTGTTTTGAAATATTTGTTTGATTAGTTGTTTTGGTTGTTTTAGTTGGTGTATTATCAAGATTTGGGGTATAAAAACAGTTTTCAAAAACAAGTGCAAAACAGTAATCCAAACAGAGCCATCTGATTAAAACAACCCCAAAAACAACCCTTTGTTTTTCACAATATTTTCCTTTTCTTTTTCCTTTTCCTTTTCCTCCCACCTCTTCTTCACACCACAATCTTTTGTTTTCTCTCTCTCCTCCTCCTCTCCCTCTCTCTCCCTCCACACCAACCAGATCTGGTCAGTGGGGGGAAGGAAAGGTGGGAGAGGAGAGGGGAGGGAGGAAGGAAGAGGGGAGGGAGGAGAGGAAGAGGAAAAAAAAAGGGATCACTGGCAGTGCCGGTCGCCAGCGCTGGCGAAGAAGAAGAGGGAAGAGGGGAGGGAGGAAAAAGAAAAGGAAAAAATCTTGGAAAAGAAAAAAGAACTACAGTAATCCAAATACATCTACAGTAATTGTTTTTCACTACAGTAATGCTACAGTACTGTTTTTGAAAAACAACTCCAAAAAAAACTAATCCAAACGGACCTTATGATCTTAGGGTTTGAATTTATGCCTAGCAAGTGTATAATAAAATGTTTGTATGATACTAGTAGTTATGCACATCAAGTGTTTGATGAAATATTTGCTATGAAACTTGTGATTCTAGGACTTAACTTGAAGTGGAGATATCTGTTATGGACAAGTGAAATAAGTTGTAGATGGTGAGTGTTCCAATGCATGCTTTAAGTGTTATGCAAGTGAGATGCTGTAAAAACTATGTGATTGACTTATGATTAAGTGGTTGAGATGTGCTTGCCTGAGCGGGTACGTACTTTATTGTACTCAACCCAAATTGTAGTGAATTGCAAGTGAATGATTGAAGTGCTATTCTTGTGCGTGAATTATATGTCGATTGGGATTGTTAATCCATCGACTATCTTAAGTGAATGGGATCCCAACCCATTGGCTAGTTGGTCGACTCGAGTCGGCAAGAGTTTGGTCGAGGTGATCAACGAACCTTGGGTCTTGAAACGTGAAATCTTGACACTTGAATCATGAACTTGGGTTCAATCTTGAACTTGTACTTGAACGGTGTACTCGAGTATCACCTATCTTGATTTTGGTGTGCGGGCCTGGTAGGGGGTTGTGAGGTGTACGGAGAATGACGTGAAATGGTGTTCTACTTGTTGATAAATTTGTATAAAGTTGACGGAGTGTCAACGGGTTTAGATATGATCAAGCTACTGGAAAATCCACTGTGGAATCTGGCCCCTAAGGGCCACTTATATCCTTTTAATGTTGATTTATTTCTTATTGTTTGATGTAATGTGCCAATGAAATAGTTCCTAGGGAGCACAGGTTTCCTAGTTGAGAGGCTTGGGTGTGTGTCCTCCAGGTGAGCATTGATCCCCCAGTCGAGAGGCTCGAGCAACATTTTCCGAGAGAGCTCTGTTCTTCTAGTGAGCATGTGATTATATTATTTATCTCATGAAAGAATACTTGCAGTATATTGACTTGTTTATTGACTTGATAAATTGCTTATTAGCTAGTGACTTATGTTACATGTGCTATTTTGGAACCTCAATGGGCTTTTGGCTCACTCCTCCATTTGTTTTCCTTAACAGGGCCTGAGTACAAATGAGTGAAGATAGGAAAGAGCTGTATGAGAAAATGCTTGTACTTGTAGTGTAATTAACTGTACTGAGGGGAGTAATTGCAATAGTTTATAGTTTGAGTTGTATCTAAGGTAAATTATGGGTGACTGACCTATTGTGGTCAAGTTTATCTATCTAGAGTAATCAATCTTTTGGTTTGTACTAGAGGTTGACTTTAATAACTTTGTGGTCTTTAAATTGATATTTTGGGTTTCGTGATTGTTTTCTTAAGAGTATTGTAGTGAGCCCCAACCAGAGTTAGGCAGGCGGTCCGTCGAATTCTTTGGTTCGCCTTAGGGGGAGTTGGGGTCATCACACCTCGAGTCTAATGTACTCATATTGACTCTTATTTTATAAAAAATGGCTTTCATAGATGTCCATATGAACATACTTTATGTATCAAGTTTAATCCTGGTGGTGATATTCTTATTATATGCTTATATGTGGATGATCTAATTGTCACTGGCAATAATTCCAAGGTGATTTCTAAGTTCAGGAAGGCTATGATTAGTCACTTTGAGATGACTGTTCTGGGATTAATGTAATATTTTCTTGGCATTGAATTTTCTCAAACAGATAGTGGCATATTTATTAAACAAAAGAAGTATGTTGGTGACATATTGAAGAGGTTTAAAATGGATATTTCCAATCCTATATTAACTCCAGTTGAATAATGATAGGATTTTTCTTTACTCCACAAATTTTAAAAACCTTTTAAACCCTATATCACCGCAAGTATACGGATCGTTTATTGAGTATAGGGAAATATAGGTGTCGATCCCACGAGGAACTGTGGTTTTGCAAACACTAAAATTTAATCACTTGTTTTATTATCTAGATAGACAATTATATGAAGGCGAATTAAGTAAAGAAAGCTAGATAAAAGGGAGAAGGCGGTAAACCGACCTAAGGAAGAGGGATAAAGCAATTAAATCCAACCGTTAGGTGTCATAGACATCCAATTGGTGGAAGACAAGAAATAAGAAAGCAAGTAAAGGAATTAGAGAATTAGGTTAGAGAGAGTTTTTAAGATCAAATTGGAGGAGTCCTAGAGCTTTGGAATCCCTTGTTATGTTTAGATTAGAAGTTAGTCAAGTTTATTATGTCCTTTCTCCAATGATTCGCTGAGGTATAACTTCCTTTTGTATGCCACCACTTTCGTTAATGGTCATGTGTAGTGCAAGTTCTCGTTTAAGATGAACTAGTCACTCGGAATTGCTTTCGCTAATTCCTTAACTCCTTTGAATCTTCCTTCACCTATTTTCATAGGGAAAAGAGAGAAACAAGTTAAATAAGATCAATGAAGTTATAGTATAAAACCAAAACCAACCAACTATATTCACTACTCTCGTGAGAACATAAGCTAGTGCTCAAGAACTTAGATCTTGTTGAAGGCAAGTTTTTCATTACTCATCAACATCAAATCAATTATAGTTGGTAGCTAATCAACCATAACGCATAAGCACAAGTCTTAAACTAACAAAATCATGGAGGACATAAATCACTTAATTACTTCATAATCACAACTAAAACAAGTTCATCCTAACTCTAGGATTAAAGAGGCTTAGCTAGACATCATATTAAGAACATTTAAGCATAGAACAAACTTGCACAAGCCATGAAATTAAGGCACAAGAGACAAGTAAGGAAGAAGGAATCTTATTCAATTTATTGAAGTTGAATCCATAAATTTCTTCACAAGTTGATCTCCCAAATGCAAAGTGCAAGATTCCTCACAACTTTCACTTTTACTCTCTTTAGAACTACAAACTAAGAACTAGAACTAATCTAATGAACTAGAGCTATTCTCTTAGTCTTTTTGGAATTCTTATGGAATTCTATGGTATTCTAATGATATGGAATGGTATACAAGAGGCCCTATTTATAGAAGATTACAACCATATGCATCCAAAATTATGTCATGTGAATACAAGACAAATTGGCCTTCAAAAGTCAAGGAAAATGGCTTCTTAAATTTCTTTGTCTTCATGCATTTGAATCCTTTGAATTTTCATCCCAAATGAGTTGTAATGTTGAAGCAAATTGTGTTTTGAATTGGTAATGAGTTGTTTCTTCAATCTCACACAATTCTTCACGCAGCCTTCATTGAATTTCTTCTGAAAATTGAGCTGGAAGTGAGCTGAAAAACTGGAATTCGGCTGCAACTTGCAGCAGTCACTTTCTGAGGATCCGCGATGTAGATCCGCGAGACAGAGTCTCGCGGATCGCATCGCGGATCGGCTACCCTGCTTCCGGTGAGAGGGATTCGCGAGCTAATCATTTCTTCCACTTGTTGGTTCGCGTTTTGCCTCGCGATTCCACTTGAAACTTGCAATCTCCGAGCCTGTTGTCGTGAAATTGGCGCTTTAATTGCTCTGACTTTCATCCTTTGATTCCTCATTGATTGAATTGCAATTTTCATTTTCCAACTTTTCTTCCAAGCTTCTTGGCAATTATCCACATTTTCATCTCATTTGATCATGAACAAGCAATCCTACAAAAACATGAAGATTTTATCACATTAATCCTCAAAAATGCATTTTTCATCATTGAAGCCACTAAATGCAAAATTAACTAGAAACCCTAGTTCATTAGCTATAAAAATACCAAAAACACATAAAAACTACATAATTAATCCTATTAAAAACATGCAAAATATTGACTTATCAAACACTTGCTTTCCATATTTAATTTTGGTGTTGTTGTCGCTTAACAAAATCATCTGGAAGGCCAAGAGGAATGTTGTGATATCTACTCTGACAACGTATATCACAAATTTCTTTTGTTTTGTTTTGTTTTTTGTTTTCTTTTTTTTTTTTTTTTTTTGGGGGGGAAAAGGATACTTTCGAAACCTCAAATCATCAAAGGAATAGATAAGTTTGGAAATGATGGAAAGTTACAAACATAATCCACCATGCATGTCAGAAGCATTTAACTTTGAAATCAAGGACTAGAGGGATATCAAATCTAAGTTCAAAGAGGCTAGAAATTTGTGTTAACTAGATGTATTTTCAATGATGCTCTAGTGTGGCTCAACTGCTTAAACTTGATCAAAATGTGTTCTTACAACTGCAAGATCAAAAACTTAATAGACTATCTTGAAATTTTGAAAAAAATAGCTAAAAGCAAATTAGAATGATTCAATTGAATTTGAAGGAGGGGAAGGTCCGCACTCTTCGCCATGCATGGTTAGAAGCTCTAAATTTAGCTACAAATACCATATGAAACATGTAGAACCCAAAAATAAATTCCACCAAAATGTTGTAGGAGATATATTTCATAAAAACAATGTTTATGGGATAGGGAGGCAATTTACACACATACAAGTATGTGTGGGAGAAGAGGAATAATATCAATAATCACACATAAGAATAAGGCTCTCAATTCTCACTCTTCTCAACTAATAACAATAACAAGACTCCCTATTTATAGATTAGATGACTTGGTAAACAAGTCTTACAATCACAATAAATTTCCTAATCAAATACTAATTCCTAAACAACAAAACTACCACAACTTCATCCCATTAGAATTACCAAAAACCTAACTTGACTAAAACACTGCTAAATAATAATATAGAAAATTCTATTTTTGAATCTTGATTTAACATGCCAACATGAAACACCATCCTTACCAATCCTGATAACCACAATACAGTCTCCAGACTTGTGGCTTTTACCTAAGGATGCCACCGCAGGTTCACTAATGAACAAAAAGGTCAGTCAATATACAACACTGACATATGCAATCAAAACAATTCCAATAGTTATTTGAAGCTTTGGCTTTCTTTAATCCTCCATTTTCCAAAAACAGATAAAGAAAAATGAAAAAAGAAAACCATTTCCTTTTGGAGAACTTAGAACACAGAACGCAAAAGACCAGTACATTGCTATTAATCCCAAGAAAGCAGCTCAGTCTGCAATTGCTATTGCTTCCACAAAAGAATACCTTTTCATGACCTGTTCTTATCTGGGAACTTCGATGTAGTAACTTCGAGCACAATACCGTCATCGTTGTTATCTAACACCTCAAAATTGCACTCACCTCCTTCTTTCAGAGAATTCTCTTCCGTAGAAGAGGATCAACCTGCAGAAAGATGAAAATATTTCCCACTTTTCACTATGCTCACCTTCCATTCTCCTCCCTCAGCCCGCAGAAAAGCACCCTTTTCCATTCCTCTAATGCTTTTTAACATTTCCAAAATCTCGTGGAAACTTCTACACCATAATTAGACATATAACCATGACATATCTGAACATTGGTGCCATTTGGATAGTTAATTATTTGAAATTTAGTGGGGTATACTTTTTAGGATATTGAAAATATGAAATAAGTGTTGGATAGCTGTTACATCTTGCAAATAATTGTTTGGATACAAGAACTATTTAACTTGTCTTTGACTTTTGACTTTGACAATGACTTCAACACCGACCAACTTATAGAAAATGTAGAACTTACAAGAAGAATACACGTGTCAGTCACAACCTATATATGGTTCATCCAAACCCGCCTATTAATAATTTACTCAAATCTACCCATTAATTTTAAATGGGTGTAAACGGGTCCATTTATATCCATTTAATTAATAGATAGTGGGCTGATTTAATGCACCCATTTAACTCATTTAAAAATAAATGTACATTTTATTTAAAACTTTAGTGAATGTTAAGAAGATAAATTTGAATTTCTTACCGATGTAATAATAATAAAATGCCATTATTTATTATCAAACATCATGCAAAATAATTAACAAAAGTAAACAATATTTCAAACGAGTCATAAATTGGTAGTTAGTTATACCCATATCCATTTATTAAATGGGTATAAATCGATACCCAAAAAATACACATTTATTTAAGTAGGTATAAATGGGTTGAGTCAATTATATCTATTACCGAATTTTGACTTACCCAAATTTATCCAAATCACCTATTTCGACACCTATAAAGAATACATACGAGACAAATCCAAGCACTATGGATTTAGGAAAAAAGAGCACTGAAAGGTCTAACAAAAGTACATACTAAAATTGCATTGACATATAAGACATCAACTTCTTTCGCAGCCAAAGTATGTAACATCGTCGCCGACCTTGAGCTGCATACATGTGGTTAGCTATGTTGTCTCATCTAGACTTCCATTCCTCAATCTCAGCAGGGGAAGCATGCAGTGGCTACGGGGGTAGTACTACCCCGCCTACTAGTTCATTCGCATCCAATCGCACATCCTCTGCCTTGTAACTCTGAAAGTGCAAGTCCCCTGATTGGTGAATACTAAGAAAATTGTCTAGTGCACAGCAGGCAATGACTACATTGATCTGAGTGCTCATGTAGAAATTGTCTACCGGTCCTTTCAAGAATTTGAATATTTTTTTTAGCACACCAAATGTACGCTCAATAATGTTCCGAAGTTGTGAATGCCACAAATTAAATAGCCTCTTTCCTGGGGAGTCATGGCCCACATTCTTATAGAGGGGCATGAATCCGGAAACATTCCTGTATGCCGCATCCACCTGGTAGTACTTACCTATGTGATTAGCAATCATTTAAATTGCAAAATGATCTTAAATACAAATCCTTAACTGTATCAGCACAAGACTCTTAAAAATGAATTACATAGGTTATAACCTGGAGGTGGCATTGAAAAGTCTGATGAATGACACAAACAGATTCTAGGACGGGGGTATCATGTGCACTACCTTCCCATCTAGCATATACACAAATGAAACACGTCATGGTTACACATTGCGAGGACATTCTGCGACTGGAATCCGTGGCAGTTGGTGTAAGCCATTTGCTCTTCAGTGGAGGACAAGCTGGGATGTGTGTCCCATCCATTGTGCTCATAGCATCTTGTCATTGGTAAACTTGAGATTTCAATTAACTCATCGTGGCCACCTACGTATGCTATAGCTTGAGGAAATTATCTCGAACCATGGGTAGAAATTAGTTGAGCTAGAAATTCTTGAATGGACTTTAGATTGGTTACCCGGTCATATTATATCAGTTGCAAATAAACACGAGTCATGTAGCACTTTCCTAACATTTCGATTAATTGTCTCAATAGTTCTGTTGAAAATTGACTCTAGAACTCGGTGCGTATGCTTATGGCTAACCATAACCAACGTCATAACTAATGCCTCCTCAATTGGAACACGTTGTTAGTAGTTCTGAGTGACATACCCACTCCGTACAAGTATATTGCACAGGTGAAGAAAATTATCAACTGTAATGCGCATGTTGTCTATTGGCCGTTTGCAATGTCCGTTGATCAATTGGTCAACCCATTCCCGACCACTTATCAACCCATCATGGTGGGAATTCTTTCATAGGAGGTGTTGAGCCCAAGAGATAGATGCATCATCATCAATGACATGCTCATAAGTAGTATAGCCTTGTCTTCCTCCTCCCGAGCCCTGCGATTGGAGTTACGTCTACTACCACAACGCTAGTTACTCCATGCTATAGTGCAATAAAAATCTGTGAATGTGTCAAAGTCATCACAGGTAGTCCTTGATGTTATGAGGAAAATTTTCCTTTCGTTCTAGAGTGCAAGGCCAAATACCTTTACACTCGTGGGCTTTAGTGGAACTTGGAAATTTTGATTTTGCTGGCTTACTAAAAGGTGCAAGACAGGTGTTGTTTTGGCCAAAAATATGTCACAAAATTGAATGCTAGTTTGCTTGTTTAGGATTGCTAGATCAATTGGCTATACACTCCTTGAATCTCGCTCAGGAAGGATTTATGAAATACACAATTGATCCATCTTACATGAAAATACCGAAAGAGTTTTAAGTTTTAAATTTGACTGTTGATGGGATCCATTGTTTCAAAGTTTTTAAATTTTATTTTATGTATTAAAATAAACAAAAAATCAAGAAAAAGGTATGAGAAGTTAATTTTGGAAGTTATTGAGCGGGTCTGTGTGTGTGTCCTCTCTTGTTTGAGCGCAAATTGGTGATGCATTCTTTTTGTTTATTTGATAATTCAATAGATGATAGAAGTTCCTAATTACATTTTACTTAGGGTCTTTATTAATGGATGTCCATACCTATTATTACTCAATCTTGTATTCATAAATTTTCACTATTTAACTTTATATTTTTAAAATATTAACATCTAGACTACATTTTAACGAGTACCTACTGAACACTGGTAATTTTTACTCAATCTTGTATTTATAAACTTTTCCTATTGAACTTTATATTTTTAACGTATTAACACTTGAAAAAAATCTTAACGAGTGCTACTGGTGAGAGACGTACTTATATGAGAATGAAGACAACTTTTGTACTCCGATATATTTCTTGAGAAATATTAAGTTTTAATGTACAAGTTAATTCTAACTTAATCCTAATAAATATTAATATTACTTCTAGGTTAGTGACAAATACTAGACCTCCAAATTTCAGACAAAAACTTCCTATGTAATAATAATCGGAAAAGTTCAACCTCAGAGTCTTATGCTACATTTTCTTTGGTTTGATCAAAGATTTAAGCCTCACATGAAGGACAGGGAAATAATTGTGCATGAAACTCTTATGAGCTTAGGTAGAACATGCTAAATTCCTATTTTTCGGGCTAATAAAATGAGCAAGACATGTGAGCGTCATTTTTTGCCCAAAAAAGGTAATGTATATATATATATATATAACTAGTTTGCTAGAAGTAGAAACAGAAGGAACAAACATAGCATATATATAAATAAATTAAATGTGAATAATCGACAATCCACAAATTATATCAATTAAATGTGAAAAAATTATACTAAGGCCTGATCCAAACCGTTATAGGAAGAAGCTTACAACCTAGCTAGCAGAAGGCTCGAGCCAAAATAATTTTAAGAAAGCAACCTGGCCTTGCGGGTTTCACCTTACCTTCGAATTAACCAGTGAAATTGGGTTGGAATATTATTGTAGTATAAATGTCAAAACGTACTCCAACATTATATATATGAAAACCGCCCCACTACAAAATTAACTTGGTGGACACCATGTAAATTAAGATGAGCACCCTGTTCCCAATAGGCACTACAAGAAAGGAAAAAGAAAACACAACATACATCCACACTTACCCATCGGTTGATGTACCAGAATCCCAAAATCGCAGTACAAACGACTAGATGTACTAATCAGAAAGAATCTGTGCTTGATAGTCTCCATGCACATGCCTTTTTAAGCTCCCTGGTAGTTCTAATGCAAGGATGGAATGGGCTACTACAAATGGAAATATTCATAAGGTAGCCTTTGGATTTATTCGGCATTAATCACTACATATGCCACTCAAACCTTCTCAATCAGCCCAAAAAAAATATATATATATATATATATATATATGAAAGTGACTGTGTTTGGATTCATTCAATTATATACACATGCAAAGTTCAGGATAGGGCCCATGTTGGCTGAAAGTGTTGGAATGTATGCTCTAAAATAATTATATTGTTTAAATACATTCATAATTAAAGTTTTGTATTTTATAAACTTCTAATTTTATCTGTTTAATATATGATATAACTGGTAAAAGTCCTTAGAATATTTATTAATGTGATGATAGTCACAAGAGTTGCTGACTATGAGATATCAATCATATTTATAATAAATATTCTTAAATGTCCCTAGTCATAGTATTAATGAGACAGGACATCATTAATACGGATAGACTAGTACACAGTTAGCCTCTACTTAATGTATGTAGTGGTTGTTCTCATCAACCATGGTATACGGATACCTGGGCTAATGTGTAGATGAATTGTAGAGTACTAATTCATTGGAGTGATCCACACAGAGATCCTATTAGGATATCTAGTGCCAATGGTTGAATCTCTTATGGAAAATTGTGTAAGTGATTCTAGACTTGAGATCACCATAGTATCTTAAGTGTGAGTGACCTTTTGATTCTGTTTCTTGTTACTCACCAGGAGTGACTTAAAGAATAGAAATTGGGGGTAGTGTGAAGCATGGAAAGATAGTGAGTGATCAAGAGAGGATTCACTACTCCGATAGTGGGAGCTGATATCCAGTAAGGCCACTAGTTGGAATGTAACTTTAGTAGTCGACTACATTAGGTTAATTGAAGAGTGTCTTCAAGTTAACCTAATCTAAGGTTAATTCCGGGAACTAGAAAATTAATTAGTCATTAAGGGAATTGGCACTTGTTCCTTATTCCCTGACTAATAGGATATCAATGGTGAAAGGATAATAATTACACGGTAATTTTCCATGGAAATGTTAGGTCGGAATTCCCCTTGACCAATTCCGAATACCTGGGTGGTTGTGATGTGTTGCTAGATACCGCTCACAATTTATAATTATAAATAATTAATTATTGTAATTAATGATAAAATAAAAGTGTTTATTTTATCTAATTCTTTTAAGAATTATAATTCATAATTATTACCAGTGTATTTGGGACTTATTGGATCACACGCATAGAGATTGGGTTTTGGATTAAATTGTGTGTCCCAGTAGGGACTTGAAAATAAATACTTCTGGGGTTTAATTATAAAGATAAATAAATCTTGGAATCATCAGACAGATAAGATAAAGTGGTTATCTCTTATCCGTGATAACGTAAAGGGATAAGAGATCGATGTTACGGTGGTTTGATTTTGAATCAAACCACCGACTCTATCCTTCTCTCTCATCTCTCTCTCTCTCTCTATTAATATCATCAGATGTTACGATAGGTGTGTTGGTTGAACTTCTGATAGTCAGAATACAGAGAGAGAAAAGTTCTCCAGAGAAAACTTACGTAGAGAGAAAAACAGAGAGTCTGTGAGTTAGAGTGAGAAAGGCTAGCACCTCTTCTTCACTCACACACACACATAGATTGTAGAGACGATTAGGAGTAATCCAGAAGCACTCTCGTGTGGATTTCTATAGAGGCAGGACATTTGGACTGCTGCTCAGGGGATCTTCAGCCTTCTCAGACAAGTCAGAGGCGTCATCTGCGGATTAAGGTAATCCTCTAGACCCCCCTCTGTAAATCATACATAGAACTAGAGTGATTCCTGGTGGGAGTTGGGGCTTAATTTTTTAATTTTTCGCTGTGCTTGATACCCCAGTTCCTAACAGTGGTATCAGAGCCATCTCTAGAATTTACGTATGATCTTATTTATGATTGTTCATGGATTAATATCTGTTTGGATGAAGTATGTATACATGTGCAGATTTTTTGGTTGATAAGTGTTGCTTTAATGAGATTAAACTAGTTTTACCATCTGAAAATTTTATTTGATGTCACGATTGATATATGATGTTGATTTTGTGGCATGTTTTTCCACTTGAATGGTTTGTACAGTTGTTCTGAAATGATTTTTCTGCAGGATTCTGTGGTAGTTAATCGTTGGCTACTGGAACAGCAAGTCACGACTGGGATCCACGACGCGGATCCGCGAGGTTTACCTCGTGGATCAGGTTCGCGACTCGCGACTCGGATCCGCGTGGCTGATCCGCGAGCTTCATCTCGCGGATGCTGGTCGCGTTTTAGAAACATGGTGGGATCCGCGAACTAGTTTCAGGGATCGGATTCGCGAATTCTATTTGGCAGCCCCAGTTTCTGATCCGCGAGCGACAGGGATCCGCGAGGTGTGCCTCGCGGATCTTGGTCACGGATCCTTTATAGAAGCTTCAGGAACTGATACGCGCAGCATGGATTAGCGAACTGGCTTCGCGGATCAGCTCGCGGATCATTCTGAAGGTGAAATTCTGTGAAATAAAAATTTTTGAAAAATTGAGTTTTCATTTTCTAAAAATTTTCAGATACTGATCCGTTTTTATTTTACCAAAGTTCTCTACACATGTATGGTCTCAAAATTTGTTTGGGATCTTGATATATATAAAATCCAAATAATCCATGAATGATTATTTTTCCATGCTTTCATTTTATTTAAAGTTGTTTAAATTCGTATGGATGCATGGTGGATGGTTGTGGATATAAGCCCAATATGATTGTGGATTGGTTGAATGGTTGTATTTTTATAAATAGGGCCTGCGTGTCCTGCCTTTCTCATTCTTCTGATTGTAATTTCTCTCCTCATCTAACTCCCCCGAATGTAATTTGGGGTTTCTTATATCTATTTGTAATGTACAATAGATAGGAATAGATGATAGGAAATTGTGTTCCTAGCATAGAAATTGTAAATTGGGAGATGAAGAAAGGAGTAGTGCAACCAAAAGGAGGAAATGTGATTTTACCCTAATCAACCGTTAATTTCTCTAATGGTTGGGGAAATTAATTTAGGAATATCCACAACTATCCATGGTTTATTTTATGCTATATTTATTTCTGAAATATTTATATGCATGAGTGTTGATGAGACCGTCAAATATTTTTTCAAAATTTCAAATTAAATTAGAAATGTTTTGGAAAAGAAAAATAAACCCCTCAAATTTAAATATTAAATCAAGACTGCCTTCCATCATTATAGTATAAAACAAAATGTGATTATTAAGTGCTAGTCTGTTGGGATTCACTTAAGACTGCTTTACTTACTACATGTTCTTACTGTAAGAAATGTTCTTGAGAATGATGGGTTTGATTTAACTAAAATTATGGTTTGTTGGGATTCACTCAAGACCATGAATTTTAGAGGCAAGGATTAGGTTAATACCTAAGATGTAAAAAATCAAGAGTTGATACCTAATGGATTTAGATGTTACAAAGGGTTGTAATTGGTAAAGTACCTACCTACTAAAATTATTTTGATTTGTTGGGTTTCACTCAAGGTCAAAAATAATTAAGACGGGGTTCTAGCCACTACGGATTTTTAGAAAATCTCGGATCAATTTTTGAGGGTAATTGATCTTGAAAAATAGTGGAAATAAAATCATAATTTTGGAAGTTTTATGATTTTATCAAACAAAACTTTTTTTGATAAACTCTATCTTTATTTTGTTGTAGAATGAGTAACAATTTGAGCCTACGCACCATCCTTACTGATTGTAAGTTAAATGACACAAACTTTCTCGACTGGCATCGAAACGTCCTACTCGTTCTCACCCACGAGAAAATCGAGTATGTACTTGATGGGCCTATGCCTAATGAGTCCGAACCTAATGCACCTGCTACTGTTAAGAATACTTACAAGAAGCATATGGATGATAATAGAATGGCTTCATGTATCATGATAGCTTCTATGACTCCCCAACTTCAACAGCAGCACATGAACATGGGGGCATATGAAATAGTTCAACACCTGAAAGAGTTATTTGAACAACAATCTAGGACGGTGAGATATGACACCTCTAAAGAACTGTTCAGGTGCAAAATGGCAGAGGGAGCACCCGTTGCTCCACACGTCTTGAAGATGATTGGGCTAATTGAGAAATTAGCTGAATTGGGCTTCAAGATGGACCAGGAGCTAAATGTTGATTTAGTTCTTCAATCTCTACCAGACTCTTTTTCTTAGTTCGTTATGAACTATCAGATGAACAATCTGCATCACACATTACCTCAATTGTTGAATGTGCTGAAAACTGCTGAAAAAGAGATCAAAAAGGTGAAGGGTTCTACTGGAGTGCTTGTTGTTGTTTCATCCAGTAAAAGGAAGAGGCAAGAAAAAGGGCCCAAGAAGCCCAATAACAAGCCTGCCAAGAAGCCCAAAAAGGTTAAGGCAGACCAGTCCAAGGCAACCTGCTTTCATTGTGGACAAAATGGACATTGGAAGAGGAACTGTAAGGCCTATCTGGAGAGTCTGAAGCAGAAGAAACTTGGGGAAGCTTCATCAGCAGGTACATACATGATTGAGATTAATGTTTCTACTTCCAAATCTGACTCTTGGGTATTAGATACCGGATGTGGCTCTCACATTTGCACATCTATGCAGGGTCTAAAGGACAGTAGAAAGTTGGGTAAAGGAGAAGTAACCCTACGTGTGGGCAATGGAGCAAAGGTTGCTGCTTTAGTTGTAGGGACTTATTATATTAGTTTACCCAGTGGGTTAATTCTAGAATTGTCAAACTGTTATTATGTTCCAGCACTTACAACGAACATCATTTCTATTTCCTGTTTGGATTTAAATGGGTTTAAGATAACTCAGGGGAATAAATGTTGTTCTTTCTTAAAGAATGGTGTGTTTTATGGTTCTGGAAATTGGAATAACGGTTTATACATTCTAGATCTTGACAACCAAATTCTCAATATACAAGAAAAGAGAATGAAGTTAGATAAACTGAATAAAACTTACCTGTGACACTGTAGGCTTGGTCATGTAAATGAGAGATGCATTTCCAAATTACACAAAGGTGGGTATTTGGACTCATTTGATTATGAATCATATGATGTATGCAAGACTTATTTACTTGGAAAAATGACCAAAACACCCTTATTGGTAAAGGGGAACGGGCCAGTGATTTACTTGGGCTGGTACATACTGATGTATGTGGCCCAATGACAATCACAGCTAGAGGTGGATTCTCATACTTCATTACCTTCACAGATGACCATTCTAGATATGGTTATGTGTATTTAATGAAATACAAGTCTGAATCTTTTGAAAAGTTCAAAGAATTCAGAAATGAAGTAGAGAAACAAACTGGTAAAAGTATTAAAACACTACGATCTGATCGTGGTGGTGAATACTTAAGCGATGAATTTCGGTTTTATCTAAAGGACAATGAAATAGTTTCACAATGGACTCCTCTAGAGACACCACAACTAAATGGTGTATCTGAAAGGAGAAACCGCACCCTATTAGATATGGTACAATCCATGATGAGCCATTCGAGTGCCCCAAAATCATTATGGGGATATGCTCTAGACACAGCCTCCCATATTCTTAATAGAGTACTCAATAAAGCTGTTGCTTTCACACCATATGAGATATGGAAAGGAAAGAAACCAAAATTGTCTTACATGAAAGTTTGGGGTTGCCCCGCCTATGTGAAGAAGGCAGAGTCAGATAAGTTTGAAACTAGATCTGACAAGTGTTTGTTTGTGGGGTATCCAAGAGAGTCTATTGGATACTATTTCTATAACCCAATTGAGAACAAAGTGTTTGTCACAAAACATGCCATCTTTCTGAAAAAAGAGTTTATTCTAGAAAGGGGCAGTGGGAGTAGAATAGAGCTTGAAGAAGTTCAAGACACTCAGACTGACATGGAACTTGAAGAAGTTCAAAATGTTCAAACAAACACAGAACAGCTTGTTGAAGAAAGGGTTCAGCCACATAGTGATGAGGCACAAACGGAAGCTGTGGACGTTCAAGAGCCCCGTAGGTCAGTAAGAGTACGCTCCACTCGCAAGAGATATGAATTTCTTGTGAGTCAGGGGAATGATGTACTAGTCATTCAAGATAACGAACCTACTACCTACCAAAAGGTTCTGAACAGTCCAGACTCCTCCAAATGGTTAGAGGCCATGAACTCCGAAATGGATTCCATGTATGACAACAAGGTATGGACCTTGGTTGATCCACCTGAAAGGGTAAAATCCGTAGGGTGCAAATGGGTTTTCAAGAAGAAGACCGACATGGATAGTAATGTGATTACCTATAAGGCTAGACTGGTGGCCAAAGGCTACAAGCAGAAAGAGGGAATCTATTACGATGAAACTTTCTCACCAGTGGCTATGCTTAAATCCATTCGGATATTGCTTGCAATAGCAGCATATCTTGATTACGAAATTTGGCAAATGGATGTAAAGACTGCATTTCTTAATGGGAATCTGCAAGAGGATGTGTATATGACACAACTTGAAGGCTTTACATCGTCAAATCCCAGTCAGGTATGCAAGTTACAGATGTCCATTTATGGACTTAAGCAAGTATCCAGGAGCTAGAACATCCGCTTTGATGAGACAATTAAAGAATTTGGTTTTCTCAAAAATCTGGATGAGCCTTATGTATACAAGAAGGTTAGTGGGAGTTCAATCGTTTTCCTTATATTATATGTGGATGACATATTAATAATGGGAAACGATATCCTAATGTTACAATCAGTGAATGGTTGGTTATCCAAGAACTTTTCCATGAAAGATTTGGGAGAGTCAGCCTATATTGGGTATTAAGATCTATAGAGATAGATCTAAAAGGCTGTTTGGTCTTTCAAAATCTACGTATATAGATAAAGTGCTAAAGAGGTTTAGCATGGATCAGTTTAAGAATGGCTTCTTACCTATGTCTCATGGGATAAGCCTTTCTAAGAGCATGTGTCCTAACACACAAGTTGAGATTGATAAGATGCATAATATTCTATATGCTTCGGCAATTGGATCAATTATGTATGCTATGCTATGTACAAGACCAGATGTCTCCCATGCTCTGAGTGTCACGAGCAGATTTCAGGCTAATCCAGGTGAAGGTCACTGGACAGCCGTTAAGAACATTCTTAAGTATTTAAGAAGGACTAAAGATTTGTTCTTAGTATATGAAAATGGTAAATTGGATGTCAAGGGCTACACAGATGCAAGCTTTCAATCTGACAAGGATGACTGTAAGTCACAGTCGGGGTTCATCTTTACTCTCAATGGAGGTGCCGTCTGCTGGAAGAGTTCTAAACAGGATACCACAGCGGATTCTACAACAGAGGCTGAGTACATTGCAGCCGCGGAGGCAGCTAAGGAAGCCGTTTGGATCAAGTGTCTGAACTTGGTGTGGTTCTGAGCATTGTTAATCCAGTAACTCTGTACTGTGATAACAATGGGATTTTTGCCCAAGTAAAGGAACTTAGGTCTCATCAACGGTCCAAACATGTACTCAGAAGATTTCACCTTATTAGGGAAATCATTGTTAGGAATGATGTAAAGATAGAGAGAGTCCCCACTGAGGATAACATAGCTGATCCTCTTACTAAGACACTATCTCAAAAGAAACATGATAGTCATGTACTTTCATTTGGATTGAGAATTATGAATGAATTGTTTTAGTGCAAGTGGGAGTTTGTTGGAATGTATGCCCTAAAACAATTATATTGTTTAAATACATTCCTAATTAAGTTTTGTATTTTATGAACTTTCAATTTTATCTATTTAATATATGATATAACTGGTAAAAGTCCTTAGAATATTTATTAATGTGATGATAGTCACAAGAGTTGCTGACTATGAGATATCAATCATATTTATAATAAATATTCTTAAATGTCCCTAGTCATAGTATTAATGAGACAGGACATCATTAATAATGAACTAGTATACGCTAGCCCCTACTTAATGTAAGTAGTGGTTGTTCTCATCAACCATGGTATAGGGATACCTGAGCTAATGTGTAGATGAATTGTAGAGTACTAATTCTTGGAGTGATCCACACAGAGATCCCATTAGGATATCTAGTGCCAATAGTTGAATCTCTTATGGAAAATTGTGTAAGTAATCCTAGACTTGAGATCACCATAGTATCTTGAGTGTGAGTGACCTTTTGATTCTGTTTCTTGTTACTCACCAGGAGTGACTTAAAGAATAGAAATTGGGGGTAGTGTGAAGCATGGAAAGATAATGAGTGATCAAGAGAGAATTCACCATTCCGATAGTAGGAGCTGATATCCAGTAAGGCCACTAGTTGGAATGTAACATTAGTAGTCGACTACATTAGGTTAATTGAAGAGTGTCTTCAAGTTAACCTAATCTAAGGTTAATTCCGGGAACTAAAAAATTAATTAGTCATTAAGGGAATTGGCACTTGTTCCTTATTCCCTGACTAATAGGATATCAATGGTGAAAGGATAATAATTACACGGTAATTTTCCATGGAAAGGTTAGGTCGTAATTCCCCTTGACCAATTCCGAATACCTGGGTGGTTGTGATGTGTTGCTAGACAGCCACAATTTATAAATGAATAATTATTGTAATTAATGATAAAATAAAAGTATTTATTTTATCTAATTCTTTTAAGAATTATAATTCATAATTATTACCAAAGGTATTTGGGACTTATTGGATCACACCATAGAGATTGGGTTCTGAATTAAATTGTGTGTCCAAGTAGGGACTTGGAAATAAATACTTCTGGGGTTTAATTATAAAGATAAATAAATCTTGGGATCATCTGACAGATAGGATAAAGTGGTTATCTCTTATCTGTCAGATAACAGAAAGGAATAAGAGATCAGATGTTACGGCGGTTTGATTTTGAATCAAACCACTTGACTCTATCCTCTTCCCTTCTCTCTTATCTCTCTCTCCCATAATATCATGGATGTTACGATAGGTGTGTTGGTTGAACTTCTGATAGTCAGAATGTAGAGAGAGAAAAGTTCTCCAGAGAAAACTTACGTAGAGAGAAAAACAGAGAGTCTGTGAGTAGAGTGAGAAACATTAGCACCTCTTCTTCACACACACACACACATAGATCGTAGAGATGATCAGGAGTAATCCAGAAGCACTCTCGCGTGGATTTCTATAGAGGCAGGACATTTGGACTGCTGCTCAGGGGATCTTCAGCCTTCTCAGACAAGTCAGAGGCGTTATCTGCGGATTAAGGTAATCCTCTAAACCCCCCTCTGTAAATCATACGTAGAACTAGAGTGATTCCTGATGGGAGTTGGGGCTTAATGTTTTAATTTTCCGCTGTGTTTGATACCCTAGTTCCTAACAGAAAAGTACATGTCAAGGATTCATAAAGGCACGTGAACACACTGAAGATGATAACATGAAGCATCACTAATCAAGTACAGTAGCAACAGCCGGTAAGTTCAAGTTGTGACCTGCACACCACATATGGACATGAAAGTCATAAGAAAAAGCTATACAGTAGTAAAGAATAAGGGCCGCCACCTGCCTAGCTAGCTATAGGATAAGAACAATACATAGGGAAGAGCAAACGCTTCCGAACAAGTTCACAATTGCTTACTGTCCACAACAACAAAATCTGCTTAATGTTTAGTAAGGTACAATGCATGTCAAAGGTAATTTTTTATTTTATATTTTAAGCCAAGCCCTTATTCTACATTATCTTGAGGATGTAGCCAAGTCGCTCGGATGGAGAACTTCATATGAATACAATTCCTACGGTGTCGTGGTTAGCATAATGGCAGTTAGCATGTATTTTCCACTCCTCAGGGATATTCATTTCTTTAATTATGTCTTGGGTGGACATTACGCCATACACAAAATCTACTTCCTGCCATCTGCGATGCCCCTCCAAAGCTACTTCTGGGAAGTTAAATATTTTGCTAAGGGCATCCTCAAGAGCTAACCTAGATCCCAGGTAGATTTCGACCCACGGGTCCCTTCTTGCTCGCCACTTGTCCTAAGACTTGTTGCTGGTCGTTTACCCCTTACAGCCTTTGGGATTGGAGGGACATAGTACACATCTTCTTCGTCGGCTTCTAGCATCGAGTCCCTAGGAGTGCCTACCATTGGATGTTGACGCCACAGCCTTTCCCTTTCAGTTTCTAATAGTGGAGGCTCTTGAATGATGTGGCTGGTCGGGGGGCACAGTCTGGCTAGCAGTTGGGCACAACTTCCAGTGGCATGATTCCCAAGCAATATTGATGAAAGCCTGTGGTAAATGTAGTAGGAATAAGGCTGCTTGAAGTTAGCATACAGTTTATTTCGCTGGTTGAGAGATTCATTTGGGGTCAAGTTACAGGTTTTTGTAATGGTGAAAATAATGCAATCCCAAATTTGGAGACGGAAAAAAAGGTATGAAACGTCAACTGTTGGAAATTGCAATTACTTACCTCCTCTAATGAAACCCAATGCTCTTCGCTAGTTGTGAAGCTATAGGTCTCTTCATCCCAACCAAGTCCGGTCTTAGTATTCATGGACAGTCTATGAAGATGGCCGAATAGGTCCCAGTTTTTCTTGATATGGTAGAATCTTGACTGCAATTACCCCCTGGTAACATTCACGATCCCATTCTCCACAAAATGAGTTCCCATAATTCCATTTCAAGGGCTTCTTGTTGTCTCATAGTTTCTCTTCCTTGAAAGCAATGTACCCTACGATGAATTCCTCATCCATTGTGTCAGTCCAAGTAATTCTACCTGCCATGTGCTGGAGATAATGGTTGACAGCAGTAAAAATCATCATAAAAAGCTTAGAGTTTCGATGGCATTATGGTTGAGAAATTGAAAACCGAAAGGCAACTACAAATAAATTGCCTAATTAGGTAATGGACCTATTCTAGATAGGCTGCAAGACACATGGTATAGTTGTTCAAACTGCTTGATGAACACGAGGACAATTCTGAAGCTATGCTGCCAGCAAAAGCTAAAAACACAACAGGTTACTGGTAAGGGATTGGGTAGCAAATGCAAGCAAGTGCAAAAAAGAATTCAAGAGAGTTTGCGTAAAGTCACAGTTAATCTTCTTCTTTTTACCAGGGGGCATCACCAAAGGGCGAGCAAATTAGAGGTAGATCTGGGTAGGATCCAGAAAGTAGGTGTTAGAGCTTTAATTAGAGGTTCAACCCAAGTTTAGCATCTAGCTTCAAAATGCAGACAACTGCAAAATGGTAATACTGATATACATAAACCAGCAAAAATAATTGAATTATGGACTAACATGAATATAAAGTCAACTTCAGGTTAGACTCCAAACTAAATACATATATCATGGCCTTAGTCACGATACAAACGCATATCCACATGTTAACACACATACACATAGACAAACAGAAGCATGTGAAAGAAGTTATTGCTAGCGTAAGCAAAAACAGAGAGTGATGCTGGGGTATGGCCCTTGGCTTATACATTCTCATATGCTGTGAACTTCAAATAATTGTTGCATCCTTGGAACTTTGCCAGTAACTATAAACCCTGAAGCTACAAGGTGAAGAACTCAAAACAGAAAGCTAACTAAGATCTTAAGAATTGCAAGTACTCATGGTTCATGACAGTAGCACGATTGAGTTTTAGTTGCTAATTTCAGTGCAATCAGATGTGATAAACCTAAAGCATTCACTGCAAAAGAGTTGGCCAGCAAGATTGTATCTCATAAGCCATCACTAATCACATTTGAGCCCTTGTTTGTAGTTTTCAAAGTCAACTACATGAGGAGAAAAAATAGAAAGACCAAAACTCTAGAAGAATAGATTTAGTCCTAAAAAAGAGTTGATGAAGTTTTGCATACAGGAGGCCCTCTTAGAACCTGAACAAGAAAGATGACATTTAAGCAAGAGACTCTTAACATTTTCAAGACAATCACATTTCAGCCCTTGTCGCAGTTTTCAAATTCAACTACATGAGGAGACAAAAAAAGAAAGAAACAAACACCTGAAGAATGGATTCAGTCTTGAAAAGAGTTGATGAAGTTTTGCAGACAGGAGACCCTCTTAGAACTCGAAGAAGAAAGATGACATTTAGGCAAAAGACTCTTAACATTTTCTAGACAGTCACTGACTATTATATTTTGTACTCCTGGCTCTGTACGTTAATTAGAACAAATTACAGAACTGAGTAACCTACATATAACGAGCATTTTCCACAGCAGTTCAAAGCGTATTTACTCACAGTTTCATGCATCAGGCCGTCATTAGGATTTGGTTCACTCAATAACAATCTGATGCTTGTTAAGTCAATTGAGATGCCTAACAATTATTGCCATGTACAGAGCAAACTGAAGCCACATCACCAACCAAGCAAACTGAACAACAAAGCTTTTCAAAAATCTGCACGTGAGAGAGAAAATTAAGGGCACATGGTACACCAAAGTCAGCAAACAGAGAGCATGGTCTAACAAACTTCTTGTATCATCAATTTAGCTGTTAATAACTAACCCTCCTAAAGAGCCACGTAATATATATTGCCTTTTTAAGATGCTATTCCTCAAATTGTAGTTAAAATGGTACGAGGAAGCATGAGAATATTGTCAATTGGTGCTAATACATTAAAAATCAGACGCTGTAACTTGGCACTACAAGAAAAATCAGGCTTTTGTGACTTGTAATTTTTTGTGGGTCACAAATATAAACATTTTATGACTAGCACTGACAAGTCATATAAAAGCAATAAAACGACGTAGTTTTGTTTGCTTTTTGTGACTTGTAAATTTTGAGAGTCACAAATATGAGTTCTTTTATGACTAGAAAATGTATGTCACATAAACTATTAAAACTACGTCGTTTTGCAACCTATTTGTAACCTGCAATGAAACTCATTTTTCCAAGTCATAAGAAACGAAGAAAACTACGTCGTTTGAACTTTGAATTGGTTAACCTATTTCTTTCCCCTTGGTAAAATATCAATCGGTTCTTCTTTCTTTATATCCGTTTTCTCTCTATCGTCAGAGTCTCTCTCTCTCTCTCTCTCTCTCTCTCCCAATCTTTCTCTCTATCTCCATCTTCTTCTTGCTTTTAGGATTCAGAATTTCACCACATCCGTCAAATTGGCATGTTCCTATTACTCTGAAAGATTCTGTTTCTCTCTCCCAATCTTTCCTTTCGTCTACCTTTTTCTTGCTCTTAGGGTTCAGAACGATTTCAAAGAATCAAGCTTCCTAAGGTATTTCAGCTTATGTTTTGATAATTATTTATGTCGCTCTTCTTCTTTATTTTTTTAATTTTTTCTCCCGTTATAGCTCTCTATTAGATTTTGTACCCTTTTGTAGTTTGCAAAGTAGTGGCGATTTTAGTAGTTTTTGCCTCCCAATTTGTTTTCTGTTTGGGGAAATTCATTTTATTTGATTGTGTGTTTAGTCTCTCTTCGTAAATTTATTGATACTAATTTAATTACTACTGTATGTAATTTAATTGCTTAGGTCATTGTCAATTAGTGAGTTTGATGATAGACTTTAGTTCAAACTTAAGATGGAACTTGCATGCCATTGTCAATCTTTTGAGGAAAAAATATCAATATCTGGTTTGTGCAGTTGAAATGCATAGGATTCTTTTTCATCTCAACATTTTCATGAGATTTAAGATGGCAGTTTTATTCACCTTTATCTATACTGAGACATGATTACCTCTGCTTCACAATAGTCTTAAGTAGCAGGGCTGAAGTTTCATTTCCTGATCTAATCGTTTGCTTTGTTTAATTTTGTTTGCCTAGTAACCATTCATTGACTTCTAGACTCGCTCCCCTTGTTGGTCCCTTCCATTATTATCTGCATTTATTTACCATTTTGGTTTGGCTGTGCATCTCTATTGTGTTTGTCTTAAGTGTTAAATTGTGCTGGTTATATTGGTTCATAGGAGATATATCAGATAACTTTGTTCTTCTAAAGCAATGTAAAAAAGAACATTATGTATTTGGTTAAGACATGTCAAAACATTAGAAGAGTGCGTAAAGATTCATTAGATTAAGAGAATGGATGTTATATTGTCGGCACATGAGGAATGGAAAAGGAATCCACGACTCGTGAGAAACAAGGGAACTCTTAAATCAGAAGATAGAGGGATTGCAGATTATTGATAGACCATGAACATATTTCTTGTTCCCTGCAATTAGTCTTATTGGTGTTTACTCTTTCTTTTTGGCCAATAGAAAAATAAATTTTACTCATTTTGATCTTTACCTTGGCCATGTACTTCCTAAAGTGTCCCCTGTTCACTTTTCATCTTGTCAAGAGGCATGCAGCTGAGATTTTCACCTCGGCCATTATCTCAACTTTGTTTTCTTTGTACTCAACTACCGATTGGACGGCTTCTTGCATTGGAGCCAAGTTTAACTATATCAATACTTCCCTGATGCATTATCTGGCTCTCAAGATTGTGTCTTTCTTTGAAGGTCGCTACTTTTGACTATGGCCTTGTACTGGCCGTGAGAGTGCAAAAGCTCATGGAGTCCAAATGCTGAAATGTGAGAATTATCTTCTTCGGTGGTTACAGGTGCCAATTCATCTCTCACTACCGCAGTTGTTGTAGTTACCGGGCTCATTGAGTGAATTTTGTTCAGCCGTGCTTGATAACCTTGGTCGTGATCCTATTGCTCGAGGAATTGCAACCCATCTAGGTATGAACATTTCACTACCGCTAGGAATATCAAAGGGTCTATGACATATGAAGTGTCATTCCTTTCAGTCGCTAGGAATATCATCATGCATGTATGCTCAACAAAAGTAGATTTAAGCCCTGTCGAATTTAGGTGTTTTGATATACTTTCTGAACAATTGTGTGATTTTTTTTTTTTTGGGTTGTTAACTCAAGGGAACAATCTGAAAATTATAACCCAACATTATGCTGGTGTCATTTCTCAAAGTTGTTTCTTGCATTCTTGCAAAATATGCTTTCTTATGAAGTTTCTATAAGTAACATGCTAAGCACACCGCACCGTTAATCGACTAATTTGTCTTGTACCCAAGTTGACAAAAATGTTATTTGAAATATCGGATCATAATATGAACCTGATCCTACAAGAGAGGCAGAAATGGAATACAAGAAATACTTAATATCATGTCTAGTACACTTTCTCACCCTCAATATTCTCCAAGTTCTATGGAACAAAACTCAGAATCTCTCCAACCTTCTCTTTAATCTCTCTTTATGTTGATCCTGAACTCTCTTGGTAAATATAGCACTCTTGTAGCACAACTTCTTGGTGCTATAGATCCAAAATTTCTCAACAATGGAGAGTTTTTGTCATTCTCAACAATGTTATAAAAATGGGAATCCTTTTTATTTTCCTTTTTTTCTTTCTTTATTCTCATTTTCCAAACTGATTTATAGTTTTAAGACCAATGTCATATGGATAGCAAATTGAATAAATACATGGGGGGATGTAGCTCAGATGGTAGAGCACTCGCTTAGCATGCGAGAGGTACAGGGATCGATACCCTGCATCTCCTTTGTTTACAAAATTCATCTAGTCTTCATTTTAAGTTTGATACGTGTTCAATCAATTTATGTCGTCTTACTCTTTCAAAACAGAGTGCATGAACCAATCTTTGCTCAGCTTTGCCCAGATAGCTTGCTATGTTGTTATGTTTTACTGGGTTGTTGTGTTCCATTCTCAAATATTAGGCATCCAAACAAAATTAAGGATGTGACAAGTTACATTTGGTCCAAGTGGATAAAATCGAGAGAGTATTGCTTGCTGGTTCTTAGTGGTCTCCATTTGTTCACCAATTATTAAACGGTTTTCGATATTTAGTTTGACATTCTATTCTTTTCAAATCTTGTCCTTTTCAATTTACATGGGTTTTGATTTTTGTTTGTTCCAGATCCTTATTTCCAGATGACACCTAGATGTTGCTCCTAGAATAGGATACAATAAGCCCTGCATTGATCGAATCAACATTCTTTCTTGCACTCCAGGTTTTTTGCTTTTTTCAAATTCTGAAGTGCTCATAGTTTCCAATGTAATTGTTATGTGTGTGTGCACGGTTGCATTAAATTTTCTGTTATGAGATAGGATAGTGTTTTATAAATTGATATTGCAATATTTACGCTCTCCTGCATACTGTAATTACTTAGTTTTTTCTCCATAATGTTTCTTTGAATCTCCTTTTGGGATGTATTTATGTCTTTACTTAGCATTCACAAATTTAATAAACCTTGATATTTTCCCCGAAGTATGGTTAATTGTTAATTGTTGTTGTTCCCCATCAAAAGATGGAATTTTAGACAAAGTGAGTCATTTTCCTTTAGTTATGAGGTTATAAATCACTTTGAACATCCAATGGTTACAAGTTCTCAATTGTTTTACCATGATCTAGGATTCAATTGGTAAGGTTACAAGCTCTATATAGAGAAAACCTACCCTATCTATGGTGGCCTATTTATCAGCTTGACTGTTGAATGACCAGTGGAAAGTTACGTATGCTGAAATTTAAGCATTGATTGGAGTGCTGCTTTCTTTTTCATAAGAGATGTCATGGTGTTTGGCCTTGTGAGATCGATGAAATGTAATGATTTATATATGCGAACCAACAACTAAATGGAGGCACTTGCCATTTTGACCCAAAAAAATAAAATTAGAGGCATTTGTCAAAGGAAACATATCCAAATAGACAAGTATTAGGCTTTATTTGTAGATGAACATCAAAACCACACCTAGTCTTTCACTATAAAGCTTGAATTTCTGATTTTCACTTCCAGATAACAATGAAAGATTCAGCCTCATATTTTTTAATTTTGTGTTTTTTGTCAACATTAATATTTCTATTTGTTGTAATTTATTTCAACTTATTATGGGATTAATGGTCACTTTTTGCGCTTTCCTTTTGGCAGGAAACTTCACCTCCTTGTGTTTGTTGAACCTACATTGTGTCCCTTACTTAAGGCATCTCCTCGCTGAAGTTTTCAATTTAAGTTTTTTGAGGTTTATGGCAACTTACCACTAAGCCCCGTTACCAGTTCTTTGTTTATTCTCTCTCTTTTGAATCGGCAGTACTGCAATTAAGTATATTCTTCTAGAGGCTTGTCCTTAATTTTGTGGTTTAGTTTTAACTTTTGTCCGTTCGATCTGATCGTGTAACTAAAGTTTCACTTTCAAGATGATAGTGGAGAAAAGAAGTACTCTTTTGACTTCAAGTTACAAGCATGCCTGTGTACTTTTATTTAGATTATAAGCAGGACAATATTACGAGAACAGAGTTGCATAATCACAATTAGTTGGTTAATCATTTTTCATCTTATATGAAATAAAAACCAGCACTACTAGTTTTAGAATGTTGGCATAATATTGATTTTAAATTTGAAATTTCGTGTTTACATGTTATGGGGTCCTTTGTATAGCTTTGTTACAGTTGTATTACGTAGTAGTATCTTAAAATTTCACATATGCAATCAGGTACTATTATATTATATCATAAAATATTCAGTATATTTGTCCCATTTGAAAATTTCTTACACATCTTCAAGGCTGTTTAGTTGTTTTTATACATATGTCACTATTATTGTGCTTAATTAAGAGTAGTATTGGCTTAGGAGTGGAGGTGCTCTATAGCTAAGACATGACTGGTATTATATAAGATCTATCTAAAGTGCTTGTTCACACGCTTAATTAGTCAGATATCCGGTATTGAAGGCTTCCTTTTCCTTGGTGTTTGGTGGAGCTGAACAATTTTCTTGAGAGGGGTTTTGGGCGCTGTTTGGTTTCTAACAAAGTTGGATTTTCCTGCAAATGGTGTGTAATAATCTTGAACTTTATCCTTGCTGCCTCTGCTTCTGTTCCCTCTATTTTCTTTTTGTTCAGGGTTAGGATTTGAGTGATGAAGAAAAATATGTCCATCAAGTGCTTGCAATATTTTTGTCCACCCTTGAAATTATATTAGGTTAATATATTGAGGTGGATTGTCAATTTGTGGAATTACATCGGAGATATATAGTTCTATTGGAGATCAACTTTGATAATGCAAATCATTCTAAGTTTACGCTTGGACTTCATCTATCCATAGCAAATATCATATAATGCATATATTTGGTATAGATACACTAACACTTAGAAAATTTTTGCAGAACATTGATTTTGATGATGATGAAGACGACTTTAACATGGGTGATGATAATGATGGTATGGACTTCACCTTTGGCATTATCTTACGCTCGCTTCACTATTATATTACCAAGAGGTTTCCCGCCTTGGAATGGCCGTGGTTTAATTGTTAAGGCTAATGCTATCAATCAAGGCCGCAGATGAACCGGAACTTTAGATGATGCATTTGTAAACGTCCTATCTGGGCTCCTTTAGTTAGCACCAATTTTGCTGGCAAAGCAGCATCCTATCAAGATTCACAGAATTTTACTCTGTCAAGATTCGACGATTCCAGTTTTTGGTGGTGACGGACATTTCTCCGGTTTATACCGTATATATGGTTTTCTCGTGGCTGCAAGTTCTTGTTAAGCTTGGAAAGTTGCCACTATTGTTAGCATTGTGGCATTGTATTGATCCTATCGTTCAAGCAAATTTTTATCTTTTTCTTAATTGTCCATCACGTGAGAATTTCTTTTTGGTTTTGGGCTTTCCAAAAAAATTAAAAAATAAAAAATAAAAACAGGTTGAAAAAGGGGGGAGGGGGAAACGTGAGAATTTCTTTCTGGTTTTGGGCTTTCCAAAAAAATAAAAATAAAAATTAAAAACAGGTTGAAAAAAAGGGGGGAAAACAAAGCAAGATGTTTTTGTGACTTGCAATCCCGGTAGTCACAAGATTTTTTGGTCTAATTTTTAATGATTAATTAGTGGGTCCCTAGGGAACTTGTGACCAGCAAAACATGACACAAAAAAATCTTTTATGACTATTATTTGCATGTCACAAATAAATTCTATTTTTTTGACTTTTTATTACATTTAAAATTCAAGTCATAAAAGGTATTATTGCAAGTCACAATTGATAATGTGACTTTCATATACAAGTCACAAAAAGTTTGTGACTATTAAATCGGTGACACTCATATGCATGTCACAATATGGTCACAAAAAGTTTTTATGACTGTCTGAACTCTTTTATGACTATCATTAACAGGTCACAAAAAGAACTTTTTCTAGTAGTGTGGATATCTCCGTGGTTGTGCTTATTTCAAGTGCATAAACAAATCCAAGTGTGAAATACTCATATCAAATTCCTTAAACATGGGCAATGATGTGTGCTATGCTCTTTTGCTATGAAAAATCTTTCCCAAGAAAACAAAACTCAAAAACTTCAATAGTCTTGTGATGATTGTGTAATAACAGTTTAAAGACAAAACCACACAAACAGTAGAAAAATGAATATTCCCAACTCCATATTTCAGGTCCTAAACTTACCATTATATAAACAAGAAGTCAAACAAGAAGTCAGACTGAAACTTAGAAGGTGCTAAAACTTTTTGACTTCTTGAAATCTTCTCTGCACACCCAAAATGGTGAAATAAGAAAATATATGCATTCATGCATGCAAATTCAGGGGAAAAAAAGGCCCGAATTTCACATGGGCATTTCATTAGACAGTTGATTGTCATTTGTATACTCGACGCACTCAGGTTTGCCAATGATCTTGCCAACTGCCTTTACACTCCTTGAGAATGTCCAGGGCAACCAATGAATCCACCAGGACCTTAGTGAATAGATTTAATATTGGCATTCTTCGAATTTTTCTATTATCTTCTTCTAGCCTGAATGCTCTTTTACTTTCATGCATGATTTTAGAATTCGGGACTTGCAACATTTGGACTCTCCAAATCCCGATTAGAACACCATGAGCTTGAGTGTACGAGGATGGAATGCAAGAAGAGAAAGGCTGCTGCAGTATGGTTGCTCATTCTAGGTTTGACTCTTCCTTGCCAGTTCACACAGAAACGCACAATCACTATGCAGAGAACAGTCAAATGAAAAAATGTTTTATAGGTTCATTTTCCAGCAACATTTTTATTTTGTTTTGGATGCACTAAATAAGAAACCACGAAGTTATACCAATTGCCAAATATTCTTTATTTTTTAGTAATTTGTTTGCATAAAAGAGTGGATAAATTTTTTGAACTTCAACTCCCAATTCCCAGACTTAGATGGCATCTCAACCTTTTAGCTTCAAGTTAACCACAGTACGAGAGTTCTTAGGTCCAAAACCTCTTACTTTAAAAAAAAAAAAAAGAAAACTATACTGAAAGAAAAAAGTTAACCGTGGTACCAATGGTTTTGTGAATCACACCCATATTCTAAAATGTTATGGTAAATGCAATGATTAATCAATTGAATTGTGCCTCAGCCCTCACATATGTGCGTTCAGTTTCACATAGTTCACCGCATTATTACCCAATTAAAGCAGCGAACAACCGAAAAAGAAGCTCCCTGTATTACACGCATGACTCTATACTTCACATTTGCATCTCAAACAAAATAGGTCTTAAACATTCGATCCTGCAATCATAGTTATTAGCAGTTAACTAGTTCTTTATTAGTATTCATTAGCAGTATAATAGTTCAATAAAGAGGGCAAGTTTATGAATTATTACAGGTTTGGTGCACCAAAGATAATTGAATATAAATTTTCAAGGACTGCAGAAGTATTTTAATGTAAAAAGCTAAGTAAACTCATTGTCCCAAAAGATGATCCATGTCAGTAGTAGTTGATCTCAAATTTCCACATGATATACAATGTGGAGCTTTTGGTCTTTGCAAAGTCAATCAGTGTGGAATAAGTTGTTACACATTTCAAACTAAGAAATCTCTTCAAAAATTTCCTAAGCATAATTGCATTTGATTATTGGGGATTTGAAATCCAGATTTTACGTTTCCGTATACGAGGCAAAGACCCCTCAACAAGCTTGAGATTTTTGTTATCAACAGCCTAGGTACAAACAATGCCAAACAAGCTGAAGAGGCAGACTTAAATTGAACTTTTCAGAATCTGCTAAAGTGACTAACGCTTCAATAAAAATCCAGCACGATGCCACCAATATCTGGGATCTAGTAATGTACTACTATATGGCATTTACTAACAATTTTTTATTTGAAAGAAAGAAGAACAAAAATAAGCTTCCCTAAAAGAGTGGTATTTTTTGTTATAATGACTGGCATGGAACACAAAAACAACAAACTCAAGCAGAAATAAGTGAACCATCCTGAAGTCATGAATGAATGACTGACCTATATTGGAAAGATCGAAACTTCGGAGAGATAGTTTGCTTTGTTCTTGAACAACTGCTCAATTCGTACAAGAGAAAATATCTTTCTAGTTTCACCAAATCTTTTAGTACAAGAAGATTTCTATGATTGTGACTACTTTTGATAAGTCAATATTTTGCATGTTTTTAGTAAGATTAATTATGTAGTTTTTGTGTGTTTTTGTCAGTTTAATGGCTAATGAACTAGGGTTTCTATTGAAATTCTACATTTTGTGGTTTAAATAGAAAAATGCATTTTTGTGGATTAATGTGATGAAATCTTCATGTTTTTGTAGGATTGCTTGTTCATGATCAAATGAGATGAAAATGTGGATAATTGCCAAGAAGCTTGGAAGAAAAGTTGGAAAATGAAAATTGCAATTCAATCGACGAGGAATCAAAGGATAAAAATCGGAGCAATTAAAACGCCAATTTCACGACAAAAGGCTCGGAATTTGCAAGTTTCAAGTGGAGTCGCGAGGCAAAATGCGAACCAACAAGTGGAACGAAATGATTAGCTCGCGAATCCCTCTCACCGGAAGCAGGGTAGCTGATCCGCGATGTGATCTGCGAGCCTCTGCCTCGCGGATCTACCTCGCGGATCCTCAGAAAGTGACTGCTGCAAGTTGCAGCCGAATTCCAGTTTTTCAGCTCACTTCCAGCTCAAATTTCAGAAGAATTTCAATGAAGGCTGCGTGAAGGAATTGTGTGAAGTTGAAGAAACAACTCATTGCTAATTCAAAACACAATTTGCTTCAACATTACAACTCATTTGGGATGAAAATTCAAAGGATTCAAATGCATGAAGACAAAGAGATTTAAGAAGCCATTTTCCTTGACTTTTGAAGGCCAATTTGTCTTGTATTCACATGACATAATTTTGGATGCATATGGTTGTAATCTTCTATAAATAGGGCCTCTTGTATACCATTCCATATCATTAGAATACCATAGAATTCCATAAGAATTCCAAAAAGACTAAGAGAATAGCTCTAGTTCATTAGATTAGTTCTAGTTCTTAGTTTGTAGTTTAAAAAGAGAGTAAAAGTGAAAGTTGTGAGGAATCTTGCACTTTGCATGTGGGAGATCAACTTGTGAAGAAGTTTATGGATTCAACTTCAAGAAATTGAATAAGATTCCTTCTTCCTTACTTGTCTCTTGTGCTTTAATTTCATGGCTTTGTGCAAGTTTGTTTATGCTCAAATGTTCTTAATATGATGTCTAGCTAAGCCTCTTTAATCCTAGAGTTAGGATGAACTTGTTTTAGTTGTGATTATGAAGTAGTTAAGTGATTTATGTCCTCCATGATTTTGCTAGTTTAAGACTTGTGCTTATGCGTTATGGTTGATTAGCTACCAATTATAATTGATTTGATGTTGATGAGTAATGAAAAACTTGCCTTCAACAAGATCTAAGCTCTTAAGCACTAGCTTATATTCTCACAAAAGTAGTGAATATAGTTGGTTGGTTTTATACTATAACTTCATTGAGCTTATTTAACTTGTTTCTCTCTTTTCTCTATGAAAATAGGTCAAGGAAGATTCCAAGGAGTTAAGGAATTGGCGAAAGCGATTCCGAGTGACTAGTTCATCTTAAACGAGAACTTGCACTACATATGACCATTAACGAAAGTGGTGGCATACCAAAGGAAGTTATACCTTAGTGAATCATTGGAGAAAGGACATAATAAATTTGACTAACTTCTAATCTAAACTTAACAAGGAATTCCAAAGTTCTAGGATTCCTCCAATTTAATCTTAAGAAACTCTCTCTAACCTAATTCTCTAATTTCTTTACTTGCTTTCTTATTTCTTGTCTTCCACCAATTGGATGTCTTTGACACCTAACGGTTGGTTTTAATTGCTTTATCCCTCTTCCTTAGGTCGGTTTACCGCCTTCTCCCTTTTATCTAGCTTTCCTTAGTTTATTCGCCTTTCTATAATTGTCTATCTAGATAATGAAGCAAGTGATTAAATTTTAGTGTTTGCAAAACCATAGTTCCTCATGGGATCGACACCTATATTTCCCTAAACTCAATAAATGATCCGTATACTTGCGGTAATATAGGGTTATAAAGGTTATTTAAAATTTGTGGAGTAAAGAAAAATCCTATCAAGTTTTTGGCACCGTTGCCGGGGAACTAACGGTTTTCCTAGACTAGTTTCTGAAACTAGGCCTAGGTGCAACATTAAAGTTAAAACAAGCTTTATTAGTCTAGATTTTATTTTTGTAGTATTTTTCTTTGTTTCTCATAGGTACACCAATCTCTTCATTTAAGAGATCAAGACGGCGAGAAGAGGAAGAAGACGTGTCCAACAACAAGAAGAAAATATTGTGGTGGAAAGTGAAGGTGAACAATCCATAGCAATGGAGGAGTCAAGGCCAAGAGCATTAAGAGACGCCTTCTGCCGGATGAATCCGTGCTCAAACTAGTGTAGCAAGGCCAACTATTAATGCTAATAACTTTGAAATTTCACCGGCACTCATTCAGATGATCCAAAGAAGCCAATTTGGAGGAAACGCAACCGAGGACCCCAACACTCATCTAGCTAACTTCACAGATTTATGTGGTACTGTTAAGTACAATGGAGTAAGTGATAATGCCATTACATTAAGGTTGTTTCCTTTTTCACTTTGTGACAAAGCAAAGGTATGGCTTAACTCTCATCCACCCATTAGATTGTGTACCTCTGATGTATCTTAAAATCCTCTTGGCTGCCTGCCAGTGTGACTTCCGTAGACGCTCCATGAACCTGCTAATTAACCCAACACCAAAAGTGATGTCTGGCCTTGTTGAAGTCAAATATCTAAGACTTCCAACTAATCTCCTAAAATTAGTGGCATCCATAAAATCATCACTGCATGTTTCACCAACTTCAACTTTTATTTGATAAGTCAATATTTTGCATGTTTTTAATAGGATTAATTATGCAGTTTTTATGTGTTTTTGGTATTTTTATAGCTAATGAACTAGGGTTTCTAGTTAATTTTGCATTTAGTGGCTTCAATGATGAAAAATGCATTTTTGAGGATTAATGTGATAAAATCTTCATGTTTTTGTAGGATTGCTTGTTCATGATCAAATGAGATGAAAATGTGGATAATTGCCAAGAAGCTTGGAAGAAAAGTTGGAAAATGAAAATTGCAATTCAATCAATGAGGAATCAAAGGATGAAAGTCGGAGCAATTAAAGCGCCAATTTCACAACAAGCTCGAAATTGTAAAGTTTCAAGTGGAATCATGAGGCAAAACGCGAACCAACAAGTGGAAGAAATGATTAGCTCGCTAATCCTCTCACCGAAGCAGTGGTAGCCGATCCATGATGCGATCCCATGAGCCTCATGGATCCTCGAAGTGACCGTAAGTTGCACCAATTCCAGCTTTTCAGCTCACTTCCAGCTCAATTTTCAGAAGAAATTCAATGAAGGCTGCGTGAAGAATTGTGTGAGTTGAAGAAACAACTCATTACCAATTCAAAACACAATTTGCTTCAACATTACAACTCATTTGGGATGAAAATTCAAAGGATTCAAATGCATGAAGACAAAGAAATTTAAGAAGCCATTTTCCTTGACTTTTGAAGGCCAATTTGTCTTGTATTCACATGACATAATTTTGGATGCATATGGTTGTAATCTTCTATAAATAGGGCCTCTTGTATACCATTCCATATCATTAGAATACCATAGAATTCCATAAGAATTCCAAAAAGACTAAGAGAATAGCTCTAGTTCATTAGATTAGTTCTAGTTCTTAGTTTGTAGTTCTAAAGAGAGTAAAAGTGAAAGTTGTGAGGAATCTTGCACTTTGCATTTGGGAGATCAACTTGTGAAGAAATTTATGGATTCAACTTCAATAAATTGAATAAGATTCCTTCTTCCTTACTTGTCTCTTGTGCCTTAATTTCATGGCTTGTGCAAGTTTGTTCTATGCTTAAATGTTCTTAATATGATGTCTAGCTAAGCCTCTTTAATCCTAGAGTTAGGATGAACTTGTTTTAGTTGTGATTATGAAGTAATTAAGTGATTTATGTCCTCCATGATTTTGTTAGTTTAAGACTTGTGCTTATGCTATGGTTGATTAGCTACCAACTATAATTGATTTGATGTTGATGAGTAATGAAAAACTTGCCTTCAACAAGATCTAAGTTCTTGAGCACTAGCTTATGTTCTCACGAGAGTAGTGAATATAGTTGGTTGGTTTTGGTTTTATACTATAACTTCATTGATCTTATTTAACTTGTTTCTCTCTTTTCCCTATGAAAATAGGTGAAGGAAGATTCAAAGGAGTTAAGGAATTAGCGAAAGCAATTCCGAGTGACTAGTTCATCTTAAACGAGACTTTGCACTACACATGACCATTAACGAAAGTGGTGGCATACAAAAGGAAGTTATACCTCAGCGAATCATTGGAGAAAGGACATAATAAACTTGACTAACTTCTAATCTAAACATAACAAGGGATTCCAAAGCTCTAGGACTCCTCCAATTTGATCTTAAAAACTCTCTCTAACCTAATTCTCTAATTCCTTTACTTGCTTTCTTATTTCTTGTCTTCCACCAATTGGATGTCTATGACACCTAACGGTTGGATTTAATTGCTTTATCCCTCTTCCTTAGGTCGGTTTACCGCCTTCTCCCTTTTATCTAGCTTTCTTTACTTAATTCGCCTTCATATAATTGTTCATCTAGATAATAAAACAAGTGATTAAATTTTAGTGTTTGCAAAACCACAGCTCCTCGTGGATCGACACCTATATTTCCCTATACTCAATAAACGATCCGTATACTTATGTGATATAGGGTTTAAAAGGTTTTTAAAATTTGTGGAGTAAAGAAAAATCCTATCATTATTCAACTGGAGTTAATATAGGATTGGAAATATCCATTTTAAACCTCTTCAATATGTCACCAACATACTTCTTTTGTTTTGGTCATTTTTCCAAGTAAATAAGTCTTGCATACATCATATGATTCATAATCAAATGAGTCCAAATACCCACCTTTGTGTAATTTGGAAATGCATCTCTCATTTACATGACCAAGCCTACAAAGGTCACTGTAAGTTTTATTCAGCCTATCTAACTTCATTCTCTTTCTTGTATATTGAGAATTTGTTGTCAAGATCTAGAATGTATAAACCGTTATTCCAATTTCCGAACCATAAAACACACCATTCTTAAGAAAGAACAACATTTATTCCCCCGAAGTTATCTTAAACCCATTTAAATCCAAACAGGAAATAGAAATGATGTTCTGTAAGTGCTGGAACATAATAACAGCTTTGACAATTCTAGAATTAACCCACTGGGTAAACTAATATAATAAGTCCCTACAACTAAAGCAGCAACCTTTGCTCCATTGCCCACACGTAGGGTTACTTCTCCTTACCCAACTTTCTACCTGTCCTTAGACCCCTGATAGATGTGCAAATGTGAGAGCCACATCCGGTATCTAATACCCAAGAGTCAGATTTGGAAGTAGAAACATTAATCTCAATCATGTATGTACCCGCTGATGAAGCTTCCCCAAGTTTTTTCTGCTTCAGACTCTCCAGATAGGCCTTACAGTTCCTCTTCCAATGTCCATTTTGTCCACAATGAAAGCAGGTTGCCTTGGACTGGTCTGCCTTAACCTTTTTGGGCTTCTTGGCAGGCTTGTTATTGGGATTCTTGGGCCCTTTTCCTTGCCTCTTCCTTTTACTGGATGAAACAACAACAAGCACTCCAGTAGAACCCTTCACCTTTTTGATCTCTTTTTCAGCAATTTTCAGCACATTCAACAATTGAGGTAATGTGTGATGCAGATTGTTCATCTGATAGTTCATAACGAACTAAGAAAAAGAGTCTGGTAGAGATTGAAGAACTAAATCAACATTTAGCTCCTGGTCCATCTTGAAGCCCAATTCAGCTAATTTTTCAATTAGCCCAATCATCTTCAAGACGAGTGGAGCAACGGGTGCTCCCTCTGCCATTTTGCACCTGAACAGTTCTTTAGAGGTGTCATATCTCACCGTCCTAGATTGTTGTTCAAACAACTCTTTCAGGTGTTGAACTATTTCATATGCCCCCATGTTCATGTGCTGCTGTTGAAGTTGGGGAGTCATAGAAGCTATCATGATACATGAAGCCATTCTATTATCATCCATATGCTTCTTGTAAGCATTCTTAACAGTTGCAGGTGCATTAGGTTCGGACTCATTAGGCATAGGCCCATCAAGTACATACTCGATTTTCTCGTGGGTGAGAACGAGTAGGACGTTTCGATGCCAGTCGAGAAAGTTTGTGTCATTTAACTTACAATCAGTAAGGATGGTGCGTAGGCTCAAATTGTTACTCATTCTACAACAAAATAAAGATAGAGTTTATCAGAAAAAGTTTTGTTTGATAAAATCATAAAACTTCCAAAATTATGATTTTATTTCCACTATTTTTCAAGATCAATTACCCTCAAAAATTGATCCGAGATTTTCTAAAAATCCGTAGTGGCTAGAACCCCGTCTTAATTATTTTTGACCTTGAGTGAAACCCAACAAATCAAAATAATTTTAGTAGGTATGTACTTTACCAATTACAACCCTTTGTAACTTCTAGATCCATTAGGTATCAACTCTTGATTTTTTACATCTTAGGTATTAACCTAACCCTTGCCTCTAAAATTCATGGTCTTGAGTGAATACCAACAAACCATAATTTTAGTTAAATCAAACCCATCATTCTCAAGAACATTTCTTACAGTAAGAACATGTAGTAAGTAAAGCAGTCTTGGGTGAATCCCAACAGACTAGCACTTAATAATCACATTTTGTTTTATACTATAATGATGGAAGGCAGTCTTGATTTAATATTTAAATTTGAGGGGTTTATTTTTCTTTTCCAAAACATTTCTAATTTAATTTGAAATTTTGAAAAAATATTTGACGGTCTTATCAACACTCATGCATATAAATATTTCAGAAATAAATATAGCATAAAATAAACCGTGGATGGTTGTGGATATTCCTAAATTAATTTCCCCAACCATTAGAGAAATTAACGGTTGATTAGGGTAAAATCACATTTCCTCCTTTTGGTTGCACTACTCCTTTCTTCATCTCCCAATTTACAATTTCTATGCTAGGAACACAATTTCCTATCATCTATTCCTATCTATTGTACATTACAAATAGATATAAGAAACCCCGAATTACATTCGGGGGAGTTAGATGAGGAGAGAAATTACAATCAGAAGAATGAGAAAGGCAGGACACGCAGGCCCTATTTATAAAAATACAACCATTCAACCAATCCACAATCATATTGGGCTTATATCCACAACCATCCACCATGCATCCATACGAATTTAAACAACTTTAAATAAAATGAAAGCATGGAAAAATAATCATTCATGGATTATTTGGATTTTATATATATCAAGATCCCAAACAAATTTTGAGACCATACATGTGCAGAGAACTTTGGTAAAATAAAAACGGATCAGTATCTGAAAATTTTCAGAAAATGAAAACTCAATTTTTCAAAAATTTTTATTTCACAGAATTTCACCTTCTAATGATCCCTGAAGCTGATCCGAAGCCGCTAATCCATGCCGCTGTGACGCTCAAGCTTCTATAAAGGATCCGTGACCAAGATCCGCGAGGTACACCTCGCGGATCCCTGTCGCTCGCGGGGCTGCCAAATAGAATTCGCGAATCCGATCCCTGAAACTAGTTCGCGGATCCCACCATGTTTCTAAAACGCGACCAGCATCCGCGAGATGAAGCTCGCGGATCAGCCACGCGGATCCGAGTCGCGAACCTGATCCACGAGGTAAACCTCGCGGATCCGCGTCGTGGATCCCGCCGTGACTTGTCGCTCCGGTAGAGCTAACGATTAACTACCACGTAATCCCGCAGAAAAATCATTTCGTAACAACTGTACAAACCATTCAAGTGGAAAAACATGCCACAAAATCAACATCATATATCAATCGTGACATCAAATAAAATTTTCAGATGGTAAAACTAGTTTAATCTCATTAAAGCAACACTTATCAACCAAAAAATCTGCACATGTATACATACTTCATCCAAACAGATATTAATCCATGAACAATCATAAATAAGATCATACGTAAATTCTAGAGATGGCTCTGATACCACTGTTAGGAACTGGGGTATCAAGCACAGCGAAAAATTAAAAAATTAAGCCCCAACTCCCACCAGGAATCACTCTAGTTCTATGTATGATTTACAGAGGGGGGTCTAGAGGATTACCTTAATCCGCAGATGACGCCTCTGACTTGTCTGAGAAGGCTGAAGATCCCCTGAGCAGCAGTCCAAATGTCCTGCCTCTATAGAAATCCACACGAGAGTGCTTCTGGATTACTCCTAATCGTCTCTACAATCTATGTGTGTGTGTGAGTGAAGAAGAGGTGCTAGCCTTTCTCACTCTAACTCACAGACTCTCTGTTTTTCTCTCTACGTAAGTTTTCTCTGGAGAACTTTTCTCTCTCTGTATTCTGACTATCAGAAGTTCAACCAACACACCTATCGTAACATCTGATGATATTAATAGAAGAGAGAGAGAGAGAGATAAGAGAGAAGGGAAGAGGATAGAGTCAGGTGGTTTGATTCAAAATCAAACCACCGTAACATCTGATCTCTTATCCCTTTCTGTTATCTGACAGATAAGAGATAACCACTTTATCTTATCTGTCTGATGATTCCAAGATTTATTTATCTTTATAATTAAACCCCAGAAGTATTTATTTTCAAGTCCCTACTGGGACACACAATTTAATCCAAAACCCAATCTCTATGCGTGTGATCCAATAAGTCCCAAATACACTGGTAATAATTATGAATTATAATTCTTAAAAGAATTAGATAAAATAAACACTTTTTATTTTATCATTAATTACAATAATTAATTATTTATAATTATAAATTGTGAGCGGTATCTAGCAACACATCACAACCACCCAGGTATTCGGAATTGGTCAAGGGGAATTCCGACCTAACATTTCCATGGAAAATTACCGTGTAATTATTATCCTTTCACCATTGATATCCTATTAGTCAGGGAATAAGGAACAAGTGCCAATTCCCTTAATGACTAATTAATTTTCTAGTTCCCGGAATTAACCTTAGATTAGGTTAACTTGAAGACACTCTTCAATTAACCTAATGTAGTCGACTACTAAAGTTACATTCAAACTAGTGGCCTTACCGATATCGCCCCACTATCGGAGTAGTGAATCCTCTTGATCACTCACCATCTTCCATGCTTCACACTACCCCAATTTCTATTCTTTAAGTCACTCCTGGTGAGTAACAAGAAACAGAATCAAAAGGTCACTCACACTCAAGATACTATGGTGATCTCAAGTCTAGAATCACTTACACAATTTTCCATAAGAGATTCAACCATTGGCACTAGATATCCTAATGGGATCTCTGTGTGGATCACTCCAATGAATTAGTACTCTACAATTCATCTACACATTAGCCTGTGTATCCAGTATACCATGGTTGATGAGAACAACCACTACATACATTAAGTAGAGGCTAACCGTGTACTAGTCTATCCAGTATAATGATGTCTGCCTCATTAATACTATGACTAGACATTTAAGAATATTTATTATAAATATGATTGATATCTCATAGTCGAACTCTTGTGACTATCATCACATTAATAAATATTCTAAGGACTTTTACCAGTTATATCATATATTAAACAGATAAAATTAGAAGTTTATAAAATACAAAACTTTAATTATGAATGTATTTAAACAATATAATTATTTTAGAGCATACATTCCAACACTTTCAGCCAACATGGGCCCTATCCTGAACTTTGCATGTGTATATAATTGAATGAATCCAAACACAGTCACTTTCATATATATATATATATATATATATATATTTTCCGGGCTGATTGAGAAGGTTTGAGTGGCATATGTAGTGATTAATGCCGAATAAATCCAAAGGCTACCTTATGAATATTTCCATTTGTAGTAGCCCATTCCATCCTTGCATTAGAACTACCAGGGAGCTTAAAAAGGCATGTGCATGGAGACTATCAAGCACAGATTCTTTCTGATTAGTACATCTAGTCGTTTGTACTGCGATTTTGGGATTCTGGTACATCAACCGATGGGTAAGTGTGGATGTATGTTGTGTTTTCTTTTTCCTTTCTTGTAGTGCCTATTGGGAACAGGGTGCTCATCTTAATTTACATGGTGTCCACCAAGTTAATTTTGTAGTGGGGCGGTTTTCATATATATAATGTTGGAGTACGTTTTGACATTTATACTACAATAATATTCCAACCCAATTTCACTGGTTAATTCGAAGGTAAGGTGAAACCCGCAAGGCCAGGTTGCTTTCTTAAAATTATTTTGGCTCGAGCCTTCTGCTAGCTAGGTTGTAAGCTTCTTCCTATAACGGTTTGGATCAGGCCTTAGTATAATTTTTTCACATTTAATTGATATAATTTGTGGATTGTCGATTATTCACATTTAATTTATTTATATATATGCTATGTTTGTTCCTTCTGTTTCTACTTCTAGCAAACTAGTATATATATATATATATATATATATATATATATATTACCTTTTTTGGGCAAAAAATGACGCTCACATGTCTTGCTCATTTTATTAGCCCGAAAAATAGGAATTTAGCATGTTCTACCTAAGCTCATAAGAGTTTCATGCACAATTATTTCCCTGTCCTTCATGTGAGGCTTAAATCTTTGATCAAACCAAAGAAAATGTAGCATAAGACTCTGAGGTTGAACTTTTCCGATTATTATTACATAGGAAGTTTTTGTCTGAAATTTGGAGGTCTAGTATTTGTCACTAACCTAGAAGTAATATTAATATTTATTAGGATTAAGTTAGAATTAACTTGTACATTAAAACTTAATATTTCTCAAGAAATATATCGGAGTACAAAAGTTGTCTTCATTCTCATATAAGTACGTCTCTCACCAGTAGCACTCGTTAAGATTTTTTTCAAGTGTTAATACGTTAAAAATATAAAGTTCAATAGGAAAAGTTTATAAATACAAGATTGAGTAAAAATTACCAGTGTTCAGTAGGTACTCGTTAAAATGTAGTCTAGATGTTAATATTTTAAAAATATAAAGTTAAATAGTGAAAATTTATGAATACAAGATTGAGTAATAATAGGTATGGACATCCATTAATAAAGACCCTAAGTAAAATGTAATTAGGAACTTCTATCATCTATTGAATTATCAAATAAACAAAAAGAATGCATCACCAATTTGCGCTCAAACAAGAGAGGACACATACACAGACCCGCTCAATAACTTCCAAAATTAACTTCTCATACCTTTTTCTTGATTTTTTGTTTATTTTAATACATAAAATAAAATTTAAAAACTTTGAAACAATGGATCCCATCAACAGTCAAATTTAAAACTTAAAACTCTTTCGGTATTTTCATGTAAGATGGATCAATTGTGTATTTCATAAATCCTTCCTGAGCGAGATTCAAGGAGTGTATAGCCAATTGATCTAGCAATCCTAAACGAGCAAACTAGCATTCAATTTTGTGACATATTTTTGGCCAAAACAACACCTGTCTTGCACCTTTTAGTAAGCCAGCAAAATCAAAATTTCCAAGTTCCACTAAAGCCCACGAGTGTAAAGGTATTTGGCCTTGCACTCTAGAACGAAAGGAAAATTTTCCTCATAACATCAAGGACTACCTGTGATGACTTTGACACATTCACAGATTTTTATTGCACTATAGCATGGAGTAACTAGCGTTGTGGTAGTAGACGTAACTCCAATCGCAGGGCTCGGGAGGAGGAAGACAAGGCTATACTACTTATGAGCATGTCATTGATGATGATGCATCTATCTCTTGGGCTCAACACCTCCTATGAAAGAATTCCCACCATGATGGGTTGATAAGTGGTCGGGAATGGGTTGACCAATTGATCAACGGACATTGCAAACGGCCAATAGACAACATGCGCATTACAGTTGATAATTTTCTTCACCTGTGCAATATACTTGTACGGAGTGGGTATGTCACTCAGAACTACTAACAACGTGTTCCAATTGAGGAGGCATTAGTTATGACGTTGGTTATGGTTAGCCATAAGCATACGCACCGAGTTCTAGAGTCAATTTTCAACAGAACTATTGAGACAATTAATCGAAATGTTAGGAAAGTGCTACATGACTCGTGTTTATTTGCAACTGATATAATATGACCGGGTAACCAATCTAAAGTCCATTCAAGAATTTCTAGCTCAACTAATTTCTACCCATGGTTCGAGATAATTTCCTCAAGCTATAGCATACGTAGGTGGCCACGATGAGTTAATTGAAATCTCAAGTTTACCAATGACAAGATGCTATGAGCACAATGGACGGGACACACATCCCAGCTTGTCCTCCACTGAAGAGCAAATGGCTTACACCAACTGCCACGGATTCCAGTCGCAGAATGTCCTCGCAATGTGTAACCATGACGTGTTTCATTTGTGTATATGCTAGATGGGAAGGTAGTGCACATGATACCCCCGTCCTAGAATCTGTTTGTGTCATTCATCAGACTTTTCAATGCCACCTCCAGGTTATAACCTATGTAATTCATTTTTAAGAGTCTTGTGCTGATACAGTTAAGGATTTGTATTTAAGATCATTTTGCAATTTAAATGATTGCTAATCACATAGGTAAGTACTACCAGGTGGATGCGGCATACAGGAATGTTTCCGGATTCATGCCCCTCTATAAGAATGTGGGCCATGACTCCCCAGGAAAGAGGCTATTTAATTTGTGGCATTCACAACTTCGGAACATTATTGAGCGTACATTTGGTGTGCTAAAAAAAATATTCAAATTCTTGAAAGGACCGGTAGACAATTTCTACATGAGCACTCAGATCAATGTAGTCATTGCCTGCTGTGCACTAGACAATTTTCTTAGTATTCACCAATCAGGGGACTTGCACTTTCAGAGTTACAAGGCAGAGGATGTGCGATTGGATGCGAATGAACTAGTAGGCGGGGTAGTACTACCCCCGTAGCCACTGCATGCTTCCCCTGCTGAGATTGAGGAATGGAAGTCTAGATGAGACAACATAGCTAACCACATGTATGCAGCTCAAGGTCGGCGACGATGTTACATACTTTGGCTGCGAAAGAAGTTGATGTCTTATATGTCAATGCAATTTTAGTATGTACTTTTGTTAGACCTTTCAGTGCTCTTTTTTCCTAAATCCATAGTGCTTGGATTTGTCTCGTATGTATTCTTTATAGGTGTCGAAATAGGTGATTTGGATAAATTTGGGTAAGTCAAAATTCGGTAATAGATATAATTGACTCAACCCATTTATACCTACTTAAATAAATGTGTATTTTTTGGGTATCGATTTATACCCATTTAATAAATGGATATGGGTATAACTAACTACCAATTTATGACTCGTTTGAAATATTGTTTACTTTTTGTTAATTATTTTGCATGATGTTTGATAATAAATAATGGCATTTTATTATTATTACATCGGTAAGAAATTCAAATTTATCTTCTTAACATTCACTAAAGTTTTAAATAAAATGTACATTTATTTTTAAATGAGTTAAATGGGTGCATTAAATCAGCCCACTATCTATTAATTAAATGGATATAAATGGACCCGTTTACACCCATTTAAAATTAATGGGTAGATTTGAGTAAATTATTAATAGGCGGGTTTGGATGAACCATATATAGGTTGTGACTGACACGTGTATTCTTCTTGTAAGTTCTACATTTTCTATAAGTTGGTCAGTGTTGAAGTCATTGTCAAAGTCAAAAAGTCAAAAGACAAGTTAAATAGTTCTTGTATCCAAACAATTATTTGCAAGATGTAACAGCTATCCAACACTTATTTCATATTTTCAATATCCTAAAAAGTATACCCCACTAAATTTCAAATAATTAACTATCCAAATGGCACCAATGTTCAAATATGTCATGGTTATATGTCTAATTATGGTGTAGAAGTTTCCACGAGATTTTGGAAATGTTAAAAAGCATTAGAGGAATGGAAAAGGGTGCTTTTCTGCGGGCTGAGGGAGGAGAATGGAAGGTGAGCATAGTGAAAAGTGGGAAATATTTTCATCTTTCTGCAGGTTGATCCTCTTCTACGAAGAGAATTCTCTGAAAGAAGGAGGTGAGTGCAATTTTGAGGTGTTAGATAACAACGATGACGGTATTGTGCTCGAAGTTACTACATCGAAGTTCCCAGATAAGAACAGGTCATGAAAAGGTATTCTTTTGTGGAAGCAATAGCAATTGCAGACTGAGCTGCTCTGCCCTTTCTTGGGATTAATAGCAATGTACTGGTCTTTTGCGTTCTGTGTTCTAAGTTCTCCAAAAGGAAATGGTTTTCTTTTTTCATTTTTCTTTATCTGTTTTTGGAAAATGGAGGATTAAAGAAAGCCAAAGCTTCAAATAACTATTGGAATTGTTTTGATTGCATATGTCAGTGTTGTATATTGACTGACCTTTTTGTTCATTAGTGAACCTGCGGTGGCATCCTTAGGTAAAAGCCACAAGTCTGGAGACTGTATTGTGGTTATCAAGATTGGTAAGGATGGTGTTTCATGTTGGCATGTTAAATCAAGATTCAAAAATAGAATTTTCTATATTATTATTTAGCAGTGTTTTAGTCAAGTTAGGTTTTTGGTAATTCTAATGGGATGAAGTTATGGTAGTTTTGTTGTTTAGGAATTAGTATTTGATTAGGAAATTTATTGTGATTGTAAGACTTGTTTACCAAGTCATCTAATCTATAAATAGGGAGTCTTGTTATTGTTATTAGTTGAGAAGAGTGAGAATTGAGAGCCTTATTCTTATGTGTGATTATTGATATTATTCCTCTTCTCCCACACATACTTGTATGTGTGTAAATTGCCTCCCTATCCCATAAACATTGTTTTTATGAAATATATCTCTTACAACATTTTGGTGGAATTTATTTTTGGGTTCTACATCTGGTATCAGAGCCCTAGGTTCAAGAAATTGATCCTGGGGTGCCTGTGAAGAATTGGCCCGACTACGAGATTAGTCGTGGATGTTTTCCGCTGTCAGAGTTAGAGCATAAGATTTGCTCAGAAGAAGTTAGAAGATTGAGTTAGACCACAAGATTGGTCATGGGGTGTCCAGTTGGTGAAGATTGAACCATAAGATTGGTTTAATGGAATGTTAGATTGATTCGGGGTTGTGACAGAGATCGAGAAAGAATCCTGTCAATTGAGTTATGATTATCAAATCACGAAGTGATGAGTTATTAGTGAATTGATAATAAAATTGTGCAACAAAAGTAGTCTATCCAAGTGCATGGATTATTGCGACAAGCGAAAAGTGTTTGAAGGTGAAGAACCAAGGTTGTCAGAATTTGCAAGGGAGATATTGATCGTGATTGTGTTGGAGCCGATCCAAGAGACCTTGATTTAAGGGAGGCAATGTTGGCATGTTAAATCAAGACTCAAAAATAGAATTTTCTATATTATTATTTAGCAGTGTTTTAGTCAAGTTAGGTTTTTGGTAATTCTAATGGGATGAAGTTATGGTAGTTTTGTTGTTTAGGAATTAGTATTTGATTAGGAAATTTATTGTGATTGTAAGACTTGTTTACCAAGTCATCTAGTCTATAAATAGGGAGTCTTGTTATTGTTATTAGTTGAGAAGAGTGAGAATTGAGAGCCTTATTCTTATGTGTGATTATTGATATTATTCCTCTTCTCCCACACATACTTGTATGTGTGTAAATTGCCTCCCTATCCCATAAACATTGTTTTTATGAAATATATCTCCTACAACATTTTGGTGGAATTTATTTTTGGGTTCTACATGTTTCATATGGTATTTGTAGCTAAATTTAGAGCTTCTAACCATGCATGGCGAAGAGTGCGGACCTTCCCCCCCTCCTTCAAATTCAATTGAATCATTCTAATTTGCTTTTAGCTATTTTTTTCAAAATTTCAAGATAGTCTATTAAGTTTTTGATCTTGCAGTTGTAAGAACACATTTTTGATCAAGTTTAAGCAGTTGAGCCACACTAGAGCATCATTGAAAATACATCTAGTTAACACAAATTTCTAGCCTCTTTGAACTTAGATTTGATATCCCTCTAGTCCTTGATTTCAAAGTTAAATGCTTCTGACATGCATGGTGGATTATGTTTGTAACTTTCCATCATTTCCAAACTTATCTATTCCTTTGATGATTTGAGGTTTCGGAAGTATCCTTTTCCCCCCCAAAAAAAAACAAAAAAAAAAGAAAACAAAAAACAAAACAAAACAAAAGAAATTTGGGATATACGTTGTCAGAGTAGATATCACAACATTCCTCTTGGCCTTCCAGATGATTTTGTTAAGCGACAACAACACCAAAATTAAATATGGAAAGCAAGTGTTTGATAAGTCAATATTTTGCATGTTTTTAATAGGATTAATTATGTAGTTTTTATGTGTTTTTGGTATTTTTATAGCTAATGAACTAGGGTTTCTAGTTAATTTTGCATTTAATGGCTTCAATGATGAAAAATGCATTTTTGAGGATTAATGTGATAAAATCTTCATGTTTTTGTAGGATTGCTTGTTCATGATCAAATGAGATGAAAATGTGGATAATTGCCAAGAAGCTTGGAAGAAAAGTTGGAAAATGAAAATTGCAATTCAATCAATGAGGAATCAAAGGATGAAAGTGAGAATTAAAGCCAATTTCCGACAACAAGCTCGGAAATTGCAAGTTTCAAGTGGAATCGCGAGGCAAAACGCGAACCAACAAGTGGAAGAAATGATTAGCTCGCGAATCCCTCTCACCGAAAGCAGGGTAGCCGATCCGCGATGCGATCCATGAGCCTCGTGGATCTACATCGGATCCTGCAAGTTGCCAATTCAGTTTTCAGCTCACTTCCACTCAATTTTCAGAATAAATTCAATGAAGTGCGTGAAGAATTGTGTGAGATTGAAGAAACAACTCATTACCAATTCAAAACACAATTTGCTTCAACATTACAACTCATTTGGGATGAAAATTCAAAGGATTCAAATGCATGAAGACAAAGAAATTTAAGAAGCCATTTTCCTTGACTTTTGAAGGCCAATTTGTCTTGTATTCACATGACATAATTTTGGATGCATATGGTTGTAATCTTCTATAAATAGGGCCTCTTGTATACCATTCCATATCATTAGAATACCATAGAATTCCATAAGAATTCCAAAAGACCTAAGAGAATAGCTCTAGTTCATTAGATTAGTTCTAGTTCTTAGTTTGTAGTTCTAAAGAGAGTAAAAGTGAAAGTTGTGAGGAATCTTGCACTTTGCATTTGGGAGATCAACTTGTGAAGAAATTTATGGATTCAACTTCAAGAAATTGAATAAGATTCTTTCTTCCTTACCTGTCTCTTGTGCCTTAATTTCATGGCTTGTGCAAGTTTGTTCTATGCTTAAATGTTCTTAATATGATGTCTAGCTAAGCCTCTTTAATCCTAGAGTTAGGATGAACTTGTTTTAGTTGTGATTATGAAGTAATTAAGTGATTTATGTCCTCCATGATTTTGTTAGTTTAAGACTTGTGCTTATGCGTTATGGTTGATTAGCTACCAACTATAATTGATTTGATGTTGATGAGTAATGAAAAACTTGCCTTCAACAAGATCTAAGTTCTTGAGCACTAGCTTATGTTCTCACGAGAGTAGTGAATATAGTTGGTTGGTTTTGGTTTTATACTATAACTTCATTGATCTTATTTAACTTGTTTCTCTCTTTTCCCTATGAAAATAGGTGAAGGAAGATTCAAAGGAGTTAAGGAATTAGCGAAAGCAATTCCGAGTGACTAGTTCATCTTAAACGAGACTTTGCACTACACATGACCATTAACGAAAGTGGTGGCATACAAAAGGAAGTTATACCTCAGCGAATCATTGGAGAAAGGACATAATAAACTTGACTAACTTCTAATCTAAACATAACAAGGGGATTCCAAAGCTCTAGGACTCCTCCAATTTGATCTTAAAAACTCTCTCTAACCTAATTCTCTAATTCCTTTACTTGCTTTCTTATTTCTTGTCTTCCACCAATTGGATGTCTATGACACCTAACGGTTGGATTTAATTGCTTTATCCCTCTTCCTTAGGTCGGTTTACCGCCTTCTCCCTTTTATCTAGCTTTCTTTACTTAATTCGCCTTCATATAATTGTCTATCTAGATAATAAAACAAGTGATTAAATTTTAGTGTTTGCAAAACCACAGTTCCTCGTGGGATCGACACCTATATTTCCCTATACTCAATAAACGATCCGTATACTTGCGGTGATATAGGGTTTAAAAGGTTTTTAAAATTTGTGGAGTAAAGAAAAATCCTATCAGTTTTAAAAAAATTTCTTTTTGGGATTCTAAAAAACTCATGTTGTTGTCCTTTATCCAATTATTTTAAATTTCTGTCTTGCCAAACAATGTGAGTAAAATTTGCTAGATTCTCGTACAGTAAATTGGAATTTATCAAGGACAGTAAATTGGAATTTATCAAGTAATGGCAGTAAAAAAAAAAAAAAAGGCTGCTCTATTAATTACTCTTTTATTTTACATATATAAATGTAAACATATATATACACACACATACATATATATATCTATACACACACATATATATATATACAATGATTCTATATACATATATATATATATATATATGTATGTATGTATGTATATATATGCACACCACTAGTATAGATTTATCAAATGGGATGATTTTTTATTTTCTATAAAAAATTATACTAGGGTTTCAATAGAATCAATACCCCTAAAATTGGTAGAGAGTCCTGGTATGTGGTCCCTTTTTTTTTTTGAAATTATCCTTTTTATCAGAAATAAAAGGACCACTTTACAATAACTCTTTACCAATTTCCATTTCGCCAGCTAGAAGAGAGACAGAAAAGCACCTACTCCCCGTCAGTCATTCGAGGCCCCCGGTCCCAACGACATCGTTTTGTCCGTTGCCCAATCCAAAACGGTCTTTTTACTATTAACCCCCCAAATATCCAAATCAGCTCAATCAAACCCAGGAAAACTCTCTCTCTTTAACTTTGACGCCTAACTGGCTGACGGCAAACCAATTTATACCCCTCTTCTTCCCCATTCTCAAACCCTGATTTCCAACCGACCGTCCAAACTGAAAATAAAATGGCGTCGTCGGACAAACCAAAACGATGCCTGTACGAAGTCCTCGGGCTAAGCCGCGACTGCTCCGTCGACGAAATTCGGTTGGCTTACAAGAAGTTGGCTCTTCAGCGCCATCCGGACAAGCTCGTAAAATCCGGCCTATCGGAAGCCAAAGCCACAGCTCAATTCCAAGAGCTCGTAAATGCATACGAAGTCCTCTCGGACTCGCGGGAGCGCTCGTGGTACGATTCGCATCGCTCTCAAATTCTGTTTTCCAGTTCCGCCCCAGCCGCCGGCAATTCGTCTAATTCCGTATATGTTCCGGACTTGTTTTCGTATTTCTCTAATTCGGTTTATTCTGGATATCTGGATTCCGGCAAGGGTTTTTATAAGGTTTATGGAGATGTCTTTGATAAAATTTATCAAAATGAGTTAAATTTTGCTAAGAGGTTGGGCTTGGGATTCCCCAAGGAAGCTCCAGTCATGGGAAATTTGGATTCCCATTATACTCAGGCATGATTCCTTTTCAATTATTTCAATGATTCGGAAAATATATGCTTGTATTCCTCATTTTAATCTGATATTTCTATAGTTGCTCGTTGGAGATATGTTTGATTCTTCTTTTTTTTAATCCTTTTTATTAAAATGTTGGAAATTTTGTTAAATTTTGCCGTAAATTAGACGTTAGAAAATGTAGTTTTCCAAGTATGAGGTTTTGTTGATTATGGTTCAATGATTTATTCTTATGCAGGTTACAGCGTTTTATAATTATTGGTTAGGTTTTGTGACATTGATGGACTTCTGTTGGGTAGATCAGTATGATGTAATGGCAGGTCCAAATAGGAAGTCAAGGAGGGTAATGGAGGAGGAAAACAAGAAGTTGAGGAAAAAAGCACGGAGGGAATATAACGATACAGTAAGGGGATTGGCTGAGTTTGTGAAAAAGAGAGATAAGAGGGTGATAGATATGCAGATGAAAAGGGCCGAGGAGATGGAGAGGAAGAAGGAGGAAGACAGGGAGAGGAAAAAGGAGTTGGAGAGACAAAAGGCTGAGAGAGTGAAGAAGTTTGAGGAGCCTGAGTGGGCTAAAGTTGAGGAAGTTGAGGATGAAGAAATTGAGGAGATACTTAATGATGATAGGAAGAAGAAAGGGGATGGCAAGGAGTTGTATTGTGTTGCATGTGGAAAGAAGTTCAAGAGTGATAAACAATGGAAAAATCATGAGCAGTCAAAAAAACACAAGGAAAAGGTGGCAGAATTGCGGCATGCATTTATTGAGGAAGATGAAGAATATGATGAGGGGAAGACAGAGGAAGTGGGTGAGCAACATGAGGAGGAAGATGAGATTGGAGCAGAAGAGAGTGGCTTTTTATCAGCAGATGATGAGGTGGATGAACTAAGATATCATTTTAATAGTACCGTGGCAATTCAAGAAGAAGATAATGCTGAAGTGCAATCTAGTGAGCAAGATGGTTTGATTGATATGGATAGTGGGAGTAGTTTGAAGGAACTACCATCTGACATGGGATCAGATGATGATGAGGCAAGTAATCTTGAAGCTATGGTTTTGGGGCAGAAGAATCGGAAAAATGCAAGCTTGGACCAGAAGCCTAAGTGTGTGTCAAAGAAAATCCCAGTTGAGATTGATAGTGATGAGATGGACTTCATGGCATATAACAATATGAAAAGAAGGAATATGGGAGGTAGGAAGCAGAGGGGACGAACTCTGGAGGAAGCAACACAAACTGAGATAGCTGAAGCATATGTTGAAGCTGAGAATAATGGGTATCATGATACCATGAAGGAAGCATCATCGGATTCTTTCCTTGAAACTGAATCTAGATGCAAAGAAGATGATAAATCAGAAAAAAGCCATAAGCTTTCAAAACAAGCTGTTGAGAAGAAAGGGACAGCAAAGTCGGACAGCAATTTCAAGTCAAAAGAGGCACCCAAAGGAAGGAAAAAGAAGGTACTAAAACATTTCCATTTGTTAACTTGGTAGTGGTTACTTGTTCAATCTTTTGTAGTTACAAATGAAATTACCTTTTTTTTTTCAATATCCTGGAAAGTAACATTTGCTGGAAAATGCATTTTCTGTAGCATTGATTGGGATTGTTTTCAAAAACATTTTTTTTTTTTTTAACTGATTATGTATTGTGTTTGTTATGGCTTTTCTCAGGCTACTTCCAAAGGTGTCAGCAACCGGTGTGATACATGTGGAGAAGAATTTGAATCAAGGTGACTATACATGTTACCAAATTTGTTTCTTCATTCAAAAAATTTTTTTACTTGATCAGCCCATATTGTGCATAATTAAATTTCATATTTTTTTTGCCAGGAATAAACTACATAGGCATTTAGGGGATACAGGTCATGCTACATTAAAATCTAGATGAAAGTTCTGGAGTATCTCCTGTGTTGAGTGTGTCAAGCTACAGGTTTGACATCATTTTTGGCTTCATATTTGTCATTATTTTGGTAATCATAAAATGATTACCCTTGTTATATCCTAGATGATTGTATTTGAGTAATATAAGATACCACAAGAAATTACAGAGTCGGCAGATAGACCTTGGTAGTTAGAAATGTAGCAATTCCTGTTTGTTCTTCAACACAGTGTGATGCTTGTCACTATGGAAATTGATTGCGAAGCTATTCAACTTATTCATTCATGAAATATTATTCGTGTCAGATAGTTGGGGTCGATTTTGGACATATGACCAAATGGATTTAAACTGATAGTTTTACGTTCATCCTGAGAATCTGGATGAGTTAAGCGTGTAGTTGTTATTCATGACGGTATGATGCTCGTCACTGTGAAATTTATTGCCAAGTTAATTTGCTTATTCTTCCAGGATGTCCATCTAACCTCAGTGATTTGCAGTTAATTTGGACCAATGCGTATTGGTACATGAGCTAACGAATAAAACTGAAAGCATTACACTCATCACCAGAATTTGGACAGGCTTGTAATTTTCGAGGACTTTGTTTAAATTCATCAAGGACTTGTGATGACAATTACAGGAATCTATCAGCACTTGCGGATCTTAGTTGAGAGGTCGAATTTGATCTTGAACAGGTATTGCAATGATTCCAATATCAAAGTTGAGTCGATCTAATACCTTGTTAACTCCTTAACTGGATTATTAAGATCGCTCTTGTAATCATCCTATGATTCCTTCCTAATACAGAATCGTAAGGTTTCAAATCCATTCTTCTTTACACTTTCCTCTCACAAAAATCCACCAACTCAAACCTTCACTTTGTCGGATGGTTATTTGAAGTCTCCAGTAGGCTGATTCTATCAGGATGATGCAAACTAATCAGATAATTGTCTATGGTGTGAGATTAGAAGTACTCCAACCAGAACAAGCCATGTATCCAGGGGAAAAAAAATGAACAGCAAAACAAAAAATTGTTGGAATAGAGAAACCAAAAGATACAAATACTACTATCCGAGTAACCAAATGAGGTTTTGTGATACTTAAAAACAGAAGCACATGTGCAGCGACTAGCGAGCGGAGGGCCCGGGGGGGGGGGAGATTAAAAAAGTTTTCTTCAAGCACAGAATTTGTCATTCAATCTTTTATCTACAAAACAGCCATGTAAACATGATTTAACTGCTCCAAAATATAATAATCGCACATGGATTAATTTGCCTGGTTCTGTTATGAAAAATAATCATAGGTAGCGACGGAGCGTTGCTAATAAAGGGCTTGGCATGCAGAATAGCCTCAAGAATGTACAAAGAAAGTAGAATTCACAATTTCTTTGCAGTTGCTTCCTCTACGTAAGCCACAGCTTCCTCATTAGAGAGTCTGTTCCCTTCTACAAGTCCCTTAATCAAGGTATTGGCATAGCCTCTGCTTGGAGCACACATCGGAAACTTCCCAGATTTGAAATTGTCTACATCAAAGAGGGTGCACCTGAATGGAAAGCAGTGGTGTGAGGTTGCCAATCAAACTGTGTCAGTCGAATAGAGATACATTGGGAAGAACAGCAAATAGGTTGAAAGAACAGTATAATTTAAAGCTGCAAATGAACTTACGTCATTGTTAGAACTGGTAAGTCGTCCTCCTTACCCAAGTAAAGGACATTGTGATACCAGCCTCTCTATATGATGAAAAACACCCCAAAGTTAGAGAAACAAATTGATACCTTCAATTGATTCATGCACACAAGTGAAGAGTTCATAAACCTGGAATTTTAGTCATGAGAGGGTAAAATATTTTTATGCAAGACGTTCAAATTGCTTTGTCCACTAGGATATTCTGACGGTAATTAGTCTCACTTTTAGTGTTATATTCATGTTGTCACATAATTGACCTCTGTTTGGATTGTCTGTTTTTAGCCTATTTTTGAACAACTTAATTTCATATCCTAAATGCTACAATAATACACCAACTAAAAACAACTCAAAAACACAAATTTATACGTGAAAAACAACTCACACATAAACAAACAAATAAAAAAATCCCTTCTTTTTCCATCCTCCCCCCATCACCACCTACTGCCACCCCCACCTCGTCCTCCTCGCCCTCCCTCCCTCTCCCCTCCTCCCCTCTCCTCCCTCTTTTCTCTCTCTCTCTTTCTCCCTCTCCCTCCCCTCCCCGCAACCCCCCTGCCCCTCCCTTCTGGTGGGAGGGAGGAGGGAGGGAGAGGGAGAGGAGGAGGAGGGAGGAGGAGGAGTCTTTAGAAAATACCTCAAATAAATTTTTAATTTTAAAAATACACCCACCACCACCTACTGCCACCCCACCTCCTCCTCCCCTCCCTCCTCCCTCCTCCTCCTCCTCTCTCTCTCTCTCTTTCTCCCTCCCTCCCTCCCCCCCTGCCCCTCCCTTCTGGTGGAGAGGGAGGGAGGGAGGAGAGAGAGAGGGAGGGAGGAGGAGGAGGTGGTGGTGAGAGGGGACGCAGGGAGGTAGTCTAATTTTTAGAAAATACCTCAAATAAATTTTTAATTTTAAAAATACACCCAAAATATACCCCCCCAAAAAAAAAAAGGACCATATATTCTCCAAGTTAAAATCAAAAGAACTAAACCAAATTAAAAAGGCAACTTAGAAGTTTTTTCTACAATAAAATAATTTAAAGCTAAGGTTTGATGATCTGGCTATAATGCAGTTTCAAGAACCTACCATTGCTCGACAAGTCATAACATTTGGTCAGTCAAAGGCCTTAATGAACTTCACTACTTCTTGAACCATCTTGGTCGAAACAACAATGAAAAAATTTATACTTCTCTGACATTAAATAGAACACAATGTAACATGAGCTTGGGTACCTTCAATTGAGCTATTTCAGACAATAGAATTACTGTCTGCTTTCTGTTGTTTCAGGACACAAGAAAGGACATAATTAGGTAAGTTTTCCTTTGTCTCCCCAATACACAAATTTAGGTCCTTTACTTTTTTTGCCTCTTATGCCCCAATAGACTAGCTCACTTCCTTCTTTTCAATGCTCCCTTTCCTTTTCTCCTCCTCTCTTGCCCTACCCTTCTGGTTTGATGGTGGACAGTCATCTTAATGACTGTATTTGTTTTTTTTTTTTTGGAAGGGGGGGGGGGGTTGGGAGGTGTGATGAGCCATCTTATTCATGTGGTGAAAGAAGGCAAAAATAGGAAAGAAAGAGAGGAAAACAGAAACATGGTTGCGAGTTAATTTAAAATCTCATGTTTAATTATGTGTGTAGTCTAGCAGGACTCAGAATCATATTACAGGACCAATATATTCATCTTCATGTAATCTCAAATTCATCTTTTTCAAAACCTTAAGCACCAAGTGCATGTCAAGCAGCTAATAAAAGCAAAGTAGCAGTCAGATGCTACTGTTTATGGTTTGTTATATAAATTGTATTTAGGAAAATAAAGTCACGCAGATTTACCTTAATAACCTCTATAGATATGCACTTTTTGTCTTCAATAGATTGTAGATCATTCAAACCAAACAATGGACCTGTTATGGAGCTTAGGATATTCTCCTGAACCAAGATGTCATTGAACTGCTCGAGTCTGAAACAGATTGGAACAAAAAATATTTTCAAAACTGCTTCCCACAAATGGATGCTAAAGCCAAAACAGAGTTTTATGGAAAGTTGAAATCTGTTCTCTTAATATTATCAAACATAACCGCTCTGCAGCTTGAAGGACATTAAAAACAACTAATTATAGGACATGAAATGGAACACATACGTTATCCTGTACAAGCGCAGGTAAGCTTTATCTTCACTGTTACTTTCAGGATGAAGAAAAGCAACCCCTCCAGGACCCCAAGTAGCAGTATGGTCACGAGCAAAGAACAACCGATGAGGAAAAGTCCTCCAACGGCTCTCTTTTGGTGGGCTTTTGTCCACTGAACCAGTGCATTGCTTCCGCATTCCTTCCACCTGGAAGTCATGTAACCAATAGGGAGTCTAAAGTGAAAGGTATGAAGCTAAATAAGAGAGACTCTGCAAATCGAATGAGGCAGGCTACACAGATTTACAAGATTGGCAATATGCCACACTAAATAATTTCAATATGGAATACTCTTTGCATTCTTTTGCTTTCTCTTTACAAAATTGATGAAATCTGAAAATGCAAAATAATTTGACTCAGAAGCTTGAGCCTGCATGTTATCTATAAAGCATACATGATGGCGCAAATGCTCAGATTTTGGATAGATATGGAGACAATTCAACAAGACTATTATGCAATGAGTAGAACAGTATATGTCCAGAAAAAGGAAGAATGACAAACTGCAAACTAGAAGGTAAAAAAATTTATAACAGATATGCAAGATTCAATACATGTTTTCATGAGAAAACTACAAAGGCAAGTATTTAATACAAAAGCAAAAAGTTACAGCAAAGAAATATGGAAACTTATGACAAAGTACTCTACCTGTCCACCTTCAATATAGCAAAGGAACCTTGATTCTCTCATATTAGATCCATAAGTAGCGTACCAGATATCTATCTTAGAAAGTTCTGACATCCAGCTGGGAGAAACAGCTATAGCTTGATCTGCATTCAGTAAATTTCAGTGACAAGGATCTGGCAGAAAGGTACTTTAAGAAAAAGATTTGATTGTAAGTTCAGTACCATGATCATCCTCAACTTTCAAATTCTGAAGTGGTTCTATAACATGCTCAATAGCTACCTCATAATCTTCTGATGTTGTATTAGGACCACGGTCATATTCATCATCAGAATCAGAACTTGAGATCTGAAACAAAATAGCATTTCTATCATACATATGCTGGGCAAGAAAAATAGAAAAGAGAATAGTTGTTTCCGATGCCATTGTAGCAGCATTGCATATTAACAATATGGAGTTAGTTACAAAAAACAAGGAAATGTAACAAACCAAGTAAATTTCATGTGGTCTATTCTGTTTCCTCGTTTGTTTAAATTTGGAACATGTTCCTTCCCTTTAGAAGATTTTTTTTCCTTTTTCCCTTGGCAGTTCACTTTGTAGTCTATCAACAACTTTAGGATTCATGGAATAAGCACACATTTGAGCATTGTGCATATTATTTTCATTTTAGAGACTTAATAATTAACAGCATGAGGCATCTGACATAGAGTTCTTCAAGAAAACTCTACTCAATTGTAACTATATTTATGTTTCATTAAGGCTTTTGGCCATGATGCCAATTCAAAGGAAATACCTTGAGGTAATGTAGTTATTGTCTGACTAAATACGTAATGACCACCCTGAGAACAGCATCAAGGGAGTATATGTATCTCATAGACTACAGTCAGTCTCCTCCCAATTTATGATGACTACCCAAATTACAGCAATATCAGTTATTATCCATTTATGTAGATTTTGACTTAAGTTCATCAAGGTTCCTGTGGTCCCTCAGAATTTGAGAAACATTCTGCAATGGTGAGTGACTAGGAATACCAACTGGACAACCATTTCTATGTTTATGAGATCCATAGTAATAGTAAATTTCAGTAAAGGGAAGATCGTAATATGGAAATTTACTAATGTACGTAATATTTGCATGTCAAGGTTTCAACAAATGTAGCATTTCAAGAAAACAAAGGTACAATGTCTGACTATTTATGGTATCATTTTTACAAAAAGGCACAAGACAAATATGTGAATAACAAGTAGATATCCTGAAGAAAGCAAATCCACTTGCACATGCTAATGTTTATTCTTGTTCTCAACAAGCTTTCTTTAATAATCATGTAGAGGCAGCTTGTCAAGTGTACAGAGAGAGTAAAGTTGAAACACAACTGAAGAAAACCACAGCTAGCATTGTGTACCCATGTTATTGCTAACTGAAAGTCAAAAGAAAGTAGGGCTTGCTGTAACAGAGTTATCTTATCCTTCAGACTCCAATGGTTGATAACATCATTCTTATGCTTCGGGTCCCTCTTAAGAATTTTAGGGTTTTACTTTGTTAGACCACTTTTATGACTTTGCATCAGGGTTTTCCTTAAGAACCTAAGCTTCAACAGAGTTACACATAAGATTCTTTATTTCCACACTGTTTCCAGTGCTGCAAAGCAAGGTGATGGAAACAAATTTCTTGCAAGAAAGTCGACTGAAAAAAGAAATAGTACACTAAATACAGGCCCTCATGGAATCCAAGACAAACAAAAGACAAGTACATTTTTCATGCCATATCATTTAGCACAAGAATACGAAACCATCGGAGTGCATAATGGATTTAAGGGCAATAGAATCATAACCTTATTAATCTCTAGGCTGAAATGGAAAAATCATATTGTAAAAGTATGTTATAAGAATGAAGACAATGAATGATATCTCACCAGGATTAGAGATGTCCTCTTACTAGTAAATTCCTCAGGTAACTTCTTACTGAAGATCGGCCAAAATGCACTTAATGCTTCACGAACCTATAAACCACATGATCATGCCTTATGCAGTGCAAAACTTAGAAAATCAAAGGACAAGTCACATTTCACTTGAGGTCGTAAATTCTACTGCAGTGAAATTATGGGTTGATAGAATTGCACTAAAAGACTGCTGTACCGCTTCTATCACTCGCCATGTTGATTCAAATGGATCTGCTTGCAAAGATCTGACTATTGGCTTGTCATCTAGCAACACTTCGACACAAGCTAGAGCTGAATTTGCTAAAGATTTAAGGTTGTATCCTCCTTCAAGTGCCATGACAATCTTACCCCCAGCGAACTTCATTAACTACATAGAGCATTAAGAAAATAAATTCACCATTGTACGTCATAAAGATGAACTGGATCAGTTGAGGGGAAGTCCAAGCCAAAAGGGCACGTAAGATTTTGTACATATCCAAGACAACAGTATCAAAGGCTAACCTTGCTCAACATGATGGAATACCCATATGGACTAACGCAGCAGCCACCTAGAGGATCATTAATGGCTGTTCAGTTTGAACAAATCAATAATTAGGATCGTCAAGCAGCCTGATGGAATATGTTTGACAGACGATTCGATCTAAATTAACAAATAGCAAGTTGAATTACGAAAGATGTTAGAGGAAGGGACAGAGGGAAGGGGGGAGAGAGCTTGAACTTTTTATAAAATGTTAAGATGACCATCAATAATCACATGTTTTCATGCAATTGCAAGTCAAGGAAACTATATCAGATATAACAATTACTAATGTTGGACAAGTTCCGTGGACAAATGGTACAGCCTTGACTAAATCTTATAAGAAAAAGATGTCTGTTTATGGATCTGGGAAACAAATATTCACTTGAGCAGAATATGTGCATGCTTGGGAGTAAATAGTGGCTGCCCCATGCAATTCGTAATGAATGACCATCTTTCAGCTACTTTTCAACATGATAAACATTTGATTCATGTAAACAAGTACTATCTAGATACAGCTCCTTTCAGGAAGGAAAAAGATAGGAAACCATATGTTTAAACAAAAACACAAGGGCAAAAGCATCCAAAAGAAATTTGTTCAGCACTGTCTCAGCTAACCTGCATCAAAACCAGCAGAGATAATAACCATGTCAGGATCAAATGCCTTAGCAACAGGAATTAGTATATGGTCCCAAACAGCAAGATAATCTGCATCACCACAGTTACGGTTCTCCCAAGGAACATTTATATTATATCCTGCACCTGGTCCCTCCCCAATCATTACATACGATCCATCATCACCACCAGGATAGAAACTCCCAAATTCGTGCCTATTCGAGACAAATTTTCAAGCAACCAATTCGATAAGATAACCAACTCAAGGATAATGTCAGAACAAATGTAAATTTCCTACAATATGATCTATAAGAGTCCAAGAATTACACTTCAAAGCCAAAAAAAAAAGGCTCTTAATGCCGCAAATTAGTTGATTTATAAGATTTGACTGTGTTTTCAACGCAAATTAATATCAGTACCGATATCACCCAGGAAGTAATTACTAGTAAAGAAAATATTACTGGTAAAACAAGTTATTCTATAAATCTCTTAGTGGTACAAGTTATTCTAAGAATATTAGGTAAAAAATTAAACAATTTCCACTGCTGATCTAGATCCATGCTTTTACAGTGGTCCATCCAGATGTCAATGTTTTGTATTGTACCGTATCTTAAATGCATAAAGCAAAAATACAGTACATTGATATTTTACTCCTAAGATTTTTGTTCCTTATTTTTATAGGAACTAAATTGCAACTTAATAGGAAAGAACATTCACTGATTTAACAATCTAATCATGGACAGTTCTGTCACATATTTGGATCATTAAAAAGTTGATTAATGATTACATTTGCTTAAGACAAATGAAATACTAAAACCATCAGGAGTTAAACTTCCACGTACCTATGCACAGAAAAGAATAGTACTCTAGAATCATTATAGAACATCTTTTGAGTACCATTTCCATGATGAACATCCCAATCAACAACGAGAATTTTTTTGATGCCCAGCTCCGTCTGGCATGGCACCATTAACAGATAAGAGCAAGAGATTAATAAATATATGACCATTTCAAAAATCAAAATCCAAAATGCTGTGATACTTGACTAGATAAAGAGCTCTTTAACAAAACCTAGTTCTCACTCTTTCGTTCAAGAGAAAACTTGTTGCAATAGCAACATTGTTGTACAGACAAAATCCCATTGGTTCATTTGCTTCAGCATGATGGCCAGGAGGCCTAACAATAGCAAATGCAGAATCTAGTTCTCCTTTGGCAACTTTCTCAGCCACCTATCAGCAAAAAGCACAACTAAGCCAAGCGACTACTTTCACCCACTAAGTCCTATTGATGATGTAATAATAACTGCAAAACTTAGGAAGTTTATTGACTACAAATCTACAATATTAGAACTGAAAGGAAACTTTACATTCTCGAAATAATCAAAGCATGAAAGGTTTATGAAATAGAGAAAAAAGGATTGCATGAAACAACTCAAAATGAACTGTTAAATAAATACCTGGAGCAATCAAAGGACAGTTGTTTACTTAACTAAGGGGTGATAATGCAAATTTTCTACCAAAATTCTTCTACATTAATGATACACAAAGTCAAAATAAGAATACAACCTCACGGGTAGAGATTTGATTTTTGCTGCCTAGTCTGAGCATTCATTTTAATTCACAATTTTTTCAGACCGCCAGGATTCTTCAAAATATTTAAGCTAAATGACAGCCATCACATTGTGAAACATACATAAGCAGTTTCCAGACAATAGATCTTACCTCTACAATGGAGCCAGCAGCAAGATAGGCAGCTTCAGATGATCCTTCATTGAAATAAATAGAATTGAATCTTGCAGCAATCCTATCCCATACTGAACCAAACTTTTGAGAACTTATATTCCTAACCAAATCAATGTGACTTTTGGTGTGAACCAGAGCTATATGTTTATCTTCTGCTTCCTTTGCATTCAAAATAACACATCTGAAAATGACCAAAAGAGAAAAAATACTCAGACAACTTTGCAACTAAGAAAAGTATATCTTCTAGAGATCCCCAAAAAATTTCAAGAAAGCTAGAAACTTATTCTTCGCTAAGTAAATAACCAAATATAATAATAAATCTAAAAAATGAGAAAGAGTACTAAAGGTGAAATGTAAAGTAAAAGCATGGTCTTTTTTGGTCCCCATTTGAAAAAGAAACGTGATTCAAATTCAAACTTTTTTTTAATCTTGAAGAGGTAACAAAGGAGGGGGGGTAGGGGATGAGGTTTCCCATCAAAACCCTGCCCCCTTTTCCCTCAACACCCAATTTTATATTTCCTGCAAGAATCCCAACTATTATTTGAACAAACCTGCAGTAACTATAGCTACTATTCCCTCTTTTTTTGTTTTTTTGGGGGCAAGTATCATAGCTTCCACTCTGTTCACCAGTTGACAACTACCTCAACAAAACCCATATCAATCTATAATATTCATTTGGGTTCCCAAAAAAAAAAAAAGGAAACTAATTTCTCTTAATTTTCTACCTGCATTCAAAAACCTCACATAGCTAAAACACTCTCCACAATTTCGAGACGCAAAAAAGGCTTAAAAACAACAAAATCACATATTATATACGAACAAAACGTAAATGCTGCACAAAAAAAGGGAAAAAAAAAAAAGAAAAGAAAAACACACACCCCCAAACAACACACATCAACATACAGTAGCATGCATGATAAAGGACCTTTGATGGATGCCAGAGGATTGGAGCTTGTCCCAAATGGCAAGGATGCGATTGGGGCTCTCAGGATGGTCTGTGGCATCAAAGTGCTTGCACATTCTCTCATCGTACAACAACCCCACACGGCGCCGTTCAGGCAAGAGAACACCGTCGCTCGCAGTCTTGGAAGAGTCCATGATGGAAAATTTGGAAGCCGAAGAGAAGAGTCTCTCAAGACTGACTGCTCCCTACAGCTCCCCACAGCTCCCCAGTCCCAAGAGCGCTCTCTCGCTCTCTCTCTCTTCCCCCCTCTCTCTCTTCCCTTCTGATGAAATGGAAAAAAAGAAAAGGCTTTGAATAAAATGACTAAAGGAGATTGGATACTTTTCAGAATCTGTTTGAGGGTTAATTGCAGTAAATGAGCCTAAACGTTTAGGTAATTTCTGTTTTGCTCCCTGCTTTTTTTTTTTTTCCTTTGTACATTTTTTTGTTTTTGGTGCTTGAAAGAAACCTTTGATGGTTAATCAACAATCAAGAGTGGTGCCAAACTTGGTGAAAAGACAAATACATAGGTAGCATAAAAGATGGCCCCATAGCCTATATCACATCAATTCTATTTATCTATCAATGACAAATAAACCACTTTTATCTCTAGTTTTATACTTATTGATTCATCAGTCTTGTATCAATTATCGTGTTCATTAATTTATCAATCTTGTAACGATGCGAACAATTAATGTATTCCACTTATTAAATAGGATTCTATAATCGGTCAATGACCCTGAATTATTCTCTCTTTTGTTAACCCATCCTAATTCTTCCCTAACAGCTGAAAGAAATCCATCTTTGGTAACTAAGCTAGGAATTAAGAAGATAAAAGAAAGGGTGAAATTTCCTATCAACCACTAAATTATCCAAATAATATATTTTTTCCCATGCAACTATTTTTTGTTCTAAATTGTCCACTTGCCTCTATATTAGTGGTCATACCACTTGATTTTGCCATTAATACAGACAAAATGTGCGCCATTGCATTGCGCATAACAAAACCCAAGTGTAGAGCTGTCCAAGCATTGTTATATACTCCTCTTATGGAATACGGATGCTCTTGCTTTTATAGGTCAAGATCATTTAAAAAAACTAGTCATTTAAACCTAGCTACTAGGATATTTAGATGTTCAAATCCCTTGGTTCCATTTGAACAGTTGCGTTGAGGAACATCTAGAAAATTTTCCTTGTCTCTTTTTTTTTTTTTTTTTGAAAATCCTCCAACTCCTTATACGTACACTCTGCCCTCCAAACACATACGGGGTCTAAATGCTGGAAAATTAGAATAATACTCTCTTATTAATTTGTTTGGATTGCTCTTATTTGTCCAAAATTTTTTTATTTGTATCATCAGTACAATTTTTAACCACCTTTTTATTTCACATATATTACATCAAAAAAGGACTACAATATTTTTTTCACTAAACTATTCCAAATAATCTCCTGTCCAAATGTGCGCTTTTAGAATATCAAAATTGTCTTTGACCAACACCTTTTCTTTTTTCCTAAGAGACGATATATTGAGTTGATTTTCGGTTGAAAGACTTCAACACGGCTTCTTTTACTATGAATTCAACACTTCCAAGAGTAATTTCATATTTCAATTGGAAATTCTCACTAGCAATACACTTCTGTAAACTTAAGCACTTAGCTTTTCTTTTGCTATTTCAGCACTTTGTTTTAGTAGCTCACTCCTTGACTACGAACGCTTTCAATCTATGATATCCAGTATAGAAAATCATATTTTTAGCTTGAAATAAATAAAGAAAAAAGACGGAATTGAATAATAACTAATATTCTAATATTCAATTTCTATATCCATTAGGGAGCTCTATGCAACCTATGAAGCACTTAATTTTCTAACGTCACTAGTTTGGCCCCAAGACATTTTGTTTTCTTTTCAAATTGTCCCTCATAGATTTTGGCTCTAGCTCTTAAATTAGACAAAATGACTAAAATGTTGCATTTTAAAAAGTCGAATAACCTTTTTTGCTATAAAGGTTTAGTCATTAAAGTGTGTAATTTTAAATAGTTTAGTGATATCTCGTATCATTTGCACTTTCATATATTTAAGTAGCAAGACATAAAAGGCATAATAAATGTAGCTCCACTCTGAGAAAATATAATGGCCATCCAAGTGTTTGGCCATTTTTCTTTTTTTGACCGTATGAGAAATTTGATTATTTGTCTAATCTTTTCGCTAACTACTTTTTTCCCATGTTACTAAGGCCCCGTTTGATAACCCAATTTAGGTCTTAATCTTAATGACTTCAAACCTTAATGATGTTAAAACTGTTTGATAACAAAAAAAACTACATCTGAATGATTAAGTGAGTCTGAATTGGCTAGGCAAAATGGAACCCAAAAAATAAGTGATAACTTCATCACTTATCACCACTTAATAAAAAGTACGCTCAAATGTTAGGGTTTAAGCACAGTTTTTAAGACATAAATGACCCATGCCAAATAAAATACAATCACCTTATTTTTTCCTCTTCTCTTTCTTCTACCGTCTTTCTTCTCTCTCATTCTTTTCTTTCCATCATCGTTCTTAGTTTATCAAGCTCTTCCCCATTTTTTTTTTTTGGCCAGCCTTCATTCTTAAGAAGTTTACCCATTGAAGCATTCAATTTTTTAGCATAAAGATAAGTATTAACTTTATGCATATGCTTTATTTCTAGGGATAATATTAGAAACCTCTCCTGAGGTTTCTCTTAATATCATCTGGTACCCCTAAACTTTTAAAAATATCGCTTACCTCCCTTACTTTTGTTATTTGTGTAACAATATTTATAAAAACCCCAAACTACCCTTTGCTCATTTTGCTAAATAAAAATACTCCTAACCACTTTGTTTGGTTAAAAAAAATAACCACCTAAAAAATAATTTCTACTCATACGACTAGATCACAAATCTATAATTCATAAAAGTAAAAATTTTTAAAATAAAAAAAGATATTTGTAAAGAAATTTACTAGTACCAATTTAATTTATATATTTAAAACTGATTCATTATGAGCCATTTTTTTTTTACCTAACATCTTCACAACTCGTGACCCAAGTCTTTAAATTGTACTAATTCATTATAAAAGTCAACTCAAAACAAAGGAAAAAATCTTACATTCATATTCCATATTATCACAATTAAAAAAATAAAATTTAATTTATTACAATTTATAAGTAAAAAATTGTACAGCCATACAAAAAAAAAGAATAAAAAAGAATGTTGGATAAACAGAAAAAAAAAGAAAGTGACTTTTGATTCTTTTTCTTTCATTTTTTGACATCCATTTATTTGATATGTAAATCATGTACCAAGTGAAGGTTAATATAGTCAATTTACAATTACCAAGGGAGGTGAGTGACATTTTTAAAACCATAGGGGTGCCAGGTGATATTATGAGAAACCTCAGGGGAGGTTTCTGATATTATCCCTTATTTCTACTGTGTACTTGTCGTTCATACTCATATTCAATAAAAATCTATACTTCATCTATGTATTTGATTTATACGGTTAATGGAAAAATAATCTTTCATGATAGAAATAAAAGCGTAGGCAATACAAACTGACTAGAAAAATAATCTTTGAGAATGAAGAAATTGTGGTACAAAATGAGCAACAAGCTGAAAATTACCCAGAAAATGCAGAACACGGAGGAGGATCTCGACAAGTTGATTAAACTTTTTATGATCAACTTATGTGAGCAAATTAAAAATCAACATTTTGAACTTTTTTGATTAATTGTATTTATAACATTTGATAGACTAGCATTTATATTTTATCAAATAAATTTGTTATATTATAATTTTATTTTCATTTTTAGCTCATTCTTTTTCTAATAAATAATTCTTAGTTTTTTGATAATAGTTCATTCATTTTTAGTTCATTCTTTTTCTCATAAATAATTCTTATTTTAAATAAAATTAAATCATATGTGCTACTAAAAAAATATACCAATATAGATCATTTATAAACAAGTCAATATAAGAACAAAATTGTAAAATACAAGAAATTCAGCTTTCAGTCTTCTATAATTATCAAACAGGCATAATACGTTCAGTGTTTAAATTCAGACAAAAGTTGTATTAGATTCACCACTTAACAATTCAGTGACTTAATGAATTCAGACTTCAAATTTCAGATTTCAGACTTCAGATTTCAGATTTTAGTTTTATCAAATGGGGCCCAAGTATTAGTCTTGCCCTGCATATAGGCATTTTCGATACGTTCCAAACTTTGATTTCTTAAATCTTTTTCTCATTGTTTTACTCATAATTTAGAAAAGACTATGAAAATAAAATAAACTCTGTCATTAAGAAATTGGCGAAAGTAGGAGTGAAAAGGCTAAAAACGTGAATTGAGAATTTCAAGACACTTGACTTTTTTTTATTTCTTTTTATATCCAATTGAATTATTTTGTGGCTTGTTCAATGAGTCATAATAAACACTCATTAATATGCGCCATACCTATTAGTTCTACTTAAGAAGTCAAATTGAATTAAGAAAGTACCCAAATGCAAAGATAACTAACGGACAATCCAGGACTTTTTATAATTAGCCCTTAATATTATACGACACAATGTATGCACTAATTTTTACGAAATACTAAATAATAAATCAGATACAACAACAAATTTGGACACTTGATGAAATTTGTATGAACTATCTACCAATCATACCTATCTAATTCCAAATTGAACCAAGTCACTATAATTAGTCGTACCCTACAATTTAAATTGTGAATCTGGATGCTTCAATAAATGTGAGTTTATATATTAGGTAAGCAAATATAGGTTTATAAGTTTAATTGAATACTTGCATTATGAGAAATACAAACTATACTACAATATCTATCTCTAACTCTTCATTTTGAAATCATATTATTTTTAGCTTGAAATAAAAAGAAGACGGAATTGAATAATAACTAATATTCTTGTCACAGCCCCACATTTCCCTAGGGCGTACCCTAAGGATTAGTGAACTGCCTGCCCAACTCTCGTCAGGACTCAAATACCCAAAATATTATCAAAACATTTACTCAAAATAAATTAAACTCCGAGTTATATGAACATAAATTTTACAACGTTTCAAACTTAAAGTTAACAACCAATTTCAAGCTTACAAAACGGAACAAGTTCACTAATACATTGGTACCTAAACAAAAGATAAACACTGGACTTTAGCCACAATCAAACTCTCCGACCTCTTACACGTTCCTGCCAAGGAAAACAAAAGGGAAAAGGGGTAAGCGAAAGCTTAATGAGGTCCCCAAACAAAACATGCAACCACATTAACAATTAGGCAAATCAGACAGTCAAATTTCACATTTAAAGTAATTTAAAGCGATGCACTCAAGTAAAGGATACAGGTGGCTTCCAAAAGCCAAATCCACAAAGCTTGATCGAACACGAGCCGTTGACTCTCTGTCAACGTTTGAAGTTAAGAACCAAGTCCGTAGACATCACTTACACCATAACCGTCCACCAATCACCCCCTTACCGGGACCGAACATCTCAACTAATCAAATTTGGGTAATATTCGAGTATACCATGTTCCAAAGAACCAAATCAAATAACCTATGGTTCACCGATCTTCTCGACCAAAGCCATGCCGACTTGATATGAACGCTCACCAATAGGGTTTTAGGGTTTCCGAACCCCAAGCGAATCAAATTAGTCGATGGGATATCACCCAAACGACTTTTCACATCAAAGTACACAAAGTCAAATCATAGTTCGAGAAAGTCAAATTCTAATGAAAAGGTCAAACGGAAGAGTTCGAGTGCGATAAAGTACGCCCTCGACTCACCCTCAGTAGTCCAACCATATATGATATGTAATCCAGTTCTATAGTTACATTTCAAGCAAATCACGTAGTCACGTAGTTCAAGCAAACACGTAGATCATGTAGTTTGAGAAAGCACATAGGTTCACGAAACAAGCAAGGAAACACTCACCCAAACAAGCCAAACAACTCAAATGCTCACGCCCTGATCACCCTCGTTACCTCCTTCGAGTCCTACGTACAACCAACGTATACAATCATCAACTCAACCAAAGCAAATAAATGTAACCTAACAAGTGCAAAAATGAATGCTACTAGTTAATGCATCTCACTAGGAAATTCTAGGGTGATTCAAGCCACAAAATGATGAAATATTGAAGTTTTAGGGGATCCACAAGTTAAGTAGATATTTGGAATGAAATAAACGCGCAAAGATTCAAGAAACATCAAGGTTCAACCAAGAACAATTTTACAACAATACTAAGGTTCGGGTATAACAGTGACCCTTGCGCAGTCGTGGGAAAATGGCCATAACTTGGTGTAGAAAAATCGAAATTGAGTGCCGTCAGTGGCGTTAAAACCTAGACTCATAGGGCTTTCCAACGGTATATGATTCAGCTCCTACTTTGTTTCCTATCAATACCAGAAAACCTGGGAAGTTGACTGATTATTCATTCCTGACGGGGTGCAGAACAGAAATTTTTGTTCAAAAGTTTGTGCAACTCAAGAGGTTTTCACCCTTGAAAATAGATTGATTTCACTCCAACTTGATACACAAATGTCCTAACAAGGTTTCTCAACAAGAATTAGTGAAGATTGAACAAGAATAAATCGCAAAACAAGAGGAAAAGAACCACAACTTCTTCCATTTTTTTTAAAGTTCAAAACAACTCCTATAACTTTTCTAGCATGCATATGAAAGATAATCAAGCACCTTTCTCAAAGGAATAATCATCATATCCTAGTGATTAGTGCTAATCCAAATATCAAACACATAGTAGGCATAAAATCAAACCAATTCTCATGTTGCAACTACAAAAATCCAAGCCGAAAAACTAGGTTTCCAAGCATCATCCTTCCATAAACATCACCAACAACCTTCATTAGACTAACTTCTAGGATTATAGAACTAGGGTTCGGATAGGAAAATACCTTATCAAACCAAGGAAGTAACTCTTCAAGTAACCAAAATCTTTCCCTACCAAGCTTGAGGATTGATGGTTTAGGGTGCTACCAACTTCCTCTCTTGATTTCCTATTAAGCCAAGAAAGACATTGGTTGGTTTTTGGATGAATTCCCCTCTCTTTTTTCCTCCCTTAGGTTCGGCCACCACCACCCCAAAAGTGAAGAGAATGTGTTGTTTTAAAGAGATAAGTTTGGGGGGGGGGGGGAAACAAATCATCAAGTCAAGGTTTGAATCCTAGGGTGACAAGTGGTGGTTTCTTGGCCATTACCTACAAAAATCTCACTTAATTGCTTCCTAACTCCCCTAATTTAATTTAGTCTCCATCTAACACCAACACATCCTATTTTCTTGGCAATTAAGCCATGCAAGAAGCTCTCACTAATTCTAAAATTGAATCTAAGAAAAGTGCATTTAATCAACAATGAATAATGTATTTAGTGGAAACATGCCACTAATGTACTAAAAGAGTTTATATGTACTTGAATGAGTTAAATGGTAATGTATGTATGAAAATTTTATTATTACTATTATTATTATTATTATTATTTAGGGCTCTCACAATTCTAATATTCAATTTCTATATCCATTAGGGAGTTCTGCGCAATTTAGTTAAAGTAAATTTTTTTAATGTTAAAATTTTGATGCCATGACATTTTGTTTTCTTTTCAAATTGTCCCCCATCGATTTTTTGGACATTTATACCCTATGAGAATGAGAGTGCACTTGTGTTTCACGTGAGTGACATTCCATTGGCTCTATCCCTTAAATTGGACGGAATGACTACAAAGTTGTATTTTAGAGAGTGAATACAACTTTTTAGTTAAAAAAGTTTGGTTACTAAAGCATATAATTTTAAATAGTTTAGTGATCTTTTTTGTCATTTACTCTTTGATACATTTAAGTAGCAAGGTATAAAATGACACGATAGATGTAGCTCCACTCTAAGAAAATATAATGGCGGTCCAAATTACTAAGTATTTGGCATTGGGTAGTTTGACCATATGAGAAAATTGATTATTTGTCTAGTATCTTCACTACCTGCTTTTGGCCCATATTTAAGGTCCCGTTTGATAACTCAATTTAGCAATTAAACTTAATGTATTCAAATCTTAACACATTCAGATCTTTTGGTAACTGAAATAGAACATTTGAACGAATTAAGTGGTACTGAATTTTCTAGGCAAAACTTGTTCTCGAAAATAAGTGATAAGCTATTCACTTATCACTAAATGTGATATACATTTAAATGTTTTAGATTTAGTACTTAACAATTCAATCATTTAATGGATTCAGACTTCAGACTTCAGATTTTAATTTTCAAATTTTAGTTTTATCAAACACAGTGTATTACTCCACTTGCCGTGATTATAGGCATTTTTTAATATGTTCCAAACTTTGATTTCTTGGATCTTTTTGTCATTATTTTACTCATAATTTGGAAAAGAATATGAAAACAAAATAAACTCCGTCATTATGAAATTGGCTAGAGTAGGAGTGAAAAAGATAAAAAGGTAAAGAATAAAAAATTTTCAAGACACTTGACTGTTTTTCTTTTTCTATCCAATTGTAATTATTTTGTGGATGGCTGAATAAGTCTTAGGGTGCGTTTGATAAAAATGAAATTTGAAAACTGAAAACTAAAATCTAAATGTATTAAGTGATTGAATTGTTTACTACTAAATCTAATATATTTAAATGTATGTCATATTAAGTAATAAGTGAATAGCTTACCACTTAATTTTGGGAGTAAGTTTTGCCTAAAAAATTCAATGCCACTTAATTAATTTAGATATTCTATTTTCGTTATCAAACAATCTCAATGTGTTTAGATCTGAATCCATTAACTTTAAGTGCTGAATTAGGTAATCAAACAGAGACTAAGTAAATACTCATTAATATGGGTCATGCCTATTAGTTTCTTTTTTTGAAAGTAAAACTAGTTTGTTTCCCATGCATTAGCACGGAATTATTTTGATATTCAGTGTAAAATTTTAATTGAAAACTCAAGTACTTGTTTTAAGTAATAGAATAAGGAATCGAATTAACAATAAAAAATATTTAAAATAATGAAATGATGTATCATATTTAGAATTTGGATTCGGAACAAAGTTTAGACATGAATGTTGAATTGGAAATATAAATTCTAAATTAAAGATCTTGATCATTTAATTTAATGTGACAATGATAACAAACAATTAAATCAATATTGAATTTAAATTTCTTCATACATCGCCCCATTTAAAATAGGGGAAGAAAAATCATCCCTGCCCCGACACCTATCCTGCCTACCCCCGCCCTATAACTCTCCCTACGGGATGGGTGTCCATAGTCACTCATCCCTCGTTGCCATTCCTAAATATGGATGGATAGATGAAATGAGATGATAAAGATTGTTTTTCAAATTCTGTATTTTAAAAATTGAAAATTTGGGAAAAGTTAGGAGAAAAATAAAAGAAGCAGTGATAAGAGTTGGAAATAGAGAAAAAAAAGTAAATTAACTTGGGAAAAAAAATGAAGAGAAAGACATAGATCAATTGTTGAGTGAAATTTGGAGAAATTAGTGGAAATATTATCAAAAACATTATCATGAGAGAAAAAAAGAATAAAGACAAAGGAAAAGACAGGAGTGGTTGAGTGAAACATGGAGATATTAGTAGAAAGATTATCGAAAATATTATCATGATAAAAAAAGAAATAAAAATAAAGGTAATAGGAGAGAGAAAATTAGGAAATTCTAAAGCGCCTGGATGACGAGGGAGAGAGTATAACAAATTCGCTCTAACAGCCACGTATGAAAGACATGAGAGTGAAGAGATAAGTATGAAAGTATGAATTTATTATACATACATATATATATATATATATATATATATATATATATATATATGATTGAGTTAAGAAAGTACCTAAATGCATAGATAACTGACAGACATTCAAGGGAATTTTATAATTAGCCTTTGATACTATATGACACAATTTATGCACTAATTTTTACGAAATGCAAATAATGAACCAGATACAACAACAAATTTGGACACTTCATGAAATTTTGGATGCGCTATCTATCAATCATTCTAATTCCAAATTAAACCAAGTTACTATAATTAGTCACCCCTACGATTTATAATGTGAATCTAGCCGCCCTAATAAACATGAATTTATATATTAGGTAAGCAAATATGGGTTTATAAATTTAGCTGAATACTTAGCAATTATGAGAAACAAGAATTATACTACAATATCTATCTCTAATGCTTCGTTTGAGAGTTGGAGATTTGGGCAAAAAAGAGAGGAAAAGAAGAGAAATTTAAAATTCCAATTGTTATTTGACAGATTTTAGTACAACAGAAAAAGAAAGAAAATCTATGGACTTCGACGCATGCGCAGAATCACTATAGTGACCAAGTTATTTCCGCCTAAATTGGGCAAAAAATCGAAGGAAATTGCAGAAAAATCATTAATTTTTTTTCTAATTATAGAACAAAAATTCAATGTAAATCATTAAACCATTAAATAAAAAAAATTTAATGATTCATACAATTCCTTTGTTTCTTCTTGCCCTTGTAACTTATTTCTCTTACTTTTCTTTTCTATCCCTAACCCCCAAACTATATGCCTACTGACCCATCACTAGCTGACCGTAATCACTTGCCCAATTTACCGTTCCGAAACAGCACACTTGCCCAAATTTCAAATCTCCTTACTCAAATACACAGTTCAAGAACCCGCCTTCTCTCCTTTTTCAACCATTTCTCTCTCTCGCATCTCCCACCACCATAAATACCACCCCACTCTTCCCTTTCCCTTCACTTCCTCCGACAACTTCCCTCAGCCCTCACATCTCCGTTCTCTCCCTCAATTTCTCAGTTATTTGATCTCTCTCTCTCTTTTTTGTTTTCTCAGTTTCTGTTTCCAATGGTGCAGGTTAGCAAGAGGGGTGATGAAGATCGGCAGCAGCTTCAGTCTGTCCCGGTCGATGGCGACGGCACATGCATGGCCTGCAAGAAAACGCCGGAGTTTGACCGGACGGTAACGTGCAGGACGTGCGATACGCCGTGGCACTTGGATTGTCTAGTTGAGTTTCCGAAAACATTGGTGGAAATTCTGGGTTTTGTCTGCCCTGACTGTTCCGGCGAAGGTCTCACCGGAGCTCCGGCGCCTGTATCTTCGTCCAGTGGAGACCTTGTCGCGAAGATTCGGGCTATCGAGGCGGATGCTTCTCTGACGGGGCTTGAGAAGGCAAGAAAAAGGCAGGAGCTTTTTGGTGGAAAAGGTGTTGATAAAGATGAGGAGAGGAGAAAGGGGAAAGAGAAAATGAATGAGGCTTTGGCTCTTCTTAGTCAGAGCATTAAATGCTCCTTTTGCATGCAGTTGCCTGAAAGGCCTGTCACGGTATAACCTTCACTTTTTATGAATTATTAGTGTACAATTTGCTCGGTTTATTTGCAGTTTTTGTATGCTTAGCTTATTCTAACAGAATGAAAAATGTTTTGGCTTATTTTATGTTATTTATAATCAAAAGGCTAAATTTGTGGTTTTGTGGTTTTGGTTGTAGGGCTGAGAAGGGTTTGTGGTGATCCTATTTATCTGCATTTTTGTTTGGTAGTGGATTGTTGTTACAAGAAAGAAAATGTAGAGCTGTTTGGTTTTCTTGATTTTATCTTCATTTTTTGTCCAGTGGGAGGGTTTTACTTGGGATTGTCTTAAACTTTTTTGGTTGATCGGATTGAATACTATTTTCATGTTTCTATGCCTAAAACTTAAAACTAGTACTATAAGTTTATGATGAGCCAAATATTTGTTTTTCAGGTTTTACTTTTTGGAGGGGCGTTGCCCTTGCTAAATTTTACCTTTTAAAGAACAGGATTCATTAGTTTTCATGCTATGTATTTCAGAAGATATCGCTCAAACCCATATTGAACTTGAATACCTTTATCTCCACAACTTCATACCAGCCCACTACCACTCAATTCACAAATCTAGATTATCTAAGCTCCTCCAATTATTCATAACTGACTCTATACCATTCTTCCACAATTGCATAACCGAATGAATAAATAAAAGTGATTCTAAATAACTATCCATTCATAAAAACATATTTCCAGTAAATTTTCTATATATTTCTAGCAAGCTTGTAAATCAGTTTTGACAGTAAATAATTTCTATAAATTTAATATTTTAATCTGGTGCACATTTGTCATGTGTGCAAACTCACTAGTAGCGACAATTTGATGTAGGAAGATACCTCATTCTTTCGGATAGTACTGATAATGACTGAGTCTTTGCACGGTTATTCATGCTTTTTGAACTTGAATTTAAGGGAAACAGATATATGTAACTGGATGCTCCAGTTAATAGCTACATGCTTGCAATTTTAGGTCATTTCATTGCAATTTATAAATGTTGAACTTTACACAAATGTAAAAAGGAAAAAAATGAGAACCATGAAAATGTGGAATTGATTTGGAAGTTTCATGAATAAGGATCACTGTTGAAACTATTTTAGTCTCCAGAAATTTGATGGATTTGGCAATAGCATGTAAATACTAACAGCCTTACGACTGATCTTAATGTTTCAATATCCCAGACACCATGCGGTCACAACTTCTGCCTGAAATGTTTTCAGAAGTGGATTGGCCAAGGTAAACGTACTTGTGTAAAATGTCGTTCCAATATTCCTTCTCACATGGCAAGCCAGCCACGTATCAACTCTGCCCTAGTAGTTACCATTAGACGTGCAAGGATGTTGGGAACAACTGCTACTGCAGCACCTGTGAAGGTTTATCACTCCTCAAAGGTTGAAGATCTACCTGATGAGTCATATGTCACAGAACGAGCAAAGTATGGTGGGATTGCGAATGCTAAATGTGGCAGGATTTTTGTCAGTGTTCCTTCAGATCATTTTGGACCCATCTTAGCTGAGGATGATCCAGTGCTGAATTTGGGTGTCTTGGTTGGTCAGTGTTTTGCAAATCGACATAAATCCAGGCAGTGGGGAGTGCATCGGCCTCTTGTTTGTGGAATTTCTGGACAATCAAATGTTGGTGCTCAGTCAGTAGTGCTGTCAGGAGGTTATGTGGAGGATGAGGACCATGGAGAATGGTTCCTATACACTGGAAGGTTAGTGTTATGTTATATTCCCCGTTAAATATACTCATATTATTCCCTGTTAAATATACTCATAGTACCAAATCTGATTTATGGCTCACCCTCAACATATTATAGACTTAGATTTTAGTTGTCAGTGGCTGATTAGTTTAGCAAGCTTATATATCAGCCCCTTCTGTATTATCTGCAAGACCAGACCGTATTATGTTAGTTTGTCCTCAGCTTAGCAGCATCTGAACAGTTATCTATAGCCCCCAAGACCAGACCGTATTATGTTAGTTTGTCCTCAGCTTAGCAGCATCTGAACAGTTATCTATAGCCCCCACTTACTTTTTTCTAGTGTAACCTATATCTAAAAGAGCTTTGAACATTCTGAAGGCCCAAGTGATTGTTTTATTACACTTTGCCATCCTTGAAGGAGGTCCAGTTGTATTCACTCTAACCTATTTGAGGCTGTTGTCACCTGAAATTTACCATTTTTGTCCTCTATGTATTCCTCATTGACTAAACACAGAAGGAGAGATTTAGGTCTTCATGTTACTTTTCTCTGACTGTTTCCCCAGTGCATATGCGTAAACTGTTGTTAATTTGCATGCAAATGCTTTATCTTCTTTTAGCTCACATGACTCATTTTTTTATGTGAATATGATAGTGGTGGGAGAGATCTAAGTGGAAACAAGCGAACAAATAAGGAACAATCATTTGATCAAGAGTTCAAAAACTTCAATGAGGCCTTGCGTGTTAGTTGCAAGAAAGGTTATCCAGTTCGTGTGATTAGGTAAGAACTGTAGCTAATATCACTTGCCTCAATTCTGTAGTATGGATATTCTTTTCATCACAATTGTCTTGGTTGTATGGAACAGAGTTTCTATACTGGTGGCCTTAATGTCATTTTCTGGCAAATGCTTTTAATTGTTGCATTTAGTGAAATCTTATCACATCTGACTGCAAAGCTTAAAATCTGAAGGTTGTATCCAATGACTGGTGCCTTTTGAACTTGCAACTAGTAAACGGGTATTAATGAGCATACTACACCGATAGGAATAACTAATGGACTACCTTGAGACATTAAATTGTTAATTTAGAACAGTTAGCCTGTGTGCATCTTTAATTGCCACAAAAAGGATGAAGTTTCTATTCCTTTATTACCTCTAACTTTCTTTTTTATATCTTGTGAGTTGTTGCATGAATCTTTCTGGAGTATAATTTCATTTTATTTTGCTTCTTTCAAGAAAGCCTAGGTTTTACTCTAGTAAAACAAAATCCTCTGTGCTCTAGGTGGTTTAAGTCCATGTTTTTTGGTGAAATGAGCATCATTTTCATCTGGAATACCATGAAACTGTCTCATGATTTTGATAATTCCTAATACTAAAATTTGAGCAGCCTCATGTTTAAAAGAACAGATTGGGTACTTGAGATATGATCTCTTTCACCCCAAAAGTAATACAGAGTTTTCAGACCACATACAGTCAATCATCAGCCAGTACATCTTCAATAACTGCTCTTTTGCTTCTTAACTTTGATCGACAGATCATATAAAGAAAAACGTTCTTCCTATGCCCCAGAGAAAGATTTGCGCTATGATGGGATCTACAGGATAGAGAAATGTTGGAGAAAATTTGGGCAACAGGTTCACACACACAATTGTTTGATTTAGGTTTTCTAAACAGTTACTTTGTTGCTCAATAAGTTCATATGATGACTATTTGTTCTCCAGGGATTTAAAATCTGTAGGTACTTATTTGTAAGGTGTGATAACGAACCTGCACCATGGACAAGGTACGGCTGCATTGTGTGTATACTGCTTTATGTATTAACAAAATTGACTGTTCCTGACCCTCTCACATCATACAGTGATGAGTATGGAGATCGCCCCCGTTCCCTACCAGATGTTCCTGAGCTACAACAAGCAACTGACATTTTCGAGAGGAGGGAAAGCCCATCATGGGATTATGATGTGAGTGGGGTTTTCTCTGTGCATTGCAATCTTTCCCATGCTTCTCTGAAAATTCTTATGGTCCTTGTAATTAAGGTGGCGAGCATCATTTTGAAATCTGTAGGTTGCTTTTTCTGGTTGCTCTCTATGGCTGCTGAAAGAATGGCCAAGTACATGAGCTATTGAATGAGTACCCAAAAAAAAAAAAAAAAATCCAAAAAGCATCTCTTCTAACATTTTATGCAAAAAGAAAAACATATCTTATTACTTGGAATAAGCCAATGTTCATAGTTGAATATATGGTCATATAGTTCTTAGCTTTAAGAAAAGGCAAAATTAACTTATTTATGCACACCAGATTAAGCCCTTAGGATAAAGTTTTTCTCTTTTTTGCTCAACAGCTTAACCTCAATATATTAAAGCATAAAAAAGATTGTATTACTGCAAGTATGATGGCAATTACACAAAAAGCTAAACCTAAAAGAGGAATTTATATGTCAAAGCCTGCAAAGCTAGCTCATTAAGGGAACTCCATTTTCAGACCTTTTAATTAGACAGCACTGCCATTCATGGTTAGTTTATACTTTTAATTTTTTCATTCTTTTGCTTTTCCAATGTGGCTTCAACCTTAAAACTTCTGATTACAATTGTCTGAGTTAAACTGTACTGATTTGTCTTTCACCTACATTTACTTACTCCCATGTTGGTAGCAGGAGGGAGAATCTTGCTGGAAGTGGAAGAAGCCACCTCCTCCCAGCAAAGAAAAAGTCATTGAAGCAAAACCCGAGGATATACGGAGGGCACGCAGAGCATTTAGGAAATCACGACATGATTCTTTAAAAGAAAACCTTCTTAAAGGTTTGTGTATTTTCCATTCTCAGTGACAAATCCGATGGAAAGATGAAAGAATAACAAAAGGTCTATATTGATTCTTCAGTTGTTCCCTTAGAAAAATGGCTTGGTTGTTTCCTTGGTTTTTAAACTACTTCCTTTACAAAAACTGGATGATGGGCACTCAATATTACTGTAATTTGTTTGGATTCGATAATTTTCTGCCACGTCACTGTACTAATGCGATGGAAATCATTCTTAAACAGTCCATAAAAGAAGTTCAGCTTTTTCATTCTCTGCACTCTTCCATGCTTGAGAACATATTACAAATTCTTCCTGCAGAATTCAGCTGCCTACTGTGTAAGAAGGTGATGAATCTCCCTGTCACGACACCTTGTGCTCATAACTTTTGCAAATCTTGTCTAGAAGACTCTTTTAGTGGCCAAGCATTCATAAGAGAAAGAACATGCAAGGGGGGACGCCAACTTCGTGCACAGAAGAACTGTATGAAATGCCCTGTATGCCCAAGTGACATATCTGAATTTCTTCAGAATATGCAGGTCAGGAAAACAGGGCCATTATTTTCTTCAAAGCTTCTTTAAGAGCAGCATCCTTGTTGTTTGCATAGTCACTATTTCATTGTTAATTTATACTCACTAACCCCCAGGACACTACCACTATACCTGGGTAATTATGTTTTCATGCACATGCACAAGTACATGCTTCTCCTCTGTATATTGGCAATTTGGTGAACTATTCTTGCTTCTGATGTAGGTTAACAGAGAAGTCATGACTGCAATTGGGGATATTCAAGCTAAGCTTGAGGAGGATGAGAAAAACATGGAGGATTCTGGTGAAAATGGAGCTGATGCTGAAGAAGAGAGTCCTGGCGATCAGTCGAGTGACACAGAGATTGCATCATTAAATGCTGAAGCTGTAGGAAGCAATGGAAGTGCTTTAAAGAGGAAGAGTGATGATCGCTACCTCTCTACTATGAACAAGAGGCAGAGAGCTGATAATGGGCGTGGAGTATCCGATGAGACTGAAAATGTTCATGCTGACGCAAATGGTTCACCTTCAAGTCCTCTCCATCTGCGTCCAGATGATGTAATCTTCTCCTAGTGAACTGCTAGAAGAACTAGTTTAGTAATTTACACACATTTCTGAACCATGCTAAGACCAATTTTCCCTACTCTTATCAGGCCTTTGAATGTGCAATTGTACTTATTGCTCTTGAAGAATTATTTGTAATTTAGGATAAATATGGAACCATCAGAAAACTAAGCTCAAAGTAAGAATTTGCATCCATTCAATTTCTAAGCATGTTTTGCATTTGTTGTTAAGCTATTTAATGCCCATGGTAGTCTTGACTACTTGGCTTGAAGAAGATTTGTCGTTTGACTGAAAAATGACATTTGCTTTCAATTGGTTCTTTGTAATATTCTTTTGCGATATATCTTTTAGTTCCATTTTCAGCCTAAAACCCCTGGCCCTATAGCCGAGTCACTATTTGAAAATTGCAGTTCATATACTTGGAGAGAGTAGATTGACTAATTGGGATTAGAAGCTACAGAGCTTTGGGATTTGACTTGGGATTGTTTTATCAAGATTTTTATTATTTGATTATTCTTTTCTTCCAAAAGCCATTAACCACTGAACCTAAAAAATATTATTCTAGCTAAATTTGTTTGACTTATATGAAGTTGGAATTGTTATGTTTGGACAAGTAATGTATTACATTATTTTCTACTCTTAAGGTGTCTTAATTTACTTCAAATCTAACTTGGGATCATTTTATTATGGTTTTTATTATTTGATTATATAACTGGTGTTTAGGTCTTGTGCGGAATTGATTTTGTTAGAAACTATTGCAATAAAATAGTAAATTAAAGTTATTATATTTTAGGTCATTTCAGGTCATTTGGGTTGACCTGCCAAATTGAAAATTTCATGTTTGGGTCGACCCACAACCAGCTGTCGGGTTTGGATTAATAGATTTTATATTATACCTGGGTCTTAACGCGACCCGCCAACTCGTTTCTGACCCAATTGCCACTCCTAATAAGAGATGGTAAATTTTTAAAGGTTATTTACTATCTTTTCATACTTCAAGTATACACCCATTTGCGAATCATGTGATCATTTGCTATTACGGGAGCAATCATATAACAAACAAAGTATAACTATCCATATTTAAGATACTATAATAATCTTAAATAAGAATCACTTATACAAATGTCACTTAGAGACTAATCTTTTGGTTCTTAAAAGATATCTCTATGTGGATCAATTTAGTGAATTTGATTATACTATCAAGTGCTAATATACTTGTTTAGTAGGTGTCTCACATATCATAGTAAATGAGATCTACTACTTCTCTTATAGAAGACGTATAGTATATGTTAGTCTAACTGTATTAACAATACACTTTCTTGTTAATATTTTGACTAGAGATATTTAACAATAAACTTTATTTGTAATCAAATGAAGCTCACTATCATAACTCTTATGATTTCTTCAATTAGGTTTATTCTAAGTGTTTTATCATACTTGTAGAAATATATAAGAAATCAATATGATAAAGATGCCATTTATTACATAAAAAGTTATAATGTATATTAGATCCTAGAAGTTGATTGACTTTAAGGCACACACTAACAATCTCCCACTTGCACTAAAACCAATCACTCATAGGTCAAAAATCAAATGGGCCAATATGATTATTACATTTTCTTTAGGATAGGGTTTAGTAATTATTTCCCACCAATGATTTCACCAAATCATGTGGAACCACCTTAATAAGTTTGTGGATTTATAACGAGATCTTGGTTCCTTTGTTAGGATAAATTTTCATTATAGTCACAACACAAATTGAAGGACTTATAATGGAGGGAACCAATCCAAACTCATAGATGAACTTATAGATCCAAATACTTCCTTTTGCCACTTCTCAAGTAGCAATCATTAATGTTTCATTGCAGAAACTTTATTTGTGTTTTGCTTGAAACTTTTTTAATACACAACACTGATATTATGAATATATGTATAATTACTTGTAAATCATCGTTATAAGATTGTTTACAAACATAGTCTTGAACTTCCAATTTCAAACTCTTTATAGACCAAAGGAGACAATGGATTCAATATAATGAAAGGATTGTTCTATATAATATAGACAAAATCCTTTCTGAGATCACTCCATGCTAAACATCTTTAGCATCTATCTAAGTATTTTGAAAAACCCAAACAATCACGATCTATCACCATAGACCTTTACTGGAAACGCAGATTGCTTCTCCTTTATATCATGATGGAAATCTTGTATAGCTATACGTATAATTTTGGAGCATAGGCATACCTCTTTCATGTATTATATGTCAACTATATATGACGCAAAAAAACAAGAATAGCTCCCACTAAATCACATATATGTACAAGACTCATCCGTACTTTTGATAAAAACAAACTTTTTGATTATCTCATCAAAATGGATGATACAACTTTTAGATATTTTCTTTATTGGCATACACGATGTAGAAATCTTTAAATTGTGTCATATACACAATCATTTATTATTTTCATTTAAGGAAAGTGGTTTTAACATCTATTTGCCATACCATAACTCGCAATTAAAATAAGGAAGTAAATCTAAATGAATTTAAGCATATTGATTAGTAAAAATATTTCTTTAAAGATAATTGCTTATCTCTAATGGTGACCTCTCTACCAACCACGCTTTATAGGTTACATTTTACCTTCCATATTCATCCTTAGTCTAAAGACTCTTTTGCACCTAATAGATTTATATACCTTGAGGCGGATTGGTTAAGGTCAATATCCTTAATCAAATGTGGAATCCATTTTAAATTTATGGTTCTCAACCATATCTATAAGTTATAAAACTATTCATAAATCATTAGAGAATCTCATGATCAAATATTACGATTCTCTATAAGAAATCTATATTCCTAAAACTTATGAAACACTTGTTTTAGAAGCTTTCGTTGTGCATCATCATCATGAAATGCAAGTTCCAATTTCATGCATTTGGTCAACTTCCTTTTGTGGTATTTGAATCTCTTTCAAGCTTTAAGCTCTATTTTTCTCGCACTATTTTATCTAGAATAAATTATATATCTAAAAAATAGGATTTTTAGAATTAAAACACTTTGACTTTTAGAGATGATAGAATTATAAAATTCTTGGAGAAAATAAGGAAACTCTAACATATGTGTTAAGAAAAATTAAAGCAACCGAAGTAAGGAGAGCATATTTGGTCTTCTTCCTTTTGGCCGATGTTTTCTTTTGTTTAATTCTCAAGAACACTTCACAAAAGCTCTTAATCAGATCTTAGCTCCACTTTGCCTGATTAGAGATGCCCACTTCATAAGTAGCACAATCCAAACTTTTACAAAAATTTGGATTATTTAATCTTTCATATCACATATGACGTACTTTGAACAAATATACTCATGGAACAAGATTTAGTGTATAGGTAGCAATTTTAACTAGAACAAATCCCAAAACTATTTTGGTAAACTTGCATGGGATATCTCATCTCATGGGATATCTCATCTCATGAGATATAATTCTTTATCTAGATTACTCAACAATAATTGAGATATCTAGAAAAATTATTTTACTTGAAAATCCCATTCTCCTTTAGTTAATTTTAAAACCAATGGACTAAGTATTCTACACCTTGATCAAATCTTAGTGTTTCAATACTTCATCATAGATCAAGTATTCTTTATCTTCATATCTAGATGCTCTAGTACCTGACCATATTATTTCTCTACTTTATACTTAAACCTTTTAACTTCTCAAAACCTTGGATTTGTATTTCAAAAGATACATATATCCGTTTTGATTTGTTATTAGTAAAAGTAGTAAAGTATGAGAAATAATCATTTTTACCATGAATTGTTAATATTTCACACACATAGAAAATGTATAAAAGATCAACGCAGTCTTTAATTAGTGAATAAGATTCATATATCTTAAATGATTCTCAATCAATTGAGCCAAATCATCATGTGATTTGAAAGTATATTTTTTATTTAAAAGACTAATCCACAAATACTAAAGATGGTTTCAAATCATCTAACATTATATCGAGAAATGGACCTTTTTTATTTTAGAAAATAATAACACTTATTAAGTTCTAAAATAAGTCCACTAGTCTTGGAAAAGATAACTTGTTACTACGTTTTGGTGAAACAACTTTTACTTCATTAAAAGTAGATACTTCTATCCTCCTTTCAATTTACTTTCTTCAAGTCCTAGCATATCAAATATGCGGTATTTCATACCCAAAGAATTTAAATCGAAAGTAAATATACAAGTCAATCTCAATCATAATCTCAAAATAAAACTTTCACAAAGTTACATTTTAAATCCATGCTATGAAAGTTTGTACCATAAGGTTAGTTCTTTAAAATCTTTTAACTTATCAACTCTTGATAATTAACCCTCCTTGTCAACTCTTGATAAGTAATTCCTTTTAGTCAACGCTTGACTAATAGTACATGATAAAACTTTGATTGATCTAAATTTCTCAATATAGTCAATCACTCTCCAATAAATCAATATTTAATTGGAGAAGTTTTTGTCATCTTTTAATGAAATTATTGCTCAAGGATTTCATATATCTTATATCCTGATTATTCATCATTCAACTCTTGAGATGTGTAATTATGGCAAAAGAAATTGAAACCTTTTGTAATATAGGAGATTTAGGAAATAACTATGATACACTATTATCATGTCCTTTTGCTTACTATAAGCAATTTTTATTAATTCCATTACATCTTTCATGATTGGAAGTGTTAAAGTTTTAAAGAATATAACCAAATTTTTCTTGAGAACTTTTTCAATTTAATTTACCAATCCAAGAAATTGGAAATATCAAATATAACTAGAATATTATGCAATTACTCATGATTTCTACAGTAGATAGTAAAGATAAAAGAGAATTGCTATTTATGCAAAATGAAACCAAGTAAAAATGACATAAAAATTAAATTTGGTTTTGCTCCCACTATTTTATTCAAATCTATAACCCTCTTATATAGATTCAAGAATTTCAAAAATTCCTAGTAGGACAGAATCTCATCTAGTTATTTTGATCTTAAGTGTGCTCAACAAATCAAAATATTTCAACAGGTAGGTATTTATGACCAACAACTCTTATAACTTCTAGATAGTTGAATTATCAACTATTGATAAATCACATCATATGTGTTATCCAACGTTTGTCTCTAAAACTTTATGATCTTGAGTGTACTCAACAAGTCACAAGTTTTTGTTAAGTTATACCCATTATTCTGAGATCCCATCTCAAAGTTAAAACTCTTCATGGTAGAGCAACCTTGAGTGTACTCAAAAATTTAACTTGAACAAAATTTCATTTTAACTATGATAATAGAAGGCAACTTAAATCTTGACTTAATATTTGAGTAGGAGGATTTTTGACATTTCACATTCCAAATTAGTCTCATCAAATATATAGCATGGATATCCATTCATCAACATAAATAAATAAATGTACTATAATTAAACATGGATGATTATGGACTGGAATGACATCGAACCATAAAGGGCAATTACAGTAGCAGAATTGGAAAATGCATCACCCCATTTAGCTCGTAAATCTGGCTATTTCAAGATATCCATATTCCTTTCTGATGCGTCTTATCTTTCCATGAAGGTTTCACTCCATAGAGGTACCTCTACAAGATGGGATGTTGATGCTTTGTGGGAATTTCGGCTATTAAGTCAGTGTCCCTTAAGGATGGGAAAAGTGGACCTGATCGAGAAAAGTTCGATGTGCCTTAGTCGTTGATCAAGGAAAGGGCCAAATTCGATTTCAGCATCTGGTCCGTGAGACTTGTTGGAGGTTGGGTTGGCTGTTGACCAATATAAAGCATGGGAAAAAAGATGCACAAACGAGAAAAGTGTGCTAACCCCTCCCCGAGTCAAGTAAAAGATTTCTAGTCGACGAAGTTAGAACGAGTGCCATGGAACACAAACTAAATCGGCAGCCAAAGGTCAAGTAACCCTATGAGAGGAGGTAAGGTTCTTCATTTTATTCCTAAACTAGTTTTCCTGAGTCAAAAGGAAACTAAATAGTCAAACTAAGGAACAAGCGACATCTCAATGCCCTGTATGCCTTTTGTACGTCTGCCACGGTGAAATTGGTGCCATCTCCATCTCTGTTGTACATTACAAATGTAAATCTAATCTAAACATTTTAAATCCTCACCCTCTTCTCATCCTTAATATTGAGAGAAATCTTGAATTACATTGAAGGGGAGCAAGATGAGAAGTTCATATTGAGATTATATAGAGAAGGCAGGACAAGCAGACTGTATTTAAAAAATATCAAAACTAAACCATATATACATTCAACCAATTATAATTACATTGGTTTTAGTCCATAATCATCCATCATGCATTCATAAAATACAATATTAAATAAAAATTAGTAAAGTATTAATTCTAATCATGAATCACACTATATGCTCAAACTTTACACTATCCAAAATTTCGATTCTTGAAGTTTAAGCTTAAAAAAATATTTTAAATACATTTTAAAACTTATAAAAAAACACCTTTTCTAATCTCATTAGAAATATTTTCCAATATTTTAAAACTATGAATAAAAGTTTTTATTATCCAATTATGAACCCAAGTCAATAATTAGGTATTTCTAGTCTAACTAGAATTTCCCAATTCATTTAGGTTTGGAAATTTTCCTTTAAACTATTTTAGAATTTCAAATACTAACTTTGGATCACTTTCTTAATTTAATCTCATTAAATTACTAAGTTTCTAAAAGTATTTGAACACCTTCCAAATTTAATCTTATCAAATTGCAAAGTTTCCAAAGTTGATTAACTTTCTTAATTTTAGTCTTACTTAAATTTAGTAAGTTTCCAAAACTTCATTGAGCAACTTCTTGTCTAATTTTGTATTTCTAAAATTTCAGAAAATACTTTAGTTCTAATCACATTAGAATTATAGGAAATTTTTATGTTAATTTAGAAATCCCAGACACAAAAGAAAATCAATGACAAAACTGTTTTGTCATCGAAAAGTAACCTTTCCTTGAATTTCCTTTTATCAGAAAATTTCCACTAAATACTGACAATCAAAACAACCTTCAATTCTGTATTCATCTCAAGAAAGGAAGTAAAGCAAGAAGGGAAAAGATTTATAGTAAAACAGCTATTGCAAATCATCAAAAAGAAACTACCGCAAGACACTGTAGCTACACAATTTCCAGCATCTAGTTTCTCTTTTCATTGCTTAGCTGATAATGACTAACTAATCTTGATCCTTCTTATTATTTGATTGTCAACCAGCAATCAGTACAAAGGAAATCCCTGCACCAACTAATTGATGCAAGAAAAAGAGTACATCATTGAATGTGATGCTGAAAACCCGTGACCAATTACTTGAGATTAATTCATGGACTTTCACCCTTAACATGGCCAACGACTTATTCTTCTTTCCGTTGTTATGTTTTGTGACCTAGCCATTTTGCTACCTCAATGCGTCTAGAAACCAAGTAATCATTCAACTTGAACATTAACTTCAAAAGCAATGTTCGGTATGTTTAATCAATTTGGAAACAACATCAGACCAAATATCATCTCACGATCTATTTTATATTGTTTCCAACCAAACTAATCACGATCATATCATGAGTTGTTATTAAACTGATCAATCTGATTCAACAACAAGAGTAGAGTATACAAAGATGCTGTAGCAAATTTTAATTGCAATCAAGTCATGCTCAAAACACCCCGTTCCGTTTCTGTTTCTTCTGGCAATGTGATCACATAAGAAATAGCCATGGAAACTCGTTTTTGATTGAAAACTTTCGAACTACAATCATTGAAAAAATTTCAAGAACAATTCTAGAAAAATTCCAATCAAATTTCTCCATAAAAATTTAAACTAACTTCAAGAATTGCTTATAATTGTGATTTGATCATCATTCATGACAATTAAATAAATTTGTCACATAGGTTAATCAAAATTGGATCTGATACCACTGTTAGGAATCATAGAGATAAATGCAGTGAAAATTTAAAATTTTAAACATAGAGTTAATTCAAGAAAATTACTTCAATACATGAAGACCTCTTTGAACTTGGTGGAAATTTGACTCAGAGGATGGCAAGGAGATCCACGTATCTGCAGATGCGTCAGGCCTCCAATGGTAATCCACATAAACCTCCTTAATTAAAACTTCTAAGGTCGAATTAGTTTAAACTAGATTAGTGCTAACTATTGCCAAGATAACCACATATAAGTCAATTGAGCTAACCCTAGTTTTTCACCATGAAAAATTCATTTCAACATGAGAAATAAAAGATGTGATTTTTTCTTATTTTTTGGACGAATTTTGGGTATTTTTCGCTCAAGATTTTTCTCAAAAATCTCATAAAACAATTTGTATGTTGATTCATTTTGCTAGCAAAAGTATAGTGAGTATTTATAGACAAATAAGTTGTCAAATCATTGTGAAAACCTGAAACCAGTTTCCAATAAACTTAGCTGCCATATTCTAATACAACTCTTGTATTGGAAAGACTAAAACTGATTTGCACTACAAGTCCCTCAAGTTTAATTTATCTCACAAATTAAATTATAAGTTATAAAAACTTATCTATCTAGTCTCCACTTGAAATTTATTTAGTCCAGCTAAAAAAGTTATTAATGTGTATGTAATCCATTAGGTTCTCATATACATTGGCAATAAGTGTGAGTTGCAATTCTTAATAAATAAGAACTAGATAAATTAAAACTTCTTTTAATTTGTTATTGATTCCATTAATTAATCAACTCATATTTATGGATCAAGATTGACATCTAACAATGCATTATGACCACCTAAGTAATGAAAAAAGTCAAGTGGATGACTTCACCTTTCAGTGAACGTTTACCGTATAATTAATATCCTTTTACTACACTTATCTCACATTAGTCTTAGAATAAGTTGTGCTTATTCCAATATATGATTAATGGTCTTTTCTTGTATCAAAATATAATTTCAATGAAGATTAAAAACACTTTCTAAAATTCTCTCACTTAGCACTAAGATTTTCAAGTTATACTTTTACAAATGGCCAGACATGAGATAACTCCTCTTACATAAGAGGTGGTAAATCCTTATAGGTTATTCACTATCTTTTCATACTTCAAGTATATACCCATGTGCTAATGATGTGAGCATTCCCTATTACGGGAGCAATCATATAGCAAATAAAGTATAATTATCCATATTCAAGATACCATGATAATCTTAAATCTTAATCCTTTAGCACTTGAAGGATATCTCTATGCAGATCAATCTAATGAACTTGATCATACCATCAAGCACCCATACACTTGCTTAGGTATCTCATACATTATAGTAGATGAGGTCTAGCACTCGACTTATAGAACAGATATAGTATATGCTAATCTAATTGCATTACCTTTTCTTGTTAATATTTTGACTAGAGATATTTAAAAATAAACCTTATTTATAATCGAATGAAGTTTACCATTATAACTCTTATAATATCATCGATTAGGTTTATTCTAAGGGTTTTATCATACTTATATAAATATATAAGCAATCAATATGATAAAGATGTTATTTGTTATTACATAAATAGTTAAAGTGTATACTAAACCCTAGAAGTTGATTGACTTTTGGGCACAGAAAATAACATTGTCAATTATGGTGAAATTAATGAAGGTTTAGGAAACTAAATTCACAAATTCAAACAAGGGCTTCCCATTAGGCAGAGGAGATTGATGATCTCACTCTTGCTGTAAAAATATCTTGAGATCAGGAGACTTCAGGGCATCTCATATCAAAAAATGGCGGAAAATATGAAGAGAAATACCCCCAAGAGATATGAGTATCTTTATTATCAAAGTATGATTTCAACCTTGAAAGAGAGCAAGAGCACTCATGGGGAAATGAATCAAAGTTTGTACTTCTTTCCACCATCGAATCATCCTTGGGGTTAATGTTATTTCCTGGAATATCATTTGCTATATCAACAAAATTTCTAGAGAATAAACTATTGTGTATAAAGAGCGAATGAGCTAACCTCTCTTGCTCAACCGATCCTTCCTTTTACAACATTTTCCCAAGCTCCTTTACAGTTTTTATATTGGGAACGCCATCATGTGTTTGGTTCAAAATTGAACTTGTGGATCAATATGAATTGAGGATGTTGACCATCATATTCCAACCTTAGACTTTGTAGAGAAGCATATAACTGTATAACTGAACTTCCAAAAGCACCATCTGTTAGTCGATACTTTTTCATTTCTCACAAAGTAATCTTATCTTGAATATCAAGACTCTCAACAAAATGTATAACACAACATGAAAGACTGCGGGTAAGTTTACAATCAATGTATATAGAACTCAAATGAAACACGATGCCATACACGTAGGTGGATTTTCTAGTGTCCAATTCCTCCTTGATTTTTTCGTTGGCTTGATTAAACTTCCAATGTACACAACCAAGTTGTGACTCAATACTCTTGCTAATCAAGTCCAAAGCGCATGCACAAGCTAACAAATAGTTGCATTCAAAACCATCGTTGTCGTAATCCAATAAGTGCAGTCAGCCATTAAGTATGTCACTCTATTTCTATCCATTGCCTGTCTTGAGCTGTAGCAAATCAGGTTTAAAGAAAAAAAGAAAAAAAGAAACTGCTGCAAATACTCTTTTTAGAAAAAAAACATATCTTTAGGTGTTAGTTGCCTTGGAATTTTCTATAGTGGATCCAAATTACAGCCTGACCCGAAATTTTGGGAGCTCAACCCGAAAGGAATTTTTTTGTGGAGGTCAGTGGTGGGCTCCGGGCTTGGGGCCTGTATTATATATAGGTGTATTTATCAGTTTTAGGGTTGTAACGATTCTCTCTGTAATCTTCTCAAAGAAATAAAAAAGCTCTGTCTCTCTGCCCGTGGACGTAGGTCACATTGACCGAACCATGTAAATTCGTTGTGTTCTTCAATTTTTCTTTCTTGTTTGTTATTACCGTTGTTGCTTGTCGTGACAAGTGGTATCAGAGCTAGGTTACCCTGAAATTCTGTTCGAATTAGGGTATCTAGGGTTATTCCGTTTGTAGATTGAAGAATGGCATCGCACAAGTTTGATATTGAGAAATTCAATGGATCAAACGACTTCACTCTCTGGAAGATGAAGATGCGGGCTCTTCTAGTTCAGCAAGGATGTGCGGCAGCAGTGGAAGGAGAAGAAAAATTGCCTGGGAGTTTGAAGGCGGAAGAGAAGGCTGAGATTCTAGCAAAGGCGCATGCACTATTCTGTTGAGTTTAACTGAAGAAGTTTTGAGAGAGGTGGTTGATGAAACGTCTGCTGAGGGGTTATGGAAGAAACTGGAAAGTAAGTTCTAGAAGAAATCCTTGACGAACCGGATATATCAAAAGCAGCGTTTGTATACCTTACGGATGACAGAAAATATGCAGGTAAAAGATCATCTTGACAATTTTAATCGTATTATCCTAGATTTACAAGGTGTTGGGGTTAAAATTGAGGATGAGGATCAAGCTATCATTCTATTGTGCTCATTGCCTAATTCATATGAGAATTTTGTGGATACTATGTTGTATGGTAGAGATAGTATTCTGTTAGCGATGTGAAGGATGCTATGCAGTCTAAGGAACTGAAGAGAAAAGTCTCTGGTTCCAATGAAGACGGATCAGATGCAGGTCTGTTCGTTAGCAGGGGCAGGAACAAGGAAAGGAATGGTAGCAGTAGGAGTAAGTCACGTTCCAAATCGAGATCTGGTGGATTTCGTTGTTTTCACTGTAAAGAAAGGGGGCACATGAGAAAAGATTGTCCGCAACGGAAGAAGGGAAACGAGAAGAAGGAATCAAATAATAATAGTGCAGCTGTGGGTCAAAGCAGCTCCAATGTGGTTCAGGATAGTTCAGATGAAGGAGAGAACGGTGATGTGTTGACTGTTAGTACTTCATGTTCTGCAAATACCTGGGTCATGGACATTGGTGCATCTTATCACATGATTTTTTCAAAGAGTCTATTTACTTCTTTTAAGGAGTGGAATGGTAGTGTCAGATTGGGTGATGATGAGGAGCTTAGTGTTAAGGGCAGTGGTTTTGTGCAGATTAAGATGTACGATGGAATGGTTAGGACACTTGATACTTGGTATGTTCCTGACCTACAAAAAATTTGATTTCTTTGGGTACCTTAGATAAACAAGGTTACACTTATTTCGGTGGAGATGGACAGATTCGAATTTCCAAGGGTGCTCTTACAATAATGAAGGGTAGATTGCAGCATGGGATTTATATCTTGATAGGCAATTCAGTGATGGGAACAGTGGCTGTCTCTCGTTTGTTAGAGCAGTATGATGACTGTACAGAGTTATGGCATTGTAGATTGGGTCATAGGAGTGAGAAGGGATTGGCGATATTGAGCAAACAGGGATTGTTAGATGGGGCAGAAACAGGAAAACTGAGATTTTGTGAGACCTGTGTTATGGGCAAGCAACGCAGGGTCAAGTTCAGTTCTGGTAGGCACACATCTAAAGAAATCCTGGATTATGTTCATTCAGATTTGTGGGGTCCCTCTCCAGTTGAGTCCCATAGTGGATGCAGATATTTTGTTACTTTCATTGATGACTACTCTAGAAAAGTTTGGGTATATTTTCTGAAATCAAAGGATGAGGTGTTTGGACGGTTCAAGGAGTGGAAGATTATGGTTGAAAAACGGACAGGGAAACAAATCAAGACACTCCAAACAGATAATGGGTTAGAGTTCTGCAATACACCATTCGACGAGTTCTGCAAGAAAGAAGGTATAGTGAGGCACTGCACTGTACGCCATACACCACAGCAGAATAGAGTTGCAGAACGCATGAACTAAACACTTCTGCAGCGTGCTAGATGCATGCGAATTAATGCCTGACTTTCCAAGATTTTTTGGGCTGAGGCAGTAAATACTGCCTGTTATCTGGTGAATAGATCTCCATCAACTGCAATTGATTTTAAGAGTCCTCAAGAGGTATGGTCCGGATCACCCTCTGATTATTCTGGTCTACGTATATTTGGTTGTCCTGCTTATGCTCATGTTAATGATGGTAAGTTAGAGCCTAGGGCAATGAAATGCATATTCTTAGGGTATGCAATTGGAGTTAAAGGTTATAGATTGTGGTGCACTGAAAAGGACAGAACTCCAAAATTTATTATTAGTAGAGATGTCACTTTTGATGAGTCTGCTATGTTTGGCCAGAAAAAGGAGCTTAATGAACTTGTAGGGAATAAAGGTCATGGTGCTAGCCAGAGCGTGGAGTTTGAGGTGGAAACTCCAATGAGGATTGCTACTAATCCTGTAGAACAGCCTGGAGATGTGCAAGAACAAGAACCACAGTCTATAGCAACAAGACAAACAAGAAGGGAAATCAGAAAGCCTTCTAGGTATGCAGATTGTGCTAATGTTGTCGATACTAATTCTGTTGCTTATGCATTAGTAGTAGCAGAGAATATTAATTCAGATGAGCCTCAGTCATACAAGGAGGCAATGCAAAGTAAAGAGGCAGCAAATTGGTTGATTGCTATGAATGAGGAGATGCAGTCTCTTACAAAGAACAAAACATGGGACCTGATACCATTACCAAAAGGAGTAAAACCAGTAGGATGTAAATGGGTGTTCAAGAAAAAGGAAGGTATCCCTGGAGTTGAACTAGCTCGGTTCAAGGCAAGGTTGGTGGCAAAAGGTTTTTCACAAAAGGAGGGAATTGATTATCATGAAGTATTCTCACCAGTTGTGAAGCACAAGACAATTAGAGTTCTTCTAGCCATGGTAAGTGTTTTGGATCTTGAGTTAGAGCAACTTGATGTAAAAACAGCTTTCTTACATGGGAATCTAGAGGAGCAGATTTATATGTCACAACCAGAGGGATTTCTTAATTCTGAAAAGGAAGATCATGTGTGTTTGTTGAAGAAGTCCTTGTATGGTTTGAAACAGTCTCCTAGGCAATGGTATAAGAGGTTTGATGCATTTATGATTGCTCATGAGTTTGTCCAGAATTCTTTTGATAATTGTGTTTACACTAAAAGGCTGGTAGATGGTTCTTTTGTGTATTTGTTGCTATATGTGGATGACATGTTGATTGCAGCTAAGAACAAGGCTGAAATTGAAAATTTGAAGACTTTGTTGAGCAGTGAGTTTGAAATGAAGGATTTGCGTGCAGCCAAGAAGATTTTGGGCATGGAAATTTGGAGAGACAGGAATGCGGGCCTATTGTATGTATCTCAGAAGAAATACATTGAGAAGGTGCTACAGTCTTTTCAGATGGAACAAGCTAAGCCGGTTAATACTCCTTTAGCAGCACACTTCAAACTTGATGCTAGTGCATTACCTAGTACTAGTGAAGAGAAGAATTACATGAGAAAAATTCCTTACACTAGCGCTGTTGGGAGCTTGATGTATGCCATGGTATGCACTAGGCCAGATTTGGCTCATGCTGTGAGTGTGGCAAGCAGGTTTATGAGTAATCCTGGTAAAGCTCATTGGGAAGCAGTTAAGTGGATTATGCGATACCTGAAAGGTATGACTTATATTTGCTTGGTTTATGGCACTAAAGATTCTACTAGTGGTCTAGTTGGCTATACAGATTCTGACTATGGTGGAGACTTGATGAGAAGAAGATCTCTGACATGCTACATCTTTACCCTTTATGGATGTGCTATTAGTTGGAAGGCAACACTTCAATCTACAGTTGCTTTGTCCACTACTGAAGCAGAATACATGTCATTGACAGAAGGGGCTAAGGAAGGTATGTGGTTGCATGGTTTTATTGGTAAGCCTGGGTTTGGAAGTTCAGAAACCTATCATTTATTGTGATAGTCAGAGTGCATTGAGTTTGGCTAAGAATCCAGTGTATCATGAGAGATCAAAACACATTGATGTCAGGTTTAATTTCATTCGAGATATCATAGAAGAGAAATTGTTTTCTATGGAGAAGATAGCCACAACTGACAATCCAGCAGATATGTTGACAAAGCCTTTGCCTGCAGAGAAGTTCAAGCATAGCTTGGACTTGGTGAATGTTCGCATAGCGTGAGGCCCTTCGGGTCGTGAATGGCAGGGAGATATTCTTGTTTTGTTTGATAGATTGGGAAAATTCAAGTCAAGGTGGAGAATTGTTAGTTGCCTTGAAATTTTCTATAGTGGATCCGAATTACAGCCTGACCTGAAATTTTGGGAGCTCAACCCGAAAGGAATTTTTTTGTGGAGGTCAGTGGTGGGTTCCGGGCTTGGGGCCTGTATTATATATAGGTGTATTTATCAATTCTAGGGTTGTAACGATTCTCTCTGTAATCTTCTCAAAGAAATAAAAAAGCTCTGTCTCTCTGCCTGTGGACATAGGTCACATTGACCGAACCACGTAAATTCGTTGTGTTCTTCAATTTTTCTTTCTTGTTTGTTATTACCGTTGTTGTTTGCCGTGACATTAGGAGATAAAAAAGCTTGGATATCAGCTTGAGTTTTGATGGTTTGAAAGGTTACCTGCAACATTAGATACCTCAAGCTCAAAAGTATTGTAACTCTTGCAACAGTCAGTTTTGAATTGTGAGAAAGATTTACGGTGAAATACCATCCTAAAGGTTGCAAATTTCTTATGTTTAGAGCCATAATGGATTGCAATTTTCTGCAATATCAACAACTTTATCTATTAAAACTTGATAACTTGTAAATGAAATAATGCAGACCCATGCACAAGTAACAAAGACAGAATCGCAAATGTTGTGAATTTCTATAAAACAACTATAACGGTATCACTACAAAGTGGAAGCTTATGAACAAATTAGTGCAGAATGTAGAAAAGGAAAGGAGGAACCTCCAAAACTATTCTAGAAGGTACTTCAAGTTTTAATTCTCCTAAATTTGATAGCTTTATGTGCTAATTTCTTTTTTGGTTGGACTTCTACAATTTGTTTCTTAGAATCTTTACTTTTAGCGTAAAAATCTGGACTTTGTTCTCTATGACTTTTATTTTGTTTTCTTTTGAGGTGTTTTTTTTATTTGATTTAGGCACAAAGAGAGGGAAAGAAGGGGTTTCTTTTTGAATTATTTAACACACATTTATATATCTCATCAAAAGTTAAAAAGAGAAAGCGGTAGAAACAGTCTCTAATTATTCCTATTAATTAAAGTAACGAAGGAAAATTAGTTTTTTTTAAACATATTTACTGTGCTTCTGCACGGGTTTGTATACTACTTGGCCTTACGTCCAGAAATAGTCGTTAAATCCAATAATATGATGCTATTTTTAGGCACTTGAGATCCTCAACCACCTTGTATTGCTGCCACATCATGAGGCCCGGTAAGGGAGCTTAGGGGGCTAAGAATCTCTACTGGTTTTCAAGGGCAATTGCCAAGTGATCAAACCCTGTATTTGGATGTCCTCAACTTTTGTTTTAGTAATGGTACAAGTCATGCATAACTACATCTTAACATAACATGACAATTTGCTGATAATTGACCACCTTTTAGCAAGCAAAAACATTGAGATGTTAATACGATAATGGGGGAAATTATGAAAGTTTAGACATTAATAAGACAAAGAAGGATTAATACGTAAGTAATTTTCCAAATTACAATAGAAAGTTTTGATTTGCTTTTAAAAAGATTAAAACAAAGTTTCCAAAATTACAATCTTTTCCTATCTTTTCCTATCATTTGGACATGTATAGATGGCCAATCCCTATTAAAGGTCCTAGGCTGGGTTGGATGGTAAGAGGGGAGGGATTGTAAGTAGGAGGTCCTGGATTCAAAATCTTTGATTTAAAAAAAAAATATTGAAGGTCGCAAGAATTACTTCCTCTGCGTTCGATGCATTACTCAGCAAAATAGAAGACTGATTTATTCTGTGATCTCAAGTTGTCTACCAATTAGAAACCTGGGTGCAATCTACATAGGAAAATGTTATTATTTACCAACTTAAATATTATGATGGGAAGACTGACTTAGACATGCTAAATCATTTCCCTTATTTAATGCATGCCTTAGATATAGTTTTATGTTTACCTGTAATATAGACATTACAAAACCACTAGCAAAAAATAGATGTCTTCTGCTTCATCTATTAATGGCGACAGAGACAAAGACTGATACGAACCCACCACGAGACTCTGAACCTGTATCCCACATAAGTCTTGGATCTAGACGAAGAATCAAGTTCAGGTGCGGAAAAACCTTGACCCTTCTAACTCACGAAACTACAAACCAAGAACGATTCTTGATCCACAGTTGAATAGATTAGCAAAGATTGCAGGTAGATGATGCCACAACCAAGTGCGTTTCTTGGTTGATAAGTCGATTAAACACTCAAGAATCTCTCAAGTATTTAAGTAGGATCTCTCAAAACAAGAGAAGTTGTACAAAACTCTCAAGAGAATTTCTGAAAATTTTGTGAATATTACTAATGATGAAAAAAAATGTTTGAAGCCTTTTGAGGCTATTTATAGCCTTTACAAGACTCAGAAAACCTATTGCTATTTGGAAAGCAGTTAATGACTCGATACCTAATTGAACTAGGACTAAACTTTTGGTTTTAATGGACGACATGTCTAGCCGATTATTCCACTTAAAATAACTCAAACTAACACTTAACTAACACTAATCAAATCTGGAAATTAATCAAAGCAAATGACTGAATTGAACCCTAAGAAACCCACAACTAGGGTTTTTGTTCCAAACTCCTTGGATGACTTGAATCAACATATTAAGTGAATAATCCCTTGCATGCCTGTTGATTCTTCATCATTCCCCTCCTCTTATAGTTGATTTGTCCTCAAATCGATGGATTGCTTGAGAAGGAGCAACATAGGTAGCATCCTTATGAACACGAGCCACATAGCATGACGCTCACTCAAACATAGGATGAAGGAAGGTTTAGGCAGCATCCAAGACTTCATCCATGAAGCATAATTGTTGTGACAATGTAGAGCAACACGTTTCATTCCAGGTTCACGATCCAACATGCAAAAATCTGCATGGTAAAGCAAAGAATGAGTAAGACGGGGCATTAGATCATGTGGACAATTGACATTAGCAACTAAGAGATAAGGATCATTGTATTGATGCTCAAGGTGATGAAACAAAGAGAAAAACTGATTGCCTAAGTCAAGCACAATTTGATTTGAAAGATCATTAGACAATCTAGTTACACAATCAATCAATTAATGGTGAATGGTATTCAAGCGGATAGCTTGCATATTTGCGAGCAACACGAATGAATCAGTGATAAATGAATCATCAAAGGGAGATAAAAATGAAGGGAGATCAAAAGAAATTTGATAAGGAAGTGCAAGACAAGGTATGAAATGTAGTACTCTTGTGAGGACCCACACCATTTGCATTTATTTTTATTTATTTTTATTTATTTGTTTACCTTAGTTGTTTATTTTCCTATAAATTTGAACGTCGAGATCATTCATGCTCGCCGAGGGTGTCGTTTGAATTATTTTGATTTTCAAAGCAAAAACCCTAAATTGACCGATAAACCCTAGTTCTTTTGAAAACCCTACATTTAAATTTGAAAACCCTAAATTTCGAGACAACTTTTATCCCGATATCGAAAACTCTAATTTTGGTTTCTTAAACCCTAAATTTGAAAATAACTACCAATTTTATGTTTGATTACAAGTTTGCCATTTTGTTGATTTTATGTGTGTAAATGTATGATTAGGAAGTGAGATTAATGTTTCTAGGTGATTAGTAGTCTAAGGCAGTGTGTTTAAGTTTTGGTGGCTTAGATTAATTTGTGAACCTATGGACTAGTTTGACAAGGAAGAAAATCATTTGGGGGCCATAGTGTAGCTTGAGAGAGTTGACCACCTTGACCAAGAAAGGAATAAAATCTTGAAGCTTCACCTAGCTCATTTCAAGAGCTTATAGTCGGCCAACCAAGGAAGGAAAGAAAGGAAATAAAACCGTGAGAAAGAGAGGAGAAAGAAGAGGGAAAAGAGAGGAAAAAAAAGGGAAAAACTTGGAGGAATTGTTTCTCGATCAAGCTTGCAATTATTTCTTGAGAAGTAGAACATTTGAACTCTTGGTTGCAAGAGGTTTTCTAAGAGGTATACTTCATTTTTGCAACTTCATTTTTGAGTTTTAAATGCTGAATTTGTGTGTTGGAGTGTTCAATAAGATGCATCGTGCTCGTATTTTCGTTTGTTGATGCTTAAGGGAAGTAGAGCAATTGATGTTATAGATTAATTGTGTTGCTTTCTTGGTCTTGAATTGGCTAGGGTTAGGGTTAGTTTCTTGATTATTGCTGTGGTTTTCGATGATGAACGTTTGATGCTCGATGAAATGCATCGGCATCGATTTTGGTGAACAAGAAGTACATTAGGTGGATTTGTGATGTACTAATGATCGCCTAGGTGAATGTGTGTGTGGGTGTGTGTAGGTGTGTGTGCGTGCAGGTGTGTGTGTGTGTGTGTGTGTCGAGTGTACATGGCTGCAATTACCTCTTTGTTGTTGCATTCGAGTCGCTTGCGTGCGTTTTGGTCAAATGGACGTGTACGGGCACAAAACAGCAAAACAGGGTTGTCGGACCTGCAGTTTGGACCTCGTTTTTCGTGTTGATCTACTGTGAGTTTGCTTCTGGCCAAAACACGAAAATTTTAGCCTTTCATCCCTAGCTTTCCAACGCACTTGAAATTTCCTGATTTCGATTTGTGAGCGCGGAGTTATGTCCGTTTGAAGTAAGCCTGTCGGAATTTCTGACGGAAAAATTTCTGGGAACTGTTTCTGCGTTTTTGACCTTAAACGAGACAATCTGGGCAAAATCTTCCTTCATAAAGTTGTAGCTCGTTCTCTTAGCTTCGAAACGGCACCTCATACACCCTAATCCGATACTCGTAGCTCGAGTTATGAGCGATGGCGTACAGAGCGCCAAAACTGTTTTTCTGCACCTTCACTGTGTGTTTTCCGTTTTCGTTATGTGTTCACCCGTTTTGCGTCCAACGGCGGCGTGTACTTTCTTTTATCATATTAAGTGTTTAGGAGCAATTCTTAAGAGTTTCACGATCGAGTTCACCACTTTCGTTTGAATCATTTTATGCGTGTGATTGAACAATGAATTGAAAATCGAAAAGTCACACTATCACTTTCACGTCTCGTGATCTTGTGGACGTGGAAAGACAAGGTTAAACTCCTGCATTGCTTGCTTGCTCAGCTGTGGTGAGTGTTCAAGTGCTTGTAAGTTTAGTGCTCAATATCCGCTAAGCATGCCTACTTGACTCGGTGAGCGTGTACTTTATCGCGCTCACCCCTACTTGTATTTACTTGAATCATTAAATGCTTGTGCGTGTGCTTGATATTGACATGTTAAAGCCAAACGGTTGTATGTACCACACTCAAGAGAGTGGGAGGTACCTCTCCTCCCGTTTTGGTCTGGTTTTGATTAAGTCGATCGGAGCGTAGTCTCGTCGACTCACTTACCAAGCGGTAGTATATACCACGCCTATGAGCTGGAGGTGCCGCTTCATCCCGACTTGGTTTAATGAAATGGTTTTGACGAAGGGCCCTGCAGGGTGTAAGTAGGACGGGTGAGTAAAGTGATTCTACTCGGTGAGATTGTGGTTGACTGAGTGTCAACATTTCATTGAAGACTGGCCTGAAGATGAACGGTGGAGCGGCAAACTGTATCCTTTTATTTTAGTGACTTTTTATATCTCTTTGTATGTTTTTCCTGTTTTCTATTGTTATTACTACATTCAAGTACGTTATTGCTCTGTCTTGTTTTTGCATGAATTCTTGGCCTCACTGAGCTTTGCTCACCCCATAAGATTTGTTTTCCTTAACAGGTTTGGAAGGGACGCACGGAAATCGAGAAGGCTAGTTTTTGTGGTTTTTCTTTCCTTTTTGTATAAGTTTGAGGTTAGGGTTTATCTTGGATGGTTTGTACTATGTTGGAGTTGTTTACAACATAATCTTGGTGTAACTTTGGAGTTCATATGTTACGTGAGTCGTCGGTATCTCTTTTCTATGGTTTGATGGTTTATCTCTTGAGTCCCAGAGCTAGGCAGTCCCTAACCCTCCTGGTTCCCTGGAAGGTGGGGCTGTCACAACTCTCCTTGAGGCTAGGTCGTGTGATCCATTTGACAAAACAGCCCAAGGAGCATAAGACCACAGCACTTGATAAACACTATGTTGAACAACGCAAATTCCATGAAAGCTTTGAAATTCACAAATATATTTAGGAATTGAACAAGTCATGACCAAGCCAATGCTATAGTGCTTAACCTGCCAATAACAAGAAACACTAAACAAATCATAGGTTAAGTTGTTAGGAAAACAATAAGCCCTCTCATGCTCATTTGTGTTAACACACAAAATTAGCTTACTTTTTCTCTTTTCATCTTCTTTCTCACTCATCTCACTTGATTTTTCAATCTCTTCTTCTTGAGCACCTTTCTGAATTTTACCTCATGCCCACTCTCTAGTTTTACCTCTACACTCATGCTCATATTTTGTATGTCACATTCAATTACATTCTCCCATTCCTCAAGTTCAATGATGATTTCTTCTAGTTCAACTTCACTTTGAATGAGATTAAGTTGATCTTCACGAGCAATGATCTCCACAAGCTCTTCTTTAGGAGATTCTTGGATATTGCTTTCAACTTGCTCCTTCAATTACTTTTCATGCAAAAGACGTTGATAAGTCTCCCACCATAATTCCTCCTTATGTGGCTCATTCCTAGACTTAGATTTGGAAGAAATTGATGAATTTTGTTCTTTACGCCTTCTAGATGGTCTTTCTTCCTTTTGCTCACAATGCTTGGATTGACGATACTTAGATTCTTGACACTGCTACTTTTGATTTTATTCATAAGCACGTCATCCTTCGTACACTTCCTTAGCATGAAAATGATCCATCCCTTCTTTGAGTGTGTGAAAATCATGACTAGATCACATGGAACCCCTCCTTTTGACATCCTTATTCACTATCCAATCAAATCATCTTTGGAGCGGCTGAAAAGTTTCATTTACTACTTGCTTTAATGCTTCCTTCAAGGACTCCATCATGAGACTAAATTTAGCTTGATGGGATGCCATTTTAACCTGCACGAATGATTAGTAATAAAAGCAAATAGACCCACTCACTCCCTTACATGTTTCACTCACTCTCATGTATCACTCAAGTGTTTAAAACACTCTAATAATCTCACCGAGCAACTTCTTAGTCGTTGAGATCCTTGCTTGAAGAAATCAGAAATTTCTCAAGTGATTCACGACTTATCTCCAATAATGCACAAGGAAGTGTCGTTTCAATTTTGGTTCACTTGGAGCTGAATGTAGACACGGATTTAGACTGAATTTTGTGACACAAATAAGCCGGAATTTGAGAGACAAACGCAGAATTTAAGGACACAATGCAATACCTAAGAGTTCTAGGACAAACCCTAATGGAGACTTAAGAATCAAATAATGGATTAGACTTAATTAGAAAGCTGACTGAATGATTAAATAACACAAGACTTAAACTAGAAAATGATAAAAATATGAGCTGATTAAAGACGCAAGAAAGCTGGAAAGATGGCTGAAAAATTTAAGATTCAACTAGAATAACCAACTAGGATTAGGTTTCCAAGGTTGGCTAGGAGACCCTAACCGACAAGGAAAAGGTTAAGACTATTTTGAACCTGTTTTAGGGCTGGTTTTAAAGTCAAAATCTGAACATAATTCTCACATAAATGTGCTGAAGTTTCAGGTTGAAACACACATGAATAATGCTGGAAATTCAAGCTATAAATCAGTTTTGACTTCGGACAAGACTTGACTCAAATTAGGAAACTCAAAGTTGACTTGAACAAAGCCAATTCCAGGGTTGATTCAAGTGTTTGCTTGGAAGAAAGTTATTTGGGCTAAAATATCGCTTCCCAGATCAGGTTTCTAACTACCCTTTTGTATGGAATTTGAAAGGGGTTAGGAAAGGAATTGATTTGGACACAAAAACTATTTTGAAAAATTCATAGATAGCCAAGAAATCCACCAGCTGCCTCTCTTGTTTCCTAATTCACTTCTTTATGCAACTCAGCCACATGAAACAAGAAGCAAGGCAATGTTACTTGAGATTTGAAGGTCAAACAATGAAGGAAATGTCTAGATTTCAAGAAGGCTTGCTTGGATTTTTTTTAAACAGCCAAGAAACACAAATCCTAATGAAACTCGGAAGACACCTTTGGAAACTAGTGAATTGAATTTGTTTGGGTAATTTTCTGGACAAATTTGCCAATGAATTTCCCTTTTTCTTCACAAATCAGAAATGGAAACTCAATCCAAGATGTATTTGGATAAAGGATCAGATTTCGTTTGTAAGGGTTTGGAAATTCGAATCAGTTTATGAAAAGAATGTCAGCTGCAAGGGTTTAGGTATTTTCCTTCTCCTTTCTAGGCTAGAATTCTAGTTTTGCTGGTTTCTTTGATTCCTTTTTTGTGTTGAACAAAATTTTCTGGTTGTTTAGGAAAAAAAAAAAGATCAAAGCCTGTCTAAAATAATTGTTTTTTAAAAGAACAACAGCCACTATTTCCAGATTGCAAGGTTTCGAGAATTTGAAGCTGTGATTATTCAAGGATTCAAGATTCTTCAAGCAAATTTCACAAGATTGTTTTTGATTATCCAAGAACTTCAAGAAACCTTACAAATCAGCCATGGATGAATACAAGACTCAACCAGAATTTCAGATTTGTTGTCAACAATAACACAAGACGCGACAAGATATGGACTCAAGGGATGCAAACCAGATTTGGGTAGCGACCAATCAACACAAGACAAGCTGGAAAACGTTTTCAACAAGAGAACAGAAACAAGACACAACAAGAAAATTTTTTTCTTGAACAAGAACGACAAAACAAGGAAAATAGATTTGGCAACAACAATACAGCAACTATGACACGAATTAACTTGGACAGATTTGATGACACAAGAACATAATTTTTGCACAAGAACGACGACACAAAAGGAGCAGACTCGGACAGAATTTTTCTTGACAAAATTATGAAGGCAAAAACAAGAAAAAGGGATATACTTGATACAGTCAACTAGTTCTGATGACCAAGCTGATACGAACCCACCATGAGGGCCTGAACTTGTATCCCACACAAGTCCCAGATTTAGACGAATCAAGTTGAGGTGCAGAAAACCCTTGTCCCTTCTAACCTATGAAACTATGAACCAAGAACGATTCTTGACCCACAGTTGAATTGATTAACAAACCATGGATTGTAGGTAGATAACACCACAACCAAGTGCATTTCTTGGTTGATAAGTCGATTGAACACTTAAGAATCTCTCAAGTATTCAAGTAGGATCTCTCAAGACAAGAGAAGTCGCATAAAACTCTCAAGAGAATTGTTGAAAATTTGGTGAATATTACTAATGATAAAAAAAAATTTGAAGCCTTTGAGGTTAATTATAGGCTTTACAAGACTTATAAAACCTAATGCTATTTGGAAAGCACTTAAAGGCTCGATACCTAGTTGAACTAGGATTCAACTTTCAGCTTTAATGGACAACATATCTAGCCGATTATTCCACTTAAAATAACTCAAACTAACACTTAACTAACACCAATCAAACTACTAATCAAAGCAGGAAATTAATCAAAGCAAATGACAGAATTGAACCCTAAAAAAACCCACAACTAGGGTTTTGTTCCAAACTTCTTCGATGACTTGAATCAACATATTAAGTGAATAATCCCTTGCATGCCTGCTGATTCTTCATCGAGGCCTTTGTGGCAACAACATTGACCATCCTAATTGTTTGTGCCGATTTTCACAACAAAAGCTCTTGCCAATTCTGAGCACGCCACCTGATTTGTATGAGCAAAATCAGGAAAACCTTCATAGAAGAATTGATTTGATTGAGAATGAATGCGATCGATTAGATTGACTTCTAGGACGACTATTGCTCGTGCTGCCTTGAGAAGCCTCAAGGACTTAAGATTCATGTCAAGAGAAATTGATTACAATGAAAAGCTAAAGAGAAGGGAATTGATTTTGTTGGAAGTAGGTAAATGAAAGTATGATGGTAATCTATGAAACATGAAAGAAACTGGAAATGCTATGAATATTGCTTGGGAATTGAAATAACATTCAAACTAAACTTGCTAATTTGTACATGAATATCAAAATAATTGGAAGAAAGATCTAGAAATTCTAATAACTAGCCTAATGATTCTACGAAAGCTTTTGGAAATCCTAAATCTAGCCTAAATCCTCTAAGAAAGTTGTTTAAAGGGAAAAACAAATGTTAAATTCTATCATTTTTGTGGAGTCAAGAGTGTCCATTAATCCGATAGGATCCTTGGTATTTATAGGAATAATGTGGCAATCATTTCTTTCCAAAATCAGTTAATCCCTCAAACTACCCAAATTTTGCACGTCTTTACCCATGATGCACGTTTTCTGCCAACTTGGAAAGGTGGTAACGTTCAATCATTATCCTTTCGTGGGCCCACCTCATTCATGCCTGGTATTGAGGGCCTGGACTGTACTATTTGCCGATTCATTCTTCTTTCGATCAGCATGTTGATTCTTCCTATGGGTTAGTGCCTCGAAAATCAGCTTCTCTAGGTTAGCAAAACTTTGTTTGCTTTCATCATGGTTTCCACCTTTATGCCATTATTTCCTTATTTAACTCGTAACAGTGCTAATTAGTATGTAGTACCAACAAATGACCTCTTCAAACATTTTGTTGGCCCCATCATCACCTTGATGAAGTGTTTGATTTGATGATATGGTTGTGCCGGTTGCCTCTATTAATACATTATACATGTGGCGCTTGGTAAATGGATTTCCTCTTCACTAGAATCTTCTTTTCTTGTAATCTAAAAAGATTTGACCTTTCTCTTTACGCAACCCTAACTTGCTTCTCATCATTGCTCTTCAATTTCCAATAACAAACTGATAGAGTTTGTTTTTCTCTTGAATTTTAAAAGTCACTCCAAACCTATCAGTTTCCTTATAGCATCCCAACACTAGCTGCTTCTTCATATTTATATCAAGTCTTTAACTCTCCAAGCCATTCTCTTTTTAGACTTTTTTTTTCTCATTCAGTTCCCTCGACTTCCTTTGCTTCTACTGCTGACCGTTCATGGCTTCTGGTAACATATTGTTAATTCCCTCTTCCTCCGCCGATGCTAAAGTTTGTTAGAAGGTATTGATCCCTTCACTTTACTCCTCTCTTACCATAAGCCCTTGTTATGAGAAATATTATGGTGCATTAGTGTTGCAAGTCCTTATCAATCATGATGATGATAGCACGTTTCATGAAACGCTTCTTCTTGATATACTACTAAAGTATTCAAGTGTTCCATCCCTTCATTACAAGCCTAGTCGTGGAGTGGTGATAAGCGGGATATTCAGGCCCATTTTGTGCAATGGGCTTAGAGGCTTCAACCCCACTTCAAGACCCTTTGGAAAAATGTTGGCTTTTTTGATGCTATTAAAGTGAGTAAATCCTCTATCATTTCTGATTACGAACTACTTGCTGCATCCCATTATTTCTGGAGCCTAACTTCTAACACTTTTTTGTTTTCTCGTGGGCCAATGACACTCACTATGATGGATATTAGTGCCATAACTGGTGTTTCCCCTCATGGTACCGCGTTAATGGCCAAAATCCATGGAAACTTTGGCCCCAATAGTAAAGAATCCAACTCTTATGGATATTTTTTTGGATTTGGCCTTTGCTCCATGGCTCAAGAAATCTCTTTCTTCTGATGAAAAAATTGATTTCCTTGTTTTCTGGCTGGATCGCTACGTGTTTGGAAGATTGGCCCTTCAAATTACACAGGAATTTTATCATGTAGAGATAGCCATGTCACAGGGTATCCATCTAACTCTTGCCCTCCAATCCTATGCCACATTTACCGTAGTCTATTTCAATTTTAGACAAATCAAGCTATAAGAGAGCCAACGTGGTTTTTGCAAATTTGGCTACAGAGTTATTTCTCATCGACTAGGCCTCAAGGCATAGCTCTTTCTAGTGATATTGGTATCCTAAGTAACCCTTTTCTCAATCAGTCTCCGAATTCCCTGCTTTTCAAAGACTACCTCCACATATTTTATGAAGCCCCAATCGGCACTAACCCTTATTTTGATGTGATTTGGGGTAATCGATTTTCTCCTTTTTGGTTTGTATTGACTCCTAATCATATTGACTTATCAACGAAGAAGGAGATTGAAAGGGAAGCTATACGGAGATCATACCTAGTTAGCCGCCACCTAGATTACGGCTAGAACTATATACCTCCTACCAGGATCAAATCCGTAAAAGTGTGCATGGAAATTTAGTTTCCTCAGTTTGTCGCTAGGTACTTTGGGCTAATATAAGCAATTCTTGCTTTTTTGCCCACTTTATTAAATATGCCAACCACTTTCAGGGTGACTTTTGAGGATCTTAGTAATTTTAAGGCCTTTCATAAATCTGAGCATCATGCCTTCAAAAGCCTTCAAATTGCTCCCCTTCTCGCATTCTGTTGTTGTTTCTGACAATTTTTCTTTATGGTTGACCTATTATACTAACAATCATCGATCTAAAGGCGTTGATGACTTACTTTCTATTCTTTTTCCTTCGGTTGTTCAGGAGTTTGGCAAGCGCAAGAGGCTATCCACATCTTCCAAAGGTAATCTCAGAGCCGAAATTCTTGCTTTCAAGAAATATTTCAAACTCAAATGGAATCCCTATTGGCATGACGAGATCCTCCAAGAAGTAGCAGAAATAAACCGCAGAAAGAATGAAAATCGGCGTGTCAAATATCTAAAGGAATACTTTAACCGATATTCCTTCAATGACCCTAATGCCCCCTTCTTTGAGACTTTTTATTGTCAAAAGTTTCAGCTGCCTCCACCTATTCCTTCAGCTGCATTTGCTATTGTTGAACATTACTTCATCCCATCTATAAGAGACGCTGATAAAAATCTTGTTACCAAAACTTGTTGCTTTGCTCAACCAAATGATCGTCTACTATCCTTAGGTATCGTGAAGTTGTTGGGGATATTCTAGAATCGGCAGGTAACTTATATTTTCATAAATATCTTTCACTAGTTCTATTCTGAATTCTTTTTATTGCTTGATTTGCTTGGACCGTGACAGAAGGCATCACTATCTAGGAATCCTTCTGATGACAGTAATGATGAAGATCAAGAGCAATCCAAAATGCGCTCTTTGAAAAAGGTCAAGAAAGAACCTGCTGCCAAGATCCGTATCTCCTTTCGTCAGAAGGCCAAAGAACATAAATTGGCAAAGGTCGTGATGTCTAAAACCACAACTTCGTCTAAGCCCGATAGGAAGCTAAAAGGTTTTGAACAAGAAAGTTTGGTGGCTATTGATTCTTTCGATTCTAATGATGAACAAGTGGAGGAGAGCCTAAACATCACCCCTTTTGACCAACCGTAAACTTGCCTTTTGATATTCCAACATCTGCTTCAATCATCTTCTTCATGCCTCTGTAGACTTTGCCTGGAGGGACTCCTTCTTCCACTTCTCTGAGTGTGAAAGATTTGATGGACAGAATTCAGGAGACCATTGGTACTTCTTCAATTTCTGCTTCATCCATTTCAACTACTATCGCACCGATGCCGACTTTAGAGCAGAGCAAACAATCACTCACCGTTATCATACACCATCCTATGGATCAATTGTTTGGGGAGGACCTTTCAAAACTAAAATTGGCCCTTTAAGCCTTTGTTTGTACTAATGGGTTAGGCCATTCAGATGTTGATGGGAAGCACATCTATCAATTCCTCGTAAGCCTTATTCACCAAGCCAGTTCTTAGAAAAGGATCCAGGAAGATCTCGCCATGTATAATCAGTGGGTCAAAGAGTTGTTGGAGAAAGAGCATGAATGTGAAGAATCAGCCACAGGTCTGACCCTCACTGAAAACATCAGAGAATTAACTCAGGAGGAGGAAGCCCTGCAGCTGCACCTTGATACGATTCGTGCCAAAAAACATGAGTTGATAACAAATCGTAATCGGCTGATGGACTTGAGCAATGTTGTCTTGGACATTTTTAATGGTTTGAAAGCTCAAGCTGATGAGATGGAGACCAAGAAATTGGCTATCAAAAATGATCAACTCTTCCTAGTTGAAACCGTTGGTCACCTGAAAAGCATTCTACTACCGTTGCTCCCTTTACCTCACGTTTCACCAGTCCCTTCTCCAACTAAATATTGGGACACCTGAACAGAGTGGTGCTACAAGGATTTCAAGTTAAATAGAGGGTGTCTCTTTATCCCCTTTGTCTGCTTACACTTCCAAGAATTCATCCCTTTCCTGATTTCTTACTTGCTTCTTTTATGAAGCCGATTTGTCTCAACCAAAACATTCTTATCGGTCTGTAATAATTTTTAATTCTTTTGCATGTTATTTCACCAATTTGGACATCTTCATTTTCATGTTTTCTTAGAATCGGTAATTTCAATATGATATCTATGCTATAATCAACCAACTTTTTTAATCAACCACCCATGCCGATCATTTTTTTTGATTCCTTGATGCCTGCGGTCGAGTGTACAGCCATCTACTCCAATGGTGTCATAGTTTCCCATATTGAAGGATAAAAATCCTTCAAATATAAGCCATTTATCGATTTATCATGCAACTACCCATCCATATTCTGCAAGGTACAAGCCCCTTTCTGTAAAACTTGGGAAATAACGAATGGTCCTTCCCAAGTTGGGCCTCATTTCCCTTGTTCTGGATTTTTGTTGGTAATTGGCAGCATAGCCTTCATAACATTATCACCAAATTGGAACAATTTTGGACACACTCTTTTGTTGTATAAAGTCGCCACCTTCATTTTGTTTGCCTCAATATGATCTACTGCTTCTAGTCATTTTTCATCCATCATAGACAATTCCACCAAGATCACCTACTGATATTCTTCAGTCAACAACCCATATTGTCTTGCTACCCTCAAAGAGCCGATTGCTACTTTTGAAGGGATAATAGCATCATGACCATAAACTAAAGCAAAAGGAGACATAGCAATGCTGGTTTTGTAAGCCACTCTATATGCCCATAATGCCTCTGATGGGTGTTCATGCTAGCCCCTCGGATTCTCCTCAATTATTTTGGCAATAATACCCTTGAGTATCTTGTTGGCAGACTCGGCCTGTCTATTACTTTGTGCAAAATATAGGGATGAGCGAGTTACTTTACACTCATGGCTGTTAGCCATCATTTTCAATTCCTCTCATGAAAAATAAAGGGCCTGATTAGTTATCAAGAAATCTAGAATACCAAAATAGTATATTGTGTATTCTCTTACAAATCTAGTCACTGATTTTTGGTTCGCCTCTCTGAATGAAATAGTTTTGACCCACTTTGTAAAGTAGTCGGTAGCAGTAATGCTATAAGAATACTGCTGAAAAGAAGAAAATAGTATCATATTGATTATGTCTATGCTCCAACAGGGAAAAGGCCACAGTTTACAATTATCTCCATGTCCCTGGCTGGCATTTTCAGGATTGGCCCATGTATTTGGAACTTCTTGCATCCTTTAGCAACGTTATACATTCCTTCATTATTGTTGGCCAATAGAAGCCGTGATTCCTTAGCATCCATATCATTTCTTTTCCAACCTGATATTCACCACAAGTCCCCTCATGAACTTCCAACATGGTTAGATATGCCTCTACCTTCCCGAGACACTTTAAATATAATTCTGACTTATCCTTTTAATATAACTGCCCAACTAAAAGCTAATAATGAATAGCCTTCATCCTGATACTTTGCAGGACTAGTAGGTTGGGGTCGTGAAAGTGCTCTATTATCAGCTGTCTCCAATCTTCCTATTGATTCAGCATTGCATCTATATTGTTGATGTCTGCTACTGGTTCTCTATTACAATATGCTGGGATGACCCTTCTCATTATCTTAAAATTGGTCGCATCATTTCTGTTTTCCAATGTCAAGCTAGATGCCAATTGCTCCAATTCATAGGCCATGTGATTATGTAGCTGAGGTATGTGATGAAACTTTATGTCCTGGAAATTTTCTCTTAATTTGGCCACCACAGAGATAAATCATCAACATTGAGCTCTTGCACTGATAAACCCCTGTTACTCGTCAAATTATTAGCATTGAATCACCGTATACATCTACTCTATCGGCTCCTGCTTCATACAATATTTCTAATCCTATAATTAGCATTTTGTACTCGGACTTATTATTTGAACAATCAAACATCAGCTTAAACGCATACTTATATGTCTCCCTGCCTGGTGACTTAATCAACACACCTGCTCCCCAAAAGACTCGGTGCTAGACCCATCAAACTACATCTTCCACTTAGCTACTTTTACTGTGTTAACCTCTAGATCGATGATAATATTTTCCAAATTTGGGGTATGATGAGCTAGAAAATTGGCCAAAACTTGTCCATCAAATATAATGCCTATTTCTTAATCCGGTGCTCAAAGTGGGCTGATATAACATATATTTAATCAAATTGATTTTAGAGATAACATACACTAGGACAAGGAGCATATAATGTCTTAATTTGTGAGAAGTAAAATATAAAGCCAGACAGTTTTCTATCAACCAATATCTTTGCTCAGTCGGGGTTAAAACTCTACTCAAATAATACACGTCTCTTTCTTGCCTTAATTCACTATCTTGAGTTAGAAAACATCTGATAGTATCTTCAATAGCTGATTTATATAATTTTAACGGCCTATCCTTGTTTGGCGGTATCATTATAGGAGGATTACTTTAACATACCTTTAACTGGTCAAATGCTGCTTGATGCTCTGCTTCCCATATGAACTCCTCATAGTATTTTAGCTTCAATAACAGTGAAAAGGCCTTAATTTTACTAGTGAGGTTTACAATAAATCTCTATGGAAGTTGACTTTTCCTAAGAACCACTGCAATTCCTTTTTGCTCGTCGATGGTTGGGCACCGATAATAGCCTTCATCTTGTTCTCATCAATTTTGATTCCCTTTTTGTGTACCAAAAATTTAAAAAAATTTCTACTTGATATGGCAAATGGACACTTTAGAGGATTCAACTTGAGTTGATGTCGCCTCATATGTCTAACGGACTTTGTTAGGTGTCTGAGGTGTTCTTCGAAACTGTGTGACTTAATAACTATATCATCAATATACACCCCAATAAAATCACGTATATAGTCATGAAATATGCAATTCATAACTCATTGGCATATTGTCTCAGCATTCTTGAGTCCAAACGGCATCACCTTCTACAAGAAAAACTGATTGAGCTAGGACAATGAAATGCTATTTTCAACATGTCTTCCCTTGCGTGATGAAAATTTGATTATACCCTGCATTGCCATCTACAGAGGTGTTAACCTTATGTCCTGCTGATGCATCTATGAATAAACTAGTAATTGACATTGGGTACTAGTCTTTTGGGGATACCAAATTTAAATTTCTGAAATCAATGCAGACTCTTGTCTTGCCATTTTTATTTGATGATGGGTACGACATTTGAGAGCCATTCGGTGTAGATGAACACCTCTACGAAGTCAATGAATAATAATCTCTCCACTTTCTCTTTCATTTTAATGATCACCTCTTCAGAAAACCGTTTGGGTGGCTACTATTTGGGTGATAGCTAGGTTTCAATGGAATTTTGTGTTCAACCAACTTGCGATCCAAACTTGGTATTTCGCTATAGTTCCAAGAAAAATGATCTTTGAATTGTTTTAATATGCTAATCAATTGCTGTTGCTAGGCCGTCATCAGTGTGGAATTGATGAATGTTGGCCTTGGATCCTTGTCATCATCTAGGTTAATTTCTGTTACGGGATTCTTTGTTTCCAGCCTAATGTCATCTAGTTTGTTAGGTGCGATAGTCAACTCATTCAACTTTATTATGTGGTCAACTTCACCCTCTTCATCTTCATAGACAACGTCAGCCGAATTGATTGATGGATCTTTGGCTGCTTCCTTTTTCTGTTCATCCATATATTGGACTACTCTTCTTAGGAGGCCCTCACACGCCTTCATTCTATTATTTTTCAAATATTTTTTTTTTTGTATCTCAACCTGAGCAGCATGGGCCTCTTTCTCAGTCATCATCATCATTGTTGAATTGGATATGTGCGATTCTCAATGGCTGATTCTCTACATTGCAAGGCCTATTGATCTCTTTATCAGTCGCTTTCTATCATGCTATGGCTATCAGGGTCAAAGCATTAGTTAAACTTGGTTAGTTTTCCGCCTTCCTCTTAATAAATTGATTCGGCATGATATTGTCACAGTAGTAAACAGCCTCTACCACATTCTGACCACTTTCAAAAGGTTTTGGTTCCTCATAGATGACTTCAACATCTTTTCCATTCTAAAGCAATAATATGTGGTGTAGAGAGGAAGGAATACACCTAAATAAATGGATCCAATCTCTCCATTGCAAAGCGTTATAAGTAGAAGTAGCATCCATCACGAAAAAAGATGAGGTTAATGACCTGAAACCTATCGATACATCTAAGGCTAGAATTACCCAAGTATTATTTGCTCAGCCTATGAAGTCATTGACTACAGTATCAATAGATATCAGGTCCTCATGGGTTTTTCCGACCTTCTTCATCATGTGGATTGGTAGCACATTGACAGCCACCCCATTGTCAACAAGAATCTTGAGGACTATGACTCTTTCAATGCAAGTCTCTATGAAGAGTGGCCTTAAATGTTTTGTTATAGTATCATTAGGTTGAGTGAGGACAACTTTGTCAACAGCATTGAAGTTTCTAATTATCTGCATCTTGAGCTACTTCTTTGACCCTGGCTTCTTCATGGAATTCAATTTCCATGGCTTGATTTGTTCTTCCTCACTAGCATTGTCCACTTCCATCAGTTGATCATCCATGGACATGAAACAAGTCGGGACGGTTACTACTATATTAATCTTAGATAATAATTGTGTCCTCATTTTAGGATCGGCAACATTTCCATTACTCAACATTTGAACCTTCACTTGTCCACCTTCTCCTTGTTGCTTCTTTTCTTGTCACTCAGCTCTTCACAATCTTTCTTGCTTCTACTTATGCTACCATTGGCACTTCTGCATCTTTGTCATCTATCGAGGATTTTTCTTTGATGGAAATTTGGGGTGCCTGACCACTTGCCATCAGCCTGTCTCCATCCCCTTGAGTGATATTCTTGGCCTTGTCTGGTAGCCATTCTCTTGCCAGCTGATTCGCAAATCCTTTCCAAGTCGACTTTTCTTTTTCATGGTCCTGTTTGATAGGCTCTCATGATGGCACTTATCTATTTCTCAATTGATCCTTGACACTTAACCTACCTACAAGCACGAGATGCAAGCCTTTGACGCAGATCAGTAATTGACCCTTGTTGGTTTATCAGTTCTCTGCTCCAGCCTCATTGTTGCAAATTGTTGTATAAGCTTTGTAATCTGCACCTCAGGTTGCCTTTTTTGTACCCAAACTTGTAGTTCCCTATTGATCATGAATGTTACCTGTTCGTTATCATCTTTTTTCACCGACCCACTATGACTTACCTCGTTTTGGCATTGTGAAATTTGGAAAACCTTCCGAATGATTTGTTGCAACCGACCAAGGAACTGCTTAGATTTTTGGCTCTCTGAGCATTTCGAAATGGCCAAGGAACTAATCGAGGTAAGTGCGCATGATTTTGCTGCACAGGTTGATCGATTCCTGATACGGGACTGATGTTAATCACATTAATATCAAAAAGGGATAATATCAGAAACCTCCCCTAAGGTATCTTCTAATGTCACTTGGCACCCTTAAGGTTTGAAAAATATCACTTACCACCCCTAATAATTGGAAAAAGACTATATTAACCTTTACCTGATATATAATTCATATGTCTAATAAATGGAGTTCAAAAATCTTTTGAAAAGGAAGCAAACGTCAATTTTTCTCTTTCCCATTTCTCCAACATTCTCTCTTGCTCATTTTTATTGGATGACCATGCAATTTTTATAGTATAATAAATTAAATTTTTTTAATCTTTTACTTGTTATGATCGTGATAGAGTATGATTTCTTTATCTATTTTCAGTTAATTTTTATAATGATCAGTACAATTCAAAGGCTTGGATATGGGTTGGAAAAGAATTGGAAAAATTTTATAAGATTCATAAGAATTTAATTTTGAGCACATTAAATTGGTACACATGTATTTATTTGTAAATATCTATTTATTTTCTACATTTATATTTAGCACTATAGTACTGTAATGTTATAATACCACTACCAAAAGTTTTTTAGCTGATAGTTTTCTTGGAATAAACAAAGTAATTTAGGAGTATTTATATTTAGCAAGCAAAAGGGTAGTTTGGGATTTTTAAAAGTTTTGTTACACAAATAATAAAAATAAGGGAGGTAAGTGAAATATTTAAAACCTCAGGGGTACTAGGTGATATTAAGAGAAACTTTAGGGGAGATTTCTGATATTATCCCTATCAAAAAATACTGAAACAGATTGTGTTCAATCTGCGTCGGCCCTGTAGGCACATTGGCAAACTTGAACAATCCTTTCTCTATAGCTTTTTGGATATAATTTCTAAACACCATATAATTAATAGTAATAAGCAAAAAAAGTTTCATGATACTTACAAAATTCTTTGCCAAACAACTCCTCTAGTGTGGCAAGCTGATAGTGTTTCGGATATTTGATCCTTCCTTCTGCATGCAAGAAATCAAAGATAACCTCTGCTTAAGAAATGTCTAAGCTATATTGCTTTGTCCCTTCAGCTGGTTTCTTCTTAAAGGTTGCTGATGAATTTTGCACAATCGGCTATTGGGCCTTCAGATGGATTAATGTCTTACACGTAAATGTTTTATCTCCTATGATTTCAATTGTATCCACTTCTAAAAATTGAGTGAAATCGGCATACTCCTTGTGGACGAATGACACACTGGGCTTTATTCCTTTGAATGTCAAACCCTTCGATTGGCCTTGCTTCAGCTTTGCTTCTCTTTCCTGTATCCTCTCTAATCGACTCATGCTGGTAATCAACTCACCTAAATCTCTAAAAGTTTTTGCCCTTAAAGTGCTTTACAGCTTCAAAATATCGCATGCCCATGAGAACAGCATCGACATATTCCACCTTTGCGACTTTAGCAGTACATCTCATTCTTGCCAACTTGAACTGATTTAAGAACTGACTAGTGCTCTCTCCATCTTTTGTTTCATATGGCCAACGTCTATGAATCTTAACTCAAGTATGGGGCTGTGGAACTATTGATGAAAAGTCTACTCCATCTGCTCCAAATCTTCTATTAAGTTAGGAGGCAATTTGGTGTACTAGTCAAAGGCTATACCAGTTAAAGAATCTGGGAAGAGTCTCAATTTAAGAAAATTGTTGGTTTCAGCCTCTCTCTACACTGAATGTTGAATGGGCCAATGTGCTCAATGGTAGACTACTTGACTTCACCCAAAAACTTGGAAAACTTAGAAAATTTGTAACCTGTTGGAAGAAATAGGTATGGTCTATCCAGTCAAGATATGACTTATGATAAGCTAGTCTTTCTCGCCTTTTGATAGCATCTGCAATCATTTGCCTGACCAAGTCACGAAGCTTATGCCAGTTTAAGAGCTCTCCCATTTGCTAATACTCTTGATGAGCCACCAATTTGAAAATTTAGCATCGGTTCATAGCGAGACTCTCTGGCTAGCCCATGGCTCATCAGCACACGAAGACACTCCTTCCTCTGGCCACACTTCCACTCGTACATTGTTTGCCTATGGATCAGCTGGATCATGCCTGCCTTGGTTTTTGCTGCTGCCAATGCCAAAATCACCATTTCTTATTGATGGGGGCACGTATAATGGCTGACTAGGTCATTGCCTAGCCGTCGTAAACTGCCCATGCCTAACCTGGTCGGCCCGTCACTGCCGATCTCCCATCGGTGGGAAAATGGGGTGCAAGACCTTAACTCCACTACCTCTGTGCCGGAAAGCTTGCCCTCCATTCTAACCTTTGTGTGGTTGGAAGTTGTCTGGGATTCTCATCATCTCAAGTGGTAGCACTGGCTTATTACCCCTGTCAGGTTCCTATATTGCGACCCCTTTCCTTTTAGGTTTGCTTGATGATCTACCTTGGAATCGGACACTTGAATTCCCGTCTCCTTTGAGCTAATTTCTGCCATCAGCTTGCTAACCACCATGGTTGCCTTTTTATCTATGGAGCCAGTTATCACCAATTCAACATGGCCCCCAACCTATGACTCAACCGATGCAGCGAGCCTCTTCATGTCCGCCACCAGTAAATCGGTCTGAACATTGATCTTGGATCCCATCACATCTATAGCTATACACGTCACTTGTCATAATTTATGTAGCTTTTCACGTATTTGCCTGGGTGGAAGCCTTCTTTGATCCTTGATTTTGTAAATCAATCCTGTTTGACAGGCAATGGGTGATTCAATCCATCATCTGTTCGAATTGAATGTCCTGCTCCTTCCTTATGAGGTTCCAATCTGCCTTTTGCTTTTTTCGCATAAGATTTCATCGTGTCTCCTGCTTGCAAATGATTTGATCAGCAACAACCAGCATATTGACATTAAAATGATTTTCCTCTCTAGTATCAACTGGGACACTACTACTCCTTTATTTGACCCTTCAAAAGTAGGTAGTATTTTCCAGAATTGATGATCAACATTCTCACCTCCATGGACACATCTGAGTACTGTTTTTGCCTCATCAACCCTGCCCTTATGTACCTAGGAAGCTTGGAGTGTCAGACAGATAATAAGTTGAAACTAGAAAGAAAAGAAAAAGAAGACAATGTGGTTATTAGGCTGGGCGGCCATCTGTTCCCACCAGAAGCTTTTCCAATTGGGAAGTTGAAAGGAAAGGCCACTAATATTCCCAAAGTGATAGATGAGTAGCACAAAACAGTAAAATCGTCAAGATATTGGTTTGGAGCCATCTCCAATAGATAACTTGGCAGGGACTTTATCCAGAAAATGGGAAGCATGGTTCAAAGTAGCAGTCGTAGTCGCGATTGTCAACGTTCCACTTCGGTCTTGGCATATTGGCCATACCTCAACGTAGACGATATTTTAAAGCATTTAAGATTCTAAAATTATGAAAAATAATGAAAAAATATAAAATATTATGTTAAACAAAATAACCAAAAAAAGTTAAAAAATATCTAGAATGTACTATCTTTACTGATATTAAAAAAAGTAAATATCTTTAATCATTTCACGTAATAACACCACAAACAAGATCAAAATAGCAAAAAACATGATTTTAAAAGTAATAATTGCAGAAGCAATATCAACCTTTAACAACGAAGACAAGGATTTTTTTTGAGACAAGTAAAAGTAACTTCACTTGTTTCATAATTAATCTCCAAACTAAGAAAAAAGGAGTCACATTAAACAAAATATAGGTATTTAAAAAGGCTCAATACTACTTTATGTTTTGGTACTAGTCAATTCCAAGAAGAATGATAAGAAATTAATTACTAAATAACAAAAAATTATATGAAAGTTATAGCAAGGGTATTATTATTTTTCAATGCATATATCCAATAAAAGAAATAAGTAAAACTAATCCAAATCCCCATATTTCAATTGGGACTGAACCATAATTATTTGGGTTTGGCATAATATACAAAGGGCCATAACTAATCCAAAACAGAAAACTAGTTTATAACCTAATGTACAAGCACAAAGTGCTTCTTAATTCTTATATTGATAGAGGATTTATGCATCAAACATTTGGGAAGGGAGAAAAAATGAAAGAAGCTTTGTGTGTTCATTTGTGCAGCTCCAACTACCCAAGTTCTTTATCTTCAATGCATCAAAGAAGCTTCAGGCTCTTTATCTTCACAATTAAAAGACATTGTTATCAATTTATAGCCAGAGATAGATATTATTTGGCTGCCTCTCTGGCGCTTCTTGGTCCGATTGTTATTGCGCAAACAAAGGAACCAGGGAATGCATCAAAGAGTTGCGTTTGAGAGGATGATGAAAATTTCACCTCACTTCACCTCTCCCTTTGCCTTGTAACTTCTTGCTCAATGGGCGATTGCAGTTTGTTCTCTCCTTCACATGGGCGATTGAAGCGTTGGGATGATAAGCAAGAAGAAAGAAGAAAGGTAAAGTAATGAATATGAAACCTCAAAAATTTCCACTTATTATAGGATAGAATTATCCAATAATTAAATTACTAGAGAATAAAAAAGGATTTACAGCTTTGATAACTACCCACCAACCTAATCCTAACCGACTACTAACTAGTGAGTAGGGTGGTTACACCCAAATCTATTGAGATTTAGATAAATCACTTCTAGCTAACTACTTGTCACCAAAACATAAACTACGTAACCTCTTTACCGTACCAACAACGTGGGTTCTTTCTCTCCTCCACATCGACAAACGAAAAAACTTCAGAAAATTTCCCTTACCCATTGAAGACAATAGGCAACCCTCGTGAGAAGTGGGCAATACAATTTAATCAAGTATCTTCGCATACCAAACTTTTACGTTATTAAGTTTTGAATAATTATAGAATTCATCTTTTAATTGTTATAGGTTTATATACTGAGCACTTAATCTTTGAAGACAAAATTCATTACCATAATTGAAATATATATATATATATGCTAAGTTTAGTTTTCGGAATAGCTCGAAATTCGTGTTTGTATATAGGAGATGATCGCAAAAAATTATTAAATGATAGGGTCGGAATTTTAGGAAAACAAACTGATAGGGCTGCCCTAAAAAAAAAAAAGAAAAGAAAGAGAAGAATAGCTCACTGCGAGCTTGAAGCTTCACCATGGCAAGATTTGAAGGAGGTCATCGACCCTCAGGCAGGCTTGTCGTCACCGACAAAGGCCGACGACATCATCTGTGGAGGAAGGCCGGCCTTTTGCTGGCAAAGGAAAGGGCTGCCACGGCTAAAAGAAAAAAAAGATGAAGCAAAGATCACCGGCGGCGATGAGGAAGAAAGATGGTGGCGTCGCCAAGTTTGCTAGGGTTTTGTAGGAGAAAAAAAAAAGAAATCTAGAAAAATGGAGAAAAAGAAGGAAGAGACTCGTTTTGCAATTCGGGTCAAGAACCGGATCTAAGGAAACTGGATAGGGTTTTAGGATTTGGATCAAATCAAGAAAACAAATTGGGTTGGATTTTGGGCTAGGTTAAAAGAAAAAAAAAAGAGTTAGGCTGGTTTGACCCAAAGGAATTTTAAAGGAATGGTTTCATGGGCTAGGTTTCGTTGACCCAAAGGAATTAATTAAATTATTAATTAGTTAATAGGAAATATTTAAATAAGTGGTTAATTAATAATACCTAGTTAAAGAAATAAATAATTAGCTGAATGATTAACTAATTAATATTAATTGATTAAATGATTAATTAGCTAATAGAAATTAATTAAAGTATTGATCAGTAGTTAAATGATTAAATAATTAATGGAAATTAGTTAAATTCTTAAATAGTTAAAAGTAATTAATTAAATGACTAATTAACAGAAAATAATTAAATGATTAATTAATTAATGGACATTAGTGAAATTCTTAACTAATTAAGGGGAATTAATTAAATAAGTAATTAATAGCAATTAATTAGATGATTAATTACTTAATAGTAATTAGTTAAATTCTTAGTTAATTAAGGGTAACTAATTAAATGATTAATTAATTAATACTAATTAGGGAAGTTCTTAATTAATCATGAGTGATTAATTAAATGAGTACTTCATAGCAATTAATTAAATGATTGATTAACTAATGGAAATTAAATTAAATGATTGATGAGTTAATAGTAATTAGTTAATTGATTAATTAATTTATAATAGTTATTTAAATGACAATAGGCTAGAGAAACAATGAGTAAATATTGAACAAATAAGTGTATACTCATGAATAATGAATAGATAACAATTACTTAAATAAGTAATGGAGTAAACGAGACTCATGAATGTTCTAGAGCCAATGTTGAACTAATGAGTAACTACTAACTAAAGGAATAAGTAAATAATTGTAAGTGAGTTAAATATGTGAATAAATGAACGAGATATACTTATAAATATTAAATGGATAAATAGGTTAAATAACTAATATAAGCTAATAAGTAATTATTTTAAATGCATAAGCGCATGAATAAACTATATATATACTCATAAATAAATAAATAAATAAATAAATAAAAGATAAGATAAATAAATGTAATAGATAAATGAGTAAGCAAATAAATAACATTTATTCATATATCATAAAATCATACCTCTTTTGATTAAAATAAAATACAAAATTTCTAAATATGAAAAGTTTCTAAATTAAGAAACTTTCAAAATTAGGAAACTTTCCAAAAGATAATCTTTACCCTTAGAAGCTATTGAAGTACACTTTAGTGAATGTCTAAACACATTTTCTAGGGTGTTTAAGGTAGGGCTGATTATACGAAAAATAAGCTAAGTAAATTAATGAATGTATGCATGTTATTGATTATAAGTTTGACGCAAAGTAAGGACAAGTTAAGAATAGTTCCAAGTCACGGTTTGAGGTAGGTGGTTCTTACCCTTTATATTTTTGAAATGTTAAATATGAATTTTCACAAGTGAATGCTTTTTTGGTTTATGAAAAATAGATCATGTATGTGAGGACCCAACCGACTTTTATATTTTGTTTAAGGGTTATTATAGGCATTATGTTTGCCAAGGTGTTTATATGCTTGTTTTACTTTTAAAGTGTTTTGTTTTAATAAACCCTTTTACACGCTTTTAAAACTCTAATTTGAAACCTAAAACCCTAATTTGTTTGAAAACCCTAATTTTGATAAACCTAATTTGAATATGGAAAACCCCAACTTGATTTCTTAAAACCCTAGTTTTGAAAATGAGTCTAAGTTTTATGTTTAATTACGAGTTTGTTAACTCTTTGATTTTATGTGTGATAATGCATAATTAAGAGGTAATACAATTCCTAGGTGATTAGTAGCCTAAGTAGGGGTAATTAAGCTTTGATGGGCTAGGTTAAATTAAGTACTTATGGACTAATTTGATAGGAAAAGAAATTATGTGGTAAGAGTGGAAATAAACCTAAGTTGATAGGTTTTGGCATGATATTTTGACCAAATTTTGACCAAGTATAAATATCTTTTGAGATTATCTCTTGGGTTATTTAAGGCCTTGTGGTTGCCGGCCAAACCAAGGAAAAAAAAGAAGGAAAACCGTGAGGGAAGAAAGGAAAAGAAGGAAAAAAAGAGAGGAAAAAGGAAGAAAACTTGGAGATTTTGCAAACTTTCAACCATCTGATTTTGTCTGAGTTGGGAGGAGAAGTTTGGACTTGAACACAAGTTTCACCAAGAACAACATCAAGAAAGGTTTCTCTAGTTTCCTACAAGCTTGAATTTGGTTGGAGATTATGAATTGTAGGATTTTGTGGTTTCCATGGCTCGATTCATGTCTATCTTTAGCTTATGGAATGATTTTATGGAGTGGAATGGTTGATTTTGATGTATGTATGCCTTGCCATGATTTTGAGTTAGGGTTAGGGTTTTGCTTTAATGCTAATGGTAGGAATTAATGTTGGATTGTAGGTTTAATTGTTTGTGGGCTCTTGAATTCCCACCCGCGTGAATTTAAATGGTTGTGTGGGCTCTTGGATTACTTGAAGTGTTGTGTGTGTAGTGTGTGAATGTGCGTATGGTTTGGAGTAGCGTATGTGAGGCTGTATTGCATGTTTGTAATGGCAGGCGGTCAATGGAATTTGCATGAATCGTTTGGTTGCATAAAATTCGTTTGGGGCGTTGAACGAGAAAGCAGGATTTTACCGGCAGCGACTTTGGCATCGTTTTTGGTGTTGATCCTTTGTGATTTAGCTTTTGGCCAAAACATGAAAGTTATAGCCCTTTGTTCTAGCTTTCCAACGCATCTGGAATTTCTTGATTTTGATTTGTGAGCGCTGAGTTATGTCCATTTGAAGTTAACCTGTCGGACATTCTGATGGCAAAATTTCTGAAACTGTTTCTGCGTTTTTGACCTAGATGGAGTAAATCTGGGTTGAAGTTATCTTCATGAAAGTTGTAGCTTGTTCTCTTAGCTTCAAACAGCACCCTGCACTCAAATCCGACACTTGTAGCCTGAGATATGGGCTATGGGCAAGGTGTCAAAACTGTTTTTTACCTTCAATGTGTGTTTTCCGTTTCAATTTGTCATCGTTTTCCGTCCAACGCCCTTCTTTTGCTATTTTAAGTGTTTATAAGCATTTATGAGAGCTTAGTTCATTGGGCATATGCATGTCAGCGTGTTCACTTTTGAAATGGTTTTCTTCCAAATCTTACGACAAGATTGCTTTAAATAGAAACCAAAAGGGTTGATGATTTGATTTGCATGTTCCAGTGAGTCGGTGGGCGTTGTGGCGTGTTTGACTTCTACATTATCTTGCTTACGCTCAACTATTGGTGAGTGTTCAAGTATGTTGTTTTCATATTTGGATGTCTGATTTGATGAATTTCATTTGAAAGCATGCTTGTTTGACTTGGTGGCGTGTACTTTACCGCTCATCCTTGTTTGACTTACTTGAATGAAATCGTAAAATGCTTATGTGCTTGTTCTTGACATGTTGGAACCAACGGTTGTATGTACCACACTCAAGAGAGTGGGAGGTACCCTCCTCCCGTTTGGGTCGGTTGTTGATTAAGTCGATTGGGCGTAGTCTCATCGACTCATTTGTTGTATGTACCACGCTCTATGGAGCGGGAGGTGCCGCTCATCCGATTTGGTTTAACGATATTGCTATTTTGACGAAGGGCCGTACAGGGGGTAAGTAGGCGGGTGAGAGTAAAGTGATTGCTACGGTTCCAGAGGTAGTGGTTGTGAGTGTCAACGTTTCAGCAAGTCCGGACCAGACCAATGATGGGCGGCAAGTTGTATCCTTTTCTAGTGATATTTTATACCACTGTATGTATTTCCTGTTTTATTTTCCTTATTGTTCTCATAAAGTGTGTTATTGCCTTACCTTGCTTGTGCATGAATTCTTGGCCTCGAGCTTTGCTCACCCATAAGCTTTGTTTTCCCTAACAGGTCGGATGGGGTGCACGGAAATTGAGGATTCTAGTTTTGTGGATTCCTTTTCCTTTTGTATAAGTTGGAAGATGGATGCCTTAGATGGTTTGTAGTATTTTCGAGTTGTTCCAACGTGATGTGTTTATAGAGATTGTAATTTTATAAGAATTTGTCGGATTTCTCTTTTATCTATGGTTTTATGGTTGTATTTTTGAGGTCCCGGCGAGTCGGGCAGATGGGGTGTCCATCCAACCCGGGTTTTGCCTCAGGGAGGGTTGCCACAATGCCTATTTGAAATGTTTTACTATTCAAATTGTTAATGAACATGGTGGGGTGTGAAATGAGTTCACGACAGTCATGAAATAGACGTGTGGGGACTATAGTCTTGACTATAAATGGGGTCATGGGAGTTCATTATAGAACCCAGATTGATCGAGTCATGGGAGTCGGGTATAAAGTCCGGTCGATTGACTCATGCCAAGTCATGTCATGTGGTCAAAGGGTAATTCGCGAAATCTCTTGGTTGCCTTTCTAGTAGAGGTTAATCTTTAGATTGAATACTGAAGCGGATGTTGCATGTTCTTATTTAAGAGCTGTGTTTTGAGAAATAAGATGACATTATTGATATGTTTATGATTTGCAAGTATGTTCGGGAAGATGATCATGTCATGTGTTTTCATGCCACGTCTAAACTAAAATTGTTTATGTGTATGCCCCTCACTATTTGAAATATATGTATGTAATTTTGGAAAAGTTGCCAAATGTTTCTTTAATTTCATCCTACTATGTGCATGTGGATTGTGTGAAAGGATTCTTAAATATATATTATATGGCAATGTAGCTACATGATCCTATGGGGAGTAAGCACTATCTCTTGGCATGCATGGTTCAGCTCAACCCACCTTTCCATAACTTTTCTGCGCGGATCCCAAAATGAGTTGGGACCTAACGGTAGAAGATAAGAGAAGGGTAGACCATTAGATGTTTTAATATGGTAGAATAGAACAAGAATTAAGCAAAGTTGTATTAGTTTAAATGTAGTATGTATTTCTCTAGCATTTGTAAGTTTTAAAAATTTTAGTGAATTTTTGTAAGTTATAATCATGTTCATCTTGTATTTGGGGAGTAAGATTTGATAATTTTACTTGTACCACGCTAAATCGTCCAAGGACACGGATTTGGAAGTGACATTTAGTGGTATCAAATCTTAGGTTTAAATGATTTGGGAGTATGAAAATAATAACAATAATAATAAAATAATAATAATGATAATAATGCTTGAAATATTAGTGATTTTGGAAATTGAATGAGATAGTGGGATGAAAGAAATAAGACATCGGTGGGACATTTTGTGATATATGAGGTTAAATTAAAAAAAAGTGGTAATGGAATGTAGGTCCCAAATGTAACCTATGTGGGGTGAATTTAGTTGTTTAACAAGACACATTAATATGACAAGAATTCACCCAACCCAACAAACAAGCACAAACAACTTCTCAATTATGCACAAAGATATGTCAAATTAAAGCTAATAAAGAAAAGAGATAGAGAAATTGCAAACCAAATTTTCAAGTTGCACCTAACGAATTTGGATAAAATCTACTAGTAGTTTCTCAATTGAAGGTGAAGTTAACCAACTTGTAAGTGAAGGCTACTTTTTCCCTCACCCTAAAAGCCTTTAGTTGAGCTAAGAAATTTTATAACATCTAGTTAACCTTCAACAAGCTATAAAAAGCTTACTCAACCAATTAAGAACTACTATTATAAGTGGGCAACTTTCACCAAAGTTTTACCTCCATTGTAGTAATACAATCCACACACCTATACAACAAACAAAGAATATTTCTATCCAAATGTTTCATTTGGTATTTCATGTAAGCAAAAGTCCCTTATCTTCTTAAACTTGTGGGTATTTATGGGTGTAAGAAATGGCCTCAAGAACTCTTCAATGAATTTGAAAAATAGGCTGTTGGAGTTTGGACATCCAAACCTTTTTGTGGATGTTCAAAACCGTCCACACAATCAAGAGCCATCTCAATTTTCTTCTCAATCCGAATATCCAGACCCCACGTCTGCGTCAAAGTATCGTTCGAGGTGTTATCAGTAAACTATTAGACGCTCCGGACAACCGTCCAAGGCGGAACCAAGTAGCCATCTCAATTTCGCGCTTCTCAATGCAATGGACATCAAACCTGTTCATCGTCAATCCTTGCATCCATTAGTTTAAAACCTTCTCAATTCTTCTTGAATTGATTTCTTTTCTTTTCCAATGAATCAAGGACCTTTTCTAACATAATTCTCACACATAAAACATTAGTTCAAATCATTATTTTGTTTTGTTATCATCAAAACCTAGGATCAATTCAATAATTGTTTTGATGATGACAAACCAAATGATGATTTTGTAAGAAATGAGAAAACTCCCTCTCAATAAGAGCTAAAATGATTTAGAAAATCATTTCATCCCCCTTTTGTATCAATCAAAACATATTAACTCCCTCATTGGTTAACAAGTATAGAAGAGCAATAAACAAAACCAATAAACACAAAATAGGTTCATTAAATCCTAATCAATAAGGTCAACAAGTTTAGAGAACTATTTTTCTCTAACAAAATAACAAAGGCCAATAGACATAAATATTTAGAAAAACTTTATCGGTTGAGCACTTCCCTTATTTTCCTGAAAAGTATTTTCCTTTGAAAACAATGTTAAAACTAATATCAATAACCAAACCTCATGCTTTTTAAATCTAGCAGAAAGATTTCTATATCATAATTGACTAACACTTAATAATCCACATGGTTCATGCCTTTTCTTATATTTTACTTCACATAACAATCATTTTGCATATGTCCAAATTGGAAACAAAATGGCGATAATACTAGGATCACAAAAAGTGGGTTTAATAAATCAAGTTCTTTTTTCTAGAAATAATAAAATCATTTTGGCCATGTAAAATATATTTTTCTTTCTTTGTAAAACATTTGTTTCTCCTTTTGGAAACATTCAAATCATTAATTCTTTTCTTTAAAGATTTTGTTCCTCAACATTTTTTCATAAAATTTTGTTTTATTTTCTAACTTCTTTTCAAATTATGGCCTTATTTTTTTTTGAAAGGAAAAAATCGGGTTTTAGTTAGTTAAAAAATTGATCTTTGATCTTTGAAAAATAAAATAAAAGAAATGGGCCACGGGACTAAAAAATGCTAACGATTTGAACCCAAAACAAAGTCTAGAAAGGTTTTAGAAATTTTGGAGTCGCCACTTGGTATAGAGTTGGTGTACCAAGTCACCCAAAATTTTAATTAATGAAAATAAACTAAGAAAACCCTTTTTAGGCGACTCCAAGTCTTTGAAAACTACGAAAAAGGTTGGGGGTCGGTTTGAAGAAGGGAAAGATTCATGTTTCGTCTCTAGGCACCCTCTAACCTAGTCAAAGTTAGTTGCATGGATTGGTTAAATTTCTAATTCTAACTTTAAATCACCTTTGGATGTTATCTATATGGATGAAGCCATGTTAGGTGGGGCAGGGGAAAATGTCTCCCTTGAGATTTGATTGGAATTGACCCGTTAAGTATGCGGTAAATTTGATATGAGGATGTAACGAGGAAATACAAATGGAAAAGAATGGGAAATGGGATTTTTTTCAAAATGCAATTTTATAAAATCTCAAAGGGAAAAGAAATTTTTTGAAAAGATGAATTTTAAGTGCAAAAAGGAACTTGATTTTCAAAGATGAAATTTTAAGAAAATGGATTTTGACTTTGAATTACTATGAGAGAAAGAAACTGATTTTTTAAATGATTTTTGATGGAATTTAAAATAGTATAGCGTATTCCTAAAGAGGGATAAACACAACTTATAATAAGCGGGAACTAAGTTCGACTTTAAATCTTCCTTTCCTTAAGGAAATAAACGTACTAAGACTAGGAAGCCATACTCAGCTTTCCTTTTACTTATTCAAAAGGGTAATGCCTAAAAAGAAACTAATCTACAAAAGAAAACTAATGACATGGTATACGGGATGGGAAAAAACATCATACAAAATCGAAAACAACAATACGTAAAAAGTGAAAAGTGTGTGAAACTTGGTCTAATGCATGAACCGCCTTAAGTGGTCTAGTATTGACTAGCTCGCCTAAAGATTCTCACCATTGATTAGTGAGACATCGGAAGGAAAGGCCACAACTAGTGTTGACTAGTGTGACGACAAGAGAACTGTAGAACCACAACTAGCATTGACTACAGGCTGACGGCCAATACATTTACATAATAAAACATGTAGACATAATAAAGCAAGTAAACACATAAAAAACACATAAACATATACACAATAAACACATAAGCATAATATCTAGATGCAAAACCCAAGGGAAAGCGGTAACCTAAAACACATAAGCATTACAAAGATTATTTACATTTATGGTCCCAATTACACCCATGAGGGAAAGACTTAAAAGAAAACTGAAATACATTACTATTCTATTACAACTTGGCCTTCAAGGGCTCTTAACCACTTGTAAAACAATTAAATTACTTAAATGAAATTTAACCAATGAAGCATTTAAAACCCATAAAACACATAGGAACACATAAGAACACATAATAGGGAAAGAAGTTACCATCCCTGATGTGATGCCTCAACTGAATGCTTAAACAAGGGAATGGCTATCTAAAACTCAATGTCAACAAAAAGGATCAGGTACCAATTTAAAGGAAAATCAACCAAAAAATTCAAAGAAAAGATATCAAAAACAAATTATGCAAGAAAATTGACAAGACCGTGACATAAACACTAGAGTAAGTTTCTAGAGCAAAAGAGCAGAAAATAACAACAAAATAAAGGAACAAAGAAGGTTACGGAGGGTTATATGACGCACCAAGGCAACCATGGTCAGTTTCATGCAAAATGTGAAGTTCGAGGGGAAACGCAGACAGAACCGACCGAGTCAAGAATTAATTCTTCACAAGCAATACGTAACTGAACGAAGTAATGA